>CM075183.1:17007780-18207780 GCA_037577475.1 Chaunax sp. Z400
TTGTTATGGGGCAACATCCACGGATAGACAGAAGGGGTAAAAGAATGTCTCTGTGGGAATGATTCTGGAAATTATTTGCAAGCCAAATCAATTTTACAGACTGATCTTACGATGCTTATCAAATAACAGTTTGTAAGTCATCACTGTGTCCTTGGTTGTTGCACCATTCTACCATTGCTTTGACATTCATCAAGCAGAAATAGGACTTCAAGTCCATTAAATCTCTTTGTTATCCAATAAAGTTTAAAATATAGCTCTTATATCAAGGATGGTGAACAGCTTGTCCCCATTAATAAGATGGAAGAGACTCAACTCAAAAATATTAGAGCGTCTTCGGCCTTCTCCCCAGATGGAGCATAGGGATAGGCATGAGTATTCATGCACTAGATGTGGATGCCAATATATGTCCAACACACTGAGTACTGGAAGATGGCAGCAGCAAGGCAGGAGCTGCAAATCTGCACTTCTTATTACACCATGGAGGCCGTCTATTATACTTGTCAGATGTCAAATCAAATTTTATCCGTTCTGCAAAATGTTGTAGGAGCGAAGAGATCTGGGCTGTGATTCACAGAGAGTTGTTAACATTATTGCTGCTCACCATTACACTACCTCTGCATGTCTGCCTGTTCAGAGCATCAAACACTGATCACCTGTGCTACGGGATACAACAGAATGGCCACGTGCTTGGCTGTACCCAAAAGGCCACAGTTGGAAGGTCAGAGCCTTGCAGCGTAAAGAGACAAAGCCACCGCTTGCCATTGTCTGTCATGTTGTTGGATCATGCTTGTAAAGACCGGACATCAGTCGGTGAAAGGAAGTGAATGTCAAGTGTGGAAAGGCAGCTGCATCCAGTTTCACTGCTCCCATTTTTGTTTGTGTGTGCATGTATGCTCAACAGTTTTGGTACCACAAAGATGAGTTGTCAAGCCCAGAAAGTTTATGAGAAACTATCCCTAAGACCTCTCAAGCTTATGCACTTGACTCTCACTTATAGTTCCTTTTCCCCTGGTCTCATCTCCACTCATGACAGACCCCAATTGATTCGGGTTCAACTGTGGATTTTGTAAACACCAGAGTTCCTGCGAATGTAAGCCTATAATTTAGCTGTCGTATGTATGCTCTAGTTGTAGTCACCTCATCCCTCCTACTGTCAATATTTACACAGTAGACAGTGGTCAGAGTTCATCCTAGACCGTGCAGAGATTAATTTCCCCAAGGAAATTAGCTACTGATGTGCAGCAGAGTAAATTTCTCATGTACGTTGAATTGAATTACCGAGCCTCCATCAGTATTTACAGAGAAACATATATTTTATGGCTGTACCAATTATAATATATTTTGAATTATGGAATGGGTTTCTAAAGGGGGAGGGGGTCCGCACACAATTTATTGCCGGGTCTGCCGTAACATTGAGGAATGGGCACAGCATTTGCATTTCCCAGAGGGGTTTGAATAAGATGTTTTATTCTATTTGGATGGCATTAAATTGGCAGTGTAGGACTTCATGGATGGGAGGCAGCTCATTTAATGTGGACTCTACAAGAAGGTGAAGCATTGATCCTCAGATGAATCTGTCAAGTAAATGCAGTACACTTTGACAGACCATGTCTATTCTTAATAACGTAGGCTTATAGTGTGTTTGTGCTTGTGTATGTATGAGTGAGACAACTAAATAATTGCACCATACTGACATACAGCATAGTAGCTTAAATGTGCGAGGTAATTCCTCCTGACTTAACTTTGACGAGAGCTTCATTTACTTATGGGGCCTTTTAAACTGTCATTCATGAAATTAAAGTGAAGTAAATGTCCTACTTGGCCTTTTGATGCAGTGACAGTTTAAATTTTGCCAACATATAGTGTGATTCTTTCCAATTTACAGTTCAATTGTTAGTACTAATGTACTGGCATCGTACATTCCATTAATGTGGGTACAAAGGGTGAATTTTAGAAATAAGAGATAACAATCAACAAAAGGAATAGACTGTATGTATTTTTCTCTAATAATCTGTGCATGTCAACCATAATCAAACGCATTAACCAAAAACTTTATACCAACATTCCTACTTCATTGGATTTTGCATGTGTTTTCTCAAATTCTGTGCAAACATGTGAATGATGTCTCAGAAGCGTGGTGTAAATAGTGTAAACTCCATCTAAAGATCTGCTGCTGTCTCAGCACTGACAGCATTGATCAACCCTGGGGAATCTCTCTTCACGTCTCCATGTACCAATTTGTCACCAGTTCCTGTGTTCCCACTCAGAATGCAGCTTCTGCACATATTTGCTCATGCCTCTTGTGAATGAGATTTTGTAGACATATCAAAGGATTTGGCGTTTTTCCACAATCCTCGTGCCATCTGCTCTCCACCCTCAACCAAGATGCTTTAGCTGGAACCTCCCAACCTTTAAAGCTCGGCATACGGATCATGGCAGTCCACCAGCAGATTTTCATATTGCCTTTGGCTTTCCAAATCTTTGAGATCATTTTGAAACTTATTTTATAAAAACTACTGTGACTCAGATTTGACATGCTGTTGTGGACTAAAACCTTTAGACTTTATTGTCTGGCAATCACCAGTTGTCACTCAACTCAAGACGACATGTTGCACTTTGCCACATATTACCTTAGCAACAGTGAGAAAAATGACAAAAAAAAACCTTCAACAGAGCTATTATACTTCCTCTACCTTACCAGCTCTGTCAAGAAGCAGTTTCACTCATGGTTGAACAGAGAAATCAAAACACAAATGTAGAGCTATGTGGATGATTAATTGAAGTGGCAATATTCTTCTTCTAGCCTTTCTTACAAGAGGCTGCAGGTATCACTATGGCTGTTCAATTACACCGTGAGACAGTCTTTGTTCAACTTAAGTGTGATGGTGACAGTTATGCACCGCAACACCTTTATGATACCTCTTGAAAACACGGCACATCTTTGGAGAGACACCTGTCGAAAGTGTTGAACACGCAACGCTAATGTTGCACACGTTTCTTTGAGGTATCTGTCTCTGTTTGACGGATAATTGTTAATGAGATAAAGAATAAAGTGGAATGCTTGGATGCACATTGCAAGTTTGACAGTTAAAAACAGAGGGATGTGCATTAATAATAGGTCTTTCTCACACCAACAGATGCAATACACAAACAACGGCAGGGTTTTTAAATCACATAAAACCTGTGTCGGGCCTTGTTATATGACCATAAATGGTGATCTTACAACTAGATCTGACATTGTGAAACCACATGTGATTGGTTCACAAAAATTGCTATGAACCTTCTGGGTGAATGGTTTTGTTAGAGTTGTTGGAAGTGTGGATAATATGGAACATTAATTATTTCTATGTGGATGATCTGCTGTGAGTGACTGACTCCTTAATCTTTTGCAACACCAGAAAGACGTAATGCAATCAATTAAAATGACCAGGATGCAAAAGAAAAAAATACCCAAGACAAAGCAACTAAAATGCTGAAAAGTTTTCTCTTTCTCCTGTCAATCTTTTGTGTATTTGGTTATTCCCAATACTAGTGATGCTCTCCAATTATGTGTGCACTCATTTGTTTGATTATTGCATTTTCTTGTTGCCCAGGCATGATTTGATGCAACTAAATGGCAACTGTAATTGTCGCTTGTGCTTGTTAATATTCCTGTTGTCTTACATGTTGTCTTTACTGTTTTTTGTGTTAGAAACAATGTTTGGTTTTATGTCACATCAGCATGCAGTGCACTGATGTTCAAGGATAATCTAATCCAATGTGATAAATTACTAAAAAAAAAAAAAAGATAGTTTCCTTAACAATAGTGGAGCTCTGCATACGTTAAAAGAACTGAGTAATGACACTTTCACTGTAGGTCTAGTGAATCAGTATGGAGTCCTTGTGAGTGGGTGGGGCATGAGCACTGTGTACCTGTCAACTTATGTAAATGCGGCTCTTTATTAATGGCAGAGCGCTGGCTCTGCACCAATGGCTGTCGATGTGTCGATGGGGGTCGGACCTCCCATGTGACAGTCCTGATTAGTGGCTGTGCACAAGGGTAAGTTCAGCGACGCCAACGCCGCTCACAGGAGCGCATGCATTCAAAGACAACACCACCCCACCTTTCTCGGTTGACCTCAAGAGTTAATTGGAAGAAGAAGAAAGAAAAGAGAAGTACGAAATTCAAATAAAGCAGCAGAAGATGAAAATCCTCTTGACAACAAGTCTTTAAATTGTTAACTTGATGGGTAAGGGCCTTTGTCGTCATTGGAGCTTGCATCCCATATTCTAGAAAGTTCACAGCTTGGAATGAAAATGGCTTCAGAAGTTTGGGATTGGACTAATAAATGTGAAGCCAATTCATCTGTATCCATCTATAGAAATCCTGATTACCTGCTAGTTATGATACCATTGAGTGAGCAGGAGAGGGGGTATCGTCAGTGTGACATTGTCATTTTCAAGTCTAAGCTGACACCTGGGGCCCACCAAATTCTCTGCAAGCAAGACAATGGATGACAGCTTGGAAAGAGAGCGCGGCCTTGACAGCTTTGATTGGATGACCAACGGAGTCGTCTAGAGACATTATTTGTAATTTCAATTTTGATTTGTGCAAATGAATGATTTTTTTTTCTTCTTCTTTCCAGCACGTGTCGAGTCAGGAGCCTTTTTTTTGCAAAAGATGGATGGGTTTTTTTCATCTTCTTTTTAATCAGTCAGTCTATAATGGTTTTTGGTTGCTTGGTTTTAACCTGCTTTCATAGCTGACCTTGAGAAGAAAAAAAATAATCCTCATGAATGCATCAGGAGATCTTAATGTGGACATCTAAGAAGTTAAGCATAAGCCAAATCCAAAGCAGCGAGAGGAGGGAGAAAGTGTGAAATCGTAGAAAGTTGGGCTGCTTTGTTTTCTTCAAAAGCTTCCCTTTCTCCCTAGTAGGGATTTCTGAATGTGATCATAATCTCTTCATTATCTTTGAAGGCATTTCACCTATAGGACCTTGTGAATAAAATTAATCCGAGGAAAATAGCAAAATATTGAGTTCTGGTTGTGACTGATAAAAACATGCTTTTTTTCTTTGCTGTGTTCCTTTTCTCCCTTTTGAGGACAAATGGGCTCCTTTTAAGCAGCTAAGAGCGCAAACCTTTAATCATAATGCAAGGTGACCGCACGTTCTCGTTATCGGCCTCGTTCAGCATGCTCCCACAAACACGCCTATATGCATACTCGAGAATAGGGGTATATTCATGTCCCTGCACACACATTTTGCTTTGCACTTCTGCATTGATTTTGCAGAAAGGTTAAATCAAGTCTGCAGCAGATCTTTTCTCTCCTCCTGTTCCTGTTATACATCGAAAACATGCAGGGACTGACTGCATGATATATTTTCTTCCACCACATTGAAATTCTGTAGATGTCAGATTTCAAAAGAGTGTCCTCAACTTTGGGAGTGTAAAGGAAATTGCTTTTAAGGAAAGGTTTTGGGTTGAACATAAATAGAGTGATGACACTGATTTTGGGAGCATGATTCAATTTTTTCATAGGGTCGGCAGCAATATCGGGTTGCGCGACGAGATGATCCTCATAAGGACTTTAAGCTTAATGCATAATTTGGCTGACAACAAGAGTGCACTGCAAAAAAGTAATAGTCCATAATAATACATATATTATTATATATTATCACCTAATGTTGTGTTTCATCTGTCTATCAACTCAAGTTCCTTTGAACATTACAAGTTTTGAACTGCCATTTGCTATTTATGGCATGTAGGCCTCGTTGACCTGAGCTCATATTACTGTGAGCAAGGCCTCAAAAAAGGTTTTTATTAGTCACCCCGCCATGCAGCACAAACACCCACTTGCTTGGCTGTGAGCCCCCCTTCAGTCAAATATATGTTTTTCTTCTTCCTACGGTTGAAAGTTTGAGCCACACTGTGTAGAATGATGTATGTGCAGAAAATGTAAAGCCTTTTTTTTTCTTTTTTTCTCCACATTCAGCGGTGAAAATGTAAATTTTCTCTGTGCTCACTGAAAACCGAAGTTTCCACATCATAGTGTGATGTGGAAACTCGAAGCCTGGAATGGACTTTACAGTGAAGTAGGAGAGAAGCAGGGAAGCTTTAGAAATGAAACATATTTACATATTCATAGGGTCCGGAATTTTGAATGAGGCAATTGTAGATATCATTTTTATGGATTTTAACAAGATAATTGAACGGCAAAATTTTTATTCAAATGTAGGTATTTCATACACATATTGAAGTTAAAAATGTCTGTGGCATCTATAATTCTGTCTCTCTGTCCTGTCAAGTGTAGAATTTCACCTTTCAGTTGATGCTTAAATGTCCTACATTACAATATGCATATAAAAAAACAACCTGAAAGCAGCCTTTTTACTAGAAAGCACATATTGTCACATATTGTCACTTAAACAGAAAATGGTTCCCAGACTTGTAAAATCCACATGCTGTTGTTCATGCCTTGGCCCAATGGCATATTATTAATAATAAATATGATATTTGCAAAAGCTAACATTGCAAAGGTCTTGCAATGTGCAGGGTATTCCGTGCGTGCCAGGCATTGACCAATCAGTAGTCAAAAAATGTTTCACGTGACCTTTTAGTACCTCGTACCAGAGGCTTAAAGTTAGCGTATATTGAGGAAAATTATCGTACGCATCAAATTTGCCTCCTATTTCCTGTCGGAGCTCAGTGACGTATCCTTCAATAGCCTAAATCACAGTTTTACTTTTTCATTACGCCGCTGAGGGAAAAGCGTCTCTTCCGCGCGACGTCGTGCGTCCTTTCGTCTTCGCAGCAAGGCTTGATTGGACATGAAAAGGCCCGTAAACACAGACAATGGCTCCACGATTGATCGTGTTGGCAAATAAATTACAGTGAATTAACTTAGCCATAAATTTAAGTGTCATGAAATGCTCTAATGATCGTACATAATGGAATTTTTGGCATTATTGAACGTACATGGTGCAGATGGTGAAATTATCGTACAAATATGATAATCATCGTACGTCTGGCAACACTGCTGTGTAATAAAGTTCATAATGAGACAGAAACTAATGAATAAAACTATGAATAGGCTGCATCTGGTTGCTGTCAAAGTTTCAGTGTGAAACGTAAGCAAAGTCTTACTTGCAGCACAAATTATTAACATAGATTTTTTTTTTCCAAAGCAAAATTAAAGACTCACAAAACAGTTAATAGGCTACTGAATACAGATGAACATTAAGTCAAAAAATATGATAATGTACGAATTCCTCCCAAAAGGCACAAGTGAAACCTTGCATAAACTCCTCAGTGACTCTTAGCTTGATTCTTTGTCCATATTTTATTGCATATAACAGATGCTCGTACTTTACATTGGCCGACTATAAAACAGTTCCCTCACATCCATCTCCATCTCCCTCCTCGGTGTCTCCCACCTGTCACCCGAGCCAAGCAGGTATAACAGCTGTGTGAGCTTAAGTGTGAGTAAAGCGGTAGAACCACAGCGTTCCTCACGCCCCGTCCCTCTGGAGGGTGACGGTTGATGGTGACCTTTCATACTTACGTTGTTTCTGTCATTCCACCACACTCCCTCCTACCCGACACGGTACACCCACCTCCATATGGCTTCCTCGGCTTGGTACGATTCTCCTGGGAAAGGTTTTTTTAGTTTGCTATTCACAGACACACAAAAAAAAAAACATGTTGGTTCTACATGTGAGAGGCGACGGTGCAGTTTGAAACTTTCTCCTCAGAGGGAATATCAGGTTTGAAATCATGATTTGCGAACAGACAAGATAAAGACAACCACAGTCCCTTGGCAGCTTGTCTATTTTCCTCTTGGCCCGATGAGGAACTTGGAAGATAAGATGGCAATAAGCTTAAAAGGGTGAGTCAGGAGGTGCTGTTGAGTTTGGTAAATTATTTTTAGTGTCTTTGGAAGTGTTTTGCTTGCTGTGGAATTCATCCTGTACTTGCCAGGTCTTTAAATTTTAAATAATTTGTGATAAGAATGCAGAAAGTACCTTTTAAATGCAGTAAAATGTACTTTTAACATGTATTTTTAATATATATTATCTTTATTACTTTTTTAGTAACATCAGGGCAGTTTTTTTGCACTCGCTGTAGCTTAAGGAATGACTTTCTACACCTTCTATGCTACGCCCATTTTAATGGTACATGTGCCCCAGTAATGACCTGCTGTACTTAGTAAAGTTTTGCATTTGAGTTTAACAAGCTCTGACATTTGGCCATGGATCTGTTCGTATGTCCCATTCTCATGAATGCAACATCTCAGGAAAGCCTCAAATATATCACATCCATTGCACTCAAAGATGATGTGATTAGATTTTGGTGGTCAAAGATTAAGGTCACTGTAACCACATAAAACACATTTTTAGTCATGACTCAAAAATTTATATGCTGATTATGGAAAAAAAGAAGTGTGAAATTGGATAGAATGATGAATTGATGACATTTTATATCAAAAAGGTCAAAGGTCAACTTCACTGTGACATTAAAATGTTCTGCAAAAACACTTTTTCTGTTCATGAGTTATGGAGTTTGTGACCATATTTCACATTCGGCTGCATAGTGAAGTAATGACACCAATCTTGTGTGGCCTCGTTGAAACTGTGTTGTCTGTGTAGAACAGTGCTCCCGGCTTGAAGACGTGTGTGACGCATCTATGCTCTTCACAGTTACATGCTAATAAATCCCCGTTTCCACTGCGTGGTACCAGGTACTAAAAAGATCACGTGAAACGTTACAAACCACTGATTGCATGCATGGAATGTCCTGCACCGCACAAATCAATGGTCGCCACAGTCAAACAGCGAAGCTACTTTAGCGACCGTCACTTTTTTTATTATTATTGCAGCCGCTATGTTTAAGAGGTGCAGACGTTCTTGTCTTAAACAGCTGATGAGAGGATCACGAGAGGTGTGAGTCGCGACGAAGACTACACCAACGTCAGTTTCACGCGACGCCCATCTACCCTGAGGAGGTAGACACACAGGTGTCATGGCTTTGATACACAAAGCTCCTCTAAAACGAGGTCATACAATAAGCCGTAACACACATAGTTGAGGTTTAACACACACAAAAGATGTAAAAAAAAACAAAAAACAAAAAATCAAAGACACAAGGCAGAGAGATGAAATTGTCCTGCTGTTGTGCTGACCTTCACATTTGTGAACATACACCACTCATGGAAACGTAATTGGATTCATAATAAGGTGAAATGGTTGAGAAGTACAGTTACGGCGTTCCTTCAGTGCGCGAGGACGCCGCAGCTCGCTGACGCTTTCATGAACATCAATTTAGAGCGCCTGATCACAGTTTAATCCACAACGTAATTATAGAACAGGGGACTTCTCCTTTGCTGCATGTTAATCTCGCTCCGCCTGATGCTTCCTCTCTCTGTAATGTTTCCCAGGCTTCTCAAGGAAGCCAGATTCTCACAGCTGCTGGTGATCCCGTACAGTATGCATGGGTGGTTTGGACGCTTCCCATTGCCTTGTAAGGGCATACTGTATGTGGGGGCGAGGGAATCTGTTCAGATATTAATAGACATTTGATTTTATATATACATAGCCTTTGTGGTTATTTTTTTGTGTGAATTGTTGTGTTTGAAAGATCATATTGTATGCTACACAGAGTATAAAATGACTTGCTTGTGTGCAAAAAACACACATGTAGATAGTTAAATCCTTTAAGCTGTAATTCTTTTACACACTCCTCTCTAGCAGCCTTAATACATACACCTACATACACTCACAAACACACACACACACACACTCTCATTTACATTTGAGCTAATCCCAGAGGTGTAATCAATGCGGAAACACTTGGCATCAGCAGTATGACAGCATGCTGCAGCAGAGCTAGCATAGCAATGAGTATCCGGAAAATCAAGCCTCAGGAATGGGAACCTTATTAAATAAAAGTGGGAAGGGTCAATACCAGCTATTGATGAACCCTTGAAGCCCGTGCTTCAAAGGCTCTTTGCTTTTTACCCATTTGCTTTTTACCAGCCCAGCAGGGGGATGAGTCTGCCCACTCTGTGTCAAACTGGTACGCTTGAATACTAATGCTACATCCTTGGGAGGTAACTTTGTTGTGTTCCGCAAGGAAACTTCAAACCCCCCCCGTATCACAAATCAGCGCACAGAGAGATCCTGCACGATTGGGGGGAAAACTTACAAGTACAAACACAAACACCAAGGCTCGTAATCAATGAGAACATTTCAAAGTGGTACAGATGTCTCTGACTAAATGTCCATTTTTGTCTCGCATGGTCTAATGTGTTTGTTGTTGGGGTTTTTGCCTCCAAGGGAAGCAACAACAGAGATTCAGTTAAATGACACACAAGATTCTCAGGAGTCCTCCTACCTGGTTTCTCCTTCTATTCTGTTCAGCTTGTCGATACATCACTGAGCCCTCCCGTCTGCCATAGTCGCCGAGATCGACACTTTCTCAAGAAACAGTCTGAGAGCTCCAAACGTTTCCATGCCTCATGGCCAAAGAAAGTCTATAATGCATGACATTTAGCTTAATTAATCAAATTCAGAGCACTTGCGCTTGATGCTTATTATCATGACAGCAAAGTAACAAGCGAGGCCTTGGCTGCAGACTAAATGGATTTGTGCGGGACTCTCTCGCTCTCTCTCTCTCTCTCTCTCTCTCTCGGTGCTAATATGACAACGTGAAGAACGGATAAACCTAGGAGAAGGGGGTAAGCCAAAGACACAGGGAAAGTTTGAGCCTACTTAGCATTAGCGTAGCACGATCACAGTCGGAGCTCAGCCAACTTGAGATAAATTTCGACAATAATCCGTAGTGAAAAGGCTGGAAGCTGGATTGATGTTAGAGGACTTACAAGAGCTCAAAAATGTCTCTTTGTTTCTAAAGATGTCAAAGGTTTAACTGAATGCACTACTTCTCATATCCATTCATGCTAAAATCTACAGTATGTCAGGAGGAGCAGTAGAGGAAATTCTGAATCGGACTGTTTTCTGATGTTCTTTATTTTCAATGTAGGGTTATTCACTGTATAGTATCCATGCATTCCAATTGGAAGTAGGCCAGCATTCTTTCTGGACATGTTACTAACAAGAATTATAAATACATATACATATTATAAAATACTGTATAAATAATGACATGTTTCTGTAAAAAAATGAAAATAAATGTAATTTGTTTGCATATTAATTTACAAACAACGTCCTGCAATTTTACACAGTTTTGTATGAAATAAAACATAAAAAATGAAAAATAATGTAATTTGTGATTACTGGCATTATACTTTAAAAACAACAACAAATGGCTTATTAATTTTACAGTTTTGTATAAATTGAATGTCTTTTTTACAGTCAAAACCAACTTGTAAGCTTTGTTTTCCACTTCACCCACATTGTGTGTGCATCTTTTAAAAAAAACAAAACTGTTCAATAGTTAAATATCAGGGGGTATTGTCAGGCCTCTAGTGGTTTTCTTGGCAATGCATAGAAAAAGGAAAAAAGCAGGGAAGTAGTGAGTAATGGTGGAGAAGGAGCGGAACAGAAAAGCGATCAATTCTGCAACTATACTTTACTCATGACTCAACTTATCTAAAAGATAGTGATTACTTTTTTGTTTGCGGTTGTGGTTTTTGGCACAGTAACATTTGCATTTCCCTTTTTCTATTTGTGTGCCTGGAAACCATTACTTATCCAACACAACCTTCTAACCTGAATAAAATATTATCGAGCAGAGTACTTGTGTTTGGCTGATTACTCTCAGAGGAAAGTGCTGCACCTCTCTGCCTTGAATTGCCAGTTTTTAAACACCAAAGTGTGAAATGTGTTGTAACCTGTGTGAATTGTGCCCTGTTGCTACCCTCAAACTTTTCACTTTAATGCTATTGACCCGAGTCTTCTTTGGGGGTCCGGCAGGCCTCTAAATCCACATTCACCACAATCTCAGCAGATTGATGTGGCTCTGGAGTGAGTACCTCCATTTATTTCATTTCAGAGGGCATTCGATTCAGGAGATCATTGCACCTACAATAAGATTGGGTTGGCATGGATTTTCTCCAACAGGTCAAAGAGGCTTAGACCATAATTGTTTTTTATTACTTTTTGGCTCTAAAACGTACCCATGTATCATATTTCTGACGACTGCTCAATATCATGCTCACAAAAACTACAGATCTTTTTTTTCCCCGTGTCATTCCTTTACTGCTGTCTTATATTGAGATACTCTATTCGATTAGCCATGAACCTTTAATGTGTAAAGTGCAATGGAGGCGCCCACTGAAATGTTATTTATTTCTTACCTTTTGTTAGCCTCAGCAGACTCCATATGTGAAATAAAGACCTTCTAGCTTCAGGCACTTGGTATAAGCTTTTTACCACGCTGACAGGCATTCACCGCATCGGATGATAAGCACTTATTCGGCCCTTGATTCTTTTTCCTTTCTGCTCCTGCCCAGTAAGATTGAAGTTTCACACAGTCGTTACACCGTCTTCTTGGAAATACTTTTTTTGCTTAAGTTTAAATAAAGCTGGGTTTGTGATTTATTTTCTTGTTTTTAATGCCTGACCTATCAGATCAGTCTTACATTTAAACCAGCATATGTAACCGGGCCAATTTTAATATATTTCTAACACAAAATCAGTTAAATTCTTCACTATTTTGTTTATACCTGGCTGCCAGGAGGACCTCCAGCTTCTTCTATGTTTGCCTCTCCTTATTTCTTCTTCACTAGTACCCCCTATATATACATATACCCCCTATATATACACACATATAATATATATATATATAATGTGTCCTCTCCATTGTCAGTCAGTGTCGGACAATAAACGGAGTCATTCTCCAAAGAGATTCCTGGTCCTGAGATCGATTTTCTCACACACAAACACAACGCAGAAGTCCACCGATAACACATATCTGTAAATACGATCGCCTTCTCCACATGCAATTTAAAAAAAGGCCGACATGCTGTGACACACATGTAAATGTTCACACAGAGGTCACGTGGGGTTGTGAAGCAGATTATTGTTTGGCGTCTCAGAGACTGCATCCTGGAGCAGCAGAGTTCTGGCCCTGCTTCAACTGCCAATTATCACCAAAGGAGAGGGCTACTTAAAGTTTGATTAAGTTCAGAGTGTTCTTGAGGATATGCAGAGAGAGGGGGGGATTGTGAAGGGCTCCTCCTAAGATCACACAGTGTCTGTCAGAGGCAGACGCTGTGAAATTGGATTGTTGGCCGCCATCAACCTTTGACCCCTAACTATGATGGCGCTTGGTGAATTCAGCAACTGAGGGGAAAAAACTCACTTGAGGAAAGGGAACATTGTGCTGCTGGATGTCCATTGTGTGCAAGAAAAGCGAGGTGTCACCAGAGAGGCATTCACTAATGAGGTCTATGAGGGATTGGATGTATGGATGGAGATTCTTTTGAGCCGAACAATATGAGGGAGGAGTTATAAAAAAAAAAGCACACCCAACACTGTCCACATTTGTCCTGGTGACAGTCAGATCTTCAGATGTTCTATTTGTGAGTTCTCTAGAGTTTCTCTGCAAAAAAGGGTTTGTGCTGCGTTGGAAACTGCATTCCTTTGGGAGCTGAGTTGCAGGTACAGAAACAGGACGTGTTGCCCCCTTAAGGGGAACAACAGCCCTGCTTTCTCATCGGCTGATGGGGAGGTACATCGATGCGACCTGCGCGAAAACGTCCTCCTTCTGCTACGTTCTTACCGAAATCGACATACACTGCACTTGCAAGGGGCGCATTGCTAATTCATGACACGCACTTGCATATTAATGGCGCACCTTTTCGTGGCAAGCAAACATATGCATGAGGCGGCCCCAGGTTGCATTTTTAAAACAGGAAGCGGGTGAGGGCGCTCAGGTGGAAGAGCGACAACACAGACGACGGATGATGGCGAGGCATGAAGAAGACTAATGGCTGGCGGAGAGGATTCTGTGGGACTTAAGCAGGTTTCACTCAGTGGCAGTGGCTTCTGCTAGTAAGCAAAGGTAATTATGATAATGGACATTAATGGTTTTATAAGTAAGCGCTAATGGCCATGGAGATTGAGCGTGTACATAGAGCAGCACCTGACCTTCATTTTCCTCTGCGAGTTCAATCTAACAATCTAACGAAATCCTTTTAGCCCAGTGGTTGTCAACCTTTTGTAACTTAATAATAGCAATGCTATATGACACAAAAACAGAGATCAAATAAACAGAATAAAACTTGTAAATAAAGCACAAGGTTAAAATTAAACCTATGGTTTAAGTCTGTAAGCATTAGCCAGTAACAGTCAACAGGTTAATTCCCACGAATCTCAGGCGCACTGATTGCTAGAATGACAGAAATCCATATATATATATATATATATATATATATATATTCAGGAGACAGATCATGTAGGGCATTAAAAGTAGTTGTAAACTTTGTTTTTGTAAACTCAAAAACAATGTTTCAGCATCTTATTTTCATCTGACTGACTCATGCCTTTTCCTTGTTTTAGAAGATTAGTTATTGTGCCTTCTTTCTCCCGAGAACTCCTCTCTGTCCTTCTTTATATATTTTTTCCTTTCTCAAGGAAAAAAAAAGTCCTACTTCAGCAATAAAAAGCCCCCCCCCCTCCCAAACACACACACACATACACACAAAAACACACACCACTCTCTTCTCATCTTTGCTCCTCTACTCTTGGCTGGGGGGGGTTAAGGGATGAAGAGCTGTCTGACTGGGTGTCTGCACATCAACCTGAGCTCCAGGATTTCTTCTCCCTCCACAGACTCGGATCCTTTATTTGTTTTCCGTATCATTTTCCAGTAAAAATGTCGGCCATTTCTACATTTCCCTCTCCGGTTTAATGATTTTAGTTCTTCCTCGATCTTTTTCTTTTCCAAATGTGTCCCTCTGCACCTTTACAGCGCCTCTATATTCTGCTCTGTTCTTGTGTTCTGTGTCCGACCGGCACATTTATCAATGTCAATCACCACTTTTAAAACTCAGCAGGCCAGCACACATCGATTACCACTGAATAAAGGATAAAGCATGATGCAAATTTCAGATCAAGGTCGATGATGGAATAATCAGTGTAAACCGTGACCTCATAATGAATATGTTGACATTGCCCTCTGCACCTCTAGTTAGAGGATACATGAGGGCCAAGCAAGGCGAGACACTTTGCTGTTAATGACCTTTTATTATTTCATTTACTGACAACAAACACCAAACGGAAACACTGCGGTCAAAGTTTGCAAATGTCAATATCGAGGAAAAAAATAACTTAATGAGTGACGCATCATGATATTCCCAGATCTATTAAATATGCAAACTAATCCAGCTGATAATGCAGTACTTTGAGAATTAGAATCACATCATAGCACCAAAGGTAAACATTTACAAACAAAGAAATCTATCACCATGTCTCATCTAGCTCATATTTAGTTGTATTTTCTTTTGTACCCTTCTCTCTACAATCATCCTTTTCCAGTAAATAAAGAGGGAAAGTAATTCCAGACACAAGATTAGGGGGGAAAAAACAAAACAAATATGATGAGAAAATTCCAATTTACCTGATACTCATTCTTCTTCTCCCCCCTGAAAACAGAAGCTATTATGGCAGAAAGACTGTCATGCAGAAAATAAGTGTGTCTTTGTAATTATACGCATAAGCCCCCCCCCCTCGCTAAAAACCACACTGATCCAGCCACGGAAAGGATTCAAGTTTCGGGATTGCTATGGTTACGCAGAATTATCTCTGCTGCATAGTTTGAGCTTTGATATTCTGACAGGGATGCATTTTCTATTCTCTTGTCTCTCCGCTGTGGGATGTGACCATTGCTGTGATTTTTAGCATACAAAGCAACCGATAGTTGTTATGAAAAATAGAGTCGGGACAGACTGTGTATGCCGTCGGCTATCATTTTCATTCAGACTTTGAAATGAAACAAAGTGTTTTTTAAAGCCTTGCATCCATAATGTTAATTCATACTGTGTGTCCTGGTCCTACTCAGAAATGCCCATAGAACACCTTGTATTGATTATAGCTGATATGGTTTATTATTGTCACACTAATTAACACTATGAATATAGAGTTTAGATGGGCCTTTAAGTGACTTGGACTTGGCGCAACTGACTTATCGCTTGACTTGGATTTGCCTTGATATACTGACACTTGATATCGACGTTTATGGTTTGCTTTGACAAGGCTTGAAACTTTCTATTGTATGTCTAGATGTTAGACTCGGACCTGTCTCAACTCACTGATCTTAAACTGTCCCCAAAAGATGACATTTTTTTCTATTTCTGCCCACATTTACATATTCGGTCTGGAGATTATTAGTGCTGTTTAATCCCCAAGTCTGGAATCACCACCACTGGTGCAAATGGCATTTATTGTAGCTCTGCAGATATTGTATTGTAGTGCATTGCGCATGTTTATACAGCTCCAGCTCCACACACAGCAGCTCTCCCGGGCACCCAGTGGTGATATAAAACACTGTTTTGTAATGATTTTTTTTTTTTTTTGATCTGCTTGCATAGTGACAGGAATGAGCAATAAATTGGTCATCTCATACAGTGTGAGAGCATGGTAAAGTTGGTCGATGTCATCTTACACAGCTGATCAAAGGCTGCTCTTCCTTTGTCTGTGATACATTTTCTGCACAATTTTCCCCCAGTGACTGACTAGCAGTTTCTCTAGCACACTACAAGACTGATCATCAACTCAGTGGCATGTCTCTCACTCAAAAGGCTTTTTTTTTTCTTTTTTTTTAGACAAGGCTGCAGAGGGAAAGCATAAAAATGACACCAGCAAGGAGACATCGATGGCTTGTGAGGATGATCGTGTTACACATGGAGGAGCTGAAAGAGTGAAAAGGGTAAAAAAAACAACTAAAAAAACCACACACACACAACACGCAGCTCTCTAAACAATCTGAAGAAATGAAAAGACGGATTAAGCTTTATGAAAAATGAGAGAAATGCAGAGCGACAGAGATTGCCCCAGCTGGTGCAGGCTGCTGGGAGCAGGTAGTGTATTTGGGTCAGCACATTGCATCATCAGCATTTCTCCCAACCTGCTTGAGCAAACGGAGACGGGGCCAACCTCCTCGACGAGCTGCATTATTAAGAGTTTCTGCCTCTGCACTCAATGTGTCTCCTCAACATCTACACCTCTCATACAGCACAGTAAATACAACAGAAGTTGTTGTAGCAGGTCTTTGTCTTGAGCCTCTTTCAGCAACCACACACACACACACACACACACAAACACATATATATATATAGAGAGAGCCCCCCCCTCCTCCAGGCTGGCTCAGATCACCACATCTCAGCTCATTGATTTCAAACTGTATTTGTGTTCCCCCACCTAGAGGAAGTGCTGTATTACATTACATCATTGGTTCTCAGCCTGCAATCCAGAATATAAGGAGGTGCGAGATCAGTGCCGGGGGTAAAAAAAAAAAAAATCAAAAAGGTGTGTTACATAATCATGATTGTTTTTCCATGAATCATTGAGTCATATTGTATAGTTTGACCTCTCAACAGCGAAATATTCTTACTGAATGCAATAATTGATTTCCTACTTTGCTGCTATTTTTCTGTTATATGTAATTGTTTAAAAAAATTTCACAACATTTTAAAAAATTTATTTTTAATTTTGTTGTATTTCTTTTCTTTCTTTTTTTTTTTACTGTTTAATTACTTTCATTTTATTACCATCATGTTTTATTGGTTGTTGCTTTAAAAAAAATTGTTTCTATTGTTTGTAAAGTGCTTTGTAACTTGGTAAATGTATTATTATTATTATTGTTATCGTCTTTTGGACTGTTGGACAAAACAAGTCATTAGAAGAAGTCACTTTGGGTACTAAGACATTATGATATATATTTAATGTTTTCACAACATCCTATTAACCAAACAATAAATTGATTCCTAACAAGTTGTTGCAACCCTAAAATGAAGGATTCAACATTTTACAGAGAAGACATTGCTTGATATCAAATGATTGTATTGCTGTCCTGTTACTTGTACATTGTCGGACTTATGATGGACATTTAAAAAAATTATGTATATAAACTGATTCTGTTCTTGCTCTTCATTAAAACCTGTTTCTCTACCCACAATGCCCCTCGACTGCCAATAGTTCAGCTGAAGATTTGGGTGTGTTATGCAGCTTAGGAGCTTCAGCCGCTGGCCTCAAGCAGAGATGAAGGGCAGCCTGAGGTCTGGCTACCAACTTCACTCTTTTTTTATGTTTTATTATTGTTAAACTTTTAGTCTGCAGCCACATCCAAGGTAATGTATCAGATTCCTTTCACTTCATCAGCTCCCTCCATATAGCCTAAAAAAAGGTCTCTATATATTTTTCTTGCATATGCATTATTTCTCCTTATGACCTGCAAACTGTAGACTTTGATGTGTAAAATCGGTCGAGTTTCACTGTAAGGGGTCTCACACAGAAAGGGTTGTGGAATTGCACCAGCAGGATTCTTTGTATCAAATAGACACAGAGACTGAATATATTCACAAATAATATCATTATATACACCTATTATGATGAGCTGGTTCACATAGAGCTGACATTAGTACATATTTACTTATTTTCCTGCTGCAATTGCACTGTAATTTATTGACTGTGGCTTTCCCACATTGTTGTTTAATTGAAAAGAGTGAAGAATTGATCTGATTTGGAGACTGTTTTTAACCAGTGTAAATCTTTACTTAAAGCTGAAAACTGTTGTTCCACACACCACATGAATAAATAAATAAATGAATGAAATAAAATGATGTCAATAGTGTAGCAGAAGCTTGTCCATGAATCGCCACCTTATCATGGTTGAGGGGTTTGAGTGCCTGAATGATCCTAGGAGCTATGTTGTCAAGGGCAATTTGCCCCTGGTAGAGTCTCCCAAGGCAAATTGGTCCTAGGTGACAGACCAGACTAAGCTGGCCGGATGGCCTTCACCCATGGGGCACAGCTACAAAGAGCCACATGGCTCTGTCCTCCAGTGGGCCCACCACCTGCAGGAGGAACCACTGGGGTCCGGTGCGATGTGGATCGGGCGGCAGACAAAGGCAGAGGCCTTGCCTGGCTGATGCCTGGCTGCCAAAGCTCCAAATACAATCTCTAAATGAAATTATGAATGGGATCTGATGTAATACCACCTGCTAGAGTTCTTTTTGTGTATTCAGGTTGAAATCCAGAGTCACCTCTGAGTATCTGCGCAAATCAATTTCTTAAAAAGGCTTCTTCTTTTTTTTTTTACATTTCAGCTACCATAATTAAAAACGTCATGTTTTCTGCCAGGCTGAATGCCAGATTAACTTTACGTTACAATAATCATTCAAATTTTGTTCCCTGTTGAAGTACATTGTATAACATGAATCACAAAACAAAGGCAGAGCAAATCCAGAGCCACATCTTTGACTGCCCTCATTTCTCCACAAACAAATTTCAGGTTGCACTCGAGAGGCAAACACCGGCCCTATTTTTAACTGTGTACCATACTGATGATTTTGCAGGGCTGTGGGTAATGCCTGCATTTTAATTGCATATTTGTGGCATCAGGGAATAAATGCAATTAACTCAATGTGGGTGGACTTCAATCACAAAGATGCACTGTAGTGAGAAAAAAGGTTGTTAGAAGGTAATTATGACTTTGTGATTATTCATTATACTGTATTCACTGTGTGCATATTTGCGCGTGCGTGTGTGGATATTCAAGAGGATGTGTGTCAGCCTGCCGGTATGTACAGGAAGCAGTATTTTATATTTCATTATCAGAGAGGAACTGTGCTGAAAGGGGCATCTTTTGTTGTTAACAAGGTTGTTGACAGTTGGAAATTCATTTGTTTTTCATTCTAGCATTTATGTTTAACAGCCAGCAAAATTAATTGAATTTGTATTAATACAGAAAAGGGTTGTTTTTTTTAATCTAAAATGAATAGTGCCCACATTGCAGTGTTCGTTAAAGCTGTAAAATGGCTCTCTCAGTGCCTCGGCTCATAAATAATGAAATCTTTAACTTTCCCATAGCAAGGAGCTGAACCTGTGACCCCCACGGTCAGCGGGGAAGTACCTCTGCAACCTTTACACATGGCTCACTCTCATAACCCTCCATCATACATCCACGACGACGCCCACGCCTCTTCCTCCCCCCCCCCCACCTACGTGCTTCCAAATGAGGGAGGATTCGGAGCTCGTGGCTGGAGTGGATCTATCACCTTCCCCATGCAGGATGAGAAATGAGCCACCGTGCATCACCCTAATAGTCTCAGCCGACAGGGTTGGGATGTGCCAGGTCTCCCCCTGCCTCCTAGGCTAAGTGGTCGGGGACGTGATGGAGGGCCGTTCTGTGCAAATGCATGACATGGTTAATGCTCCACACTACATCAGTGACCAGCGATCAGTCTCCACCTTGCTGACAGATGGGCAGAGTTGGTGAAGAGATGTCCTCTCGAATCTAAGGTGATTCCACTATTCTCACCTTCACTGACGTCTTCCAGACTTTCAATCAGATGGAAGCTGGATCATTCAGGGGCGAGTGGGTTTTATTTAAATCCTGAGGGCTGTTGTGTTGAGAATGCAAAGAAATTCTAGTAGGCGGCAACTCAGAATTACGATCTGCATGTACAATTAAAAGTGAGGCAGAAGCAGAACTGCAGCTAACTTAAGATAACAGATGATTATTAAATTAAACAATGTGTTAGCTATTCTTCTGTTGATCTACTAAACCCTAACCAGTTTAGAGTAAGGGTTAATTAACTTACTGCTGAAGCGATACCAATTTCAACTCTAAGCTTCTTATGTCCCCTCCAGTCCTGCTCATTAATAATACTTGGATATTTGGGCCTTCAGTGTGCAGAATGGTGTGCGTGCAGGCTGTTTTCACATCACTCATTTGAAAGGGGAATGTTTTTTCTGAGCCAATATTAAATGAGGTTAAGACTTTAAGACTTTGTTTTAAGATAAACTAAAATAGTCTTCATGGAGTAATAATATGTGACTGCAGACACCCGCCAGAGACCAGGAGTTGCAGTTCAGTGATTTAATTACTAAATTCAAACTGTCCACAGCCCAAAAACAAGAATAAAAATCCAACAATGAATAGAAAAATGCAAAATGACCAAAAAACAAACAATCTAGTAATTCCAGGGAGGGGAAAGACAAAATCCAAAGCACAAACAGAAACAACACAGGGCGACAACTTGAATGAAGGTAACAAAGCAGCAAAATGCAGGAAATAGCAAGAAACATCCACATGACGAAACACGTCAAGACGAACTGACAAGGAGGGTAAGAAACACACAGACTAAATACAGACAGGTAATGGGTGGCAGAGGGAGGGGGAGACAATCAGAGACAGGTGGGAATGATCAGCCAATCACAAAGGAGGGGAAAAAAGAGGGGGAACTTAAAGGGGAGAACAGGTAAAGACAGAGAACATGAAACCTAGACAGAGGGAATGCAAGGGCACAAATACATGATAAAGGTAATACTGGGAATAGTAAGGCAAAAACACATGGAGAAAATAAACCTGGCAAGCACAAAAGTTAAAGATTCCTAAAATGACATCTACTCCTTATATGTGACAAATCAACACTGTATTGAGGTGCAAGTCTTAAATCCCCACTTACTATGACAAACAAAAAGAAAAAAAGCATCTCCATGAAAAAAATACACACAGACAGCCACAATTTATAATTCAAAAAGTGAGTATTTAATATTTAAGCGTCTTTTAAGACGGCTTGTCATGCTACGCCTGAAAACACAGGGAGCTGAATATTCTCTTTTAAGTCAGAACATACAGGAGTATGACTTTTGTTCATTAGTGGTGGCTTTCACTGTGCTCTCATGTTCTGCTTAAATCAAATACCATCCCTGTCATTGCAGGACTATCCAGAAATATCAGAATATATAATATATATCACACTCATTTTGCAGCAGTTTGCCTTTTTCCCCGGCTGGACAGAATTTTTTTTTTTCCCAGTGGTTGATAATAGTGATCAGAAAGGAATTTGGACCATGTGACAAACCTCAGCTCAGCACCGTCTTGTTATTATGAATGACAGACTGATACTTTGCTACCACCTGATGTGACGCCAGCCTTAAACATGACTTGTTGTGTGTGTCTGCCTCCAAGCCCATGAGTATATTTATCAGGCAGATATCACAGTGGCCCGGTGGTGAACTCTGCGGGTCCTCATTGTTATGTAATCGCAGCAGGGTTCACTGTGACACACGTCAAAGAGGTAGAAAATGAACATCCGATTCACTCTACCCCTCCTCCAAACCCCTCCCTCCATCCCTCTCCCTGCCTGAAATCAATCTATTTAGAGCTCCATCTGTCTTTCCATGGAGGTACATGCAGTGGGCACTCGCCACGTGGAGGACAGAGCAACGGATCTCCAGACGAGGCAGCAATTTGACAACGTAATTCTGTTTTCAAGAAATTGAAAGATGGCTCTCGGATGGTGACGAGCGACCGAACTGTTGTGTCACAGTGTCGAGCACACTAATTTAATTTAAACCTTGAATGACAGCCTTTCTGCATGAGAAGGTTGAGGCCGATGAGAAACTCCTCCGTTACTCATCTCACTTGCACATTATGCCAATAACATGGCCACGTTACCGCTGTCAGGATGAAAAATAGACTCTACTTTGTGTAGAAAAATAGTAGCCTCAGAGCTATAGTCTCGTCATTGCTGCTCTAATATGCAGCTCAATAAGAGAAGCCTGGAAAGTATTCATTTTAGTGAAAAGACTTGTGCTTTAAAAGCTTCATACAGTTGGAGGATGTTGTCTGTAGACTCCATTTTTAGCTAGGTGTGCACTGATCCATTTCTAAATGCACTGTTTTTAAAGTCAGTAGCTAAATGTAATTCCGTGACTATGTTTTGTAATAATTTTTTTTGTCCATGCAATGTTTCAAAAATGATTAAGAACAAAAAGTGTAATAGATATCTTCATGTATTTTTTTAGCTATATTTATGCTAGCGACTCTGAGAGACTCTTGATGGACATAGCAGTGACAGTACTTTAGCTAAATGCTAACATAAAACATAATAAAATGAAGACCCCAAGAATGCACATGATTTCCAAATATCGGTCCAATCAAAGGGAACAAGCTTTCTAGGGAAATAAAAGTGAATCAAAGATGAGAAAAAGTCTACAAAGTTCTCGAAAAGTGTCATCCTTTGCCTTTGACGCAAGTGGCCCACCAGCAGTTACATCGTCAAGGGAAATTAAAAGTCGGCAAACAGATTAGACGCTTCGTTCTGAAAATACCATTTTTCATCTTTACCCTCCACTAAGCTCAAAGGGGTGAGAGGGGATATTTAAAGACGCGATAAAACATGTGAACAAGTATGAAGAGTGTGATCAGGAGAAGGAATGAGTGCCAACAGAGCATTATGTGGGCTATGAAACAAAAACCACAGTCGAGAGGATGGCTGTCATGGTTGCCGTTAGGGTCCAGCGGAGTTCTTGCAGCCCTAAGCCTGGATGTGACAAATAGGTTGTGCGTGTGGGAGATGAGGTTTATCAGGAGTGAAGGATAACACACACTGTCCAGTCATATCTTTGGGGTGGCAGAAGAAATATGGCTCACCACAGATAAGCCTCACTGTCACTTGTCTCTGACACTATTAGTCCTGTCGTCTTGGCCGGCTGTCCAGAAAGTTCTCCACGTCAGAGCGCTGCGACAGAGGAGTAGGACTCGTCCGACCTGCGGAAAAGGATGCATATCTATTTTCCTCGTTTTGCGTATGGGGTCCTACTAGAGGGATTCCCCAGACTTGTCTTATTTGCAAGAAGAAGAGCTTGGGCATGTTCACCAGATGGGAAAAAAATCAGATAAGTCGTGGCGTGCAGAAATTCAAGTTGTGGTTTCTGCAGGCCAAACACTGAGGAAACCTTATGTGATAAAACCTGCATAATTCAAGCCATTGCCATTTGTTGCATTGTAAAGCAACAAATGACAGTGAAAGTGATGCTTTTTGTTCTATGTTGTATAAATAAGTTTGACCTAGACTCTGACTGCATTTTTCTGTTCCACCCCGTCGCAGAATTCCATTACATTTCATGATAAATTCATGCACAGACAAAGTTTGACTCGCATTCGATTCATTTGTGTGTTCTTGTGGGGAATGATGTGTGGTTGACCTTGGTGTCAGATATGCTTGATTGGATCATCCAGCTACACAACCTATGGTGGAATGAGGGGACCGAACAAGTGTAACACCTGTTTTGGAGACAGAACAAATATGCAGACCGGTTTTGCGAACTCCTTCATCGCTGCGGCCGTTGAAGCATAGACCAGCGGGCGCATTAATCAGTCCAGAGACTACATCCATCTGTCGCATGGGCACAGCTCGCTATATGCAGGACCCGTGAGCTGTTGGCACGGCCTCGGCTTGTGTTGTCTCTCATTACTTCTTCCCATTAGTGTTGCCTATCAGGCAAGCTGGTGAGGGAAGACGACAAACTTGGACGGATCGGGGATTCGCCGTCAGGGGAGGCTTGTTTAGCTCTCAGGGCTGGTGATAAACGGGTCGATGTTTTCACATTCTTGCAATGCAGAATCGATTCAAAAAACTACATATGTGCATAATAAGTTGACTTGATTGTACTTTGCTATAAACATAAGAGAGAGAGAGCGCATTTTAAAAAATATACATGAACACATCAACAAATACTTCTTGTAAACAGAACAAAGACAAAGCAAAGGAGGGACAGACTCTCCCAGGTCTTATATTTTCCATTTTGTCTGTTCTGCACATGAAACAGCACGAATATAAAATTATTCATCAAGTTTGACGCAAAGAAACATCCCCCAAAACCATTGTAGGTACATATTTGACAAGCACAGCCAGACAGCTTTTTTTAACCGAGTGTTGGCTTGTTAGCAAATACAGCAAAATATCCTTGCACACAAACTCGCACAACAGTGAGACAACATATGAAAAAACTTAAAGGTCACAGACTAAACTGTCACATCGGTAGCAAACTGAAAAGGAGGAATAACATTTGGTGAGTAAATGTTGCAGATGGACAATTAGCTTGTGTTTGCATGTGCATCTTTATCAAGACATCAAGACTGGAGTTGTTTAACTCATGCAAAGTGTCTATGCATAGTTTATTGTAATGTTAATGTCTAGTGGTTGGCACTGAAAACACTCTTCTGGGTGTTGTTTTATTATTAGTTTCCACCAATGCAGTTCATCCCAGGTGGCCATCTTCTTGGTGTACTCATGGATGCTCCTTGTTACATCGTGGATCTAACACTCACTAATCCTCGCCTCCCCTTCTTCACGTTGCTCGTAGGGTCTCAGGGTGGAACCTTCCGTGCATTGTGAGGAGTTTCTTGTCTTGACATGAGGCCTGGTTTACTATTCCAGCTGGGTACCTGATGACCGGACTCGGATCTTATTGCTACCGCTGACCTGACTTGTCAAGCACCTGTCTGACCCTCTGTGGCTGACCTCCTGCTCCTGACCTCGTCATGGTTTCCATTTGCCTGTGGGATACCCAGGTGCCTGTAGCTGTTTGGTATGCCACATATTTCCGCTATCCTGCCTTCTGGTGGCGCCACCTCTTCAGCTCAGGTCCCTCACATCTGAGACTTTGATGTCTGCGTTGGTGGTGTTGACTGGGAGGTTGCCGTCATTTGTTCTTTGGTCACTTAGCTTTAGTGTCATGTGATGCTCTCTCTCTCTCTTTGGTTTCTCTGATGGTGGCCGAGGGATTTACTCTTGCGATGGGACCATGACGATTATCATCTACTCTTAAGTAGATCAGTAGTATCATTATATATCAATTATACAGTAGCAGCTGGATGGCTCAGTGGTAATGATGTGACCCTTTGATACAGCTGGTTGGTGGTTCTTTTCCCAGTCAGGGCAAGCCTCTAGTGAAACACAAATTATATGTACTTTTTTTAATTTATTTTTTTACTTCAGGGACACACATGCATAGTGCATCCTACAGCAAATGTTTTCCACCCAGAAGGATTAAGCATACAAAGACCATGATGCTTTATCATCCTTATAAATAATGCAAAACTGTTGAAGCAGCTGCTGTTAAATCACTGCCATGTAATGGCCAAACAGGTAAGCCTAGAAAGACTAGCTCTGTTGCACTGATACACAGAAAGTATAGAAAATAAATAAGTGTGACACCTGACCTGAACCTTATTGTGCAGCTGTATAGCCTGCTAAATACTGCATGTACACAGTTTATTCATTTTTCTGGTACCCACGGTTACATTTAACAGTGTGTGGTTATTCCATTTTGCATCTAATCTGCAGCAAAATAAATCATACAGTCGCCACAGACTTTTATCCACACAAATGAATTCTTCATTACCACATTTTTTCCCTCAAAGGCATCAACTACTCAGTTCCATTAAGCTTTTCTCTATTTAAGGCTTTAGAAAAACTGTCTTTTATTAAATGGATGTATTTCTCAGGGCACATGCTGACCGTTTACCTTCAAGCAGTTGTTGAAAATTTATACAACCTAATAAACAACCACTTTTAGGCAGCTTTATGAAAATCCTGTGGCCTTGACGTAATGAAATATTTGCTCTTCAGATTGTGACACAAACCAGAATATGAAAGATTAAAACAGCTGACCTCTCAAACATGCGTATTAATGCACGTACCAGTCATGCTGCATGGACCATACATGCAGGAGGAGATTAGCATAAAACCCACGCATTTCACAGGAAGTGCATGTTGTGAAGATGTCAGCGAGGCCGTTAGGGCACCTGAAAAGGGAGGTCTTTAGTTCTGGATGTGGGTGTGTGCATATGTTTCTTTTGATTTGTTGTCCTCACGTCTTTTGTAAGGAAATAGAAATGATAATGCTTCTGTTGTTAATATTTGTCAAAATTTCAAAAGGGGATTACTTTATATTTATTTTTGGCCCAAAGCAATGTACAAACGAGTGACAATCCAAGGAGATCGATGTGAAGCCATTAGCTGCAAATGAAGATGGACGATGCATCTTTACTTCCGCCGAATGTACAAAAATTAAGCCAAAATATTTTGGATACAAGCCCTGCTAAATGAAGCTAAGCCTGCAAGCTAGTCCAGTTTGGACACACCAAAGGGGTCACAAAAAAGGGAATTCATTTTAGCGCTGCTGTGCAATGCCTGTCTGAAAGTGGCTTATGTCTTGGTCACCACCATCCACACTTTGACTCATGCGATGCTAATGACTCGCATGATGTCAGGTAGGTAAACAAACCACTTGTGTCTTCGACGACCCTAACGACCCACAATAGCGCCGGGAGGGTCAACGGCACACGTGATCTTAATTAATCTCAAGGTAATGACCTGCCGGTTGAACACCAGGAATAAATAGCAGCCAGTCAGAAGTGACGAAGCCTCTTGGATGAGAGGTGAAACGTCTTTAAACCTCACAATACAAATCCAGTTGCTTTTTTATTTAGCCTCTTAGAATTACCATGACCTGGATGAATGGGATTCTACATTCCTTCGCTCCTTCTCTTTCAACTAAATAACACTGATGGTGCTGTCACACAGCGAGCAGTTGCCATGGCCACCTCCATAAATAACAGATTGAAACTAAATAATGGCTAATGTCGGCTCCCTGGCTGGTTTAGTGTGACCACTTGAATTTAAATGATATCACAAACTATTTTTAATGCCCCCCCCCATTCAGACCATGAACAAATAAAATTGCCAGTGGTGTAAATTTGAAGCAGAAGTTCCCAAATCCCTGGAGCACATTAATGTAAAACGTACCCAAACACAAATATGTAGAAACTAAATCAAACACCAAGGATATGATGACTTCTTCGCAAAAGTGGAAATAATTTCTTGTCTGACTTTAAATAGCTAAGACAAAGGTTTGGGTTGTATTTGTGTGTGTGTGTGTGCGCGTGTGTGTGTGGGGGGGGTCAACCCCTTTCCTATCACAAATACTTGGTTTGGATTCCCTGCACACTTTATATTTCTCGGAGCCTCGGTGCGGACGCCAAAATCAATATCCATCCAATTACTTGATTCTGAAGTATGTAAAACTCATGCAAAGGTGTCCATTTGAGGAGAGGAAGGATCTGGCTGTGGCTTGACTGTAGAGCTTGAGGTTGTTTTTCCTCCCAAGACTCAGAATGTCAATTTTTTTTTTTTTTTTTTTTTTGGTGTTGTTTAATTAGGGAATGCTTATCATAGGCACATGGTACAGCAGTGAGGGGTGACAACACCCCAGTGTTGTAAAATTAATTATATCACTAATGTGGACCCTGTGCATGTGAAATAGCTGAACTCTCCCCAAATAGCTCATTAATCTTCAGACAGCCACTCCTGGGCTAGGTGAAGTGGTCTTGAATTTCAATACCTACCCTTGCTGGTGTAACCTTTCCCGCTCTCCTTCTCTTTCTCGAGCAGCTGAGGGGGAACGGGAGCAATGGAGAGAGAATAATATTGTCTGCCATGGTATCTCTAGTACTTCTGCTCTCCGAGTCATATAATTATATACACCAACGCAGTTTGCCTAAACACAGCTCGGAGTTGAGAGTGTAATATAGCTGAGATGTGCTGATGTATCCTTAGATTATTAAAAAAGACCAGTATAAACAAATGACTCAAAATCACATTGTCCATGTAATAAAAAAAATGCCTTCATGAAAAAGACTCAAGTAGACCTCACTGGTTATTTATTGCATATGCAAAACTTGAACTGAGGCAAAGACATTTTTAGCAGTCACCAGAAAAAAACATACATTTTTTCATGTACAGACACCCTTTTAACACACTATTAAAGCAAAAAACAAAACAAAAAAACAATGACAACAAACACATTGATTAAGTCAGACACCACACGAAAAGGAGGATAAGCTAATTTTAGCATGTGTCTGCGTGGGTTCCCTCCAAGGGGCTGTCCAACAACATGCAATATAAATAAACCGCCCATAGGTGTGAATGTGAGGGTGAATGGTTGTTTGTCTCTCGACCAATGTCAGCAGGGGGGCTCCAGTCCCCCCCCATCGACCCTGCATGACAAGTTGTTATAGTAAATGCATGGATGAATGCAAGTACTCTGTCAGAACCTCTGTCCATGGTGCTGATCCTACTTAGCACTACGTAGTCCATCCGGCTGCTGTCCATGGTGCTGTTTCTGCTTTTTCTTTTTTTTTTTTTGTCCAAATTCATCACAGCTTAGATCAAAAACCACCTCACCCTTTATCCAACTGCTAGCTGCATAATATACAGATAGTATAGGGTCTCTGGTTAGTTATTTAACCTAATAGGAGAGTTTATCCTGCTGCTACACTCTCGCTGTTGTGGTTATTAAAACACACCAGCGACTGTGTTTTTGCACCTAGCTTTAACACAGCTGGGTTTTTTTAACGGTGAGTGTCAGTGACATGACGTCTTTATTTAGGATTTATAGAGACGGAAACTGCTAAGATAACAGGAAATGTGTCCGTCATCGCCAGGCATTGTGAGGAAACAAGCCAAGACACGCTGGTTCACAGGCCTGGAAAAGGTCAACATATCAAATATATGGTGTGGAAACAGAAGTCCTCTTCGAAACAGAGCCGGACTACAAAGATGCATTGAACTATTTGATTATATCAGAGATGGATCTAATGATCGTCCCTCTTTTTATGAAGTTGGATCACACATGGGTCAAAAAAAGTATGTGCCTGGCAACTAAATAAATAGACCAAAGTGATGTATTTAGCATCATTTGCTAAAAATTCATCAAAATATAAAAGACAACAACAAAAATGTATAATGTTCTGTATATTTTTTCCTCAAAGTTCCACCAAATGCAATCAGTAATGCCCGGAAGGAGAAGGATAACATGTCTCTGTACCTCATCAGGGATGTTATTCATGTTTTCATATTCATATTCATGATGTTATGCATACACACATCAATTCATCCTGAGGATCATGCATGTCGATACGGAATGTCACGGCAAATCTTTAAATATTTATGCACATGAAAATGCTAAAAAAAAATAAATAAAAAAAATGTAACCATGTCAACACTTGTTGAGTTCTAACGATTCACTGCCCCATCATGTTGCACTAACACCACATTCTGAAAAGACACACAGCACACACTTTGAATTCAGTGATGGTGTGATGCTACGATCCATAGAGAAGCAGCTTGCTGGCTTGCATACTGTTGTTGATCAGATCACTGATGTTTTCACTTGATAGCATAAGAATAACACTGCCAACACTACATGCAAGATTAAGTCTCCTGACAGGACCCCACAGATACTCCTCTTCCATCTCACACCCGACCCGGGTTTTCATATCCTGGGGCCTCGAAAAACCCTGCACAGAGCATTATGACAAATACAGTAAAGAGTCGCCCAGACAAAATCCAGCTGCTTTATTGGTATTCACCGTTTCCTCTCTCCATCTGCTCAGCACATCACAACCTGATGTCTCCTGCCCCTGCCGCACTATTTTTACCTGCTCCTAGATACTGTCTCCCTGCATGTGACGTCAAGAAAGGGAGAAGAAGAAGAGAAAGAGAGAGAGAGAGAGAGCCGTAACATTAATCTACAGCGTGGGTTAGCTCCCCCCCCCCCAAGAAAGTAATCAGTATGAAATAGTGGTGTTGGAAAGAGACATGCCTCATGTCAAGAGAACTTATGCAGGGTAGAGTTAGCGCTGTGTCCCATGTGAAGCCTGCAGAAAATGATAGTTGTGTAACACCGTCATCTGTGTTGGTAAAGTCATCTAACGCGACCTTTAAACCATATTTCTCTTTGTGTAAGAGCAAGGTGTGAAGGCAATACACATGTGTTGCATTGCTATATATAATCTCAGCCTTTTCCTAGTCACAGTAGCTTAAACTCATCTGTAAGTGTGTGTGTTCTTGTGTTGCTGCGTGCCGTTGTGCATGAAGCCCATCCTTGACCGTGCATGCGTGATACTGTTTAAATTCCTGTGCATGTACACCTATATATGCATATTTCCATGTGTAGCCAGATGAACTTAACTTATTTTAATAAAGTCAAAAGTCGTTGCAACCGGTTTGATTCCATACGACTAGGTTTAGGCGTGCTGCTCTCCATTTAATGTCTCTCTGTGGCTGCTCCTTCTTGTTCCATTACTCCGTTGCAGAATTAGGAATGACCTTCTGCTGAAAACAAATTACTGTTGTCTTGTTTTGTAGACACATTTGCGAGGAGGTTGCGGTCAGTGCTAACCTTTGAGAGAAATACATTGGTTCTTTTGGCAACTTCACAATAAAAGCCACCCAGTGTTTTTCCAGTTTAACACTTTTTTTTTTATCACAGTAACTTTAAGCTATGACACGCTGAGATAGATAGATAGATAGATAGATAGATAGATAGATAGATGGATAGATAGAAAACTGCAAAGCGTTATTGTTTGACTGTAATAAAGAGCCAGTGATCGTTTCATAAAAGTTCCATTATACTGGACCATAGATTGTTTGTTATGGTTATGGACCTGGCAGTGTTAACCCCGACTCTTGCACACACATTCACAATGCATCGGTGCAAGAAATCTAATGCAGCGTTATAGCACAAACATTATTTAGATGGATGTCAAATGTAAAAGAAAAAGAAAAACAATGTGCTCGAAGTCAATGTGGTGTAAAGAGTTTATCGTCCCTTTTTCTGAAGGTTGGTCCAGAAAACTAAAAGAACTTTTGATGTTGGGATTTTTGCTCAAAGCTTTATTAAAGTTTCTCTTTAACACTATGTAGTCCATTGGAACAATGAACACTGTGATTGATAAATAATCAATTATCCATCGAGTGCAAACATAACCATCACAGTGCACTTATCTACCAGTATGCGTGGCCCACACTGGTTAAACTGCGTGGGTGTAAAAAATGTTGTTGTGCAGGTATATGCATGTATGTGTGTTTTACCTCATCAGGCGCCACAATGCTCCCTGCCTGTGCACAGCATTAATGCTCAACCTTGTCCAAGGTTAATCTGTCACTCATGCTGTATATTTGCATTAATTCTTATCTGCACCTCGCCACTCAACTTACTGTCTATCTGACCCGGCCACTGCTCAGACTTAATCGTCTTTGTACATTATAGATGAGCCTTCAACGAGGTAGATGTCCACACACACACACACACACACACACCTCCCCGCTGCTGAAACCTTGTCTTTCCTTTCGAAACCACCTCCCAACCACATCCAGGACACATTTTCCCAGACTGTCAATATTTGCTTTTTATTTAATATCTTAGAAAGCCATTAAGGTGACTGCTACTCAAAAGTAATATATTTATCGCTGCATGAGGGCTTGTGTTGGATACAAGAGTTTCTCTCTCCAGGCATCACTTACTTTATGCTTGCGAAAGAGCATAAACAGGAGGGCGGCGAGATAATTCTGGCTCTTTCACTCTTACCTGAGGTAACAAAAGGTTGGCTCCTAATTAGTAGCGCACAGTTGTTCCTTCCAACCTTTGCTATTTGTTGTGTGAAGGGAATGCAAATGCAAAGGTAAGTGTTAGTCAAAATGAAGCTACAGTAGAGCTGAGTTTTCTTGTCACCTTGTTGGAATGTGTGGAAAAATGTTAATTCTCATTAATGGCTATCTGTAGCATTAACAAAGCCGCTAATTAACTGTTGCAAAATGTGATTAGTGATGTGTGAAAAGTCATTTCTTTACAATATACATATAGGATAGGGGTTGCCAGGTAGATAGACAGACAGACAGACAGACAGACAGATAGATAGATAGATAGATAGATAGATCCCTGAAGAGAGAAGCATCTGGCATTCCAGCAGTGTTCAGTGTTCACCCTCGAGTCACAGTAGGGATTTCTGGCACAAGCTATTCTACTTCCAAGGCGCACGGCGAAGGAAAAAGTCAGAAGAGGTCAAAACTCTAACAACACCTGTACAAAGAACAAGTTTCATGCCAGACCACGGGTTTTTTTTCCGGCTGTGGCCTCAGGGTCATCGAAAAACACGGCACAAAGAACATCTTCAACATCTGAGACATCTCCTTCCTTTGAAGAGAGCATCACTGAGCAGGAGACCTCTATCATGAGGACTGATATAACCAGCTCTGACATGTGTCAATTTCGCCATTGAAATGGTTTCAAGCCAAAAGGATTTATTTCAAAAGGATATGAATGACAAATAGATTTTTTTTTTGGTGTCATCTTTAACAAACATTAATTACTTATTCATTCCAGAACTCCTAATGTGCTCTCAAAATATAACTAAACCACATAAATATCTAACATCCATACTAGCTTGAGCTGTACCGGTTCTAGGTGCTCTGTTTGTGGCTTCAAAATCAGGCACAGTCCCTGCTTCTCTTAACAGTATGGGAGTTCCCAATTTAAATGTCTACACACAAATAATACAGGTCACAAATTATTCCTAACAGCCAAGTTTCAAGTAACACTGTTAACCAATAGGAATACCATCTTGACTACTCCTTGGAGAAAACCTTAGTATGTGTTGTGTACACAAATTATACTGCATGCACGAGGTTTAACTTAAAAACCTAAAAACAATGTTGTAATTTAACATCTTACCTTTCGGCATGTTTGCTTGTAAAAGCCGTTCGGGAGCTTCTTCTGCAACATCGCTCCAGCTGTTACCACAAACCCCAAGCGTATGTACTTGAACGCCCCCTACTCCTGCAAACATGTTGAATCCCGTTCTCAGGTATCAGTCTGCCGTGTTCAACGACGAGGGAGGTTCATTGTGCTACGCTCTGCCTTTTCTGACTTTATTTTATTGGCCAAACTCTTTTATTTGCTTTAAATGACATTATTTTATACTGTGGAGTAGCTGAAATGTACATAAAACATTTAATTGACTAGGTTACTTTAAGTTGCTAAAATAATGCTAGCAAGAAGCTAACCCTCATGTGGCTGGCTGGCAAGCAGCAATCTTAATATATATTTGTTTTTGTTTCCGTGTATGCTGTGCTGTGAGAGGCTGTGGAGAGTTTACCAGTCTGTTTTACCGGGTGAATAAACGGCATGTGGAGCCAATGGTGACGGACTGGGTGTCTTTTGTGCAACACAATGCAAGAGAAAGTACACTGCTGCTATATTTACTTTATATCCAAACTGTATCAAATCATACCACATGACCTCACAGTCGTACTGTATGAGTGTGAAGTCAGTGAGATGTGTTGAGATATCTGTTGGGATATAAAGGGCAGAAGTTGAGTCCCTCAAGTGGACATTGATTGATTGACTGACTGGCAGGCTTTATGTGTGTTTTTGAGCAGGTGCATATATGTGTGTGTTTTTGTGTGTGTGTGTCTGTGCTCACATGACTGGGCACACTGATATTTACTGTTGGGTGTCATCTCTCCCTCTCCATCCAAACTTTATCCTTGTCTCCCTTTTCCCTCTTGTCTGGAGATGGTGACATCTTGACAGATTAAAATGCCCTGTGCTCCCAGTCCTTGGTTGGCCACACTGGTGAACCGCGGGGACAATGCTGTAAATCAATAGTCTCTGGAACAGACATAACCCATCCATCCATAAATAGGAACATATTCTCAAACACAAAATATTAGATAGAAGAAATATAGAGGAAAAGAAAATAAGAATATCCTGATTAAAGATGCCCCAATCAAAATCTTTATACTAACGACAGGTCAAATGACTATGTACAGTATACAGGTTTCTTGTCCTGACTGACAGTTTTACTTATTTTGTATCCTATTTGTATCCTATTAATAACCCATATACCTCAGTTAGGTTTAGAAGCACAGGAATAGAATAATCCTGGTCCTTCAGAAATAACATTATGTCATCTGCATATAGAGCAATTCGATGATGCATACGATACAACCATAGCTACAGGTTCAAAAGCAAGGATAAACAGAAGGTTTAGAAGTGGTATTATCCATAAAGATCTCTACAGTAGGATTTGTGCAAAGTATTCCAAAGCGAATAAGAACTTCAAATAGGTAGGGCCACTCAACCCTATTGAAGGCCTTCGCCGCATCTAGCGGCAGGACTGCCGTATCTGGTGAGCCTTTTTTTTTAGAAAGCAAAATATTTAGTACTATTCAGACATTCTGAAATCACCAATGCCACGGAATTAAATCAAACCCACCCAACTCAAAGGACCATTTTGCTCTTTGCTTTGGTTTAATGACACACATTTTTTATTGTGTTGCTTCACTCTCACCGCTTGTGGCCTCAGGGTCATCATAGAACACGACGCAAAATAAAATCTCCAGAATATCCAATGAATGCAGGACGAGCAAAGTTTGCGACACGCTGATCACCATAGTGAAGAATTTCGCTGCTAAAGAGCTATTTCTTCCAAATGAAATGTTTGTGACCAAAACAGAGGGTAAATGACTATATTGAACCAGGAACCAGGCTTTAAATGAATGCTAATGTCCGTCCATGTTTGCTGGATGGGTAAAAAGCCAGCTGTTTAATGTATACACAGCCTATTGCATACAATTAAGTAATACTGCTTAAAAATCACTGTTGCTACCGTTATCTCCCTCGTAGTCTCTCTGCCCAGATTTTGCTTGATCTAAAGCACAAAGCCTGCTTTTAAAAGACACTATTTCTTTCTCTGATTCAGGAGAACCATGCATAGGGATAAACATCTATCTCATGAAAGCTAAAATGCTTTGTTCACAAACCAAATGACAAAACAGTATTAATATACTGTACATCTCTTATGCATTATTGCCTCAGCATACATTTCTGCAGGAACTCTGCTGTTTATTAGCCAATTTATCTGTCCACTCTGCTTTTTGTTCTCTTGCATCTAAGGTGGTTGTACTTTTCTGTGCAAATGCAGACCACCTCCATACTAGGTGATGAGACAGGCGTCTGATGCTTATTAGTTGTTGCATTTAAAACTCCTTTTTTTAAATCTATGTTGAGGATTTAACACACATACTGCACATCTACATCTATTTTTAAATTTGATCACTATGGATATACAGTGAGCACTTTTTTTTTTTTTTTTTATCCCTCTCTGCTTTCCCCAGCTTGGTTTGTGTGGCTCTCATTTGTATCACTGCAATAAATCACATCAGATTGCGGCGCATGTAAATAGCTAATATGGACATATGTGACATGTTGCATTTAGGTCTATAGCAAACAAATCTGTTCACATCATGTCTGTAAAGCAATGTACAGCACATACACACATGCACATATTCAAAGCCTGACCCATAAATGTCTTTCTGCTGGCTGCTACCTCTCTGGTCACTAATGTCAGCTGATGGATCCAGTTCAGGGCACCAGTCATGATGAGCTAAGAAGCCCTGGGGTGTCACAATTTCTAATAATCTATCTCCAATCTATTCCTGCACACGGAAGGAGAAAATTATCAGCACTAGATGGTGTTTGCATGATTTTCATGGACATTAAACTAGTTTAGGAGCAGAAAGGTATCTATCTGTTGACATCCTTAACGTGATTTGAAATGTCTAAGATTCAGCATGGGCTCCTTTACTTGGTTTGTAAAAGAAAAAAATCTTTACTCTACCTTGTATTGATTTCTGCTGCATTGTCTTGTTAGAAATGACTGCCAGTCTGTAATTATTTACAGATTTACAGGCAGAAAATAATCTTATCACAATATCCATTTATTGACCATTTTGCAGCTTTTGATCACATTACACAAATTTGGTCAGCACATGAGGAAATGTCATGACAACTGAGCAATCTCCATCTTCTAATGAAGATCAACTGATATCATAAAAGCACCAGAATGATTCCTCAATGAAGATTGTATTGTATTGTCAATTTTACACGTTATTTTGAGAAATGATAACCCTCCTGTAGTGTTCATTTCCTGTTAACTAGTTTGGTGTTCCCAGTCAAAAATGACCACTCCATTCTAGCTGATCATAAATCCATAATAATACATATATAGTTATTATTAACTACATTTTTAATAGAGAAAACCTTTAAAATCGGTCAGATTTGTCCAGAACCCAACAGAAGGGTTAAAATGCTTTGTCCTAAAATGCCTTCACTTATGTGTTACAAAACAACATTTATTCTCACAATGTAACAAAGTGTTTTTGGGTTTTACCAAAAGGGCAAATGTATCAGAAAATAACACACACCTTCTTTATTTTAAGCATGTCCACCAACAAAACCTCCTTCACGGCAACCCAAAAGAGACGCCTTCACTGAAGAAACATAAACCAGATGGGTTTTTTTGCAGCCAAACTGATTTTCTCACAAAAGTGCCTGAATGTTTTCATGTTAATGCTTTTATTACTTGGTTTTATATCATATATGAAGCAGTCAAACTTTGCAGGCCCAGCCTTAATTGGATTGTTGGACATAAGATGGCCTTGTCTTTATTGATTCTGCCAGGGTGCCTGAATGTGATTAAGGGGAATTAAACTCAAGCCTGCTGACGCAAATAATGGCCGGAGGTAATATAATGTCCAGATGAAGTGGGGAGATCCATCCCAATGGGGAAGTGGCCCTCTCTGACCCTGCGTGGGCACAAGCAATTAGCATTGGCAAAGTGCAACTCAATAACAAAATCTCCAAAATGGATGAAGCACTTGCATGACTAATCCCCACTACTGCCCAGAGGCCTCAAGCCCCCATGTTTTGTTTTTTTTTCTTTTAGGAGGCCATTGAGAATGCAGGTCAGAGACTCGTAGAGAGGCAAGCCAAGCTGCCATCAGTCTGGATACTGGAGATGGCTGGACATCCGCCAAGTGGAGAATTATGTTAATGTTTGTTCTAATAATAAAGTGCAGTAGAATACATTAATATGTCAATAGAGAAGAGGATTTTTTTTTCTGCCATATGTTGTTTGGAAGGGCAAAGCAGAGAGGTCATTCAGGCTTTGAAGCCATTCTCTGTGTTTTTTTAAACACCTGTTTTGAACGGACAAGTTAAATATATGTTATTTCGTTCCTGTGTTGTTGACATGTGATTTTTTTTGTGTGTGTGTGTGTGTGTGTGTGTGCAAAATGCCAAACAAAGTGCAGGCAATTTGGTATATTTGATATATATGCATGAGCAATGCGTATGCACAAAGCAGACATGCAGTAGCTGCTTTCATGCATCGTATGTCCACCTCATTAGGCGGCTCCTAGCTCTAAACGCTGGTGTTTGATGTGGAAAATGCTCCGACCATGTGTTGGGGCTTGTAATAATGAATGTTTCATGCAGGTTGGACCCAAATGATCCATCAGTTCCGATTAGATTGTAATTATTATGGTAGGGATATATTCAAATGAGTTCATTATCAGTCAGATCGGGAGCAGACCTCGCCAGTTTCACCAGATCCTCAAGTGTTTGTATTGCTATTTAAGGAAATGCTTGAGCAATCCCTCCAATTAGGTAGGCATATGTCCGCATGTGCAATATCAGTCAATTAGCCAAGGCCCCCCTCAATATCATTTTTATTGTCCTGCTGCAGCTTGCATTATGGATGTTTGTGCATATGGCGGAGGAGAAAAAGGGGGGATGGGTTTTCTGCAGGACTTTCAGAGTTCAGAGTGTCAGCTAGATAAATACATGAGCCGACCAGATCACTCACTCTCCTCTCTGTCTCAGCCCGAGCTGTCTCTCACTGCCGGCGCTGGTTTCCATTTCTCCAGGTCACCGCTGAATGACTGCAGATTACATCGGCTACTCTGATGTCAACAGGGAAGAGACCATCAGGCTGAAATGACACGGGGTGGTGACAGGCGGACCACTTGCAAACACCCACCGACATGACTCCCATTCACGGCAGCTGGCCCCATGACACTAATCTGATTCTAGTCTGCGAAGACCCGTTTTTGTGCCCACTAGCCTCGGCTATAAAAGGAAATGACCAGCAGGGCAGACCATTCGTGCGTGACTTGCAAATATTGCAGAAGAAACTGATTAATGTTTTATTTTTCCTTTCTGGTCCTTAAACACAGTGTGTTTAAGGATTTTTCATTTTTCTTCTCTCACTAAATGCAGCTCTACTTTGATTAAGTAGCTTTATAATTAAGTGTTCTTATTATTTTAAGTAATTAGATTGGCATTAGGGTGCTCATAGACCATAGAAAACAGTGTGCCATGGTCACTGCTGTAGAATTGTGAATTTAAAGACTACAAGGCATTTGGTATATGCAGTGTATTTTCTTATTTTGAAGTGGGGGAAACTTCTTCCTCCAAATGACCTCTTTCGTAACTGAGTAGCACCTCTGCTTTGGCCTACCAAATGCCTTTGCCAGAAAACTACCCACATCCACTGATCCCGCTGTAGCTTTTGTCCTTATCATTTCTATGACTTTGTTTCAGCTGACATGTTTCGACATGGGAAACGGTGTAAATCATCAGGGAACACCGACCACCCTCCAACCTCGCAGCTGTGGGCCATGCAAGGTGAAGACGAACTGGGCTGGCTCACTGGTTTCGAGACGAGAGACAGTCCCCTAATTGGATATCATCTTACTCTCTTTCCTTAATAAGCACTGCATTGCTTTATGAACTGATATTAAGATGCAGGAGAAACAGTAATTAGGCAAAGGATATTATCAGCCAGGGGCCCATGGACATGGAGCATACAGGGCACTGTAATGATTGTTTATTTTCGGCTTATCTGTTCACCATTAATCTTTTCCTCGGGAGATATATTGGATAAAGATAGCTGGTTTTACAATCAAGCTGTTAAATTATAATATAGTAATATTATGTTTGCAGTTCATTATCCAAAGTAGAAGTAACAGTACAGCACAATGCATCAGTGCACATGGCATGGGTAACCTGCACGTTTGTGAAGGCACCATTAATGATGAACGATATATATATACAGTACCAGTCAATAGTTTGGACACAGTTTCTCATCCACTTGAATGGGAAACTGTGTCCAAATTTTTGACTGGTAGTGTATATATACAGGTTTTGGAGCAACATATGCTGCCAAGTAGTCGACATCTTTTTCAGGGAAGGCTTTTCTTATGTCAGCAAGACAAGGCCAAACCACATTATGCACGTATTACGTGGATATTATATGCATGGCTTCATAGTAAAAGAGACCCGGTGCAAAAATGACCGACTTATCGCCCGTTGAAAATGTTTGGCGCATTATGAAATGTAAAATATGACTAAGGAGACCCCGAACTCTTGAGCAGCTGAAATCCTACATCAGGTAAGAATTCAATTCATTTCAAAATGACAGCAGTTGGTCTCCTGTTAAAAGAAGAGGTGATGCAACACAGTGGTAAACATGACCCTGTCCCTACTTTATGGAAACATGTTACATGGCATCAAATTCTAAATGAGGATATACTTTTCAAAAACTATTAAATTTGAAATGTTGTCTTTGTGCTATTTTCAATTACATATGAGGTTTCAATGATTTTCCAAATCATTGCGCACTGTTTTTATTTACATTTTACACAGCGTCCCAACTTTTTTGGAAAGGGGTTTGTAAGCCCTGCATTGAAAATGTTGTTTTGTCCAATCAAAATGTCAAAAAGCTAAATTATTAATTAAGAAGTAAGAGTTAATTTTAATACACTGAAACATGTTTTGCATGAAAAAATATGAAGGTCAGTAATCACTCAACAAAACAAATAAATCAATTATTGGTATTATTGGTAACCCTACATCTTTTACAGTCCATCATATCGTGAAAGTTCTCATATATTGTGTATGTAATATCTATAATATCTATATCAACTAAGTCTTAACTGTTCTGAAAATGGAATGGAGTAAAAAGTAAATTATTTCCCTCTAGAATTAGTGAAACAGGATTATAACATGAAATGAAAAGTACAGTTGAGTACTGGAATAAATATACTACCTCAAAATAACAAATGTAATCCTATCACAAAGAATAAGTACATTAGCCTCTGTTAGCCTGTACAGCAGTGAATTATGAAAGGGCACACAGTTCTGTTGCTCTCAGGGTGAAACTGTTCAAGACCCAGACGTGACTTTTTATTTGCAAACATATACACTCAGGATGAGAGGAAGAAAGCAGAGTCTATTCAGAGCGTCAATATTGTGTTATAGTGCTGGAGACAGCCACAGTGCTCAGATCCAGGCTGCAAAAACCCATCTGTTTAGTGCTGACTGCACACAAAGACCTCCTTCTATATATTGTAAGAGAAAGAAAAATGCGCATTCTGAGAAATTGATTTGATGTTGATAGCCAAAGTCAAATAAACATGCTGACATTGCACTGCAGTCTGTAGAAAGCGAGGCACTTTTCCTCTCCTCCTTTCAACACTGTGGCCTCGGCTCAGAGAATGCAGTTTTCTAATCATCCAAAAGAGGACAGTGTGGAACATGTTGTCATCTCCAGGGAGAGAAACGCAGACAGAGAGAAACTTTGGGACACTAAAACAGTGGCAATGCAATGTCCTTGGTGATAAAGTACACAAAGTCACTGGGAAAGCTACATTTTGATTTTGTGTCATGTAGTTTAGAGTTTGCAAAGAAGAAACTATTGCCTTTGTTTCTACAAGAAAGAAATTGAAATGTATCTAAAACAAAAAAGAAAACAATGACATCATCATCCTAAGACAAAGCAATGCATCCCAGGCCCTCGTTGCTTATTGGAACTAATTTTAAAGTCTTGACAGCCAATGCAGCGCGATGATACCTTATTACAATAGCGTGTCACTCTTCCCTGCAAATACAGCAGGCAGAAAATCACTAGGAGTTGGAGAGGGAAAGAGAAAGGAGGAGGATGGAGGATAAAAATCGAGCGAGAGAGAGAGAGAGAAAAAAAAGAGGGTAGAGAGGTTGATGGCTGAAGACAAAGTGAGAGAGGGGAGACGGCGATGCGAGGCGTTAGAGAAAGCGAAACAGACAGCCGCGTGAAGCTCACAGGATGAGGCAGCAGCCAGGGGAGAGATGCTGCATGCTGGGGATGTGAACCATTCTGACACATGGGTAGCAGTGCAAGCAGCGCCGACACAATGGAGGGGAGGCAGAGAGAGCTGGTAGGCATTATGACTTACAGTAGGGCTACAGGAACCACTTCTGGTTCACCTGCAGTGTGGGAGCATTCAGCCAGCTGAATGGAGCATCCCTACGCCCTATTCCCCCCCCTGACTCATTGCCATTTTTCCCCAACAAAGGCTCATTTATTGGAGGCAATCAGGATGGAAGGGGTTCAGGAGGATCAACGTGTGCTGCTTTAACAGAGTAGAAGCTGCATGATCAGCATCCAATATATATTATAGGTGTCTCTCTCTCTCTCTCTCTCTCTCGTGAAACTCATTTTCAACCATATGTGAAAAGCTTTATTTCCTCATCATAAGAGGGAAAAACAACCCCGTCTCCTTGAAATTACTATTATTTACAACAATCAGTCTGCAACAGGAAACACAATGACCAGAGTAAGATTGTTGTCAGCATAACGAGAAGATCTTAATTACCTTCACCAAGGAGTTCATGCTTTCTCCAGCGTTGGTTTGTCTGTCTGTCAGCAGGATTACACAAAAACCGCCAAATGGATTTTCATGAAACTTGGTAGAAAGGCTGGGGCGTGCAGGAAGCAAGAGCCGATTCAAGTTTGGAGTGGATCCGGATTAAGGGGTGTTACATTTTTTTCAACATTGCAGTATTGCAATGAGGCTTTCTGGACAGAAACTACTTGGTGGAATACCATGAAAGTGGGTGAAAGAGTGGGCCATGTGCCAAAAATGTAAAATTTTTAAAGGTTAAAAGGCAGTTTATTGTAGCTTAAGCTGTAGGTCGATCAGATGGCTTCACTGAAGTGGTCTGAGTGTCTGAGTCGGGGCGGCACAGGCTTGATTAGTGGTTAGCTGCAGGTGTGCAGACTCCGCAGCTGCAGGTGCTCAGGTGGAATCAGAGGAGAGGGAAGCCAGGAGGCCAGGCCCACACAAACAGAGAGACAAACTGGGAGCAAATTAGGAACACTAGGAAGTGTGGGATGCATCACCGGCAGAAAGAGGAAGCTGTGCAAAGAAGTCCCCGAGAATGTCCAGCACATAGTAGCAGGGTGTAAGATGCAAGCTGGGACAGCATACACCAAGAGGCATAACCAAGTGGCTGGGATAGTGCACAGGAACATCCGTGCCAAGTACGGATTTAATGTCTCAGAGTCCCGGTGGGAGGCATAAACCAAGAGTGGTTGAGAACAACAGAGCCAAGATCCTGTGGGACGTCAGGTTCCAGACTGACAAGCAGCTGCTGGCTAACCAACCAGACGTAGTGGTGGTTGACAAGGAGCAGCAGAGGGCAGTTGTGATAGATGCGGCAATCCCAGCGGACAGCAACATCAGGATGAAGGAGCAGGAGAAGATCGAGGAGTACCAGGGGCTGGTTAGGGGATGTATGAGGAAGCAATAGACGGAAATAAAATCTGATGACTGTATTTCCTAACTGTCACACACAGAGACCAAAAAAAAAAAACAGCATTCACCTTCATCTTCTCTCTCCTTCCCACTGCTCCTTCATGTAGACATAGCTGTTTTGCATATTGGAAAGCTGATACTACTCCTCATATTTACAAATCCGATTCCTTGAATCAATACTGAACACTCTTGGTGCTGCTAAGAGCCCCATTTACCATAAACATCCCATTCCTCCGGATCCGAGAGGTTGGAATTGGCATTTCATGTGCATGAGCGTGTTGTTAGGTTTGCAGAGCAAGCCCATCCACGGCTCCTAATGCCTCGCCTCTGTCAATGGACCATTTAGATGCATTTTTGTTGCTCTAGCCGGTGTTATTTACTCTGAACAGATCGTACCTAGAGGATGTAGATGATGCTGATACCGCATGACTGGATCATGTCTGCGGATGGAGATGAGGTATAAGGTTAAGGTGGGGAAATGAGAGATTTGTCTTGCAATATGAGAGGAAATAGATTTTGCTCAGAGTCAGAGATATTGACAGCTTGTGTCTATTGGTGACTTAATCAGTTGCTCAAGGTGTACTGGAATAGAAACACATCCACACAATAGACATTTGTATTACATCCGAATGTAAGGGGGTGAAAGATAAAGAAGCACAAAAGAGAAAAGTTATCTGGGTTTTACTGGTAGCTTTTAGATCCTTCCAACTAAACAAGTCGAGTCATATAATAAATCAATTTTCAATTGATGTTATTGGTTGATACTGTATCTGTCAACTACCTTTTCTCACCGACACCTGTCACGTTAGTCATCATTAATCGCCCAAACCTTTCCTCAGAAAATTCTGAACGTGTGAGCATTTATGGAATTTCTCCTGCCGAACACGTCCTATGGATAATCACACATTAACAGCAGGCGGTCCTTGGGGATCATTATTTTCAAAAGATGAATCCATTATTAATCGCCTGCTCTGATTCATGTGATCCATATTTTATAAATGTGTTCCAAGTATAAATCAACTCAGATCGTATTTCTTTGCTTTATGTTCTCTTATTATGATCCCTTAGGGTGCTTTCACACCTACCTCATTTGACTTCACAGTTTGATCCGGACAAAAGTTGCACCAAGGTCCGGATCAAAGACTCGGTCTTTGGTCTGACAAAAATAGGTTGTCTTGGTCCAGATCAAACTGAACCATGGTTCGGTTTGTTGACAATGTGAAAGCACTTTTTTGGATGGTTCAGACTTTCGGACCAATTACAGGAAGTTACAGCAGGCTACCGTCACCAATAAACAAAAGAAGAAGAAAAAACAATCCGAAGAAGTAGTATGTAATTTACATGGTTTTAACTGGACGTTGATCACTGGTGGTGATTTTAAAAACAGTAACTTGGTTGTAACACAATTAATTTTTTCATTGAACCCTGTCACCTTACATGGTTCTTATTAAAAGCACTTTAAGGGATCTAGCCGGTGCCCACGCTCTCATAGAGTCTTTGTGCTGCATTAGTGTTCTTTGTGATACAGATGCAAAAAGAGTTTTGCTAGATTTGAAACAAAGTCCAGCCCTTAAATAGAGACCAGCCCTCTTCACATCAAGATCTCCAGCCATTCTCTTCATACCATCACCACTACCACAAGAGTCTAGGCTCCATGTGGGAGTTCCCTCTACTTATGGCTCATATGATACCGTCACAATGCAGCCTGATCAACAAAGGCTCATATTATTTATTATGTACATGGCACTAAAAATAGAATTCACCTGAATACTCTCACCATACCATCAGTAGAAATTTTCGATACAGAAGCATTAATATCTTCGATGAAACGTGTTGTCATAGTTACAGTGCAGTTTGCGAGAGATGGCTTTAATTGCTTGATTAGTCTTTGAAAGGGCAGTGATAGCAGCATGATGTACCATTACGAACACATGACTCGCCTGCCAAGAATACCAGTGATATTCAAGCTCAGGCTACATCAGCATCAATGTCTGACTTGAGGCCGTTGGCAGGCTACCAATTTACTTGCCATGTATGTTTGTCAGGTTTGTCACTTCATGCATGTATGAATGTTCAGTGAACCGATTCTCTTCAGGAATGTTCATTTATATGTGTGACTGTGTATGTGTGTGTTTGTCTGTGTGTGTGTGGTAGGGGAGTGTCATGTTAGTTGTGGGTTAATTGTAGGACTGTATAGCTGCTGCATTATGGAGTGGTTATTTATGTGTTCATGGATCACTGGGTGGCCTTGTTTGTTCTACAATGACATTACTGAAATGTGACATTTATCTATTGGCGGCTGTTACATATACCTTTATTTCTGGTGTTACTCCTAAATGGACATACCCTGGCAGTCTCTCAGTTTCGATGCCTTCTTTCATCTTTTTTTTTTTCTCCTGACCTTAATCGGTATCCTTTCTGTGTTTAACCCCCTGAGTCATGGCAGACAGATTTTTATCGCCGATGGCGGTTGTTTAACAATGGCAATAACTCAAATAAAACCCACGCTACCTCACTATTTGTTTTTTTCATTGCAATGATTGAGAGACACTAGAAGAAGAAACCAGAAGAAGAAACTAAAAGCACATTTGTAGCTCTAATAACACTCAAACCAAGAGAGACTTGCAATATAATGAAGGTAACGGTTTCATATGAGGTCGTCTTAAAGCCAATTTTTGCTCCACATTAAAGACCGAGATTGGACGGAGCCTTCTGTACGTATCCATTTACGTATATGTAGAGGGAGCACAAATGGGCCTTTAGACTTTGACTTAATTGCCCCCACAGGCAAAGTCTTTTTCACAGCCTGATGCTATAGCTTCCTTGACAGTGTCAAAGGGAAGCTGGCAAATGTGTTTGTCTCTGGGTGTGATGTACACCTGGCAGCGTGGTTGGCATCAGACACACCTGTGCTTCATTCCACAGTCAAGCTCTTGCAGTATTTAACCCTGGTTTCAACCCTCACTTGTTGCCAGATTGTTCAGTCTGCTCAGGTGCTAGCGTAGCACGCAGGCCTCTTTGTCCTAGTGCGACATTTTGACCTCGTCCGTGCTTCCTTGTGCCCTAGATCCTCGGTGTATCTTCATGCCAGCCCGCAAGCAACCTCTGCTTTGTTCGCGCGGAGACATCCAAGACAATGCCCAGCCTCGATACGGCCAATCCAGACACACCACCTCCCTGTGCCTTCAATAAACTGTTCAAACCTTCCTTTGTGTCCAAGTCTCACTTTTGGGTCCAGTTTCTGTGCCAAACGTACTTCCACTCCAGCACATAAATTTGATAGCTACATTTATTTTAATCACCCTGTGTATAAAGTACCTGAAATTAGCCCCACACTTTACTACTTGTAACTTAAAAGTGATGCTTACACATGAAGCTTCCTAATTAGAATCCAATAAATATAATCTATTAAATTTTGGAAAGGATCGCTTTGCATTGTGCTGCAGCTTTGACTCACAGGATGAAGCTCAAAGTGTTTTACATGCCAGTATTGTCATTATAAGCAAAGTGTCATGCTGATGTGAGCATTTAGCTCAAGTACAGCCTTATTGACTCGTTAGCCTTGCACTCAGCAGGCACAGTGGTTGCAGTGATATCATACTTGAGGGTCTCATTTATAACCATTGTGTACACACAAAAAGAGAAAGAGGCGTTCTCCACTTTCCATGCAAAGGTTGTGATCCATTAAAACAAACTTAATTGCACCTTTATGTAAACTCTGGCCCGTGCATATGAACATTTTGGAGACAGGGGACATGGGTGGCACAGATGGTGAGTTTGGGAGCTGAAGCCAGGCTGCACAATGATGCCTCTCACACATTAAATTTCACTTAATATCAAAAGTCAATTATAGATCCGAATTATCATAAACATTCACACCAGCAGGGTTATTTGTACTTGTGCATGCAGTGAACCATAACTATTTCATAAGCACCTTGGAAATGAACAAGCCAGCTCAAATTTCAGAAATCAAAGCCATAAACGGTGATCTATGCACAGCATTAGCTCTCTTCTGCTTTTCTTAAATGCTGTATAATGCTATCTTTAATTTCTACAATGAGTAATGATGATTCCATCAGCTTCTTACGATACAGTCTGGTCCTTTCGTCTGCACTCCGGAGTGGAGGATGTGATGGAGAGATGGTCTTGATGAAATACTGAGCAGACTTTGATTTAATATTTGAGTTGGGTTTCAAATTGAAAGGTGCTTATGCAAGTTATGGTTCACTACATCACAAGTATACATAAACAACACCGCTGGATCGATTGTTTATGGTAAACAGGGATTGTCCAATTACAATTTAGCTTCCGTGTTGAATCTGTATTTTGCATTGCCTAGTCTAGTTTGTATTGCATCATTATATGGCTCTGAGTTATCATTATATCTAGTATGCAGCCATCAAATGCATATTTAAAGGAATGGCTCTCTCAAAAATTAAAATTCTGCCATGCTGATGGGAAGCCGGGTGAAGTTTTATGGAGCTTCACAGCAAAGCGGCATTGCAGCATTCTCCTAAACAACAGAAGAAGATGAGGGCTTGTTTTAAAATGTAGAAAAACAAGTAAAAAAACCAACATAAAATGACACCAAAACAGCTTGTACGCCATTAAGTTTCCAAAAGCCCCGAGATCCCAAACTGATTCGAAGAGATGTTATTTAAAAGCTGAAATATTTTCTGTAGCCTCTATGCTTAAAGAGTTAGGAGCACACCCCATCTGAAGAAGGTACACAACCCTGAATGCTGTACCTAGTAAATACAAAGTGGCAAAAGCGGAGGTAACTCAGCAGTGGTCCATGAGGCCATTAAGTACATCGAGACTTGAGAACGGAGAGTTTTTTAAACGTTAAAGTGAATCTTTGTATGATAATGCATCTTTTTGGACAGTCACCTGTTCTACAACATGGCATGCCCTTGTGTGCACCCTTCTGCCTTGATCACTGAACTCTTGCACTGCAGGCGAGGGAGATACCACTCACCACTTCATTGACTTTGAAATACGGCGCCGCTCGTGTTATTGCTTTAATTTCAATCTCCTTCATTTCTCTGCAGGAAGAGGCAACGTGAAAAGAGGGGCACTAGGATCCATTTAAAATTTTAATTAGTTGCCTTTGTGAGTCTAGCAGACATACATTCAGACCAACGTTATCCTTTCAAATTTTTAATTAACAGCTGCTTCTTGGTTTCACCACATCAAAAGGTCGGGGTGTGAAATCGTGCCTGTGTGTGTCTGCGTGTGAACCCGCGAGTATAATTGTGTTTGAGTGCGTGTGTTTTTTAAGAGCAAAGCTGCAGAGGTGTGCACATTTTAATGCTGCTGTATGTCAGATGTATGTCAGATGAGTTTGAAATACGTCAGCTCAGAGTGAGGGGGGACACTGGAGGGCGTCTTTACAAACTGGTCTCCACTGCATGCTTGGTATTGTGCACTTTTCTGCAGGTTGTTTTCCATTACGGGATAGTACCTCGTCAGGTTAGACGCTGCGCGAAACTAATGAATGCTGATTGCGACCCAACATCCTTCCTCGAAGTCTCCCGGAGTCTACAGAAGTTTCTAAAATGAAATCGAATGAATAGCTAAAGGAGGATCAGGAGGACCTTTGTTTTTGACAGTCAAATGTAGATCTTGTTGATGTAATAGCAGAGATATTCCACCGACTATTAATGCCGTAAAGTGGCTTGTGGTGTTACCAGAGTGCTACCAATGCTACTTCTTAAATAATGACATTTCACAACAATTGAAGCAGCAAAGAAATATCTGATATGTACTCTTGATACAGTACTCTTATATGTACTGTATCAACCCATTATATTGAATAAATATATGCACCTCACAGTTATGCCAGTGAATATTTTCAGGTGAGAGAAGCTGACTCCTAGCCAACATCAGTCTCCAGGTTTCCAAATATGTTCGATATAGTTATAACTAACTGAACATTATCATCTCCACGTTTTTCTCAACTGCGGCACTAAATTCCATGTCGCACCGAATGCATGAAAATCAATATGTATGAAGCTGAATTCATCTGGGTGACAATCAACCCGCCGTCACACCATCTGTTTCTGAAAAGAATCTAATTTTACAGGCATTATTCTTACTTGCCAATGGAGTGTGCCGAATGTAGAAAGGTGATACAGTGTCTCTTGTCAATACATGCTGACAGCTGCTCTAAATAAAAGTAAGAAGCCAGTTCAGAAAGTTACGCCTCTCTGGGATGCTTTAGATTCGGAGCCATAAAAATCAAAAGGAAGAAAAGAAAACAGGAGGCAGCCGCAGTTGTGTTATCTTGGCTGAAATCATGTGCTCAGTGTGGGAGTTAATGAGATGTATGAGTCTGTACGAATGTGTGAGAGATTTTCTCAAAAAGCCATATAATCAGCTGCAGGAATAAATTGATCCATTTGGGAATATCATTGGAAATGTAAGACGGATGCCGGACACCAAAGGCTGGACTTATACAGCACCTATCTAGTCTGCTTGACCACTCTTTACAACACAAGCCAGCAACTACTCATTCACAAAGAGAGGATATCATGCAAGGAAAGGTGCCACCTGCTTATCAGGAGGCATAAACATTCAAACAATCACATACACACCAAACTTAGCCAATGGGGGTGCACAAGCAAGTGCACTCCAAGAGCCGGTCCCAAGCTCAGACAAATGAGGAGGGTTGCATCAGGAAGGGCTTCTGGCGTAAAACAAGTATTGATGACCTGCTACAACCCTCATATTTAGTCATCTCTAAACTAACCATATCTGTAACAAAAGTCTGATTCTAAAAAGTAGACCTCAATATAGAGCCTGATACTTAAAAGGATATTTCACTTAAGTCGAGCCATTACAACTTGATATTTGGATAATGAACTCCTGCTTTTACCCGAGGGCACTCGATAATTATACTCCTCACTATTCCTAACTCCCTCCTGCACCAGTGGGAGATCGCCTTCATTAGGACATCCTGACCAAAAGAAAACGGCTGACCTTTCTGGATTTCCCTCCAAACTTAACATCTCTCTCTCTCTCTCCTTCTAAATTTACCCTGGCTTCCTAATTAACCTTGTGCAGCTTTAAAGCAGAGGTGGAAACGTTAGGATAGATTGATGAAGAGAAAAAGTGAGAATTAATTCAAATAAAAATAAAAAAATCCAGCTCAGCAGAAACAAAGCTAGATATCAGCTGGTGTTTGTCCAGTTATATTTGGGGCATGAAAACATTTAATCATCAAACATATCAAAAATAATATAATATATTTGCTACTATATATGGAGACTAAATGTTCAGTAACTTAAGTATTTCGTTAAATGGCCTGGAGCTAAAGTGATTTTAAAATTATGCCAACAGGTTTACAATCATTACAATTGCATGTCCAACAATGAGAGAAAAAGAAAATCTTTTATTTCTACTTCCTCATAGAGGCACTTCAAAATATTTGCTCAGGCGACTTTGTATGACTTAACATTTTAGGAGACAGTAAGTCAGTCTTGAACTGGAGGGGAAAATATTTAATGAAAGAAGAAACGAGCTTTAGACACATCACAAAACAGCTTAGTATCATTGTTAGGACGGAAGCCAACTCTTTGAATGCGAGTCCAAGTTGGTCTTAACTACTGGGAATGGTCAATGCGCTGGATTTGTTCGGTAGCAGTCCTCTAACCTTACAATTCCCCATCTCCCACATGCTGCCGTGCTGCCTGCTATTGACAGAAACACCATTTTTATTCAATTAATCTTTTATCTCAAGCCTGTGGCTGCGTTTTCATTCTGTGCCAAAAGTAGAGTTGTTTAGGTCTTCCCTAAAATCTGGGCAGGAAATAGATCTCAGATTTGCCCGGCTGTAATGTCCTCTGTTTGGAGCCTGGATGTTTATGGTCAGTGCCAGAGGCGCGCATGGGGTTTGTGCTCTATCTGTATGTAGTCCAGAAGAATTAGCATCCTTTTGTACATAATTATCTGCTTGATAGTTATAGGTTTGATCCTATTTGCACTGGAGCAGTGGTTGAAGATGTGTGTGTTTAAAAGGCTTTCATTTTTCTCTTTTTGTGAAATCTGGATGGATATTTAACATTCAAGTAAAGCACAGCAACCACTTGCACCAAAGGTAATAATGAAAGAAACTAGCTGTTTTAAATGTATTTTCACTTTTTTTGTATGTTTTCAAACTCATTAATAGGTCTTGTGAGCTTTTAGTATAATTATAAACATTTGCTTAAATATGCTAGAATGTGTTGTTGCTGAGGGAATGTTCATTATTTATCAAAGGAGAGGGGTTTGACTTCTTAAAAAAAAAAAAAAAAACTTTATCTACAAATATTTTTCTATGTGCTTCACTGAATGACTGGAGGACAAACATTACCCCCCCTCCACCAGATTTAAGCATATTTCAATCAGGAGAGACTAGTGGTTTAAGTACATAATGTTTATTATATCAAATGATTTGTAATGATTAGTATGTCAGAAAGTCTTTGGTGTCAGAAAGTCTTTGGCGCTTCGACTCTTCAGGGAGATTGAGATCGAAAGGCATCTGTCTTGAGCAGCAGCAAGATATATATCCCCACTTGGAGTCCAGACACTGGTGGTGGTGGCGGCTGATGACCCTGATTAACCTGATGAATGATGAAGTTGGGAAATCTGTGAATACTGGGCAGTGATGGGAAGTTGGAGGGTCAGTCATATTTAAGACTGCGGCAAGATGATAGGCTGACAATGAAGGTGTGTCGTTGTGCTATTGGATAGATGTGACCGATTGATGAAAACAGCTAATAACTCAATTGATGGCCCCAGACCATGATAGCAGGAAAATAAGATTGAGCATGCATGAGAAGTGTGTATAACTGAGTAGCATGCAGGTAGTATTGGAGCCAATGCAACAGACAACAAAGAGGACATTACTGCTGATGTTTTTACAAAATCTTAGATACATTCTGTGTCAGCTCAGCGACATAGCTCTGAGATTCAGGCAGTAATCAAACAGGTTTCAGACCTGCCTCAGTCTGTGTTCTGATTGTTATTCCAGTAGATTGTGCTATAGGTGTGATAATATAGAAAATATAAAGGAAGCTGTGTGTGATGTTGGAGCTACTGTATGTGTGCACTTCTGCTGACTGAAGAAGCAACACAAACAAGAGGTTTTTGTGCTCTCTGTTGATTTCATTATGGACCAATCTCTGCACTGAAAGGTGGAGAAAAGCACCGGAGACAACTCCGCTCACAGGAAAAGTAACTGTACTGATCTTATCAATGTGTCTTGTTATGTGCAGCACCATATTCTCTCCCTCTGGCACTCCACCTTTATTTTCACGCTGTCACATTAATACGCTAGTTCTGAGGACCAGACCAGAAATATGTAGGCTGGGCGCAAGACATTAGGGATGGAAGCAGTGATGAACATAACCTACATCTGCTTCTCTCAACCGCCTGGCTTCATCAGGGTGCAGCAAAAAAATATTCTCATGTTGCTGACATCATAGAAGCAATTAAGAGTTGAAAATCTATACTTATCATGACAATACAGATCATTACCTGCCTCAAACATCGGATAATTTGTCTCACTCGCTCCTTACCCTGTGTCACAATGTCAACACATGACTGGTCAGCTGGCACACGTCTCAACATGTGACAATACATGCTACAACTTTCATTTACAAGCAATGCATTATGAGTCACTATTTCCCTTCAAAAGCAGCACACTTTCTGACTCTATCTCTCAGAATCTGAAAATGCTCAACAAAAGATTTAATCCCTCTTTTTTTCATCTTTTGACTGGGTCTTTTGATTGGGTTTGTGACCCTGGGAGTTTGTGTGCACTGGAAAGCTCAAAAGACTTCCTTGCAGAGATCAAGGAAAGATCACACTTTTAAAATAAAATTTCAAGACATGGCTTTGGACAGGTTTTGGTATGTCCGCTACCCTTCTCGACAAAGTATTTGTGCAAAATGGGAATGAGCAACTGAGGGATGCTCAGGTTTCCCACTGATAGTAAGTCACATTTACCACCCTCTCCCCCGCTCACCACTTGTATGTTTTTAAATACATTTTATACTAGTGTGACTCGAGAATTTGCATGCTTTTAAAGGGTGCCGTGGCTGAAAAAAGGTTGAGAAATGCTGACCTAATAGACGGACCTTAAGCTTTAGCACTGCGCTCATAGCACTGTGTTCAGTGTTGTGGTTGACATGAACCCAAGGAAGGAGGCAGGAGGGTTTTTTTGTGTGACTGATACATCCAGTGTGTGTTTGGAGACCGGTTAACTTCCAATATCGAACGAAACAAATCATCTTTCCTTTAACATTTATGGGGGAATCCAATGTCATCCCTCACAAATGTTGGATAGGGGGTCAGTGGGGTTAATTAGCTCGGTTTTTGGTATCTATCAACTCTTGAAGTAAATATCTGGCTCGTTAGCAGCTAAATGGTTCACTATATTCTCTAGTTTGTTGTTTGCTTAGTTTGTGAGAAAATATTATTAAATTTAGTGCAGCAATTACATTAAGCGAACACAGCAAACATTATAATTTGTTCACTACTATATGTCTGAATTGTAAGATTGCCTCTGACATGTTCACTATGGCTTTCCCCTAAACGCTTTCAATCATCTAAGCCGCGCACTCTTGACTCAGATTTTATACTGCCTACTCTCCAGTCTCTACAGGATAACCCTTTCAATTCCTGCCACTATCTGCATGACATTCATGCCATGTGAAAGCTGTGCTGTGGTAGGAAGGGGCTCAGAAGAATGCTAACGGGGGGGGGGAGGGTTGGGTTATCTCTCTGTATGCTCCCAGCACTTACCCTTGTTAGCCTTTACCAGTTAGACAATGTCCTGATGAAACATGACAGGACAAGCTTTCATAGCCGTGTTGGGCCTGACGCTTTAAAATGCTTGCAACTGCACTGTTTTGTAGCTCTTGCAGGGAAAGAGAATTTTAAATGACCACATACAAAGACTCAGTTTTCCAGTGTTGCTGATGGAACAACAATAATAGAAAAATACCATCCAGAGACACACTGCAAGCATGAGTGTAGATGACAGCGAAATGACAAATGCATTATTTGAAGTGAAAAGCCATCCAAAATAGAAGGCCATGTTGTGCCACTGATCTTGGGGAATATTCAATATGTGAATATTGAATTATTTGTGAACATAAACAATCCCAGCAGACTTGAGTCTTTAATGCCACCAAAATACACAACCTGCAGCACAGCAGTCTGAATTTGTAGAGTTGTGCTGAAGGAATGCTCTCCTTGTCTCCTGAAAGATATGAACCACATACAGATCCTGATTATCTTGATGATGAGGCTCTTCCTCTCTGAACATGCTGCTTGCTTTGGCAACGATCGGCGAAGAGTGTGAGGCACACAGGATCACCTCTGCGTGTGTGTGTGTGTGTACAGTATGTGTGTATAAGGCCATGTTGGTAGCGGCACAAACTGATTGATATCATAAGTGAACCACAGGCTGAAAGGTCCCCCAGCACCAGATGAAAAGCAGGATTAACAGAAGAGAGGTTGAGCTGCGATGAGCCTGGAGAGTGCATCGGGGGAGATCAGATGAGGAAATAATAGAGAAGGGTCCCTTGCCTTCAGAGAGGGGCAGGCAGGGTAGCGGGGCTTATGAAATGCAGAGGGATCGTAGGAGATTGAATGTTCAGTTCCAGTGACTTGGCAGCATTCCCGGAAAATTTCCCAATCCTCTGAAGAGGAGGAAGAAAAGCAATCTTGATGGTGAAAAAAGATATTAGAATTAGAAAAGTGGGAGAAGTGGGGTCAACATAACACAGCTCTGTCAGTGTTACAGCGCTTATTCCACGCTTGATCATTAGCCATGATTTAGAGGTGAGGAAAATATAGAAATTTAAATCTGTGCTACGACTCAAGTTTTTAGTAAACATGTAACCGAGAGAAGTGGGTCCGCCATATTAAATATACAAAATTACAGACGAGATTGAAGTCCACATCTAGAGCAATGGCCGTCTCACTTTTATTTTCGTCTTCTATTAACATAAAAAGACGCAACGGAAGTCTCTACAAACAGGGGCAGCACACTACCACTAAGTTGATTTCTTCATCCAGGGAGGGTTCATAAAGATTTAGCAGAGTTGAAGCACTATATCTGTGGCGTGTCTCTTGTCCAATGGCACATGATGATAATGCAACGTGAGCTGCAAAAATAGTTTAGCGTGAGTTGGAAAGTTGTCTCCCGTCTCTCTCTATCTCTGTGTGTGTGTGTGTGTCGAATGATTATTAATTAAACTATGGTTTGGAAGCATGAAAAGAACGTGTAACACAGTACTAACAAAAAAATAAATAAACCTTATGGATAACCACAAAAAAGGAAAAATTCAAAATACTTACCTTTGCATCCTAATAGGAAATAATAATGCTGCGTCTTCACTTCACTTGTGTTTTACAGAACATTTCCCTGCATTTAATGTTTCTCGGAGAATGACAAAAAAAACAACAAAAAAAACAACAACCCTGCTACTATACCACTAATTGGCTGCATGAAACATTCAAACAAAGTTCAGACACTACTTTCTGACAAACGGGAAGGATTAACTCTTGCACCTTTATTGTTCAAATTAGCCAGACCTGGCTCCAAAAACATGCCATTAACCATTCAACAAAAAGAGATGCTGCGGGTTCGGCCCAGCTGCAGCCATAACACAGAGTGTTACACTGTGAACACAAACGTGCCACACTGTTTTTCAATTATTTTACAGAAGTGAACATGCCCTATAGCAGTTGTTTTTGTTATTCCATTTTGATGATTATGATGATACAAGTCAGGAGAATGTGATAGTTTGCAAACCGGCTGTGATTGTATGGGAGATGCTGGAAACTGCTCACATGGGAAATAGAGAATGTGCGTTCGCCATATTGAGCTCCTGTGCATTCTTCTAATAGTTAGAGCTGTTGTTTTTTTTTTCATGGGAAACTTATCATCCAGTATATCTGCGCCTGCAGCTGCAATAAATTCCAAGTGAATGTGTGTTTACTCCATTATGTTGGGTTCCTTACTGATATATGCTCACATTAGAATGGTTTCTCATAAACACAAGGAAGGAGGGAATCTGTACATCTTTGCCAGTGAATAATTTACACATTTTTATGTTCATACTGTTGTTCTCTGTGACTGTGCGAGGTGGTTGTACTGCAGAATAAAAGCAACAATTGTTTGCATTGCATGCACTCTCACAAGGTTCCAGTCAGAATACGTCCCAAAACAACACGGTTTTTTTTTGCAATAAGGGAAATTCTCACTAATAAATAAACGTTGCTTCTTCTTTTTCCGCACCACTTTCCTCCACATCATCGTGCACACACTGTGTCTCATTTTCAGCTCCTTCCCAGAGTGAATGCCTGCTGTCGTGACAGCCTCATGTGGATTTCTGGGAGGGGGTGAGGCTGGCATTTTGTGCGGCGGTGGAGGAGGACACTGTTTTGACAGATCGGTGTGCCACTGTGACGGTCGGAGAGAATCTCGGGGTCAAACGGCAGACATCTACTCGCTGACAGCGTCATGCGTTTTAGCTCCGGGAAGCCTCTGATGCGGAGCCTGCGCGGCGGCATAAATGGTGAGGGGTGTACTGTATGCTTCAAGTAATGGCTGTGGGGAAAGTTTTTTTGTTTGCTGCTCTCATTCATTTTATTTGCAGGTGTTTTTACACTGGAATACAATATTCATAATATAGATATAGTTAATCCTACTTTCTATTCCTTTTTTCCCTATAGTATTTATGATTGTTATCAAACCAGGAAGTGCACATCTAACCCTGCATGTACAGGAATATTATATATAGGTTTTTATGTTTTGTCTAATTGGTGTATTTGTCCGCTATTAGTCTCATGTTTTGAACACGGGACCAAGAGCATTTTGATTGTGACTAAACATATGTGAGATAGTGGAATAAAGACAGATGGTTTACATATTTTTAGCACTTGCTTCGTCCATACATGTTGTCGAATCATCCCTGTAAATACCCCCACCTTGGCAATTACATTAATATGTAAAGTCATCAAACTAGAGCCTGACCTTTTGTGCAGGTGCCATAATGCAGTTTGAATAAGTGACTCCTGACATATGGAGGATGGAATATCACCAGTGATTGATAGATAGATAGATAGATAGATAGATAGATAGGAAACAGTGTGACCATTTAATTGTTTGTTTCTCACAGATCTTCATTTATTTTCCACTCAGAACATATGTTGGAAACAATTATTTAGTAATCCAATTGAACGCATCGTTAAAAAAAAAATGTTTGTTCATGTCATACAGTTTTGCTGAAAAAATAAATAACAGAATATTGGATGGTAAAATATGGGAAGAATTGTAAAGTGTGTTGCCATTATGCTAATTCTGAGTGATGGAATACATTACTGAGTAGGTTCTAAAATATTTAGCTTTCTGCCTCATTGATGGTGCACCATGTTGTTAAATGAATGTCATATGAATGACTTAGAATCCTGCGTCGCCACTTCCACAACAGTGTCTCGCTGTCTTTTTTTTAGATGACTATATCTCATATAATTCTGCAATATACCTCCAATCAATTTCCCTGCTCATTAAAATTTTGAACTTTTATGGAGTTTTACGAGTGTTGTAACATTCATCTCCTGCACCAGCCAAAAAACATTGCCTGCCTCCATGCCTCAAGAAAGAACTCCAATTAAGTAACAATCTGTTTCCTTGTAATTATATATACCAGCTTGCTTAAATTAGGCAGAAACCCATTACAGAATTAGAACTTGAAAATGGGTCAAAAGTGTGTCGCAGTGTTTCTACTCAAGCAGTTATTGCAGTGAGGGAGTGGGGGGTAATGGCTGCAGCGTAAGCAGGGCTCAGGAGGTGTCAAGATGCCCTGGCTCACTGGTGGAGACGAGGCCCCTGGAGTCACTGGTGCTTCCTTCACAACACCCCGGTCCAGATTCTTCAGACAGCCAGAGAGCAGCCACGCCAACAAACAAATGCTTGTTTTCTACTCATTAGTGCACTCTGGTGAAAGAGGGAAAAACCTACCCAAGAGTGGCTGGAAGGAATGGCGTGTCAACTCGTGTTACACATTCTGCCTCTTTATTTCTTTCTGTCCTGGGAGCTTTGGTGTCAAACAAAACAAAAAACAAACAAAAAAACACACTGGGGTTGGGTGGAAGTGTGTGTATGTGTGTGTGTGTGTGTGTGTGTGTGTGTGTGTGTGTGTGTGTGTGTGTGTGGGTGGGTGAGTATGTGTGCACGTCTCCAGACCAATGGTAGTCATTACCTCTTCAAATGTCTCTTTTAGGGTCAAAATTTGGTTTTAGGGTAAATGTTTCATGATGTTTTAACATTTTAGGAAATACATTTTAACATGTAAAAATAACCGCTTCACTTTTCAACAGAACATTTTCAAAAGTCCCTCGCCTTTTTCAGATCTGCATGAACATTTCTACATGAGAAACCTTTATATACGCTTGTATGATTGTTTTATTCTCACGTGTGTATTAGAAATAGCACATCATCTAACTCATGGCAAGAAAGGGAATTAGCACGATTGTCTAAATGTCAAATTGCTGTCAAATGTCAAATTTGATAATCAACAAATTAACACAGCATTTCTAACAAACAGCTTCAACTGCACCTCTCATAATTAGAACATATGACCAGTTAGATCATAATATGTTCTTATTCTGCTGTTGTTTTTGTCAAGAGGCCAGTTTGCATGAATCCACAAAAAGTGTTGCTTCTGCGGTGTTTTTGTCATATCGTGTGCTGGAACCTTTCTCATTGCTTTTTCATTAGGTTTCTATTTCCAATTAGCCTGTAGCCTCGGTGGACAAAAGTGGGCAAACAAACAATAAATTAGGCAAAGGTGCAACTAATATATCTGCCAAGACATGCTTCAGTGCATCACATAGCTTAGTGCCAACACTTTTTTTCTTCTCTGAACATTTCAGATTCCTTTTTTCTTTTTTTTACAAGACAACAGTGAGATAAACCCAAAGATAAACCTGCCAATTATGTACTATCTGTATATCCCTCCAACTTCAACTACACAAATAGTACAGACTACAACAGTGTCAAAATTGAATGCATCTTTAAACATTTCCTTCATATTAACTGCAGACTGCTCAAAGTAGATAATACAAAGCCAAATAAGACTAGTTATTAGTTTGCAAACACATATTGCAGCATTCTCTGGTTCTAATTGGAAATTGCTACCTGATTTTCTGCTTATCAATGCAACCAGCTGTTCCTCAAGCCTGTTGTTTCATGACAAGGCCCTAATTACTTCCCACATGTGGTTAATGTGAGTTCATGTGGTCACTAATGAGAACTGTCATACAGTAGAGGCCTTTTTATCCAAACCTCAGAATTATTCAAATAGACAGGTTTACCCAATGGGCATATTGCACAAAAATATTAAATTGGAATTGGAAGTTTCTTTTAATTTCCTCAGTTCTTTAGACAGCGGAGGAAAATAGTTAATGTGTCAGGGAATTTAGCAGCACCTCATTTTCTAGATGAAAAAAGCATTCACTAGGTGTATGAACAGGTTATTAGACAACCCAGCAGACTGCTGTTCAGTGTTTCATGGTGGGGTTGATGGTGAGGTGAGGTGCATCATTTATTTTCCATTAAAACCATTGTTGTGCATTAATATCCAAAGAGCAACACCTGGAAACTGAGACTAAAAAGCTGTTCTCATCAGCCGGTCACATCTATTCAATAGCACAGCAACACACCGTCATTGTCAGCCAATCATCTTGCTGCTGTCTTTTTTAAATGTGCCTCTGTCAGTTCCTCTAGTTCTTTCATGCTGCTGTTTTGTGCACCCAGTCTTCAAAGATTCACCAACTTCATCATTCATCAGGTTTGCCAGGGTCATCAGCCACCACCACCACCTCTGGACTCCAAGGGGGGATATATATCTTGCTGTTGCTCAGGAGAGAGCCCTTCGATCTCAATCTCCCTGAAGAGTTGAAGCGCCAAAGACGTTCTGACACCAAAGACTGTCTGACACCAAAGATCATTTGATGTAATAAACATTCCTATTTACTTCAACCACTAGTCCTGATTGAACTGAATTGCTTTACATTTTGTGTGAAGTCATAAAACTGTGTACGGTACAAATTTGATTTCTCACTTGACTTCTATAGTTAGCATAGCTGCTACAATAAGCTGGTCACTAATAGCTTGGATATCTGTGTCTCTCTCTACCAGAGTTGACTCTTGAACCATTCAGCCATATTTTTGGACTAGTTTCCTAATACATATGTAAGAAAGGATCGGTGCTTGAACAGCAAGTCATAGACAATCATAGGTACACTTAAACAGAATATCCTTTGCAGTGGTAGCAAAACGCAGACCAAACTTTTATTTGAAGTGAATCTTCTTTAAGGTCGGTTAGAGAGAGCGCGGCTATGACCGTGGACTGTCAGATTTGTTCATGTTTAGACAGCATGTGGCAAAGCAGAACTGCAGTTGGTGCAGTTCTGCTTGTCATGCCTCATATTTGGGAGAGTATAAAGCATGTCCTGAAGAATAGGGAGTCAGCGACAAGGGCACCAAGCAAGGACTCTGAGCTGACTTTTACATGTCCACAGCAACGTGTCCTCTTTTTCATTTAGACATCTTTTTTCTCTATTTCTTCTATTTCATACTGGGATGAGGTCTTCTTGTACCTCATGGTTTCCCAATTTGTAGTGGGCCGTCTTCCGCTTCAGAGGTTTTATTCCATCAGAATCCCCTCGCTCTGGTTTAATATAGTGTGTTAAAAGTTTTCATTTGTTCCGGCTCCCTTCGTAGCCGTTGACCAGAAGAAATCAGAGCCCCGCTGCCCTTTCAGCCATGCCTTAAGAGATATGTTTCAACTAGAGGTCTCTAATCACAGTTCATGCCCTTTCACATGACATCAGTTTTGAACGGCGCCAAAGGTTTGGCCTCTGGGCTGCTGAATTGTTTGTATGTGCTGACCTTTTGTCTGCATTGACTATGATCACCAAACATATCAAGCAATGACTCTATTTCGCTTTCTCCCTTGATTTGACCTCAGAACTCAGGCTCATAAACAACCTCACGCCATTTATGAGGATTCAGAGCAAAAACAGAAATATAAACATTGCTGTTTCTTCCTCAGGTTTGTTCATAATGATATGAGCCTCACATCAGAAGAGACTTATGGAAAGCGCCAGTGTAAATTTCTGTCCTTTCCACTGCAACAAGGAAGCTAAGGTGAATGCCTCTGATCACAGTGACATAAGTGAATAAAATGAGAAGGAAATGGAGAGATGGCAATTGGGACAAATCGCTTCTGAAATTGAACATGACAAGCCTCTGATTGTAATCTCCATGTGGACTTTAAGGGAATAGAGTTACCATGATGACGGAGAATATGAATGAATACGAAACTCATTTGAAAGGAGCAAGGTAGAAGGAAACTGAACCAAAGTTGCATATTTCAGTATAAGCACATTAATGGAAAATTGTGATTTCTCAAAACTTTGGTCATAGCTTAGGCCTTCAATGCTAATGGCAGCAATATCTTTGCGCCCATAAAATTAATTGCTGAGATTCAGGAATCTCGTAACTTTGCCCAAAAGAATTTTGATGCGGCAAAGCAAGCAATTAGAGAACCATGTGTACAAAAAGGTTAGCCAAATGGGTTTGGAAGAGATCTGACTATTATATAGCATACATTATATACCATTATACAGCATACATACCCATCTGAGATTAGAGACCGAGTTGTAAGTGCACACATTATTCCTTTGCAAGAGAGAGTGGCTGCACTCACTCTCAGTTTTCCCTTCAACTATAGCTATTTAAATAACCTGCCTAAACAGATGGCTTGTTCACAACATGTCTGATTTTCTTTCTTTCTTTCTGTCTTTTCTTGTGACGTTTAGGAGTGTCTGGCTTTCCGGGATCTCAGCAATTACTCGGGGGAGTACATTGTTATCAGAATTGATAGAGAAAAGGATGGCCAAAACTCCAAAAATAAGATCCACATTGGAAAAAAAAAAAAGAAAGACAAGAAAAACAACAATCAAAATGTCTTATAATGTAGGTTGTGTTTCCTGTTTTAGTTTGGTAGTCATGTCCTCCATGTTGTGTTATTTGTTTACACTTCCTGTTGTCTTTTCTTGTGATCTGTTTCGACCTTTTGTTTCCCCTGTCTCTGTTTTAGTCTTCTGTTTTCAGTTCTGGTTTGTTCCCTCTCCCTCTGTGTCTTTGTATCCTCCTTGTGTCTTCTTCTTTAATATTTTCCCTCCAGTGTGTGATTGTCTGATTGTCTCCAGCTGTGGTTGTCTCCTCCTCCCTGTGCCACCTGTTTGACATTCCCTCGTTATCCCAGTGTATTTATCCCTCTGTTAGTTGCCAGTTCGTTGTCGATCTTGACACGTCCCAGTCTTTCCATAGTGTTTCCAGTGCTTCTAAGTAAGTTTTCTATCTTTTAGATTTTTTGCCTGTTTTTGGATTGTGTGTCTGTGTTTGGTTACTCTTTTGGATTCATTATTTTTTCATTCTTCATTCTTCATTATTCTTTAGTTTGCTGAAATGTGATGCATACAATGCAATGTTGGAAGGCAATGACAACCTTCACGGTCGTTTAATTCGGAGGACTTTGGATGACCTATCCAATAACCAATTCAGTTTCATCATATCCCGGTCTGACACAAAACTACGCCTCTAGTGCATTCTGGTGCTCGGGTCCATTTCAGCTTAATGAGATCAATCACGTATTCAGTTCATGTTCCATATAATTGCACTGTCATTGCCCACCCTGGCATATTGCTGTCTTGTGTGCCATAGAAATCTACTGTATCATAAGTAACATCATGTCGAATGTGGACTTTATGAATGTGTACAATATGGCTTGCAGCTGCAATGTTGTGTGTCCATGTGGGCATGTTTAGATTGAAATGCATTTTCTCCATGCCGACCAGGAGGCCTGCACCTGTTAGCTTGTCGCAAACAGAAGATTAAAAGATGCAGTGATGTGTGAGAAACGACCCCAAACTCAGTTTCACAGTACACACACACACACACACACACACACCAATACACACAACATTTACGCTGATGATCATTTCTGACGGAGAATGGCGCCAGACTCTGCAAGGATACCGCCACATTCAAGACCTGTGGGATTAAGTTTGGAAGGACTTTTGATAATATAGATTTTGACAAACATATATTTTAAAATAAACATGCTTTAGTAAATAAAATGCTTTCTATATCTTTTTTTTTCTCACAGGCCTGTGTTCTGATCCATCAAAAAGAAAGTATTAAAGTAAAGTATTCCTTCCTTGTCAGACACCTAACTTTAAAACACTGACAAAAGCATTGTGGAATAACACATCACTTACTTGTCTGAAGTGTGAAACACTTTAAGTGTTAATGAACTCCTGTTGTCCCACCATTGTGTTGCACTAAATGCACTAAATGTAAGTGTTGAGGCCTAAAATATAAATGTCACAGTTAAAAATTTCCCTCCTCTTCATATGTGAAATTCTACATAATAAATTGACTACATTGCAACAATTACATTTTTCCTGCTTGCCTCTGGCATTTGCTTTAACAAAAAAAAAGGGATGAATTCGACTCTACAACTACAAGCAAAAGGTGAGTACAATCACATAACCTACTTTATGTACTTCATGTATCGGCGAAAACGTCAACTGCAGTACTTACAGTACTTTCCAAGCCACTAGTGTAAGAAAAGTTCCTCATAAATCGAACTATAAAAAGCTTCGTATGAGAGTGGTATGCATCCCTTAGTATATATAATTTAATACAATTTGTTCTTCCTTTCACTCTTACTTTATTTCTCTCTTTCCACCGGCCTGCTAGAGGGACAGCTGAACAAGAGCGCCCGAGATAACTGCCATTAGCATGCCACTAGTTGGGTGTTAATATGCAGTTTCTCTTGGATGGCATTTCGCAACGTGTTATTACTGCTGTCCAGATGTCGCTGGAAGGTTCGGTCGGCCTGTGTGTTTATGTGTTTCCGATTTTACTGCCTCATTCTTTCTCTCCCAGTGCACCTCTACCATAGCTTAACATTTGTGTTCATCTTCCAGTGCAGAGATTTCCTATAATTGAACTAATGTTCAGACAATTTGCCTCTCTATTCATTCGTGTCCTCATGCAAGCTCTTGGAGACTTTAACTTTAATTGTGCTCCACAAAGATTCACGTCTGCAAGTGTGTCTGCATGAAAATGAGTCATTTTTAATAAGGTCTGTATGTAACACCTCTGGTCTACTTGTTCATGTGACTTCACAGCATCATCACTAAATGCAGCTGAGATGTCGGTCTATTTGTAGATACAGTGTTGCTCTCCGTGGTCGGGCTAATCTGTTCCCTAATTGCGTGAACAGACAGGAAGAGGTCCAAGCTTCATTTGGCCAGTCCATTTCACACAGGCCTTTTTCCACATCATTTAGCAGGTGAGGCACATTACGCATCTGCTGAAATGAGTGGAGGTGTGAGATCAGATAAGAACCAAACCAATTTGCAGCGTTATGGCATTGTCTTGAAAAGATTATCCTCCTCCTCAAGGTTAGGGAGCCGATTGCCCACTGGCTCAAAGTCACTGTCATGGAATTTGTGATTATGCATTGTGCAAGCTGAAATGTTAATGCTTCTTTGCAAATTTAGGAGTTTGTTCTGCAGCTGGAAGGTTTCATTCTCAACCACTGTTTGGAGGAAGACTGCACCAATTTAACGTCAAAGCATCTGGAGAAGCTTTTTCAAGTGTGACAAAATTACTAGAGTGTCATCAATCAAGTATTTTTTTCTCCATTTGTTGTACTGGAGCAATGTTTTGATGAGTGCGTCCCTGGTTCGATTGTTGAGCACGCAGGTGAAAAAAGTTGCTTTGAAAAAGTTTTACGTGAAAGAAAATTTGTGTTTTTGCAGCACGAAGAACGCTCTATATAAACAGAAACTTGGGTACAAGATAACAGTGCTTCAGGTTTGGTTTTGTTCTTTCAAGGTTAGCTTTGCACACATGGCATCATTTTAAAAACATTTGTTATGAAAATGACTTTGCAATTTTTAAAAGAGAGGAAACTTAATTGCGTTCGGTAAGTGAAAGTGTTTTAACTGGTTTCATGTTGAAAAGATTCAAAGGTCGAAAGACACTTTTGTTCCAATTTAATTTAGCAGTTTCAAGGTTGTTGTTTTAGAATAAAGGCTCAGACTTGAATATTTTTTTATTTTCCAATTTCTGGGATTCTTGTTTGCAATTATTGTTGTCTGGGATATGTTTTTGTGTCACATTGCATAAGATGCTCATGTAAGATTTGATTCAAATAGGTATATCTGTATGAGTAATAGTCCTGCCCTGCTTTCAGACATCGCCCTGGGGCATTCAATCTCTCTCCCTCTGTCTGACTGATGGGCACGATGTCGAGGAAGCATACAGCTGGAGAGTACTGATTCATCCCTGAAACTTTGCCCAAGTCCCTGTTAGTGGATACCTAACAACACCTTATACCTTTCACTCCTCTTGCACTGAATGCAAGTACTGTATGTACTGTTTAAGGACTCATAATGGGAACAAAATGAGGAAAGAAAAGGACAATGATGAGGTGTGTGATTATGTTTGCTAGCAGTATAGAAGAATGAAAATAGCACATTGAGATGCTGACTAATCTCCGTACCAGACACACACGGAGCACAAAAGCTCATCTCAGCTTCGGTTATCATCTAGGTCATCTCAGTCCATCTTTTTCTCTTTCTCAGCATGTCAGGCCTGATGTGAAAGGAAATATTGTAGAGGGCAGAGGCAGCTCAAACAATGTGAGAAACACAACCTCCCTAATTTAATCTTACAGCAGATGGCAAAATATAACCTATGGCCCTGACAGATTGCTGTTTTGGTAAAGCCTTCCAGCACTATTCAGAAAAAGTGACAGAAGCAGACACATTTGTTTGGAGGAATTGAAATAGTGGAATTGAATATAGTGGAGGGAGACACAAATACCCAAGAGGGGGGAAAAAAGCTGAATTGAATAAAAAGAAATGATAGACTAAAAGACAGTTCTGCAGCTTGAGAGTTTAAAATTTGGAGCATTAAACCTGAGCGATTCAGAGAAGAACAACCCGAACGTCTCTGGGTCAACTTGGAATGAGTGAAAACGTATGCAAGAGAAGTCAAACATCGTGAGAGGCCAATTAAAAGCGAAATCAGAATGACGCCGCGCAGCGCGGAGAGAGATGAAACAAAGAGCAGAAAACAACTCAAAGCCGTATAATTGCGAGCGAGATCCTCTGATCATTTGTCATCAGTGATGATAGAAATAGTGAATGCCTTTTAATTAGGCATGCAATTTGGACAGCTAACCTTCCTCAACCTGCGTCTGTGTTTTGTTGGAGGTAACCTGATGCAGGAAAAAGAACACAAGATAAACAAAAACAAGAAGAAAGACATTTTGTCTTCTTTGCTGCCAATTTAAACATTAAACATTTTGCTCCCAGACGTAGAACCTTTAATTAGATCCAGAATAAGAATAGAATGAAATAGATGGTAAATAATCAGACAGTGAAATGAAGAAAAACATCTTATCCTCTTTTAAAGGCAATGGGCTAATAGTTACCTATTAACACATATAGCAGACACTAAGTAGCACAAATATATAGTTGCAGTTGATGAATGTTAAGTCAGATATTCATAAAAGTTGCCGCTCCGTTTGGGTCTTTAAACGCCTCGTAGCGACCAGCTGGGCGCCATCTTTGTCAGATGATGAGTGCTGAGCAGGTAATGCTCATTTAGATTATTAGAGCTTTTTTTTGTGGTGGGGATGATGCTGATGAGAACATGAATTACAAGAAAATAATTGTCGCAGTAGATTCTCATCTAACGATGCTAATTGTTGGTTCTCCTCAGTCAAATACTGATTGGTTTCAAGCAACAGGCTTTTATTTGACACAAAAAAACAAAACAAAGACGTAGCTTTTCAGCTTCCCACACCTGACTGTCATGTCCAATGCAGTCCTCAATCACAGAGTGTATCCTTCCTCAGGTCCAGCACAGGAGAACAATCAGTGCAACGCTCAACACCCGTGATAATTAAGCGCTTCCTCCCTGGCACCATTCCCTGAACCACACCCACATACTTAAACCTATGTAGCCTTGCAGAGTTTTGGAGATATCAGCCTTACTTTTGAATTTAATGGAACTAATGGCACCAAAGGACGGAAAAAAAAGAAGAAAAAAAAACACTTTGAAGAACCCACCACCAGTCTCCAGAGGGGGTATGTAACAAGACGCTCGTGCTTGTCACAGGGCCGGATGTCAGCTGAGCTGTAATGTTAGCTAGCCTTATTAGCATAGTTAGCCAGCCTCTTGTCAATAAGTTGATGGGAGGCTTCTTTGTCCTCCACCAACTGTGTTATAAAATGCCAGCCTGACAGCAACCGTATAACATCACAATTTCCAGCTATAAGCACGGTGCTTAAGGTCCCTTCTAACTATAGAAGTAATGAGAGGGCGGCTTCTAAGCAGCCAGCCTATTCAGAGGAGAGATGTACTGTATGGCAGTAATCTAAATACAAGCCCGCTGGTGCTAATGAAGTGTTAGGCTGTTGAGGGAGGACATTAGTAGCTCTGGCACTGTTTTGTGTATTGAGAAAGGCTTTAATCTGCTTCTCCAGGGTCCACAATACCCACCAGAGTATGTTTAGCAGGTCGGCCCTCAACACCTGCCTCCATCAGCCACACATTCTGTTGTGCTTGTTGATTCGTTTTATTATCTCGACGTAATGGTAACTCTTGAGGGGTTTCCAAAGACGGCGAAGGAAGATTTCCCTTTTCATTCTGAATGCTAAGGAAGCGGTAATTTCTGTAATAACCCAACACATACTCGGCGCTAATTGAGTTCTAATTTGATGTAAGCAAGTTTGAAAAGGTTACACTGGCTTTGCCAAACTGTGACAACAGCATTACATCCAATATGTGCTATTTTGTTTATTCGTTTATTCAGCTTGGTGTCAAACTGTGGCTCATTTACATCAATGTTAATTATATTAACTAATCAATACGCATGTCTACATATCTTTTGAGGCAAATTGAGGCACATTTTTTGCCTCATTTTGACAATTTTTTTTTTTTTTTCCATTTGGCTTTGATAAGCTAATTGGAAAGGGATGATATATTTTAAGGAGACACACAGAAGTGAAATAAAGCTATTAACATGCTCAAATGCAAACTTCTCTCCCAATTAAGGAGCTGTGGATGAAACCGTTTTATTTTTAATAATGTGACACTTAGGGTTCAGTCTGTGAGGATGTTTTTTTTTTTCTTTTACTTACAGCACTATATAGATTTAATTGGCTTTTAAAGAGATCAAATGCATTGGAAAGTGCATCAGTGTGTCTAATGTCACTTTTTAGAATGTCATCCACAAAAGATCGGAATACTTTTTTTTCCTGTATATCAAATCTGCAGGAGACTGAAGCAGCTCAAGGTTCATTTCAAGCCATTTCTATCTGATCTTTGATATATTAATTGAATTCCTATCAGGTAAAGAACTGCTGTTCTGTATATGAATCTATTGTAAGCAAAAAAAAAGACAATTTTGATTGATAATGTATTACTAATAATTAAATTATACTTATGGCAGCTGTGGCCCAGGTGGTCCATTAATTGAAAGGCCACTGGTTCAATTGTTGACCCTTGCTGCATGTCAAAGTGGCCTTGGACAAGATAATAAACCCCAAATTGCTCCTAATTGGCTATTCCGTCTCTGTGTGAGTGTATGTGAGAATGGCTGAGCATAAAAATATGGATAGCCTATATTAATAAAGAATAAAGACAGAATAATACAAACCAAGAAATGTTAGAAATCTTACAAACACATCTCTGACCTTAACAAAACTTTTTCCTCCTGAGAATATTGATTGCCAGTCATGAGCAGGTGCAGTGGGGGCTGATCCGGCGATACCCTGAATCATTCAAGGAATATTCTTCATTGTTTGCTGTCAGTATGGCAGACACGCATCCCATTAGGCCAGCAACTATCTGTATTGATGCTAAAGTAATCATTTTTGGAGGTGTCAGTTTCGATTCTCCTTGTGCAGAGGAGATTTTATTAGTTACAAAATGTCTTCCACTTTTCTTTTCAGTCACATCAGCACAGGGAAGTTGGCTTTAAAAAATAGTTTTCATGAGCTGGACTGCATGAACCTGAGAGGCAAGAAGTTCAGAGCGAAAAGAATGTTGGTCCGGGTGAGATTGAGATTGCCAAAAAGAAACAGCAAAGCACAGCGAGGGGTCCTCCATGTTTCATGAGGCCTTCAGCCTTTTTTAAGTTCGGCTTCAAGTCTCGACCTCCACATTCTGTCAGCAAGCTCCAAAGATCAGTGTTAAAAATTTCAGGAGGAGCTCTGATGATTTCACACACTCCTGGCTTTTGTAGATAACTCTCTCTCTCTCTCCCCCCATTGTCCGACATCCAGAGCAGGTGTGAGCTGGTTGAATTTACCTGCTGGCCAGGATTACAGCTTTTTAAAAAAAAATAATTTCTCTTTTTCATACTCACGGATGAGAAATTAAAGGCTGAAGAAAGACTTACATAGCAGACCAAGAACAATATTGAGAAAACGAATGACGCCATGGACAAACGTGGGACTGTTTCAGTCATTTAGGTATGAGGATGTGTTGGTTAAAGACTGTTGACGGACAGGCGACTCCATTTACAAACCTAGAGGGAGCATAAATGGGCCTTTAGTATCTTTCCCCCCCAAATATTTCACCACCATTCACAGTTTGGACTTGGACATTCACACTTCGCCCTGGAAGTTTGTCTGTTCGTGAGTCATCTGGTCTCAGTTTGACGATATGTGCCTGCCTGTCTTGCCATTCATCTACTTTGTTACACCCTTTTCTTCAGTGAACCTTGTTTGAACTTCTATCCCATCCCTGTGGTTTCTGAGTTCTGCACCTCTGGGTCCGCTCGTTTTGAAACCTCTCGGGTGAGAGGTCCAGAAGTCCAGTTGCTTCAGATCCAACCATGACCTGGATGAATGAGAATCTTCACCCACATATTGCCCTCAATTCCACATTAAATTGGTGGAATTGGGTAAAGCAATGTGGGTTATCTTTACAAGGAGAAGCTTAGCGATCAGTTTAGATGCATTTAAGAAAAGCCAAATAGACATATAGGTATTCAGCACTTACTGGAGTGTGAGAGGGTATTTATATTTTATTCATTTTACTGTCAGATTTAGCATTCAGCAAGATCATGACCTTTGCTCTGTATATTATATCATGGCTTTTCATAGCTTTTCTTGAGCACTGCCTGCAACATCGAATAAATACAGGCTATTCACTCAGCTGTTGAGAATTCAATCTTCCTACCACGGTTTGCTTTATTTCCTTTGTGTCATCGCCGCTTTTTTTCCGAACTGAAGGATGTCTCCGCCGAGGTTAAAGTGACATCAAGGCACCTACGCGACTGCAGAGACACGGCAGCCATCCAGATGCCCCTCTTTTCTTCTTGCCAGCTAATATTCTGTGAAATCCAGCAAACTTAATTTGAGCGAAAGGAGCTGAACCTGAACTAAGCGGATTGAATTAATAAATGTATTTTCTATTTAACGGTTTGATTTCTCCAAAGCCTGTTTACAGCGAGCAAATGATCTGCCTTTAAGTAAGGCGCGCACCCAAATCTGCTTACAGTTGCCTAAATCTATTATCTGCGCTCCACCTTATGGGGAGTCACTGACTCGGTGTCTAGTGTGTGTGTGTGTGTGTGTGTGTGTGTCTGTGTGTGTATATGCATGCAAGAATAGCTCCATGATGCACTGGTTTTGACATGAACATTCGAGGTTTGCAATACAAAATAAAGGGATGTTCAGCCAAGAGTGTTTTTTTGACTGAATAAATGCATTTTATAAGCAGGGAAACAGTTTTACCAGAAAGCACAAAGGCCATTAAGAGAAAAAATATAATGGGTTCTTTTATTCGGCAGATTTAGAGTCACAGACAAAAACCTCCAGGTCATTTTTATTTAATATAAAGAAGATTTCCTTTTCAAATTTTATGCATCGCTGTGGGAATAAAAACCTCTGAATCTAGTTTTGGTAGGTTTTATGTTTAAGCTCAAATGCAGGATTACATGAAGTGATGTGATGGAAAGCCTTCTTATCTCTTTCATGAGCTTGTGAAACACTTTCAAAACCAATGTGAACCTCTAAATACATGATTGAGAATATTATCCTTCTATTTCCTGAGAGGCTGATGTTACCTGTGAAATGTTACAAATGGGTGTTTTTAACCACAACTTTACCTGTGTTTTGTTGTCTCTGCCCCGGTTTGTTTGACATCAAATTCAGAACAAGCATTTTTTTTTATTTAGTTGAGGAAGTAAAGCATTAAATATATTGTATTTGCAATATTTTCAACTGAGTAATTAGTAAAGTTGAGTAAAGTCAATTGATTTAAATTTAAAGCTTATTACATAAACATAAACTAGTGCAATTTAGGCTGCTTCTGCTAAGCTAATTAATTAAGCTTAACAACTCCAATTAACAAATATCCAGACCAAACTCTAAAACCAATCATAAAGTCATGTCTTTGAAGGTCTCCACCTCTATTTTATTTTTTAAACATGGGGGCTCTATGAAAGAAAATCAATTTGACGCCTTTGCAGTGTTTTGATTCTCTTAGGTAATTGAAACTGCATGGTCCAGAGCCTTTTTTAATATTAATCGAAGGTGCCCCGGATGCTATAACTTCTTACACAAAAAAAGCTAATTTGGCGCAGTGCTTCAATTCGACTTCATTAATTTCTCCTAGGTGAATGGGGACAAGAGATGAAGGCGGAGTACATCAAATTATACTTCTTGCTTGTGTCTATTATGTGTCGTGATGAGCATAATTACCTCGCCCATTCCATTCATCAGCCCAAGGATGGGACACAAAGTGGGTGGTCTGAATGAGGAGCTGGATATGTGTTTAACGGGAGAAACTAAGACGAGCGTGGTGGATTTTCAAGGAAATATTTGAAAATACACAGTTTGCAATGCAAGTACGAGTATTTTAATGATGATCATGTATTTATGTGTCATTAATTCTCAGTCAACCTCTCTATGATAGGCCACGTGTGGCAAAAACTCTACTATGATGAAGCTGTGCAGCAGGTTGAGCGACACTTCAACCGCTGACAGTTCAATTCACCAGATAGCTGTCAACAAAGCCGCTGCACAATCTATCCAGGTTCATTTCTGACCTATCCCTGACATTTCCAGACACGAGCAGTCTGACTGCAAGAGTTTTTGCAAGACGTTGCCTTCATGTGGGTTATTTGTCAGCAAAATGGCCGCTTCATCAGCTTTGGGGTACTGTCGAACATGTAACGAAAGGTAAATGATGTCTGAGGTCGGTCTTGAATGAATGCTTTGCGATCTCTCTGTGACCAATAAATGCCAGCTATATATTGTCTTTCCAGAGTTGCGTGTCAGCCTGACAGCCCCCTCAAGGTTGATGGAGATGGCTCAGGAATGGCACGTCAACAAGTTGCAGGCATGAGGAGGGATCGTACTGTAGATACAGTGATGTACAATGTCATGTTTTATTGTTTAACTAATAACATTTAACCTAGCCTTTTTGATCAACAGAGAATGATGTCAGTGGGAAAACAAACACCTATGCTAGGCCAGTGTGGACATTTCATGTCTCAAGAGTTCCAGGACATTTGTTAAACTGGTATAACAGTATTAATGGGGAGGAAAATCATAATAGATGCATATATTTATGCTAATAGCACTTAAATCAGTGAACCTTTTGTCATTCACCTGGACTTAATGGACAGTGATGGGAATACAATAATCTTTCACAGAGGGTTTCTACAGGACAAACTGGGTAATAAAGTAGTTCCAATAAGACAGTTTGCCAATAAAGGATTAAGAGCCTGAACTCTGTTTTAGCAAAAACGGAAATTAAGTGCTGAGGAGGAAGAGTTGAGATGTGACGGAGGATGAGGAAGAGAAACTGCTATTGGAAAATTAAGAGGTTACATTCCTTTACATTTATCCATGCAGTACACAGCAAATATCTTGTCTAGCAATGCTCTATGTTTGAATCTCCACCAAAATTGTATTGTTTTTTGCCTGATCCATTTTCCACCCCTCCACAAAGTTTCATGAAAATCCGCTCAGTTATGTGTAATTGGGAAATAGTCGGAAAAATCCCTCTTTCGCAAATTTCAAGGTAATGTATTATTTTAAAAAATGAACATTTGAAAGGGGTCTTTCCTGGCCCATGATCCATCTATTCAGTAATCAGAAATCTATTCAGTAGTTTTTGCTGACAAAAAAAATAAATTAAAAAAATCAATCAACAAACAAATGCAGAAAGGTGAAATCATGCCTTGGGTGTAGGTAAACAATGACATCAAACAATGTACAATGTATCCAGCCAGAAAATATTTTCGCACATAACCCTCAGTTAAATCACAATTATTATTATAGTTATTACAGGATTCTTATAGAATAACCAAATGAGAGGACATGTTGATTAGTTAGGCAGTGGTCATAACTGGGAGAACTGGTAAAAGTCAGCCTATGTCATATTAAATGATGCATGACATTCATGGTTTTATGTTGAATTAATGGCCAGAACAATTTATATCTAATAATTATTAACAATATTTCATTATTCCATTCATTATACAGGGTTTTGCCCTGGAACCCGAACACCAACATACTTTATGCAGAGGCAGACCACAGTTAATGCATGGGAACGGCAAGCAGAGGAGGAGAGAGTGAGGAAATGGATGGATGCAGGTGAGACATGTGACCCATAACCGATTCATCGTAGTTCACGATGATGCACGGCAGGGAGAATGCAGCCCTTTCATACAGGGGATGAGCACATATGTGGATCTACTGATGCATATTCAACCTGCAGAGGTTCATGTGACAGCTGTCACTGTCTCTGCTGACACAGACTCCAGTCTGCATGTAGTTCATCCACCTCACCGAGATTTATTCAGGGTTACACCAGTTCTCATGATCAGTTTATGTTCCGCTTCTGCACTTCTGTCCACATGCATGCTTCCTATCACTTTCTCTCCATCATTCTCTGGTGCAGATATGTTTTGAAATGAAGAGCCACAACCGAGTCACACACGCTGTTGTACAAATGGTTTATAAGTGTCCTAGTAATGGATTAACATGTTTGTGTGATAGAAAAAGATCCGACCTGCCTCAAATGCACCAGTTTGCAAAATGTAATAAATAAGTAATAATAATAAATTAGCGCATTAAAAAAAAAGTTTGTTTTTTGATTTATCTACTTATTTTGCGCTTCTTTCTTTTTTCTTTTTCGTCATGCACATTTATGTATTTCTCTGCACTCGTGCGATTGTTTTTCCATTCTTATTGGTTGTGGATGGTTGTAGTCTGAATGGGAATGACGGAAGGATTGGGCGGTGGGAGGGACTGGGAGGGTCAGTGGGTTGGTAAAGGGAAGGGCAGTTTTCTATTTTATATATTGGAGATTTTGCATTTTCCTGTGTCAAATATGTTCTGAAAACTCAACAAAGAGATGTTACAAAAATAAAATAATTAATGGGTAAAATAAAATACTGTAAAACCTCTTTCCTGCATAAAATACCAGTGGAATACAAATTTAAATCCCAATAAAAACAAGAAGTGAATTTAGAGCTTATAACTGTTGTATGAATTGACTGTTTTTATTATATGGCAGATTTTAGTGGGTGCTGCAGACCCAGCTAGTGCGACTCACCCTCCAAAGAAATATGGCCTCTCTATAGGCGCCTTTTCGATCAATGAAAAACTTTTAGCGCCCACCTGTAGCCCACATGTCCCCATCTTCACAATCATACTCTGAGAATTTTGAATTGAAGCAGTTGGCTGCAGATAGATTTTTTATTTTTTTTTTTTTTTTCTTCCTTGCCATGTGTGAACACTATGGTTTGATTTTCAAATACAGAGCGGCAGCTGTGCAAAACATAAAGTTGTTTCATTTTTGAATCCACAGTTTGGGGAGGTTTTATTCTCCTTTCTTGGAAAAGTCACCTTCTAGACAACTTCTGTTGTGTTCCAGTCAAATCAGACCGATTTAAATGTTTTCTCTCTAAAAAAATGTAGTTAATTTCATCTGTTTGTCATAATGTTCCATGACATTGTTCACAGATGGCATCTGAACACACAAGATAAATTTTGAGAATTTTCATACATTTTTGGGGTGTTTTATTGAGCTTGTGTACACCCTTAGAAACACCCCTTTTTGGCTTGCATGGCAACCCCCACAGGAACCTATCGCTAATAGAATTTGTACCCTATGGGAACCAAACCTGTTGGCAATTGTCACAAACAACCGCATTGAACATTGTTTCAATGATATCCACAACTTCCTCACAGCTCTGGTATATAAAGCTTTTGTGATAGCCTTTGCAGGTTACAGTATTAAAAGAAATGTGTATCAATACTATGTTTTTTTTGCACAGAATGTTGCATACATCTGTTTTGATGTCCTTGAGAACAATTCGGCATTAGTTCCTAAGTGTATTTCTTTAAAAGCTGCATGCTTTTCATGTTGTTAATTGAAATTCCGCAAGGTCACCAATAAATTTGAAGTGATTTGTTTACCACAGCTTCAGGCAAATGATTTGACTAACTGCGGCTTTGCCTGGCCTCAGTGGGAGATTACGGCACTAGTTAGAGATGCTGAAATTGTTTAAATGGAAAATTAACAAAAGAGACGCGGCAATTTAGCTTCTTAGAGTAAAAAATATTCTTTCAGTGAGGATTTGCGGGACTCTTAAGTCAGCAACGGGTTTTAAAAGCCTGTTTCTTGACTCTCACTACTTTCTCCTTGTGATTATGTGAGAAATAACATCAAAACATTCATCAAAAAATATTTATCTTACAATTTAACTAATTCATCAGCGACACAGCCTCACTTTGATTCACATGCATTTGGCTTGAGGGTATTTGGTAATGTTGAGCACAAGATTAATTAATAAGATATCACACCCTTGCCATTTTAGACAATTTACAAAAAAGCTCCTCTCTGCTATGAATCTAACATCAGCATGTTCACATATTTAATGAGTCTGCTAATTAACCGAGATGATAGCATGCACCACATTGTGGCTGCACCGTGTTTTGCCCAGCAGTGCAAAGTTATTTGTTTCACTCCTTATTTATTTATTTAGCTGTGCACATATTTTCTCTCAGGAGAGACATGTGAAACCTCTGCTGGATCCATATCTCGGCTTCTCCCCCGGAGGATGTGGCAGGCTTCTAATGTTTTCAAGTTTTATCTGATTAAGAAAATGAATTGCAGGCTGTGTTTCTTCACACCACTGGAAATTGACTGCCATCATCTCACCCTAATTGCAGGTATGCAGTGTTAAAATGGATTATTAAAAAGGAGATGGGAGATTATTTTTTTCATTTGGTGCATTTGTGAGAATTATCTAGGCAAAGCTTTAACAACAACAACAACAAAAATGCTGATGTGAAGGTAGTAATTACTTGGAGTGCTTTAGAGATAAGACAATACATTATATATGTACTATATATATATATATATATATATATATATAAATGTCTGCTGATTATTTTTCCAAATAAAACATTTAACCATGTCCATTGAGACTAATCAAATATATGCATATCCTTAAAAATTTAAAAACTATTTTTACTATTATTATTATTATATCTCAGTTGTGGATTTTGGGCGAATATTGATCTATTGATAAAATAATCTTGTCCACCCTGTTTTGTTTTGTTTTATGTTACTTAAACAAACACAAATATTATGTTAAGTATTAAAAAAAAGCAGTTGCCCTGGACCCAAGATTAACATTTCATTTGAGTTTCAAGTGGACACCTTAGCACATCTCTCATTTTTATATTGTCATATTGACCCCAATCCAATTACTTGTATTTGATACGGCACAGAGGTTGTAAATGTTATCAAATTTCCATAACGGAAATGTCAACCATTGTATGTGTGTGTGTGTGTGTGAGAGAGAGAGAGAGAGAGTAAGTGTCTGTGTACCAGACAATAAAAATGTAGCCATAGGTATTTTTACTAGGTGACCATTGGTTTTACAGGGCAGATCATTCACATTGGCGTGCTTCTGATTGATTTGTAGGCCTAGTGTTGAGTTTTTTTCCGACTTGAATGGACTGTTGTCACTCAATAATGGGTTTGCCTTGTAAAGACAGATGTGGATAACACTCCTGGAAATTCTGAGAGCGAGAAAATACGAAAAATACAATTTTCTTCTCATCTAAAACAATGATTTTCTCCATTATTTAGGAGGAAGAATCATCATTTTCTTAGCAAGGTGGTGTTGCACCCACTTTTTCCATTTGTTGATGACTGCTGTCCTTTTTTATCAGTGGCTGTGCATATATTCTATAGCTCTATATTATACAAACAAAGGTTAAAGAAGAAAAGATGGATGTGATGGCTGTAGAGAAGTGAGATGAGGTTTAAAGGATTATGTCAGAGGGGAAGATTAAGTTTAAATTTATGGCTTGAATTAAATGGTTAAGGTGGGAGGCTGTCAGGAATAAACTAATGTAATTTATGAATATATTACGTAAAGAGCTAGTATTTGATTTTTTTAAAAACACCTTTTTACTTTAATTTTCTAAAGAAGGCTTTCAAAGAGGATGACATTAGGATGATATTCAATCCTGATGGAACAAACGCTTTTAAGGTCAACCAGGTTGCGTAATTTGACAGATTCTGCAGATATAAGATGAAAAGGTGACAGGTTAAAAAACGGGTAGGAGGTCTTTCATTTGCTCAAAGAGATACAGACATGCCTGATTTGAAATTAAGGTTAAAAGGTCTGCAGGAGGGCAGGAGCGGGTCAGTGGGAGGGGCAAAGGGCTCGCTCACTCAGTGGGTGAATCGGCTTTTGCTTCAGAGGTCTATTAAATCTTGCTATCATCTCAAAACCAGTCGTCCTGCCAAGTGAGCGGAACCTTTCAATCACTCCATATCTGCAAGATCTCGCTGCAACAGCCCGATGATAGGAGGCAGCCTGGGAGGTTTTCTGTTTTGCAGGAAGCTTGTTATTGGTGTTGAGCCAATGGTCATCAGGATTGCTATTTCCTTTTATAAGTGAGCATCACACTGCCCATCTAGGATTTCAACATTTGTTTAAATTACTTGAAAGACAAATATAAGTCAGGTGTCCTTATTTCTTTTCTTTTTTTTATCACAGCATCCATCTATCGTCCACATTTTTACTAAGACATGGAACGTACCATCATCTCTGTGGCTCTGTGAGGCCATGATCAGGCACAGAGGAGTTTGGTCATCAAAATCACAATTCACCTAGAGGGCACTCCTGAAGGAATCCTAAATGAATGGGAGTGAATGGAGCTAAACGGCTAAAATAATAATTGACAAATTTTAGTTTGGTTTGTGCAAATATAATATTGATCATATATCAGAAGTGAAATGATATCTTTCGTTTTTTCTCTCAAGGAAGGCGATTTTGTCCACAAAAAGCCTTTTTGGCTATCATGGGCAGACATTTTTCTTTATTTCCAGTATTTTTTTGTAAATGAACAATTTCATTTGTCTTTCGTGTGAAAAATTAAGCTGTCCTCAATTTACAGTTAATCAAATCTGGTAGCACTTCACTGATGCAGAGAGGCCTATGCTAAGAGACCTACAGCAACGTGATGACCATTTCTTGTTTAATAGTGCATACAGGCTCACACTGTTGTAAGGAAAAGGACCCCATCTAAAGCCCCTCTAATGTCCTCCCCGACAATAATTACTGACGCAACATTTCTTGAGCTGTGGAGGAGATGTGAGTGTGTGCCTGCCACAAGGTATGGAGCTAATTGCAGCCTCGCCTTGGTGGAGAGCTCATCATGGTAACGTAATGCAGCAGGCAGGCAGATGGAATTACTGTAAATGGTGCATTTAGAGAGTTTATGAGTGCTGCCACAAATGGGCCTGACTGACACTGATGAATACCCAGCTGTACCTGCTGTAATAAAAAAAAATTACACTTCCAGCACAGAGTGGTAATTTTCACTGACAAATTATCTGACCTGTCTGCAGCTACAACCCAACCAGTTTAGCAATTTGCTACCTTAAATGCAAATGAGCTTGTGTTTGTAACATCTTTTCAGTGAAAGTGCTGGGATGATTTGTCTGGCGTGTGAGTTGAGGGTATTCACACAGTCGCTGGACCTTCTGCAGGGCTTCACTGGCAACACATTGTCCATTATGTGTGATAGTTTTGCAGTGCCATGAATCCTTAAGAAAATTCCTGTCTTTGGTGTGAAACACCTTAATTTTGCCTTTATATTAATATTATGTAACTAGGAGGAAGGGCTGTTGTCCACCCACCAGAATCAGTGGTTCGATCCCAGACCCCAACAATCCACACATAAAAGAGTCCTTGGGAATGATAGTGAACCCAAAAGTGCTCCTGATGACTCATCCATCTGCGCCTGAGGGTTTGTGTGAATGGTTATCGCTCTTGTTGAGCAGATGGCACCTTGCATTGTTGCCTCTGTCATTAGAATAATGCACGTGTGTGTGTGGATGGGTAAATGCAGGCTGGTGTTTTAAAGTGCCATGAGTGGTCTATAAACTAGGAAAAGCACAATGTAAATATAAATCTATCTGATGTGTAAAATTGATGTTAGGTGTTAAAAAAAGAGACGAGGTTTGAAAGCTGGTTGCTGTTTGGATAAGAGAGGTTTAGCATTCCAAGCAAAGAGTAGAGCATCTACTAGCTTATTGTATTAGCAGTCAGTAAGATTTCTATGTGTCTGCCTTTTGTGCTTTGTTTGACATTTATTTCATTCATGTTTTGAATAGCTTAATTTACCTATTTAATATTTCTATTTGTTTTTGTAATTGTAGCAGCAGCCAAATTGTAGCTACACTGCCGTCAACCATTTCCGGTGGTATTGCCCCGTTTTGTCCGCCTCATCCGTATCTGTAAACTCTCCGAAAACGTGTCCGATTACATATGGAATGAACGCAGAAGTCGTATGGGAGGCTGCGTCCGTCTCCGTATCTGTCGTTCACGTAGAGCATAAATGGGCCTTAATCCTTTAGACTGTCCGGCTGCCATCAGCCGAGAGACTCCAGATCGCCCACCGGAACCGTCTTGCTGTGAAGCCCCACTGTGTAAGCCATAATTTGAACCCACTGAGCCCAGTTAGATTGTGAAGCCTGTGGGAATCACAGCTTGTGGCGACTTTGACTCGCGATGTCCTAAAAGAACAAGCACTGCAAAAAAAGGGCATTTGATTCTTTGCTGCCCGGGAGTTCATTTAATTATTTATTTATGTATGTTTGTGTGTATGTAACAGGGACAGTGCACATTAATCAACAGTTTAGTTTGCACATCAATGTAAATGGGCTGGAGTTAGCTAATTAGCTCATTTTCATCCGTAGTCCCCGGGCAGGTTGTTACAAATCGTGACCTCGTGTCATCAATACACTGCTTCAACAAAATAAAATATGATTCAACACAGTAATAGTAGTTCAGTGCAAGAGTGATGCACCTGTGCACTCGCTGCATAAAACATTAATCAAACGAAAATATAGCTAAACCTCAAGGAATATAACGTTCTAATAGGATATCAAACCTGAGAATGGGGGAACTAATCCATAATATTGCTCACAAATCAAATATTACTGTCTGCTCTCTATTGAGATTCATCACAACACAAATACAGATGCTCTGGAACAGTTTTGCCTGGAGTGCATGAAGTAATACAGAGATTAGCCTTAATTGTAATTCCTGTCTCATAGCCTCCTACTTTCCATTTTCCAGCTTTTAATTTCAGATGTTTTCATGCTTAACTTGTTACTCACATCACCAAACGTAAATAATCCAATCTGATAGAAATCGACACCATAACAAGCACAACATCTGTCCTCGCCATGGCGACGAGAGGGAAGATTAACATGGTTTTGCACACCTTGGCTTGCCTGCATGCGAGTGATCGTGCTCAGGTGATGGCTCCAAGTTCTTTTCATGAATTAAGTCACCTCTGGTTTTGCTGCACGACTCAATTCACATTGTGCACACAGTCGGCTCATTAGGAATGCACAGCCACTCGGTTACCTAATTAGCTTACTAAGTTTCTTCATAAAGAGCTATTGATCATCATCCCTGCTGGGAATAAATCAGGGGATTCAAATATCACTCTGTTTTCTCATAAGCCACACACACACACACACACACACACACACACACACACACACACATACACACACACACACGTTCAAGTTCAATCACTTTTTCCTATCGTCACTTTCACCGTCACTCAAATGCAAACCTAGAAGAGATATGAATATTATCCCTTGAAAATACCCTCAACTGCACACATAGAGTACAATCTGATTTCCCAGCTTGGTTACGGTGGTGTGTGTGTGTGTGTGTGTGTGTGTGTGTGGCAGCGGTGGTCTTCAATATTTTATCTACCTGTGTGATCCCATTGGTTGTGAGTGTGATCAAAGGGAGACAGGCTCATCTCTGTGCAGGAGGAGGGGAATAAAAATGGTGGAGAGCCTGATCAAGGAGGCTGCACTGTAATCTTCTGTGAATGCAGCTTCAGCACTATCCCTCCATCTAAGTCTCTCTCAGTCTTTCTCTTTGTCTCCCCATTGGGGCTGCTCACTAACCAATAGTCATGTGGCTGAGAGCAGAGGAGGAGAGAGGGATAAGTGATAAGAGAGGAGGGGATGTGCATCCTCTATTCCTCCGTTATCCACCACCGATACCTCCTTCCTCTCTCTTTGCAGAGTCCGTCTGTCATCTCTTTATTGTTTGTTTATTCGCTTTCTTGGCTGTTGGCACTCCTCTCTCTCTCTCTCTCTCTCTCTCTCTCTCTCTCTCTCTCTCTCTCTTCAGCCACTTCCCCCCTACTCTCCCTTCCTTCCTACTCACCTGCTACTGATTACAGATTCCTGGTATACAGGAAGAGAATCAAGCAACACCAAAAAAAATAATAAAAAAGGCACGCCTCTAATCTCTCCGTCCACCCCTGCTTGTGCTGACTCCCGCCCCCACGCTGAATTTTTCCTCTGCTTTAAGTGGACATATTTGTGGCTATTAAACATGGATGATGCGATGGGCGATGCTGCTGATCCATATTTTTTTTTTTTTTGCCTTTTCATTTCGAATCTCTTTACCCTTTGAACGTCTGGCCCCCTCACCCACCCGATGAGTCAGCCCCGCACAGATAACTATCACTGGATTACTAAGAGAACAAAATATGTGATCATTCTTAGGCAAATTCTGGAGTTATAATTATTTTCCTATTGGATTTATCTACATTTATTCATAATGGACAAATAGATAATGATAACCTCGGCTTGTGTCAGTTACACAAAAACTCTGCTTTTCCTGACCAGACCTGCACTTCAATCTCTTTCTGGCCTTTATTTGTTTCATTGAGACTGTTAAGAGTTAAATAAATGGTAAAATATATATAGTTGGGTTCAAATATAAAAGGGGTCCTAATGCAATGCAGACGAACACATCCCATCATCCATAAGAAAAGGTGACAGAAAACAGAAACTTAACCAAGGAGAAGCTTTTAGGATTCATAAATTACAGGCTATTAAACACCCACGCCTAAATGAGAATCTAGATTGTAACACTTTGTTGTAAATTATCATTGTTTGTATTCTGTTTTTGTGACTGGTTCTATTTCAGCCAGGACAGTGCCATCTGCCGAGGGTTAATTATGTGTCTACACCATTTAGGCCATGGCCCCATGTGCAGGTGGAAGATTCTCAATGGTTTACATGGCTATAAGAGGTCCTTTTGGTTGCATGCCAATCAGAGGTAGAATAGGGTGAATCATTCAGAGTAGGGTGGATCTATATAAGAAAAGCAGTGAGGTCCATAATAAAGCAGCTTTAACACCTCCATGAGCTGTGTTACAGGCAGCTGTGTAGCAAGCAGAGCAAATCATCACACCAAATTACACTGTGCAACAGTAACTTCACGTCATTTCCCGACTCCCAACATCCACCTGTCCCTTTTCATCTCATTAAGTTTGTTTGGCGAAAGCCTCCCTTCACGCCCACTCCTTTTTCTTTTCTTTTTTTCTCCGTCGTGCCCCCCTCTGGGAGGCTCGCCTCGCGGTTTGGAAACCTCTGCTCTAAAACAACATTTATACACAAGCCACGAGAGATTGATAGAAAAACTGACATATGGCTGGGATCTCCGCTGAGAAAAAAACAAAACACTTGAGAGCAACGTAAACAGAAATAATGTGAATGCGGAGGCATGGAGATGTGAAATGTCGACTCAGCGCAGGCTTGTTTAATTACTGTTCACCTGGGCCAAAGGCCTAATGGATGACTTGGCTGTCAGCCCAGACAAACAACGTTCCACTTGGCCGCAGTTGCTTGTGTCTGACTCATGCAGGATTGTTGGTATCAACGGTCCACAGACTACAAAGACAGACAACGACAAGGAAATTCTCACTAGTGATGTGCAGACCACAAAGGTGAAAATATAAACTGAAATGCCAAGGGAGATAAAATGGTGCAAATGCACTGCTGCAATGAGATGGTCACTATTCAGTGTTTGTTTTCATATTTGGACAGAGTCCGCATCACTGCAGATGCTGCCCCGATCCGTCCATCAATCTCCCGCTCTATTCTTCCCTCACTTGTGAAAAAGGCCCCGAGATACTAGAACTCCTCCACTTGGGGCAGCAACTCAGCCTTAACCAGGAGTGAGCAATCCACCCTTTTGCAACTGAGAACCATGGCCTCAGACTTGGAGGTGGTGATTCTCACTGTCCCAATGAAAGTCAGAGGTTATGGCATGATGAAGCTGACAGGACCACATCATCCGCAGCAGAGACGCGATCCTGGACCAAACCGGACACCTTCCGCCCTCTGGATGGGCCTCGAAATTCTGTCCATAAAGATTATGAACAGATTTGACAAAGAGGGGCCCTGACGGAGTCCAACTCTCACTGGGAACAAGTCTGGCTAATGTGTTCAATATCAAATTTAATCTCATGGTATGAAGCTATTTACTACAGTCCTGGGTGATTATAAAGCTTCCAAGAGCTGGTTGTAATACATGGGCCACGTGACAGATTTGGGACAGAGTCAGCATTACAGTCTGTCGTTTAGACCCTGTCGCATTGATTCGTCCCACTACAGTCCTGATTGAATTTGCAGGCAAGACGGCTCCAGTAAAATATTCAATAGCCGAGCTCCCATCAATTACAGAGAATAGAGATTGTGGAGGTAAAAGGGTGCTTGTGAGAGGACTGATAATTTTGAATGGAGAATTGACTGTTAAGACGAGAGGCATTCATCTGTAATGTTCTCTGCATGATCAGATTTAATAAGGTAAAGGAGAAACCACAAAGATGTTTAATTTATGCAGTGTAGAGAAGCAATTTTGAGACCACTAAGGATAGTAGTTTAACATGGAGGGCCATTTAGTTTGATTCTCATATTATACAGTCTTTGAATTGAATTAACTTTAATTGATTCAAGCTTTAAGCAGATATATGAACTTTGCTACCTTAAAGTCAACTTTCTGGGGCGCAGATAGCGCAGTGCTATCGAGGCTATAGTCCTCTAGCGGTCGGCGCGGGTTTGATTCCGACCCGTGGCCATTTGCCACGTCTTCCCCCCACTTTCTTTCCCACATTTCCTGCCACCTCTTCAGCTGTCCTATCGAATAAAGGCAAAATGCCCCAAATAAATAACCAAAAAATAAATCATCTTTCTACGATGCTGTATTGTCTTTGACAGCCCCCCCAATAAATGTTGTTTGTTCCACTAAAGCAGAAGAAAAGTCTAACTTTGTCCTGCGGTACATAACTTTTTCTTTTTTTTTTCCATGTGTCTGCACTCTCGTTCTCCCTTAATTTCTTCCACATTTCTCACTCTTGTCACTTTCTTTGCCTCTCACTCCTTCAAGCTCTGCCTCACATCCCTTCATTTCGACACCCATACCTGCCATTTCCATTTCTCATTTTTCCAGATTTTGCTTACTCATCTTCCACCTGTCAAACGAACAAATTCCTCCGCAACTGCCAAAATTGTGTTAGTAAAGACTTGCTTTATTTATATATTTTTCATACTGCTTTCCTGCTGCCAGTAGTTTAACTGGCAACCGTGCCGGATGGAATAGACCGGCCAAAACATGAGCTGAACCACAAGATTTACATTTAAGGCGTTCAGCTGGTCCAGTTACCCACAGTAACTTGTAATCAGCAGACAAGGAAGAGTTGATCGACTTTGACAGGATACAGATTACACAGAAATGGATAAGTGCGGATTTTAGTCTTGTAAAAAGTTACATCATGTTCAAATTTAGCTAATAAATATCTGTTTTACTGCCAAGAGCAGGAGTACCATTTGCTCACTCTCTGCAGAACTCAGAAAAGATGGGAAATGAAAGATTAGGAAAAAGTCTAAACTTGTGAAAGGCAATTGCATCGGATAGTTTTGCTGAAATAATATTTTAATTTCGAGGTGGATTTGGAATTGAAGAGATGAGAGATACAGTAGTGTACCCTCGATTTCCAGTGAACAAATTTTGCATTTGTATTATTTTTATTAGAATACATGTACTAAAGTCCTGTGGGTGTGTTTGCCAAATGTATTCTTTTGGGCCATGTGTTGTCCATTATCCACAAATGCGTTCAAGGCTATGTTGAATTGATTAATACACATTGTATCATGAATATTTGGACGATGTATTGACACAGACTTACTCATCTTATCTGTGTCTGCTAACACAATCCCTTTCGGCCCCGTTCCAATTGCTTTTGGCATGTGGCGCCGTGCAAAACCAGATTATCATGTTCACAACACATTCTTCCCTGATACAATATGCAGTGAAAATCAAGTCCATCTGCAGACTGCAAATTCAGTGGCGCTGCCTCGCTTTTTGCAGTTTGTAGGTCACTTGATGGAATGATGAAAATATTTTGTGACACGGCATAAGCAATAAAAAGTGTATATACGGAAGTTACCATCACATGTACACATGAAAATAAATGTGAGAGACAGAGTCCTAGAAATGTGTGTGTGTGTGTGGGTGTGTGTGTGTTTGGTTTGTTGTGACAAAGATTGCTCTCTGTTTGCATGCAATCAATAGCCTGTTTGTACTCTGACTGTCCAAATAATTTGAATTTCTATTTCCATGCCATCATGTACACATTATCAATGATTGACTGTCCCTTTATAGGTATAATCATTAAAATTCTTATAGAGAAAAAAAACATTTTTTTAGATTCTGCTATAGCCATTCAATATATTTACATTGAGTAATTACTTCTTTGTATGCAGTAGGTTTCAGTGTTAGCGGCAGGGTCCGATATTTCCACATGGGATTCAAATTAGCTTCCACAGCAAACAATGCATGCATGTAATTCATTGCAATTCTATCAAAATGACTTTTTTACTGTTGCCTCTTTTTACTCTTCTTGCTCACCTCACCTGACTCCTGCAGTATATAAAAGCCCTGGCTCTTCACTCCATTCTCCGTCACATCGTCCTGCTCCAACGACTGGGTTTTCTGTTGCAATTTTTGGTACTATAAATCGTGCTCTAAACTTTTACTCCTCATCAGAGTCTGAGTTCTGCATTTTGGGTCCTTTAATACTGCTAATTATAACAGCGGCAGGATAATCTGGTGTGGTTTTTACTGCGAAGAAGACACAGGAAATGTTACATCAAAAATATCCATAGCAACCAAAACGATTGTCATTTTTTTTTCATTTGTGTCAGCAGAAAGCTTTAAATATTGCACATATTAGGTGCACAAGAAGGATCAGCCATAGTTAGCTGTTGGACCAACATCTTCTCAGTGGAAAGCTATTTGCGCTGTACACAGCTTCAGATTGCAGGTTCTTATGATGTCATTGAAATAACAACTGAACATACTTTACTAAGGTTTTTTGTTTTAACTGTAAATATACAAGTTGTTTTCCTTTTTTATTGCTGCAATAAATAGGAATGTTTCTGCATAAATTAGCTGCTGAGGGAGTGTTTGCTGTCCCTGGAATTGTTTTTTTTTCTCCATTGCAGCCATTGTCACATGAGCGTTTACATTGGATCTATGTTATATGCATGCTATTTCCATTTAGTTATTATTATTTAGTTATAATTGCACATTCACAATGGCTGTGGCCTAAGGTCGCAGTGTTCTCATGGTCAGAAAAATCAGAGGAGCCATGTGAGTGGCTCCTTTAGACTTCCCTCCTGCAGAACAAAGGGTTAAGTGTACTACTGTAGCAGGTTAGCACCAAAGTGAGAGTTGTGATGGGTGCTATAAGTGCATGAGCTGCCAGATGGTGCTCACAGAAGCATGATCATTTGACATTTTTTCACCAAAGGGCTCTGGGGGAATGGAGAGAGCGGGGAGAAAGGACAGAAGTGAGTGAACAAGGAATGGGTACACAGAGACCCTCCTGTACTGATGCCAGATCTTTTTTATCCATTGTTCTGTCATTGTTGTAACCAAGGTTACATTTTTACTTCAACTACCTCGCCATTGTAATACTTTATTTTGTTTGGTCAGCAATGGCACTGTCAAAGGGGGGCCAGGGGGGGCCATGGCCAACCCTAGAAAATCACTGCTCTCCCCTGTGGCCATCCCTGGCCAGTCGCATATGCATACTATGCTGCATATGCTTCTATCTGATATTAGGTAGTAATTATTTACATCAATAATACAATAATAATCGATTAAATCACAATAGTTCATTTGAAAGTAAATAACAATCTCAGCTGACTCAGACAGCACTAGGTGAGCTCAGAGACCACCAGACGTCTAACAGGTCCGTAAGTCATTAATACTTATAGTTTAAAACATGTACGTATCGAATTACATTGCTAATAGCGTTAGCTTAATAGGCGCTTATTGTCATCGTGCTGTGCCAACAGGGGACATCATCACAATAATTTTATGTGACTATGTAATGACTCATAACTAAATGAATTGGTGGTTGAGTTTGTAGTTGCGGCTTTTGGTTTCCATGTGCCACCCCAAGATTTTCCGCGGCCCCATCTGGCCACCCCTGTGAAAACATTCTGGGGGCGCCCCTGTTAGTCGGGCCAACATTTGACACACTCGTGTTGGGAATCATTATCCGCCCTGTCTGATATCTCTCCCTCTGTTTCATGTCTGAATCAAAGCTAACTGGTTTGGCTGCGATCATTTACATGTTGTTCTCAAGCTTTGCCAACACAAGGGAATCTCATCTAGAACATCTAGAGCATTCATGACTGCATGTTCAGCATGTGTTTATGTATATGTATACATATATATATATATATGCTATTTGCACATGTGATTAACCACCTGAGTGGGATCTTTGCATTAGTTGCAGCCACTGCGCGGCTTCATTGGTGCACTCATGTGAGTTTTTTTAACCAGAAGTGCACCTGCTCATCAGCCTCAGCAATAATGCTGACAGCCATATTTACCCTTGGTAAACATTGCCTATCTGGGTGTCAATATACAGTATATATATATATGAAGTGCAGACATTTCCTCCTCAACACATTTTATGCAGTACAAAGAAAATAGATTAACATTTTTATCTGGAATCAAACCACAAATAAATGTAAATGAATTCACCTATAGACTGTAATAAGCAATGTATGCTGTAATTACAGATCTGGGGCAGCATTACACAGTGGGACACGATGTAGTCTTTCTGTGTTGCCCCCCCCCCCCCCCCCCTAAGCTAGTTCCATCCTCCACCCAGACTTGATGGTGCTCTTTTGTGGCGCTCTGTAATTCTTCAGAAGAAGAGAGAAAGAGCAGTGATGAACAGAATCTTGAGTGTACCGTAGAAGAAGAAAAAAACGAGTGCATTTCTTGCTCACGGCTCCACTCACATTCTCCCATCCAATTATCATTAATGTATGCCTTATGGTTAATCAGCTACAAAGCTCCATATACCCTCCTTTAGTTATTTCGTTCATTTTTTTTTTGTTGCATTTTTTATCCTCTCTGTGGCCTCAAGTAGAAGGAGGAAGAGGTCAGGGTCTAGAAAAGCAATTCTCTTCAGGCTGTAATTAGTGCCATGTAATAAGCAGCAACAAAGGTCAGGAAAATAACTTGACAACAACCATGGGAGAGATGGTGATGATGCTCAAACACAAATTACCAGTTATTAAAAACAACATGCAATAATGCTGTCATTACTGCAAAAACACTTTCCACACACCCATGTGCTAAGAAAATGGAACAATGGAAGGCTGTATCCTTTGAAAAGTGATTATAAATTGACTTTAGGGAGAGTGGCAAAAATGGGGGGGAGGGACGGTGTAGCACACCCCTGTGTTCTATAATTCTTTTCCGAGGAGATTGCAGACGCTCGCAAGTAATTCCACTTGACGGAACAAGGGGCTCTTTTTGGAAGCAATTGGGAAGAGAACCAAAGTCTTATTCAGGGAAGTTAATCCTCGTTAATGGGTTTGTTTAAATTCAATAAAAATAGGAGAATATGCACAGAATGAATTATGAAAAACGATTAATGAATGCTCCAGCAAGTAATCATTCTACAGATAAATATGCATATACGTATTCATTTTCTCTCCAGCCTGCACCCCTATTCCCCTATTCCCCAGCCCCCATCCCCATCCGCCATAAAATCCGCCTCATTATTAGCATCTATGTGGGCTTCTTGTCATAAAAGAAGCCCTCTGATATCGCTGATGATTGGAGTGAGAGGACGCCGTGGCAGGAGTAACAGGTGTGGGGACACGGGGGACACCGTCTGCCATACCAGGTGACACCTCCAAGTCTGGCAAGGCTAGCCCGGAGGCTGGAAAGAGATAGAGAGAGAGGACTGAAAGATGGCCTAAAGGGTGAATGAGCTCTTTCTGGACATCCTCCATTTGTTTAGGATGAAAATTACTACATCTTTTAATGCTATCAGTTGCGAAATGTCCGTAACTGCTGTGTTTTAATCTAAAAAGTCTGCATTCTTGTTTATTCTTGATGTAAAATTCAGGCTTTGTGATAATTGGTATGCACTGCATACCCCGTACAAACAGCAGCCTACCAGCCACATAGGATTTCACAATTTAATTAGACTGTTATTGATGTGATGATGTTTTTTTTGTCCTTCAGGTAAATGTTTGCCGTGCAGTGTTTGTCAAATTCAGTACTGTATCTTCAATCTTTGCACTGAGCTCAGACTCAACAACTGAAGGTCACAGAGAGTGACAAGCGGAGAGTCATCAGCATCGTACTGAACAGCAGTCACTCCTGAAAACACCAACATGGACCTAAACGTAACACAACTCAAAGCTCATAGATATGAACAGGCATGTTTATGAGAGCAAAAGATACACAACAGCAGCAGCAACCAAGGGACATTTACAATTGGCTTCTTAACTTGAACATTGCTTCTGTTCACAATTATTTCACTGGGGCCTCCGCACACTGCTGGTCCCCTGCTAATGCTATAAGCATGCCAAGTAACTCCAGAGTCGTCTATGTGATCAGGCAGCCAAGAAAAGCTCTCTCTGCGGCTGAAAGCCAATTATTTCCTCGTAGATCAGCAGGACTATTTGCCCCAATAATTATTCCGATATAGCCTCTTTACAGGAGGAAATTGAAATAACATGGAGGCATTAACGAAAAGAGAATAATTTCACCGTGTGCATTTGTCGTGCCTCCCCATTTTGCACGGCCAAATGGGCCGGCGCGTTGGCAAACAGAAACACCTGCAGTGACACTGGGAGGAAATGAAGAGGTAAAACCTTCGATGTGTAAATCCTCCATGGGGTGCTGAGATAACATCAGATGGCCTGCCTTGATTGTGTGACTGAAATGACGCGTGCAAACATTAGCGGTTGGAAGTGTGGTAGAGAATGCCTGGCCATGTTTTTAAGTAAATTCATATTTTGGCTGTGCATGTGCAAATTCATATTATGTAGTAAAATTCGATAATGGGATGGTCCACCCTGCTGAATCGGTACCCACACCCTGACAGACAGGGAAAAAAGAATGATGTTATTGAGAAAACAAAAGGCTATGAGTCATGGTTAATGCTTGTATTTCACAGCATTCTGAAGGAAAAAGGTTCCAGAGTTGTTCTGCCTTGCCATTTGTAAAGGTGTGGGGCTGTCAGACATTGCTTCACCATTTGACGAGCACTTTGCTTGAAGTACACAACACAGTTAAGGACCTCGAGTAACCCTATGAGCCTATCCTTGGCCCTATATGAGTAATTTACAAGCACAAGTACATACAATGTTCCGTAGTTGTGATGTCTTGATCAGGCAGTAAAGGCCCATTTATGCTCTACGTTAAAGACAGATATATATATATATATATATATATATATATATATATATATATATATACATATATATATATATATATATATATGGAGCCATGCCACCGGAAATGGTCGAGGGCATAGCAACTACTAGCTTGTAGTATAGCTACAATTCAAGCAAGGTACGACAAATGTGTATGGATACAACAAAGAAAAAAAAGATGTATGGCCTCAAAGACCACCGCCAAGTGCATTGTTACCTCTGCTTTTACCGCTTTGTATTTACTAGATACATTATCACAACATCCACCATATTTGTTGTTGTCGAAACCTTTGAAACTTCACTGCCCCACTGCGGTTGTATTGATGTCAACGTAAAGGACGTATGGAAGCATGTAGGCGTTGATGGATAGACCGTTTACGGACTGACGTATCCATTTACGTACATAGAGGGATATAAATGGGCCTTAACAGTTTGGAGGGTACGAAAAAATCTGGTCCTTTTGAATTGAAGCAAGTAAAATACTTGAAGATGTCGTTCATTTACAAGAGGACTGTGCAAAACTGATTTCCAGCTCCTTTTGTCCTTAAATGGCCTGCATGTATTCCAGACAATAGCTACCCCCGAGAAACACAAAAGGTTAGGGATGAATAGGGGAAATGGAAAGGAACATTATCTGTGACACAAAATCCCTTTAGTTCTCAAGTGGAAGATGGAAATAGACCAAGATTAGTATGCCAAGTTTTATCAGCCTGAGATTTATTACATGTTCTCAGAACTACAAAGAGGAATAAAAGACTTTTTTTTTTTTTTTTAAAGCAGAGACCATCTATAATCTATGAGTGACTATTTCAATTTAATTTGGAACTTTGGAACAATGTCACAGACCTTTAAGTTGAATTCCTATGTTAGGGGCATTTGAAAGAAATTGTGTTTGCGCAAATTCAAAATGTTATTTGTATGTGTGTGTAAATGCATATCGAGGTGGGGATTTTTTTTAAATTGTAGGGTATCTGATGCTACATAGAAAAGCAGAATGAACCTTTACTTTACGTGTTTTTATGTGCTTATTGAAGTGTTTTGATGTTAAAATATTAGCTTCGGGCTGTGCTTTTTTATTTATTAGCTGTCAATCTTAGGGTTGGATCAGGTAGAAATTTCAGGCCTGTGCAACGCTCGAAAGTAAATCTATTATTTACTGTGATGATGAAATTAGACTGACGACATTATCAACACATACAGGTAAACAACCAAGGTGTAATCTGACAACCTGTTGGACTGAGTGTGTAGCATCTCTAACCTCATTCTAGCCACATAATAGATATGTGGTTTTAAAATTCCCCTTTTAATTCCTAGTCTCGGTATAGATTCAGAGAAGCCTTAATAAGTGTCCTTGCGGTATAACTGGTTGAACATTTTAATCGTGTGAACAGACTGAAAAAATGAATTAAAAACAATACTTTCATCAGTATTCATGCAACAGTTCACTTTTTTACCACATGGATAGCTGGTATGAATTATTTTGACCCCAGGAGCAATATCCCCACAACTCAAGCAATGAAGACAAATGATAATTCTTACCCCCTCTGTATATTTGCGGACTGGATTTGTAATTATTCTTACAACAGCACGGCAACATCAGCGTGGGCGCATTTAGCCCAGCATCTCAATTAAGTATTGCCAAAGTCTAATTTGTCATTTACCAATTAGGATAAAGGCTATTTTGGCTCACTATTTCACAGCTAAGTGGGAACTGAATTAAAAAGCAAAGCATGATCCCTGTTTTAGTTCACCCTGGTTCTTTTTCAATCTTGTGTATTTTAGGTCTGGCAGTGATTTTAATAAATCATTTGGACATCATTGAGATTTGCCTCAGGCTAGCATCTGGGTTTTGGGCTGATGAAGAGGTTAGGGGTAGAACATAAGCCGTCACACTGGCGAGTCATGCTGATTATTTGTATGGAAAGTTGTCTTTTGTGTTTGGCAGAGACTTTTTAAGGAAGTACATTTTCTTTTTAACTATTTGATTATTACAAAATCTAAGTAACTGATGCAGATTATTACATTTTCAATTTGTTAACTGACTTACTAGTTTTGTCTCTTTCCATTTCACTATTCACAGGTGTGCAAACTCCGCCACTGCTCTTTGCATTAATATGTCACCTGATTAAGACATAACGTCATAGATATAGGCGTCATAAAGATTTTGGGCAGCATCAACAGAGAGCGGGGGCCGCCTATTTCAAGAGTCATTTGTGCCCGATCATAAACTGTGAGGCACCTACATCAGTAAAACACATGGCCTGGTCATAAACTGCGGGAAGTATAAAAGATTACCACTAAAAGTCGGCACCACCGTCATAAATCTAAAACAGGTTTAAGGAGCGAGAGGACGGGGGAGAGGCGGAGGAAATAAAATGGTAATGTATTTTGTGTAAGGAAAGCTCTCGTGTTTGGAGAGGTGGGCACTGCCTCGTATGGATTCGCACAATGAATCACAATGAGTTTTGTAACAAATTTTGACACATACTTAGTACTTATATACCAGGCTCCCAGAATTACTTATTTGATTCTAGGTTAATGTTCTGTGTGTGTATACTGCACGAGTGCATGGCATAACAAGTAGGCCTATGTGCATAAAACTATACTTTCCCACACCAAAAAATAGATCTCTAGTAATGTTAGCAGCTCTGTGAGGCTGTACCTTGTAGAACTCTGACACTAACTTAAGCGCACATGGAGGATTTGTCGTTAACATGTACAAACTGTGATTGATCAGATGCATAGAAATCAAACCAGTTGCAACCAGTGTATTTCCTTCAATGCCAATTGAAAGTTGCAGTCTTTGCAATCGGAGGTGATCTAAAGAGGTAAAAACTCCAGCAACACTTGCAGACGAAGGCCACAATCCGAAATGCATTGGTCTAGTCATAAAGATGTTCCTGATACTGTAAGTGTTGCTGGAGATTTTACCTCTTTAGACTATTTTTCCCACGTCTGATGCAAGTACTCTGTCCTAAAATTCAGTCTAAAACCTGACTGGAAGCCCTAAAATATACTTTTGTTATGTAGAACATCGCAAAATTGTTTACTTTCTCAAGAATTATAGAGAGAAAGAGAATGTTTGGTTTGGGTCCATAGATGGCTAAAACCTCTGAATTAAGAGAGGCCTTTTAAGGATTCATGCTAATATTTGTAGCGTATATTGTAAATATTTCTAAGTGAAAATGTTGACTTGTTATTGGCACCAGAGGAAGTTTGTGGGATTCATCCTCTGCTGACCAACAATGCCTGCAAAAAAAGTTGCAGAGATATTTCAGTCTGACCAACTAGTGAGTCCAGTGTTAGCCAGTGTGATGCAAATATTGTGAGCTTGTAGGTAAGAATATTACACTACATTACATTCTTCATTCTCCATGCCTACTGTACCAGACTTCACGACAATCCATGCTGTAGTTGTTGAGATATTTCAGTCTGGACCGACAGCTTCAACACTGCCTACAGCAATGCTGCTCAAATGGGTAAAAAAAAAAGAAAAGAAAAAAAGAGGAATGTAAGTCATTTAATCAATGCTTTAAATAAAGTTTCTCCTCATGCACTTCTGTTTCACATGCCTATAGAGACCTTTGAGCTGTCATCTTAACCTATAATGCAGGCTTGACACTCACAAACTCAAATGTTTAGCCATCAGTAGCCTCTTTGGCTTCTTAAATGGTTCCCGAGTGAAATGCCAAACCCCTAACTGCCTACTCACAGTAAGATAACACCTAAATGTGTGACACCTAAAGTGTCACCTAAATGCCAAGTGAAAATGTAAATGTGTACATGTCTTATATAGGGACAAATTTAGACACAAGGGTGAATTTAAATACACCTTTTGGATGGCTAGTGGAAAAGCAGCACAGGGCCTTTACCACTGTGAATTCAAAACATGAAATGTTTAGTTGAGGTTTATGTACGGGGATGTAGATTTTTGCTTCAATCTGTCGTTTTTAGCCTCAACTCTGCTGCAAAATATCGGCTGCAGCTTGATGGATGACTTAATTAAAGCCCCGTATCCATAGTTGAATCACTTTCCAGAAATGAGCAAGCTGTCAGCACTACGAAGCAGATCAATCCTCCCCGTCGACCCTATTCCAACATCAGGCGCTCCATTCCAGTCCAACTGTTTGATGGAGTCCCGGCATGGATCTGGGAAGGGGTTTGGGGAGGGGTTTTTAATCACAATGAAATGAAGATAAATCCAAATGGATTGAGATCAAGATCTCATCAAGCTGCTCCTGTGCTTGAGTGACTCCATTTGGCTTTTCATGTTTACAGCCTCTGTCTTGTGTCATAAACATGATTTTTAACAGATGTACACATCAGATGTGACTCACGTTGTTTGTGCATCAATCATTTGAACGGTCAGGTGTGGTTATTGGCACTTACGCCTGTTCGTCAGAGGATGGCTGCCCAGGAGGGGAGCAACAGCGCCAGGGTCGGTACTGTTTGTTTTCAGCTTGTACTTCAGGTTTGGACAGGCGGTATTTTGCGCTGCAGTGGCAGGCATTCAAGCTGGTCTTGCCCTCAGGGGGTAGGGGTGGGGGGGAGTTTGGGCAGGGCCGGCATTGTAGCAGATGTTTCCTGTCCGTGGGGGGGCCACAGGGGGCATTTGATGAGCGAGACGAGTGGTTCGGTGACCTCTCCTCCGCTCTTCCTCACACCTCCCCCTTCCGACATGTGTCAGTCAGTGCCAGGTCAATATGGTGGCCCAGTGCGCCTGCTGATCGGCCATGTGCTTCCAAGGCAGGGACTGGCAGCGCTGCACAGCACCGCACACCAGCACGAGTCATTTTCTCCCCCTTCATCTGCCAAGTGTGTCAAGTCCACGGGAATAAATGAGGCCCTGTGGATAAACAGACACCGCTGATGAGCACTCGAGGTACATCAGACGCCAGAGCTTCACGGTTTTGCTTAGCTTTATTTACCTGTGCAGGTAGGGATTGCTTACCAAAATGCACAGATGCAAGTAAATACACACAAACAGGCACACACACCCCTCTTCCTCTCACACCCACAACCCAGAACCTTCCATCCCTCCCTCTCATGCCCTGGCTGCTGTGCCTGCCATGGCTACCCACTCACATCCATCCACACACACGTCACCCAACCGCTGCAGTTTATCCCATTTGTAACACATGGCTGGCCATCGTACAGCTATGACCAAAGGGAATGCAACAGAGCCAGACAGAGGGAAAGGGGTGTTGGGGGGGTTGCGACAGCCGGATGGAGGGGCGGCTGGTGGACTGAAGCAGTGTTTGGCTCGGTCTGGTTGGCTGTAATTGGCGTCCACTCTTCCAGAAGCCCTGCAGTGATGGCGGACAGGATGACTCTCTCCGCATTTTCCCTGCCATCCATAAATGTGTGTGTGCAGTGTGTGTGTATTTGTGTTTGTGTGTGTGCATGCAAGAGTGAATGGAAGCACACTTGTTTGGTGGGGGTCATACAACTGGTGACAGAGACACTGACAGTGTCCATAGGGGCTGTGTGAGCGGGCAGCCAAGGGGTAAGTGTTGCAATAAGTAGATGTAGCATCTCATTTGGTCACATTCTAGCATTTATTTTGCACTAACATTATCTAGGACTTCAGTTTATCCCTCGAAACCTTTGTTTACAATATTAGGAAAGGTGAGGATTTATTATTTTGGGGAAGCACTTGGCGGCAGTGGCGAGGAAAAACTGCCTTTTAACAGGCAGAAACTTCGAGCAGATCCAAGACTCAAGGTGGGCGACCCTCTGCTTTGACCGGTTGGGGTGAGAGAGAGAGAGAGAGAAAGATTAGGGGATATATGGGGAGAGAAAGAGAGATGGGGAGGCTATTATAATAGAAATATTACAATTTGTAGTGTTTATAATAACTATAATAACAACACTGATGAGAATAATGTTAATATTAATAATGATGACAATATTAAAAGTATTAGTAGTATAGTTTCACCATATTGTAGAGTCACGGTGGAGGATAGTGGTCCAATTTTAAATTGATTTTCACCTATTTGCTTTGAAATAATCAGCATACATCCCATTTATCACCTCGCAGCATCCATAGCATAATAATTAAACAACGTACCCGTCAAATTACAGACCTGTGATAATGAGAGCAGTCATCCTGAAAACTGGCAGTACTTTTTGAGAGGCATAGGGCGAAATCCCTGAAAAATGTGTTGTTAAATAAATTGACGGTTCAGTGTGCTTTGTCTTTATCCCTGCATCTGTCTTAGTCTCGCAATTACTCCCACTCATTGTCTCTCTCTCTCTCCCTCTCTCTGCAGAGATGAGTTATCTTTGTATGACAACTCCCCTATGAGAGGGAGAAAGAGAAGTAGAGTTGGAAGCAAAGGGTTCACACTAAGTGGAATGAATGCCAAGAGGAATTAGGTGAACCCCTTAGGCCTGACAAAGCTGGGAGGGTTCGGTGGGGATCTAATCATCACCTGTTCTACGCCTGCAGTCACTTTAACAACCACAGTATGAGGAAAGATGAAGTATGAAGATTCAGATATGCATGAAACCTTAGGTGTCGTCTAGGGATGGGAAAAAAACTAATTTGTGCTCTCATATAATTTGTTCTCTAAAATCAATAATTTAACAAATCAGTCAAAATTCTGATTGGCTAGAATTTAAAATGACAGAAGCTGCTCCTTCTTTGCCATTCATTGTTTTATACGTGATACTTCAGTGTACACGACACAAGTTATTATGCGAGTAAATTAACAATTCATGTTTATTGTCATCAAAAAGCAATATTATCAAAATGAAGATCTCTCTCACAGTCGTTTCTTATGTGAACCGGTTAGTCTCATCCCCCTTGATGATTGCTGGTCTGATATATAGTGCAAGAGTGATGGCAGGTGAGCACCTGCACAAACATGAATTCCATCAAAAACTGCATAATATTTCCAATTAATTACTGGTCCTGATCATGATTTCCTTCCTGCCTCCGCTCCCTTTGGAGATTTCCACCCCTAGGCAAGCTATTAGCCTGGCAACTGAAAAGAAATTCCAATTATTTCTTACATCTGAGGAAATGAAAATGACACATTAAACATTACAATCAATGTACCTTGTCATTAGTGTTTGCACATTTCTGTGTCATACATGACCACACTGTACTGTGCACTATGCCGTCACCAGTCTATTAGCCGGATTAAATGTTTTCCAGTCAAATACGACATTGTGTGAGGATAAAGCTGAGGTGTCGTTGTGCCGTTTTATTTCAAAATTGTTTTCTAGCTTTAACTGTCTGAAATAATGAGACTGATATAATTCTATGGGGTGTTATTATGTAATTAATCAGGCCTTTATAGACTCCATAGTGATACAGAGGGCATCTTGAGATGCCTTGATGCAACACAGTTATGCCTGTCTGGCTCCCTTTGGCTTTTTCTTTACGGTGTTCACTCACTTGTTTATGGCCAACTTTAAGCAAGACATCTTATAAATAATACATTAATTTCAGATCCAGCATTTCATATATCCATTGGGAAGATATCTTAATAGAAGGAAGCTGTCTAATTATACACGAGGGTAATTACACCGGTCTTTTTGGGAACATGGGAATGATCGTACATGTCAACTCTTAGGGAATGCCCGTAAGTCTTATGGATTTTCGGCATTTCAAGGTCCCGACAGAAATTCAATAGATTTCTTATGGGAAAATACAAGAGTACACCTGCGTTGGGAAAATAATTAAAACACTTGTTTTCGTCCACTATTCTGAGTCCTGAGCAGGTGACGGGGGTTTGAATCTCATGGTTGTCATTTAGACTGAATTTTTGCCACTTTTAAAGTTTGATTCAAAGTTTTCTGCTGCAAGTATTTTCTTACAGATTTTGATCAAATCTTAAGGATTTTCAATACAAGTCTTAAGCCCTATTTCCAGTGCATAGTACCGGATCTTTCCATCACGTAAAAAGTACCTTGTACCTGGTACTACTTTTCTAGTACCACCTCTGTTGCAGTTCCAAGCGAACTGAGCAGGTACTAAAAGTTCACGTGATTTTACTTTATAGAGCGATGCCACCTCTGTAAGTGTGGTTTCATTAGAACATTGCAAATGGACATGAACATGAACATAACTAACAACTTCTATACAATGCTAGAAATTAGTGGCTGCAGAAGAAGTTTTGCCCGTTTACATACATTACATATAGGCTATAGTCAGTAGTCAATGTCAACAGTCCATTGCTTTTCATCTTGCATTAGTCCAGAATTGTAATGAAACCTTGAATGATAGACTAGATAATCTCCAGACCAGAAACAAGTCCAAACTCTGTGGATCTAGATTAGCTGGACCCAATACTGCTGACTAGGGATTATCCAGGGGAAACGCCGCTGAATACACAGCCAACAAATTAGATCTCCCCCCCCACTGAGTCTTGTTAAATCTTTAGAGAGGAGACATTTGGTGCTTATGGGACTCAGCAGGTAATCCGGTGTGGGGCACAAAAGGTCCTGTTTGGATGGAACAGGCCAGATCTACCCACTGAGACGATCTCTAGAGCTTTGGCTGTCCTAAGAGGGGATTGAAAGGGAAGCTCAGTGGCCACAAAGCCTCTCACTGACTGGCTTTGTACAGCCTCCTTTACTGGGCCAGTGAAAGTGCCTTAATGGAAAATGCACAAAGAGTCTGTAGTGAAGTTTTCTTTGCTTGTTTGAGAGTGAAGTCTCACATGTATTACACTCATGCCTGTGTGCCTAGCTCCATGTCTGCCTTTATTAACATTACAAGTATAATATGCCGGATTTTCAAAATAAAAAAGCACCATCTTTCTCTTCGAGCCTCTGCAACTTTGAATGGTGTGTTTACAAAGAGCAACCAAGAAATTCTGCGTAGTACACCTTTCACTTCTCCTTTCATGTCTGTCTGTCTGTGTTGAGTGAGTAAGAGGCCGCACCCTTGCCTGAAATAATCTCATTCCGAACTTCTTCCCGAACCTCTATCTTTCCCTTGCCGGCGCTGCCCTGTGAGATTTAGGTCACTTTAGCTCTATTGACCCTACACGATAAGTCAGAGTAAGCCTGATTGCAACAATGACAGATGTTGAGTTGCATACTGAAAATGAATGCTGATGGGTTTTTCTTGCAAAAAGGAGAGTAGAATAATGAAAATATATGAATATAAACATCTGGAAATGCTGACACTGCTACTTTTATTATAACAAATGGTGAGAGAGGGAATGACTAGCTTGTCCAATCAGGATTTAAAAGAGCACATTTTAGCTCAAGTAAATCCATGCATTTTTTTTTTTTTACATTAAGTTTAAGGTTGGTCGACTGACCTGTGAATTTGCATCACTGACCAACAGCATGCTGTCATGTCAGTGCTGACCTTAAAGGAGATGTAAAACCAGTCCAAAATGGATAATAAGCCACAATATATTGTAGCTTATTACCCTTGTTGCACCATTTACCTTTAAGTCCCTTCATTTACTGCACCACAAAAGACCAGAATAACATTTCATATACATCTGTTGATTTCATTTTGTGAAATTATTGTCCCCTTAGCATTTAATCTAAGCAAACGAGCTGTGAGCGAGCTTGTTAGCTTGGAGAGCATTGCATTTTCTAAGGATAAACAAGTACACTATTATCTGTGTCTGTATTCGTATCTGTTCAACCGACTAAATTATCTACAGGGGCTTGAACCAGAAGTTGGTTGAGCATATAGATCTCATCCTGAAAGGTCTGAAATTAATATGGGTTGATCAGAAGCTGCTATACTCAATATTTAATAGAAAACTATTTAAAAAACAGCCTCATAACTGAGCTTCTGATCAATGTTTTTGATCCCAAGAGTAACAAAAATATTTACAGATTAGGTTTAGTAAAATAGTATATAGTATATAGTGGTATATAGTTTATATATACACTATATACATATAGTTTATTTCTAGGCAATATTGTTATGTCTATGTTATGTACATAATGTTATGTCTAGACAATTATGTGGTGTGTCTGTGTGTGCATACGCAATCAGACATGGATTCTATGCAAAAGTTCAATATATCCTGCAATATTTAAAACCTAAATAATGCATATTAAATTGCTATCATTTATTTTTCTGAGATATACTGGGGAATATTTACTTTTTCTGTTTAGCAAATAAGACAGAAAAATGACAGAGTGTGAGGGGAGTCTGTTTATTTTTATTTTTTTTTTACTGAAATGATGATGTGAAGTTGGGTGATTTATGCAAACAAACACCTCGTGTAAATATTCATTCAGCCTTGTTTCAGTATTCTTGTCAAAAAGCGCTTGGCTGAGGGAAGATATTTCACCAGGGCAGGTGTGAGCTGATGGAAGAATATCTAACCGGTAGAAGCAGTGAGAGTCCTTAACATTAACATAACATAAGGCGGCAGCATGTCGAGTACGAGCCAAGCTCTCCAAAACTCACCTGAAGAAGTTTTACGAACCGAGGTACAAGCGAGGCAAAGGAAGTGAACCTGACATGGAGAAGCAGCGACAGTCACGAGCTGCATAATGTGACTGCAGGGCGCCCAGAAGGAGGCAAATCTCCCTGCAGTTTTCCTTCAGATTTTAATTTTACAAACTGAGGTTGGAGCTATAGCCAATGGATGAGCGAAAAAACTGGTGCACAACAGAGAGAGAGAGGAGAGTTTTGAGCTGTAGTTCATCACTATGGATACTGAACAGAGTGGCTTCCTGTGAGATGGTGGGACTGGTCTGTGTGGAGCAGCAGAGCGTGTTTGTTTCAAATGTAACCTGTGTTGTTCACACTGCTGGAAGAGATTACATACAAATTGGGGTTATAAGAATTAAGATCATTCCTGGTTCTTGCAGTGGATTTCCAAAGATCCACTCTGTACCCACGTTCTGGTCATATCAGGCCTGAACCCAGTAAAGCCTGAACCATCAAATAATTGCCATAAAATTCAGATTCTTTGAAACTGGAGTCTTTATTGGGCCTTCTGATAATAATATAGAATAGAGATGGAGAGAAGAAATAAACACAGAAAATCGTGTTTTTCTGTTTGTGTCATAATCTCATATAAAGCAATGCTGGTTCTCTCCATCTCTTCTGCTTACAACTGCCTATTATTTCTCCTTCCCCGGTGACTGAGCATATCTGTATTAGTGTCTGTGTGTTGAGTTGATATCAAACTGCAAATGCTCACCTCAGAGTGAGACTCCTGCAGGCTAAAGTCCCGGGGTCCTTTCACAGGGCCAATGATCCATTTATTTGTCTGCTAGTAATGAGAAGAAGGAGGCTCCTGGCGTTGACAGGAAGCCCTGATTTGCACCTCTCTAACACACATGAACACAAACTACCTCCACCACACAACCCAAGGAAATCTGCCACTCATTACAGCAAGAGTAATATACTTGTACACCCAGATGTAAAAGTGGCTTGTGTGTATTGTGAGAGGTAGTTTACACTTGTGTTTATCTTGGATTAAAAGTTTCAGTGTCATGGCTTTGCCCTTGTTTCCCACACACACTGATGCTTGCAAATCCTATTGTTGTTATTACTTCGGAGACAAAAATAGTACTACAGTATGTACAAGGACACTGATCTGAGTGAATGCATGCCTGGTGGGTCTCGGCACTATTATTTCAGTTATATGGCTGTTCTGCAAAAGCAATGGGACTTAATTAAATGTCTCACCTAGAGCAGTGGAGGATCATGTTGCCACTAAATCCGGTTTGAGGTAATGCCGCACTTTATTGAGACGATCAGTGCTTCCCCAGGGGTTCAATTACAGCTAAATCTAATTGAAGGGGAACCATGCAACAATGCTGCCCCCCCACACACACACACCTGTCCCTTTCACTTTTTCTTCTTCATAATCAAAGTCTCTGGCTTTTTAACTAAGTCGGATTACCTTGGGATGTCTTATGAAACTCCTTTGTAGACCAGAGAGAAGGAGCTGGTGGCAGAAGTCCACAAACTCATTACCTGAGTTAAACGCAGAATTGGCTTCGCAGAAGAGTGCAATATCCCTCATTAATGTCCTTATGTGAAGTTCATTAATAAATTAAATCTGCAATGGACTGGAGTCAAACAAGTCTTGCACATGTTTAATTTGAGTTATTGTCCTGTTCCAAAATAATTGAAATATGACAAGACAACCATTTGGAAAAGTGAACAGTTTCCATAGTAACTCAGTTGAAGTGCTATGGCAAAAACAAAAAAAATTATATATGTATATATATATATATATATATTAAAAAGGTAATATCTCAAAGAAATTAAACTAAACTTCTGGCTAAGGATTACATTAGTGAAACACACATCCTTCTAGAGAGGGAAAAACCAAACACTCCAGAGAGAGTCCCAAGGTAGGTAAAAGGATATTTATGCAAGTGGGCACTGATCATCATCTCACAGTTCATTAAATGTGAGGAAGAGACACTATCCAACTAGCTGCCAGTCAAAACACTGGGAGCCTGGGAAATTAAGTTAAGAAAAACAGGCTTTGAGCCGCTACCAGGTTTTATTTATGATTAATTATGTATTGAATAGTACACTGCAGTCAAAATAATGAAAACCACAATTCAAGTAGCGTACATTAATCAAGGATGACAAATAATTTTCTGTAACAGTAAAAAAACATTTGTGTGGTTGGTTTCTGCAAAGACTTATCTCTGTATTTATTCTTGGTGGTGGAACGTACCACCAAGAGTGTGTTAATATACCTTATAAATACAGTTTTGCGGTGCTATTACTAAAGAAAATGTTGTATTTGTTTTCATTCTACTATACTTTTATGAGCCATAGTTGTTATTTATTCTGCTGAATAACAGTCTACTTACATTTCAATCAGCAAGATATACATCCCCCCCTTGGAGTCCAGACACTGGTGGTGGTGGTGGTGGCTGATGACCCTGGTGAACCTGATGAATGACTAAGTTGGTGAATCGTGCACAAAACAGCACCATGAAAGAAATAGAGGAATGGAGAGTCATATTTAAAAAGACTGCAACAATATGATAGGCTGACAATGAAGGTGTGTCACTGTGCTATTGGATAGATGTGAACAGCTGATATCTCAAATTGACAGGCCCAGACAGTGAGAGTAGAAATTAAGACTGAGCATGCTCAAATGACAGGATGGTATGAGAAATAAACTGCTGCATAACTGTGCAGAGGAACAGTCTCCCTGACTAAACTTTCACCAGAGCTGCTTTTATACATTCACTGCCAGGATTCAAGTCATTCCAGTTTCAATTAATCAAGCCTAATAGGTATACTTGAAGTTACTGAGCTTGCAGTAAAGTGCATAATACATTTTTCATACTTCAGGGTTCCAAAAAAACTGTAATAGAAAATGTAAAAGGGAAGAAATTGGATGTTTGTTTGTCACTGGAGGGCTTTTTTGGTTCTAGACACAGTCATAACTAAGAGACACTCTTAATGGCTCAGTGCTGTTTTCAGGTGGGTACTGTTTGCAATGCAATGTCTATTTTGTTAAATAAGCAAACCATGATGAATGGGATACACACACACACACACACACACACACACACACACACACACACACACACACACACACACACGCACATAAAATTTTTTTAAAAAGAATTAAATTCTACATAACCAGGTTTGAAAGGACTCATTCAGAGGGGTTTTTGGGAGCTAAAGACACAAAGAGTCCCCTGAGTTTTCTCCCTCTTTGTCTCTCTGCGCCTGCATCGGTGTTGCGCTAATCAAAATTGACAGGTCCTCCTTTGCAAATCCCTCCACTCAAGCATGCATTCTCATCTCCACATTACCTCCATTGTAGACCATATCAAGTTAAATAAATAAACATTAAATACTGCGCTGAGCAGATATGGCAGGGAAACTTAATGAGACAAAACACCGAGATCATAACATCTTTCTCCCCGGAGACTGAAATGAAATTGAACATGATTAATAAAAGGCCTTCAATTAATTGTCGTCTTCTTTGTTCGGCTTAGAGTCGAAACTTAGACTGATGTAGAAGCAAAAGATACTGAATACAAAAGGAAACTAAGCTCTCTCCCTTTGATTGAGAGACAAGATGTGGTTATTATTATTGTTATATCTTATTATTTCAAATCCTTGTTAAAACATGAGTAAAATATGGTTAAAATTATCAATAATATTAATAAGGTGAACAAACAAAAAAAACAATGAGTATAATGTCTGAATGACCTTCATACCTTGTCCTCTGTCTAATAATAATAGTAATAATAACAATAATAATATGTGCAAAACATGAAAACTTTTGACTGTTATTGATTGTTTACAACAATTTGGGATAATTATATTCAAAGTTCTCCAGTGTCTACACTGCCTCAGGGGATGCAAAGTCCTGGATGGAAAGTCAAATGGAGTGATCGATGTGAGTTTTTGCCTCCGTTTATTTACACTTTAGCACATTTTTGAAACGAACGTCGTAAAGAATGCCTTTTTAGCTGCTCTTTCTTTCACTGGAACCATGGACGTGGAGACAACTTCAACTTTCAACTTCATTTTTCAAAAGGGATCATTGTCAAGCCTTTGTACGGATATTCAACTACAATAAACAATACAGATATCTGCTGAGTTACGACTCTAAGAAACATGAGTGTGATTTTTCAACCAACATTAAACCATGTGCAAAGAGTTTTAACAAAATATTGTGGATTTTATACAGCAATACAATTTTGTAGAGTAATAAGCTGCCTATACCACAGACTTTATTTTTTCTCCCTTTTTCTCCAGTAACACTCTTGGATGCAGCTGAGGCTTATCAAAACCCCAGTCACATAACTTGTGGTTATCTACCTCCAGGCCCATCTACCAGTCAAAAGAGAATAAAGTGTATGCTGAATAAAAATACATAAAGAGTTAATGGAGTTCAGATGCTGGTCTTCTCGTGTCTCTTGTCCACATCTCTCCTAACACTTGGATGGTTGCTGCATGGCAGTTTTCAGGTCACGATATGCGGATGACTCACCAAATTTGGCCGGAACATGAATAAACTGCAAAAGTAAATGAATCCTGTTTGTCATTTCACAAATCACGCAATTAGTTTTTAATTTGTTCGACATCCTCAGAGCAGACCAGAGGTCCGAACTGACTCCCTCAAACACACATTTGTAAGGAGATTCCTAACATTCATCAACATTTTTCATCACACAAAATCATGTGCAAGTTCTATTTAACTAAGGAGGCCCATCTGTCTATAACACAACATGTGTTCCATTCGGTTTGTACTTTACATGAACTTGTGTCATAGCGAGAGGTCCGTGTGTGGGTTGGGAAGGCAGACACATAGACACTCAGCAGATGGACCCCACTTCAGTGCAGCGACGGGGTGACTGCTAGGGGGAATAGGAGGTCCAGCAGGCTCCAAGGCCTCCCGTCTGCGTGACGGCATTAGCTGCCTTCACACGTACACAACCCGTGCATAATCACAATCCCTTGTCCTGCTGACAAAAGTGAGAAACTTCACGCTAAATCTCAGCGGATGCAGGACAGGTGGTGAGGAGGATGGGGGGAGGTGAAAAGAGAGAGAGGGAAGAAAGAGGCAAGAGGAGCAAGAACGGCTAAAGTGAATGAGATGCTTGCATATAAATCTGTCTTGGTAGTGATATAAAGTTGGCCGTGTCTAACTGCTCTCTGGCCTCATGGAGGTTCGGCTGATCGGCTGACTGGCAGGAGCTCAACTCACTCTTCAAAAGTGATAGTATAGACGCTTAAGCCAGATAATGTATTGACACATAGAATTCAAGTTAGAGGGGAAATTCTGTCGTTCTCTAGCTAAATACTAACCAATAGTGCATGAAAATTAGCCGGCAAGTCAGCAGAGAGGTTGAAGAAGGGTCAGCTAAAAGTTGTGAATAATTAGTTGGAATGATTTGCAAAAAGTAGTGGAGAAATGGTTCGAATAATTAGCTAAATGTAATGGAAAATAGCTAAAACTAGAGTGCACTTTACAGATCCTACTATGGTGACACCATGTCCTGCTCTGCTCTGCCTTCGTCGTTGCTGTGTGATGTCCTTGATTTATTTCTGGTTTTCTGATTTGGACTGTTCCTTGGATTTTGCCTGTCAATTATTTTTTGGATTGGATTACCTGTGTACCGAATTATTCTTCCTGTATTTTTGGACTGTGAGCCTGCTTCACTCCTTTTGTTACTGTTACCTGCCTTGTGTGTTTGAACCTGAACGGTTCACTGGCTTTTTTTAAATATTAAATCTCTGCTCTGCACCCTTTGTGTCTTTGCCCCCCATGTCTGAACTTGGGAACCCGACAAGTACTTACCTCCTCCTCTTTTGTCGCTGCTTCTATCTGTTTAATTTTCTTAAGACTCCTTTGGCTCCTTCTGTCGTCACTTTGGCTCCAATCGGCTCCTTCCTGAGTCTGTAAAATAACAGAAAAACTATTAAAAAAAGCCCTTAAAATGAGCTCCCTAGCCCTGACAGGGCGATGACATAAGTCAGACAAAAGCGGTTGCTTGGCTTCATGTGGTAATGGATGCTTTGAGTTGTTTTCTACGTATGAATATGATTTTCAATGAATGTGTTCTTGATTATCAAAAGTAATCTGTGGGTATGTTGTAAGGCGATGAATATTTCATGGTGCCCGGAGGCATTTACACATTCCAGTCGCAGTCCTGATTTGCTATCCTTTCTCTCACTCAAACTAGCTGCATTCTGCATTTTGCTTTCTCATCTGGGAGACGACGCAGCGGGGGTGATTCACCTTATCTCCGGCCAGGTTCTGGAATCCAATAAACACAATCCTACGTTGCCTTTTGACGAAGGGATTCCCTGTTGAGCACAGCCAGGAATCGACTTTGTGTGGCGTTCAAAGGCAGTGCCACAATGCAAACACAATGGAGGTGTAATTACCACATTTAGAGGATGGGTATAAAAAGGGAAGCATCTACTACCTTCTACCATCATCCCACATTGATGCTGCATTTAGCTGCTTGCTTAGTAATGCTTTGTTATCGTCGCTACTGCTTACCTTACAAGCAAAAGAATGGAAGTATATTCAAGACAGAGTGGAGTACTTTGCATCCGTAGCAGGTGCTCCTGCCTTTGCCCCCCTTCCCCCACCCTCCTCCACGCCATCAGCACCATTATCACCACCCGCCCAAGGTGAAACCCCGATAATTGGTCATGTGGGATGGGGGCTGATATCGCTTTGGCAAAGCCACTCGGTGTGTCACTGAACAGACCAGCGATGAAGCCTCTGCCATCTGTGCTGCGTGTTACACTCTTCAGCACATTTTGACAAAGATGAATGCCACATCTAATTTGTGACACACTATTTTAGTGTCTGTTAGTGGCGACAGTGTGCGAAATTGCGAGTGAACTAATCACTCCCTGATTGCACTGTGACTTTTAATACCTAGAATTGCATCTATTGGTTTCCCGAATAATTGGAAATGGTTGCTTTGATTTATATCAGGGTGACTGTTAGAAATGCTAAAAACACCAAAGCAAGGCTGTTTGCTAGTTAACTGTTCCTCCCAGGTTTCTCCCTGCCATGCTTTGCGCCGTGAATTATGGGGTTCGACAGGCTACCATATGGACAGTAAATGTGGTTTCTGTCACTGCAGAACTCTTTCACACTTTACTAGTGCTTTGCTTTCTTAATCATGAGCGCCATTATCATTATCATTGATGTAGCATTTTGTTTTGGTCGTTAGACTCGGAGCTTTGCATGATTAAAAATAAAATATATGGCGTGGTGCAATCTGCAGCGTATGTTGCGCGCGCCGACCCAGCAGCTCTGCCTGCATTGTTATTGCTCCCATCAAAGCCTACAAATATATATTTCAGACGTTATGCCTCCGCTGCAATATCACAGTCACAGAGCAGTTCTGATCTTATTGTTGAAGTTGCATATGAATATTTTATAGCCATAAAGTTAACGGTATTTGTGGCACATTTAAAAGGTCTGGGAGAAAGTTGGGTTTGCAGGAACATAGATGATGCTAATGTTGCTGATGCATGCCTATATCACAAGGGGAGATCTGCCCTGTTATCACAGCAATATCACACCCGAGAGGCCGTCATGTGTCATCTGTGCTCCATTCTGCCATGCACACCATTTGCTTTATTTGGGTATTTTCAGCTCTGCATCAAACTTCTGTCTTCTTTACTTCTTCACCACTCCTCGTACCCAGAGTTCATGTAAAGGTTCTTTGTGGTTGGGCTCTGAGCTCCATGAAGCCATAGAACGAGTAAATTTCAGTATCAGACTGAGACAGAGCAGCCAAAGTGACACGATTATGACACAGAAAGTCCACCTATGATGAAGGAAACGCTGAAAATAGAGTAGAATGAAAATCCAGCTATTCTCTTCTAATAAAAAATCTCTTACTGTTTTCAATCCACCGTCTTTATCACACACTCTAATAGAAATATGTAAGTATTTCCTCACACCATATTGATTGTAGCAAAATGACAACTTTGGGCACAGTGGTGAGACAGACACCTCACCATGCACTCTGATTTCTCACTAAACTGGTTAATGGCTCATGTACGAAACTCAAATGAAGCAAGAGCAAAGAGTCTCGACAGATCAGGACGCCTGATCACTCTGCTTTTCTGCAGCATGCAGCACATGTCCTTAATATTCCTGCATTTATCAATGTACATCACTCTCCTTCAAAGACAAGAGGATATGCAAATGATTCTTGACAGAAGGCATTTGATGTGCTAAAGGTCCTGATGACTGATGTTAACCTGGCTAACCGGATGCTTTCTGGCATATAAAGAGAGGGAATCTGAGAGAACATAATCAGTAGCTGAGAGAGAAGGCGCAAGGAGCACATTTGTATGGGATTTGTATGAAGCCGAATGCAATGAGGTAAAAAAAAACTCAAAACACATGTTATCAGCTCTTCATCTTTTAGATATCTGCATGGTGCAGTCAGGAGCTGCTCCACCACAGGGTGCATACAAATGTATAATTATATTTCTCCTTTCTATGGCAACCAGAGCCAGTAAAGCACATGGAAACCACATGAACAATTTCACACCAATGCCCTTTGGATTGTAATATGTGTAAATTAACTCTGTAAAGCCTGAAGCATCAAATAATTGCCAGCAAATTCTGAGTCTTTGAAACTGGATTCTTTATTGGACCTTTTGACACTAACAAAAACACACACAAAAACACATTGCATATATATATATTGTTTTGTATCATATTTTATACATCTGGCTTTTTCTTTTTGGTTTAACAGTGTGTTGCACACAGCATATTTTTTTCTAAACCAACAAAAGACACTGAACAGAAGATTTTTAACACCTTAAACTCTTTGAGTTTCCTTTAAAAATTTCAAGTAATTCCACACTTAAAACATGGTAGTGTTTGCATCTCTGCCAGGGCTTCTGCAGCACTGTATTGTTTTGCCATCCAAAAAAAAAAAAAAAAACGCCAAAAACAAATTATTGTGCATTTTGTTCTTTAATTCTGTTATTTATTTTGTATTTTTTGGTGACAATCAATGAGCAAAACCCAATTATTAGCAATTGATCGTAACTAAATATCTCAGTTTCTACACTAAATGTATGTAATTAAGTAATCTAAAACTTAAATTGGTTTAGTTAAATAATCAAAAAGGTGTATGTTGCTTTATTTAGACATTATGCATGAAATTCAATAAAATGCATTTTGCCCTCTGGTGGATTATCCATGCACTGCATGTATCTGATTGTATACATTAGGTTTTCCAGGAAATAAATTGTCACCATGATGATGTAGAGGTCTCAAAAGCTCATGTATCAAATATGATACACTTGGCGTGATAGTGCTCATATTGTCACCATTTGTTCTCACCAGAAATTGAGTTCCCTTCCTGATGTCAGATGCTCCATACGTCTGTGCTCCCACCACCCCACTCTGAGTCCCTCGTCAATAGAAAATTACCATCCAACGCTTGCTTCTATATCTGATTTAAACGGAGGTTGGAGAGCCAGGGCGATTGATCCAGGGTGTATATCAATAGCACAACCTCAAGATACTCAGCACTTTTCCAAAAGGAGGCTGCATTTCTGTTTTAATGTGTGGGCTTGAAAGCTGAGAGGGGGGCACTTGGATTCCTGAATCGACACAATCAGATTTGTGCACCACGGTTTAGTTCATGCATGAAAACATGTATCAGTTTTACATCCATATCTTAAGAGACAATACACTTTGCTGCCTGTGCAATAGCTGGGAATTCTGATCTGAAGATCAATCTCTTGCCTCATGCAGATCAAGGTGCTTGGTGAAAGAGAGATGGAAATCACTTTGACCCTTTTGTCCTTTGCAGTTCAGTATGTGTACAAAAAAAGTGTAAATACATCATTCATTCTGTCAGTGAACGAGCAAAATTCATCACAATCACACACATCTGGTTTAGTACCAGTGGAAGTTAAACAACAGCATGTCTGACAAAAACTGTCTTTAATTTATTTGTAAGAAATGAATGGAGAGCTACATGCTGAATGCAAATCGAAGAGGACTGTATCAATGATACAACAGCAATATTTGGGCCACTGTGCCAATTATATGCTAAACCAGTAAGTGTCCAATTTGCCACCTACAGGCTGCAGCCTGCTGAAACACAATAAAAGCATGTTTTTGTCACAATAGGGGTTAAGGCTACAGGACAATAATCACTGCGTTCTCGAACACATGCAATCTTAGGAAGGGCTCTATTATGTAAAGTCTTTAGAACAGTGCTCAGAAGAAATGCACTAAAAATGTTTCCTCACCTGTTGAATAGAAACATCAATTCTGTCTGACTGCTTAGGTTAACTTGTAATGTCTTCTTCTGCTTCTCTAGAAGTTAAACAAGAAGCGTTTGGAGGGGTAAATACATAGTCTGACTTTTTTTTTTTATTTAATACTATTTATAGTCTGTTATGACTATGCTTTACATCATCTGATGCACACCTACTTTATCCATCACGTAAATGGAGTGTAGTTGTCCATAAAGCTGAAGGACCCCAGCTGTGGCAAATGAACCTGCATACCTGCCCAGAGCCTCAGGCGTGGGGTCGACTTCAGTTATCTGATGCACCATTGGGGGTCATGGATCACAGGATCAAATTTTTTTTTCTTTTTTTTTCCCCCCAGCCTAGAGGTGATTGAGATAGTATGGCCAGCCAAGGCCTGGCAGCGACACAGTAGACATGAGGGGTTGTTCCTCAGTGTCTTTAGGAGTCAGCAGCCTCATTAATTCCATCACCAACTGAGAGAGTCTGACCTATTACAGCCAGAAATGTGTGTCCTTTTAAATTTCATATCTTTATTTAAACATACAGACTTACGATCCACTCTTCACACGGCTGAGCAGCTTCTCTCGTGTTTGAAAAAGTGCATATCATTGTGGTGTCATAATTCTGAGTGTGTTTGTGTTTAATTAGATGCATTTAGAAACCGATCGAAGACGTGAATTTCTGTCAGGGACTTAAATAATGTCTGTAGTTAATGGAGTAGGACGGCAAAAGATATTAATTGGTGCACACAAATGGTGGAAATGGGTGCATGGAGGGGGCGAGGGAACTCCCTGGGAAATAAAATAACCACTTTCATGTCAACAGATTTTTTCTTTTTCTTTTGTATTTTAATGTCTTGCACAGCAATTCACGAATTGATATTTAATCATAAGTGTCGAGCAGATTTTAGCAAACCTTTGTACTGTCAAAAAGAAAAAAGAAAATGTGAGACCTGTCTCTATCAACTGGTTTTGAGCGAATTAACCGGGTTACACGAAGTTGCATCAGAAGTGGCTAAAGGCTATGTTACGCATGGCTGTGATAAATAAAGTAGAAGTAGTACAGGTCGCACAAACTGGAGACAGAGGCAGCTGTTTGCCAGCCACTAATAAAACCTTGAAAAAGACAACAAAAAGTTTGTTTTTTTTCTTTCAGATTTTGACATCTCCATCATACACTGACTAAAAATCACATAGAACAGTAGAAGCTTTTGGAGAAAGAAAAATCAGCAGGACCTGCCTGAAATGCTGTCCGGCCACACCGTCAACTGAATTTGGAATCCGTTCCTCTATTCTAATGTAAGTTCATCTATTCTAAGTTCATTGCTAGCTTTAGCGCTAGTGATAACAACCGTAATAATGACAGAAATCCCTGTTGGGATCCATAAATTACCCAAAGTTATGATGGTACTGTATTTCGGTCATTTGGCTCACGTCCATAAAAATCAAAATCAAAATAAATTAACAGCCCATTTTCCTTAAGCACTTTAACAGCATTAAACACAGACGCATTCGCATCAGCGCGACTGCACACATGTACACACTTCCTTCTCTCAAGGGCATGAACAATAACACGCAGGAGAGAGGGGTGTGAGGAGCGGTGTGGCATATTGCTGGGACTAATTTACCAGTGACGAGGGGAAGTGCTGAGTGGACACAGCTCAGCGGTTGATTCGGGGCCAGTGCCGGGGCCCCTTAGCGACAGACAGACACCGCCAAGGAGCTGAGGCAGCGGAAAAGTCTGTCACACACACATACAGACACACTAAAGCACACATTCACACATTCTCTCGTTCGCTTTCACACTCTTGTCTTACCCTCCTAATCAAGGAGAGGTGGGTGCCTGTCAAGAATACGCCACCTCAGGGTGTCAACTGTATCTCCTGTCGATGGGCGTACAGCTCTTTTGTTTTTGTTGGGATTTTTTTTGTTTTTGTTTGTTTGTTTTTTAGCATCTGTCGTCTTTTGCTCCTTGTGCACGTCCATGCTGTGTCCCCCCTCAAATGACAAGGGCATCCCAAAGCGCCAGATGGACCTCCCACCTATCCAGCCTACAGTCCCTTAATGAAAGCTGATCTTGTCACTGCTTTGAAACACAAATGGCTTTTACCTTTGCACGAACACGCTCTGCTCACGCTGTGAATTTCCAGGATCATGGCTTTTCGAGTACATGCAGATAATCACATTATTAGAAAATGAGAATGGACTCAAAGATGTATACGAGTAGAGTGGAGTCGAGTAGAGCTGGTATTATGCAGACGAAATGGGGCTTTTGTCATTACACCCATGATAGTTTGAACCTCAATATGTCTCCTTAACCTTGAAAATCTACACCTGTGATCTGGAATTACATTGGTGTCGTGATTAGTTTGAATATTCAAGAAAAACAATATTTGTCTAATGGCGGTCGAATGATTTTGGTGAGAGTGCTCTGTATAACAGTCTATTTTCAGTTTTGCACTTATCCGACAACTGGCTGCATAGCGACCCATATTATTTGCCGGATGGCTTGTTTCCTCTTGAAAGTCTTCTTCATTACCTGAATTCTTTGTAGTCATTTGATAAATTGTACAGATTTGCTTGAATCGCTTACATAGATCTGCACTAAATCAATTTGTATGAATGAACAGGGTGCACACAGAAAAAAACAAAAACAATCACACAATCATTTTGGGGTTTGCATTTTAATCTGCATTAATATTTGTGCTGTGTCTTGCAGTTACGTCCCAGCGGGAACCGAAGCCTGCCTGGTGAAGGAAGGAAAACACATTTAGCTTGGTTGTTTTCATCTGAATTGAACGATAATTAAATATTTTATTGTTGCTACTTTGTGCCATGATGAAGATAATTGTCTATTATCTTTGTGTAAATCGCCGAACTCTGCTGCAGTCTCCATCAAACACTGCTGTTGTCAGAAACATGTCCATTCTCTAAGTACTGTATGTTGTAGTATGTGAGACATACACCTACCCTCACCGCTGACTCAAGCCTCCTGCATTGGAAACGCAGCTAAAATGCATTACAACACTTTATCCGTCAGCGGTGATGCAAGACAATGGCTTCATCAGGGTGTTCAAAATCTCAGTTTAATGCTCTCTAAGTGGTGCATTATTCATCATGTGTACAGACAACAGTGAATGAACAGAAGGGGAAGTGATTTCACACACAATGAGAGGCATTGCATCCAATAATTTTACACTTTTTTACACTCTTCTCTGATTCCAATTTGATGAACGAACAGGATCACCAGGACGTGTGACAAATTTGTAACTCATTATGTAGGCCTTTTCACACCATGGACGCAAGGAAGAAATTACATTATTTTGAATGTGGTATTTGTAGTTTTGCTGACTCACATCTTGAGCATCTGCTGTCGACCCTGTAGACAAATAATTTAAATAAAATGAAAACAGGACTACAAATACTTCATCATCAAATCAGCATCGGACAAATGGCATCTTATTTGTACATTTCATTGTGATGCAAAGATGGTGACCTGACTTTTATGTTCCCTGTTTGTCACCCATCAAACAAAAGACAAGAGAAAATTAGGGCCCCGTCATATCCAATGCTGACTCAGCAAAAATGATAAAATCTCTGTCAGGTTAGACCAATGAGTAAGCACGACTTAAAACAATGCATCTCTTATACGTTTCTGTGCATTACCATTCCATTATAACAAGAATAACAGAATGCTACAATATACTGCTCAATAGCTATACTGTTTATGCTGAGTCATTAAATATCTCTCCTTGTCTTTATATATGAGCAGTGATGTAACCCTTCCTCTGCGTCACATCAGCTCCCTGTTGATTTCCTGTCTTTATCTTCACAGTGTGTCTTCATGCTCCACACTGAGCCTGTAATATTCACCTGATCCTTGACCACATTGACCTTGCATACTGATGAGTTGTTTAAAGTGTGATGACGCATATTGCTTTATAACATTTGAAGTCATACATTCATTAATGGTTGAGAGTTCCGTCCTGCTGTGGGCCAGCGCTCGCTGAATCGGTGAAGTGGATCCCTGCTGTGTTTGCGATGATAAAGTATGGGAATGGAAGAAAAAAAACACACACAAAGGAGCCTGTCGTGGTGTATTAGGCCTAAATGCAACATTAATTAGTGATGAAGCAGATCTTCTCCGTTTATATGGCTCGTCTGCAGGGGCAGAGAGGAGTTTTACCTCAGCGAGGTGGGCAGCAACATGAGGAATGAGGAAAAATGGGTGCCAACAGCCTGCCGCAAGCATGGCTGGTGCAGATGCAGCCGGCAGCCTCTTCCTACTGGGGCTTGTGGGAGATTTCTGATCTCTGCCTTCCACCTCAAAGCTTCAGCTTGCACAAACCTGTAAATTGCTCCCTGGGGCAAGGAGATAAAAGACACATATGCAGAGATATTGTTTTGGACCACCTTGGTCTTTATCCGTACACCTTAGTTAGTATCTAATATGAATATATGTCAAGGCTGCACAGAAAGTGTCTGTTATCTAATAATTAAAAAAAGGCTGGCAGAGGTAAGTGTCAAGAAAACACACCTTTGGAGCTCTTATCTTTTTTTTTATTATGCTATATTACAGCTTTGTTTATGGCAATTTCACACAAGCAACAACATAAAATCAAATACAGGGAACAACTACTCAACTAAGGATGAATTTTGTTCTGATTTCTCCACTGGTAAAAGAGTATTTCCTCTCTAACTCACAGAGCAGGAAGACCGGGGATCATCTACGGTGAATTTATGCTTTAATCTTTTTATTTTGCCAAAAAGAGCAGGAAAAAAAAGCAGCGAAGAATTTGAAAATAAACATTTCTTAGAATTACAGGTTAATCTCAAACAGACTCCACGCAGTCATTTGACGCAAATTCACGTCATTATCGGGCCAAAGCATTGGTTAGCAACTCCGTGTTGATCAGACGACAAAGAACAGCAGCTTCACTTGGTAGTCACAAAATGTCACCCGAGGGATCTGCCATTGGGAAACCACAGCCCTGAGGGCACAGCACATTTTTCCCCTCACACACACACACACACACACACACACACACACACACACACATGCACACACATTGTGGCAGTTTGTGTGAGCCGCTGCCATCTGAAATAAAGTTCAATAGATTTGTTTGCTTACATCTAAAACTAATTGGTTCACATTTACACGATGACCTACTGACAAAGCGGCGATGTCAGCTTGTTTCAGCTGCGGCCTCTCCCTATGGAATTTCCTGTGGTGGAAACATGGGAGACATCCTACCCAAAACCCTCAAACGCAGCATCTTAACCTTTTCCTCTGTGGAACAGGCTGCTGCTGAATGCACAAAAGTGGCTTGACATTAAGGATACCGCTGGCATTGGTGGGGATAAGGTGATGTCGTATGAAGACCTTTACTCGAGCCTGGTTTTATTCCCAGGGCGTCAAACGCCGCCGTCAAAACGCCGCCGTCTCTCAGCATCCCATCCAGATGCAGAAGTACCCTTTAGTGTCTGGATGAGACGCATCAGCCTTTAATGCACCACTAATGGAAACACATCAGCTTCGATATAGGACAATTAGAGCAAATGCACATGGTAGGAGTTTACATAGTGATGAAGTCCGAACAGGGGTGGAGATTGTGTGAAATCAAACACCACCAATCTTTTTGCAAAAACTGAATTTCGTCGTTTTTCTCTCTGAAACGTAAACCACGTTTCATATTAATGTGTAAGAATGGTTTTGTATTGTTTGGATGAAGTTACATACATCGACAGCGCTGGTTTACCAGGTCTTGCCACGTGCGCAATTAGTTTCTGTTTGCTGGAACATTTTGGTCAAAATAGTTTTCATGGGCTTTTAGCTGAACTTCTTCCCGTTCAGTGGGTATGCTACATGTATATGTTGCTAAATGGTTAGCGTGCCCTTATACGGTTTCGTCGTAAGATGCCTCGCCTGCCCCTGGTACCCCTGGTATCATTTAGTTTGTGAGGTGGTCACTGGTGATGTTTGGGAGCCGGGGGATAGATGAGGAGGAAGAGAAAGAATGTTGAACAACTTCATTTTGATCATTGTGAACTGAACATTGAACTAGTTCATCTGAAGCGGGAACTTGCACAACACTGCAACTTAGCAGTGAAAGAAGGATAGCATTGAGGCACAGTATAGGAGATAATCGCTCCCTATTCTTAGCACTGAGTGACAATGTAATTATCCCAGGCTATAATGAGTCTAGAAACAGTTGCATTCATAACATGGCACCATAAGACAGTGCAGCATCTGGACCTCCTCATTTGTACTTTGGTCAGCTTCTCTTTCAAATGCCGGTCAGCTATTTTGGTAGCCTTCAAAGCAATTTTTTATTAATTAGGACCTAATCCACCGTGTGCCTAAAAAAAAAAAAACAATATAATTCTACTTGTAATAATTTCTAGGCAATCACACAAACACACACAAGGGAAACAATACATGCATGGGCACGTAAACACATACAGTACACACAACACACACACAACACGACATCCTGTTCACACAGGAGTGTGCTCAGTGGAACACTTTGAACCAGTACAGCATCATTAGCGCGCTAGGTTGCCAGAGGCTATGGGAAAGGGCTACCGCACACAGCTCAGGCAGCTCAATGTGTCTTCTGCAAAGCCCATGAGGTTCATTACAGAAACACGAGCCCCAGTAGCCAGCAAATTGTGAACCAGAGGAAAGTTATCATTGCAATGATTCAACTGCCTGTATCTTTCACTCAAAAGGGGATTTCTTTGCATTGGCTTACCTTCCTTAGGCTTATCTAACAAATGGCAGGGGAGATTCTCAAGGCACTTTGTCATTATCTTACAGGGAAAGCCACGACTGGGAAAAAACAAAACAAAACTGACTCTTTTTTTTAAAATTGGTATGTACCCTCAAGCAGAATGTGTTTATAGGCAAATTTACACACGGAAACCGCCACAGAGGTGGATATTAGCGCATGTATCTCCAAACATATACACTCCAGGATTATTTGTGCCAAGCATCCACAGAGTACGTATCGGCTCCTCTTCTATTCACGCTGACAGCTGCTTCAACACTCGGGTAAAATTACAGTGGAATATCACTATCTGAAGGCACTCGCTGACCTTGACAGCGCATGAAGTACCGCCGCTCTCGTCTCCTCCTCGGAACGGTAGAACAGAGCCGTGAGAACAAACGCATTGCCTAATCCGTGCTGAAGTCAGCACTCATGAAATGCAAAAATTAGACCTGCTCCCCCTCTCTATCTCCGTTCCCTATTTTCTCTCCTTTCTTGCCACCCTCCCATCTCAAGAACGGTGTCACTTTCACTACTTTTGTCGAAAAGTGCTGTCAGAGCTTGTCTCAAAGTGCTGAGAAATTTTAGAAAGTCTCTCCAAGTAACCCTACACTTGTCAAGTCTAAGTGCTACATTTCTGGCACATAAGAGCCTTAGGAAGTCTAAAAACTACCACTAATGGGGCTTCTGCAGAATACGCAGTGTCCGATGTCCGAAAACTCAAAAATGAGATGCAGTGCAATTTCATGGCTGCAAATTGTTATTCAGTTAAATGTAGTGATGCAGACTTCATTGTTTTTGCATTATTGTTTTGTCTGATCTGATCATTATAGCATCAAAATCTATTTCATTTTGATTTTTTTTTTTTAGAAATGCTGATAATACAATATAATAATAATAATACTTGAATTTTTTTTTCTCTCAACTATTCTTTGAGGAATGTTAAACAGCTATTGTCCATATGTTTTCATTTTCAGAGCATAAAAACACATCTAAGAGCTGACGGTGCCTGAACACTCCCTGTCAACTTCTGTGGTGTGCTGCTGAGTTGAGCATGTCATAAATTCATATCGTATGAATCTTAATACAAAGCTTTTTTTTGCTTTTTCTTTTTTTTTGTGCTTTTTTTTTTTCAACAAGACAACACACCGTTAGCTCTACATTTTTGTGTGGACATGACAATAAAATCAAAAACAGGTCATTTGTAGTCTTCGCTCATGCAAACAGTGACATTCAATGACTTCAACATTGCCAAAAAGAAGTTACAGAATGACTCGTATAAACCACACTTAATTGGTTCAACAGGTTGCAAATAAGTATTTTTCCTTTTTAAAAAAAAATGTATTTGTATGTTTTTAGTCATGTATGTATGTTTGATTGTGCTTCGTATCGTCTTATCTGAAATAAAAATATTGATAACAGAATATATCATCCCTCTCTGTGCCCTCCTCCAGACCCTGCTGAGTGGAAGATGACAGGCTGAATTCCTGTTTTCATAACTCTGCTCCCTTTTGGCTTCGATTCCATCCTCTAAATAAAACTTTAGGGTTTTTAGCACTCCTACGCCATCTGTATACTTTTCATTAAACCCACAGTCTTTTAAAATCGTTAATTAGTTTGAGTGTTTTATGCATTTACTGTAGTTTTGATCAAATGCCAACGCAAGCAAATAAGTAGGAATAAGGGGGAGGGAGAAAAAGGCAGATGGGGGAAGAAAAAAAAAGTGTCAATTATACGCTAGCATGGTATCTTGAGCTAAAGATGCCAAGCTTGTTTATTATTTATTGAAGCTAATAGACGTCATTTTAATGCAGTGAGGAGATGAGTAATCGTGGCCCTGGGCATCCAGACTACACTAGATTCCCAACCTGCCAGGGTGCCATTCATGGAACAGCAAATCTTCTTCTCTCTTTTGATATTAATAACTGCTTGCATTACTAATGCAGATTTTCCCTAATGCAGATTTCCCACCACTATCAGTTCTGCCTCTCCTTTTTCTTCTCTGAATTTTTTACGCTTCGCTCCCTTTTATTGGCACCTCAAATGTGTAGACAGACAGTCACAAGGCTGTCAAAACTAAATCGTACAACGGCGAGAGGAGGAGGAGGAATAAAGTGAAAGAACATCAAACACATGCTTTATTTCTCTCTTTATTCAACTGTAAATCTGCTTCTATTTTCATCTTAACAGAAATACTAATGAAAAAGCCAGATGGAAAGGTCAGTGTAGCAATACCTCAGGCAAATGTCAGTGTACACAGCACCAAACCGCAGTTTCACGTTCTCTCTTTTCCCCATTGCTCACTTTCAGCTCACACTCACACCGAGATGTTCGCCTGCTAACCTGTTCCTCTCTCATAAACTACCTTCCGCCCACCCTTTCGCTCATGTACACAATACACACATGTCCACACACACTCATCCCTTGCTGCAATTTTCTCTTCTGATAGTGTGTTCCACTCCCTGAGCACCTTTCCCCACAATGACCCACTGAATCATGTAACAGAGCCTCTTGAGCCTCCGTAATACCACTTCTGTAGCTCCCAGCCGAAGAAAGGCAGGAGAGATGACTCTTTAAAGACCCTCCAGCAGGGAGAGAAAGGTCTGAATGACATATACCCCATGGACAGCTGCTTTTATTGGCTGTCCCATACCCCTGCTTCCGACACATCTGTCGCCCTCCCGGCTGCCTTCCATGCTCCGATACTTTACTGTCCCCACATTAGAGGAGGCAACGTTGTTCGCCCTGCTAGCAACACGCGCCTTCTTGTAAAGGAGATGCAGGAGGGAGGGGAGAAAGATGAGAGAGGAGTCAAATGATCCATAACATATTATTCTGTCATTTGAAAATGGCCTTATAAAGCGAGCTGTTCACCAGCATCTAATGCTCTGCCTTCCCTGAGGCCCTTAGGTGGCATTTTCTGCACATTGTGTTCTCTGATGATTCATTATTTAGTCCGAAAATAAACTTCTAATTAATGGCTTTATACCTGGCAACCATAATTTTAAAAAAAACATGTGACTCTGTAAAAATATCATCAGAAACAAATGGATTTGTACCTTTTGATACCAATGAGTCATCTTATGCACCGCTCCTGCAGGGGATAGGTGTGTTCAAGAACACTTTGTCACGGATGGACACTCACTTTAAGCCGATCAATTGTGTGACCTTTTGGGGGGAAAACTCTCTCACCGGCTGCTACCCAACAACGGCCTTTATTTTATTTTTTCCACACATCCATAATTAGCTGAAAAGTTGAACTTAAATGAAATCTAATACCTTGAACACCTTTCGACAAATGTGTGTGAACTATAGTTTTAGTGAAGCCAAGAATATGGTGAAATCTGAACACGTAATCCTCTTAACAGCATCCTCCTCGTGCAAGCAGGAGCGTTCTGCCTGAGCGCCCACGCTCAGCCAATCAATGCGTGTTTTCCCGCCCATCCTTCCAAATTAAAAGCCTCGCTTTGAGTGCAGGAATCCTCCCATCGACTACACGCGCAAGGTAAAGTTCAAAAGGAATTTTAACCCTCCTGTTGTGTGTATTTCCTGTTAACTGATTTCATATCTCTTGGCTATTGTGCTGCCACAGAATGAACTGTGAGCAAGGCCTCAAAGGCTATACCAGAGTTGTATATCATTGAAACAATGTTGTGTTTTTTTTTTAGATAATTGCAAACAGGTGTGGTTCCCATGGGGTAAAAAAATCTATTGGGGATAGGTTCCCATAAGGGTTGCCATGGAAGCCAGTTTCTAATAACCGGTCATTTTTGATCAGGAACACCAAGGGTGTACACAAGTTCAATAAAACACCCGAAATTAAAAATAAAGGTTCAGATGCCATGTGTGAACAAAGTCGCGGAACCTAATGACAAACAGATGAAATTAACTATATTGTTTTGAGAGAAAAACTTGTAAATCAGCCCATGTCGATCATCTCCATCTCGGCGGGCAGTATTGAAGGATTCGTAATTTGTGTGAGTTTTTTCTAAGCTTCATTCAACACTGATCGATGGAAACAGGAAGAAGAGTAAACCAGGATATCTAGTTACTCTACAAAGTAGATCTTCCAGCATTTCACCTGTTGTTTTACCTGCAATCATATGTTTAGAGAAGGCAAAAAAAAGCTATGAAAGGGGGCGTAGCACAAACCAAGACCAGACTATGAAAGTAGACGACAGTGTGATGCTACTCAGACACAAGGAAAGCCTTTGAAAAGAGAGGAGAAAGTGTTTGTTGCCGCGAGGAAAGGCTTGAATATTAATGCGAGCTCAGGTCATCAATTTATTTATCTATCCTGTTAAGCAGGTGGATGAGGAGTCGAGGTGGGTTTCTGCATGGTTAATTATTCTCAGTTGTCCCAGTTAATCCTTGAGCACTGAGGTACAGGCATATGCGGTAAAGGGAAGGATGCAGCTGCCAAAAGAGCACATCTGTGCTGCAGGAGGAAAAAAAAAGAAAAAGAAAGCAACAAAAAAAAGACATGGAGGGAAAAGAGGATATGCATTGCTGTGCACACACTTTTCCTAGACAGATGGTTCTTGGCACTGGCAGGTGTACTTTAGAGGGGAATGCATATTGCAGAAGCTTGGATTTGTGTTGGTTTGTGGGAAGTCAGCAGAAAAAGTCCAGAGGCATGACTTATTAAGGTTTGAATTAGACGTACATGTTTCAACTCAAAACGAGCTTTGTCTTCAAACTTCACTTAATAAATGGAGGATAGGCATAGTACTTGAAGGGCTCGACATGATGATATTATTTCATGATTTTTTTAAGAGGAGAGTTTCTCAAGAGAATACCCAGGATGTGTGGGAACCATTTCTTATGAGTTGTGCAATTACGGCAGACAAATTTTGCTCCAATCTCGCCTTTCCTCCACTGCATCAATTTTTCTTTATTAGGGATGGATTTCATTTTTGAATTTTATGACTTATTCTTACAAACTAATAATTGCAGTATAGCCCACTGGGAATTGCTCACATTTTAATCAGCGCTAACCTCAAGCGTTGGCATAGAAAAATCATCTGTCTGCATTTTTTCTTCTTTTTTTTCAGAGATGTATGCATATTCAGTGTTAATTCACGTTATTGTCTTTACCCCCGCAATGAATGACGAACAGCGCTGCTGGAAGGGAGTCGAGGAGCTGAGACGTATACAAAGTACTTATTCATTAGTCAGTGCTGGATGTTGCTGCTTTCTGGTCTATGTAGAGTTGTCACTCATAACATTTGGAGCAAACTTATCAATTAATGTGTGGTTATTATTCATATGTCAGGACTGGAGGCATGTCAACATATTTTAGGTATGATATGTGTTGTGTGTGATACATTTTTTAATTCAATTACCGCTGCAGCAACATCTAAAAATCGAAGAAGCGGTGACGAAGCCGAACTGAGAACCACTGACCTCCACCATCATAATGCTCTTCGAGATGCTAGTCATGCATCCCATAAATTCCATCCTTCTTTCCTCTCTGGACCTTTTTCAGTTTGCATATCATGACAACTAGTCCATTGATGATAGCTATCTCCACGGCTCTCCACGCAGCTCTCTCTCACCTGGAAAAGAAAGACTCTGATTTCGACTTTGGTAATTCATCCAGAAACAGGACAAATAGAATAAAGAAATGCTCAAACAAGTATCTGATTGCTCGATAAGTTTTTTTGGGTGGGTGAATCAACTAACCCCCCCAACTTACTCCTGATGTATACACAAAAAAACACCAGTGGGTCTCATTAGGCCATGTGTGGCTACCCAAGCAGCAAATAGCATCCACTTGAATTATGTTCATTCTGTTTGCTCAGCTTTATTCACATGGATGTTTCGGAGATCTGGCACGGCAATATGCTGAGAATGATGCAATTTCCAACAGTAAAGTCGGTCACTAGGCCCTCTCACCCCAGCTGTGCGGGCACATGTGCAATCCTGCATGGACACACACACACACACACACACACACACACACACACACACACACAGGCTCACAAAGATTTACACAGGTGGAAAGTGTTGTCCCTCGTGTACCTTTTGACATCCTGAGATTTGCCCATCCGTGCCTAATGCCATCAGCGTATGGTAGACAGAGCTGATAGCATTTTATCTTGTCCTCTGTTTGTCACAACTCTCCCCTGGTGCAGCCAAATGACCCGTCCCTTTTTGCTCTGTCACCTGGGGACTGAGGGGCCCCCTCTGATGTGACATCACTTTGCCCCAGGCGCTAAAACACAGAGCCAGTTATTGATAAGAAAGGACAAACATGCAGAGGACAACTGTTCAGAACGCCTTTACTCAGGTGTATAATTCCACAATGCATTTTAATTAATATACTTTGTGTGGATTAAGTCCGGTTCTGCTTACAGTGTTTTTTTGGGGGGGGGGGTTTCAAAATAATTTCATTTACTTTTTTTTTTCTATTTAAGTTTGACAAACACATCAAAGAACATGATAATTTTACATAGGGATTTACATTTTATTTATTTGTTTGTTTGTTGTTTGTTCAACATGATTCATTTTACCCATGGATTTGCACTGCTGGCCAATAGCAAACATCTTGTGATAATGGAAGTATATTAATCAAATCTCTTGTAGGAGTATAACAAACAGAGTTTTTAAAAGTCGTGAACAACGGGATTAATAAAGTTGTCTGAATTTGAATCTGAATAAACTGTATCTTATGGCACGTATCAAGATTTTTCCCTTCTTTTATGAAACCATTAATTAAATAAAGTGATGTCTAGTCCTTTAATCCTATGAAAGGAGGTACCAGTTGCTCATTCCAGTATCAGGGTGACCTAAGAAATTACCTACAGCCATGCTTTTCCTGCAGGGACCTGTCAAATATATATTAAACATTTTATTTCTTAATAGTTTTGACTCTTATACCTAAAAATGATTAGAAGTATATTTTTGTCCATTTTACAGCATATAAATATTGTTTTTATTGCATTTCTCTTGCTGGCTCCTCTCCTTTTCCCTCCCCTATCCACTCCATCTCCCTCCCCTCTTCTCTCCTATCTTCCCTCTCTCGTCTCCTGACTGCAGTGGCACGATGACCTGGCCTGTCAGTGGTGTCAGCTGTAACTCTCAGAGTCTAAAAGTGCTCATATAGCTGCACACAGTGACAGGATGATTACCCTTTCATCGTAACTGTGAGGTCTTAACATGAGCTGATTCCTCCCCCCCCTGAAAGAGCTGCATGAAGCCAGTGAGAGTCCTGGAGAAAGAAAGAGGCAATCTGACTAAAGGGATGCTAAGACAGTATATCTTTGGTAATTTTCTCCAAAGAAATGTCTTAAGGTTGAAAATCAATCATGATAAAACAGCTTTTTGAAGTCCTGTCCACATGCTAAACTAAAACCAGCTTTTCAGGTTGATTTTTAATGGTCAGCACAACCACAGAGCAGTCTCATACCTTTATCGAAAGGGCTATAGAGCAATATTGCATTTTTTTTTTAAATTATTGCTATCAGAGATGCTTAAATTGAAGAAAAAAAAAACAACAGAAAAAAACAGAAAAACAGAAAAGAAAATACATATCATTAAACAAGACTAAGAGTCTATGGAACATTCTAGCTGCCCTGCGAGGTTTGGACACAGCCATGCTTAGACCTACGCATTTGTAAGATGTTTAGCAGGTACAACATTGTCCATGTTCACCATCTTACTAAAGAGTGTGAGCATGCTAAAGTTCTCTCCGAATAATCTCTGAGCATCATCATAGTGAAAGTTTTACTATCCAGAGTATTGATCTGATTATTGGTCAGGCATTAGTGTTACATTAGATATAATTTTCTAAGGTTTGAGTGGGTGGCAGTGATAGCAGTTCTCAGGATTTCCTTCTAATTACATATATGGAGCCATGTTTGTTATTTTCTAATGGAGGTTCATTTAAAATGACTCATCATTGAATCTGTCTTTTCGTGAATGTATGATGAAAATGCAAAGTATAAAGCTGTTTTGACATTTTTCCTAACAAGAGTTCTGATGAAGTCGTGCTTGAAATGAAATGCTTACTCTAATATACAGTAAATGCATTGCAGATCAAATGATTCTGGATCACTTGAATGTCTCAACACTCAATCAGGAAGCTTTTTACCTTTAATTATTTCACTCCAGGGACTCTAGCAGAGATAATCGAGCTGCATTTTGCCACATTTCAAACGCGACACACCGGGAGGTGAGAAAACATAAAGACTCAGCTCAAACACCAACACTAACAGAGTGGAAGTGAAGATGTTTGATGTTGACACTCCGTCTTAGGAATGGAGGAGGCGTGCGGTCCTCCCATCCTCTCCTCTGTTTGTCTTGCTTTGCGAATTGGGAGCGTCATTAGCTGAGATTCCATCAGCGTCGCTAGATTTTGTTGGCTGCCATCTGCTTCACCCAGTTACAGTAGGGATTAATGGTCAGGGGTGAGACACATTCAGAGCCCTCCCTCGCTACCCATCACTGCTAATCTACAGCCTCCTTCTAATCCTCACCCACCACCTTGCAACCCTTCAATCTGATAAGGGTGTGTTTATGCATGTGTGCCCTTGAATGTGTTTTCAGCATCATAATTTAAGAAGTCACAAAGTTGACAGCGTTAGATCTCCTAAATGCTGAACTCAACACAATTTCAGGACTCACTTAAGTTACCTGGTGCAGTCTATGTCTTGGATGTAGGGAGACAGCAGTGAGTCACATGAAAACCATTCAAGCTCAGGATAAGAAATGATCGGATTTGTTTCTCTGCAAACATTTAGAAGACATACTTCTAAAAATGGGGAGGAATAGCTGAGAATTACTTGCAGTTCCACGGGAATATCCAAAGATTTGTGTTGGTACATCTAATAATTTGAAATTAATGGCCTCTAGCTCTCGAGAACCCATTTCCTATCTGTAATGAATACACTTGAACGTACATTGTAATATCTGTTTGGTACAGTCAGTGTAATAGATCTAGTGCCTGTAGCAGCTGACACCAAACCCAACAGCGTGCTTTAGCCACACTGATAATTAAAAGACGCATTGATCTCTTTTATTGTCGCATGGACCCTCCCCTTCAAGATCCAGTTCCCATTTCCTGCTGGATTTATTTATCACCCACAATGCCACTAGGGTGCTATCACTCACAGTGTAAAGAGGGGAGAGAGCTCTGGAAACAAGTCGAGTGAACAGGGAAAATGGTGCTCTTTGTCCTCCTGCGTCAGCATACAAATGGATTGGCCATTAGTGGACATAGGAGCACGGTTCAGACCTTGTTATTAACATAGGTGAGAGAGGGAGAGAGAGTGCATCTCCTGAATGCCGGATGAGGTCTAATTTTCCCTGGGAAACTTGCTCTCTGATGAAATTTTGCACTTCATTTGCGGTACGGCAAATTATTTATCACATAAGAACATAGATTTATACACTAATGGAATAAACAGAACATTAAATCACCTGCACTTTGTGTGGCTGGAACTACAGACACATGTCTCATAATTCATGGTTTGGAGCTAGAGCACGTCAGTTAGCATGTGGAGCATGTCAGATGTGCTAGTTGTAGCCGTGTTGGATGCAGCTTCAATAACCAAACACAACAATCGCTCATGCATTCGTGTTTTGCAGGGCATTCCTCAACTTACAGCAATCAAAGCTCCATCCATGTTCTGCACCCAGTTGTACCGACTAGGGTTGCTAAAGATCATCCCTGAATGACATGAACAATAGATGCAGGCTGCTAGTTTGTCAAAGTGTTAAGAAATCGAAGAAATTTCTTGCTACTCATGCTTTATCACAGGGTATGGAGACCTGCAACTTTCTGGTGAAGGCCACAGAATCGACCGCCAGCCTGCCTGACATTGGGTCATTGCGAACGGACTTGCAGAGGATACCATGATGATGAATCGACTACCCTCAGCGCTAACCTAGGCATCTACAGGAAAGAGATCACACTGGAAGGTCTTGGCATTAAGAGACACCACCTTCAAAGATTAGAGGCAACAGACCATAAGTTTGTGAAGACAATGAGCCGGTGGTTATCTACAATCCCTCTGTACTCTAATATCAACCTGCTGGTGCAACACATTTTGGGCTCTCTTTTTGTCTTTAATGTGTTATTTACATTACCATTTTATCTGACTGTACTGATGAGTGTTTACAAAAGACTACTGTAGCTCATGAGGCTACTGTACTTGTACGAAATGACTGAGCCCACTAACAGCAGGCTAACAAAAGTTTTCATATATGGGTAAAACTTTAACCATTGATTCACACACACTCTACAAAGTCACACAAATCTTTTTTCAGAGCCAAATTCATTGCAATCCATGCTTGCCAATAGGTGCTTTCATGTGTATTTAACTTGAAACACATTCAACTTTTCAATAATGCACAGGGGTATGTTGTCAGTTTAGCCTTGGGAGATGAACTGGGTGAAGCTATGACAAAATAAAGGTCAGGACATTGTAATTGTAATTTACAAATCTGGTTCTAGAATGAATGAGTCAAATAGAGCCCTTAGGACCCTACAAAATCTTTGTTTCATAAGGTGACGGTTCATCTGTTCATGAGTGCATTGACTTGTGGTAGGCTTCTTAACTCTACCTGCAACTTCATGCTGTTAGTGTTCGCTCCACTTCACAACAAAATAATTGCACAAATTTAAGAGCAGACACTACAGAACAGTGTTTGTAACAGGCTGCATAAGGATTTGTATAATGCCTTAAGAATACTCACAATGGAGGAGTAATTCTTAAAATTGATTTTCCTTTACACCATAAAACATGCAGCACATTCAGTATGCAGAGTGACAACACAAGCGTGTTAAGCGTGTCAAACATGGAATAAATAAAGTGTAAGTAAATGAAAACATACATGAATGCACAATGGTCAAGTACACATGCAACTGCACAAGCTGCAATTATGTTAATGTAAGGGTAATCTATGGTGTTTAATTAGTCTGAAACCCGGACACAAAAAGACCAGCAGAGTGCATATAATGGAAGCACACAGAGCAGTATCTATACAGTATCTACATTGAGAGGGAAAATGTCTGTTTTTGACGGATGATGTTAAGTTTTGTAATATCAAAAGTTTTCTTTGCTATACAACAATGTTATAGTGGATTCAGTCAGTTTAATCAGATCCGTCAAACAATATTAAAGTGGGATCTCTGAAAGATCTTTGGTATCTATCTATCTATCTATCTATCTATGCAAATAAAATGAGATGAGGCATCAGACTCTGTCTATTCCATCCCACCTCCAAAGAGATGAGCAAACTGAGAGCAGGTCTGTGTATTATGATTATAATAATAATAATAATAATAATGATATAATCATATAATATGATTATAAATATAATAATAATTATTATTATTATCATTATTATTATTATACATATTTGACATGTTTATAGATTTTAACTCACCACAGGTTTTTAATTTCATATTAAATTGAGAGCCTGAGAGATAAATCAAGATATGAATCTAACCTAATCTAATCTAATCTACAGGGTGCAATTTTGGACCTCATTTAGCCCATGTAAAATCTAATAATTTCAGTCATGGTTTCACTCTCTTAAGTTTCCTTGTTTGAGTCCAAAAACATGACTTTTTTGTGCCAAAAAAAATCTTCTTTTACTAATTCAATTGTATTGACTGTCTTAAGACTCTGGAAAATGAGCCCAACCCATCTACACACAATACCAAAAAAACACCTTTGCCATTGGCTGCATAAGCAAAACACAAGTGACCCTTCCAAAACGACGTCTTGCTCTTCAGCGCTGGTGGTATATACAGTTAGTTCATTGTTAAAATGAGTATCTTCCCATTTAAGATAAGTGCTTCAGCACATTTCAGCATGATGGGCATCAGCTAATGGCTGAGCACGCACGCCCATTCAGGGCTGATGAGCACCGTCTCTCTGGAGACAGCTTGGTGTGAACGGTGAGGTGGAATATTCATGCCACTGAGCAAGGGTTTGGAATCACTTGAAATGGATTGAGGGGTGTTGTCAAGTCATAATGGCAACAATTACCGAACTGAGGAGGCACACTTTTGAAATAAGGTCTGCCTTATCCAATTAATGGAAGAAAGCGTCCACCAAAATCCCTGTGTTAGCATGGCTGAAAGGCTGTCTGTGCAGTTGGGTGCAATTCCCAAACAATATCTAATGCTGCTGCCACTTTCAGAGCAGGCTCGTTTAATATTATACTGACATTAAGATGGATCTTGATGCAAGCCAGATGAAATTTGCGTTATGCAAGAGAGAAGCGCTTCTGAATGGACATTGGATTACCCAGGAGGATTTACAGGAAGTTCATTCCAGTCAGCCTATGCGAGATTACCTGATTCATAGCTCTCTCACTGTGTGTTTGTGCCTGTGTGTGGGCGCCAGGATGTTAACATTACCAGACTGATGAAGTTAACAGTCCTGATGGGCAGCAATGAGTTTAATCAGGGATAGACACCCTCATGAACCTTACAAAATGTAATTAGAATAGTTCAGTTTAAAGCACATAAAGGTAAGATATGCCACAGATATCCACATACGGCATATATATATATATAATGTCATTTTAAAAGGGCTATTTCACCATTTGCAACTATAATTTCTATTTTTATATGCATATATTAGCACATAATGGAGGTTTATATATATATATTTATTTATTTTTTAAATTTTATTTATTTATAAACTTTTAATTGATTGACACCACTAGTTTTTATGGAATAATATTTCAATCACTTGAGAAAGAAATAGCTCTGTTTAGTTTTTTTAGTTATCAGAAATTAATGCAGAATTCAGAAAAACAGAGTGTTGTTTTTCTGAATTAACGAGGTAGTTATCTAATTAATTCATAAGAGCGGAGCAGAATTAAACTTTTTTGATGAAAACTTTTCCCAAAATTTTGAGATAATTATCTTGTTGACTCAGAAAAAACAAATGTTTTCAAGAAAAAATAAAATTCTGCTCTGTTTTTCTGAATTAATGAGATAATTATCTTATTAATTCAGAAAAACAAGGTTTTTTTTCTTAAGTGAATGCAATACGCTTCCATAAGTTTTTACATGTATTTATTATTATTATTATTATTATTAATTGAATTATTGAATTAATTGAATTTCTTCATCCATTGTGATTCCATGCACTAAAGAGCAAAAAAATTAAAAATTAAAAAGAGATGAGGAATTGTTTCCCACAGGTCACACCCACATTCATGCAATTACCCAATCACAACCTCACAACGCGCCCGCGAAGCCTGAATCCAGGAAATGTTAAACGTAGGACTAAGTGAGTGTGACGTAAGGCCAGTGGATGATCAGTACAGGTGAGAATTCACCTTAGCTCGGCATCACACCGCGTTCCTAAGTCCGCATTTGCTACCACTTCTCACTCGGGTCGTCAGAAGTGTCATCACTGGAGTCAGGTCAGAATGAAGAAAGAAAATTCCCACTGGATGAATTAGTTTCCTGTCAAAGTTCTCCAGGAGTTGAGGGTCGGGCAGAGATACAAGGCCGATGCTTACAACCCAGTGTGACTGACTGACTGACTGGTCCTCGTTACCGTGAGTACACGGGATTTACATTGTGTTAATAAATATTTGTTGCTCTTGAACTGCGCTGAGAGACGCCACTATTTTATTTCTAATTTACCGGCTTGGTTTGTGAGTGGACCTGTGGTAAAACGCGGAGCGGATTTTGAGTTGACTTCCGTTTGCATTGTGTTGACTGGATTTGGACTGCTTGGTTTTTTGGGTTGTGGGAAAAACCGGATTTAACCGGAACGGACTTCTCTGAGATTGTGGGACTCTTTCATTCTCTCTCTCTCTCTCTTTCTCTGTCTCTCTCTCTCTCACACACACACACACACACACACACACACACACACACACACTCACTCTCATTGCTGTGCTTGGTTTCTTTGTAAATACACTATTGAAAATTGTGCTGATTTATGGTTTATCGCTTGTGTTTTGCTGAAATGCGCGATTGTTGATTTATGTGTGTGCTTAAATATTTTGTGTATGGTTTGACTAAAGCTACTTTCTGTTCTCGTTATTTATTATTTGTCAGACATGACCCTGACTGGCACCCCACTCGTTTAAAACTAGTCAAACCCACTACAGTATGTGTGTGTGTATATATCTGTATTTATATGTGTATATATATATATATATATACACATATATATACATGTGTGTATATATATATATATATATACATATATATATATATTCCTCAACTTGCAGACATTTGTGTACAGTATTATGAAGACAATTACACCAAATGCCAATAGGCAAGGCACAGTCATATGGGAGGCCAAAGGTTACAAACAATCATCCGAACTCTCAAAAGTGTTGAGAGTGAAGCAATTTGGTCAATGCTTGACCGAACCCCACTACAAAACGTACTGTAGCATGGTCCTCCTCCAACCAGCCCTGCCATTACCACTTGCTCAGTCAGTGCTATTTATAGTGGGCTAACCTTTGTTACTGGGCCCTCATCCAAGTCCTCTTTCTCTCTCTCTCTCTCTCTGACCGTGTCATGGAGTGGCCTCAACAACGCCACATCCCTTCTGGTCTGGAATTGGAAGCAATAATTATGCCGACTCTTCACTTCAGAATCCCCATTGTTAACCCTATGGGGCCACACACTCATTTCAGGTGTCCAATGACTATGACTGCCAAAGCCCAGCTTCAAGAGTAAATAGCCTTTCGTCATGCTATGTTTCATTCTTAGTTAGGTGTAAAGACTTACTGACAGCACCTGCAGCCAGTGAGAACTGGTGCATCTCACTCTATTGCGCATGAAGACCTTTCGTTAGGCTTCCCAATAGCTACTTCCTATAATACAAATTTGATGATTATCTTTTTCTGCAACTTTATGCAGTGCTAAGTATGCAAGGCAGGAATTTTGAGGCATATATATCATGTATAATTATAAGAGAAAATTCACAGAAAATGTAACTCACTTAGCTTTTAACATTACACAGATCTTTAAAGTCTATGGAGATTAGTAATGGAGATTTCTAATGCAGAAAAACAGGTGGATATTCCTGCTGCGTAGTCCTGGTGATGCAGCACTTTTCCCTGGCTCGCTCCGAGTCCAGATGCCTTTTGCCTCGTGACAGCTGCGCTCGTGGATGATCCATTTAACTAATAGACCACTATTTGAATGCATCTGTTCAGAGGAGGCAGTTGTGTTCCAATTGGCAACTTGCGAGCTGCTGACATTTTCACTGCAGAAACGGCAGACGACGTAAAAATAGGTGTTTGACGTTCATTGAACCATCTAGCTGAGGCAGATGCACACTGACAATGGTTGACATTTTAAAATGCATGTTTCATCCCGATCTTTTATTACCGACAAATCCACTAACTGTATTGTGCCTTGGCACATAAACAGTCGAGTACAGTTCTTTCCTGTGTTTTAAGGTCAGTCAGGGTATTTTGCTCCCTGGTGTTCTCCTTCTACCCTCCTAATTCTGTAGAATGCATTAGGAAGAAAAGTTATGTCATTCTCAATACTACTTTTCTATTTTTATTTTACTTAAAATTTTTTTTTTAATCCTGTATTTGGAGTTGGCAAATGGAGATAGAGCAGTATCACATGAACATATAGACATACAACATGTGTACTTCATGCACATTCATGCCACCTCTATTAACATGGTTATCAAATATTTGCCACATTGGCTCAAATGCTTTTGCCATGAGTAGATTTTCCTGTTCACTTCAGGTGCTTCTGCTTTTTCATGTTTATGTTATTATTTGTTTTCTCTACTATTATCCACTTCAGCCCCTCTCTGTCATTTTCTAAGTGCTATGTTTTACCACCCTGATTACCATTTTTGGGAGGGCATGAGGGAGCAAAAAACAGTTGTAGACTGAAGGCAGTGTAGCCAACAAATCAGCATCACTTGGTATGCATGGAACCGCCAAAGCTACTGCGTTATAAATTGGAATGTGGCGGCAGGCCAGCTGTGCATTGCATTAGTTAGATGCCCTTAATGTAATAAAATGCAGTAGAAGGAAAGAGAGTAAGGGGGGAAAAAGCCAAGGCTCTTTCTGTAGATTGAGATCTTGAAAAGGGGAGCTGCTGAACAATATATATTTGTGAAGCTCTCACCAGTGAGATCATATCGGCATACAGGATTATTCTGGACTAAATGAGATGACATTCACTTTGACAAATAATTTCCTCCTGTTGTATGCATATAAAGAAAATGAGAAATGATGTCAAAGTGGAAACCTGCATTTGTTGAATCCATCTCTCACAGCTGCGCAGAGAACAATATGTTCCCCACAATGTAAAGACTTTGTCCTTTTTTAAAATACAGCTTATTTCTTGCACCACATAAATGTCTGATATATTCAGAATTCATTGTCTTCTGAGTTTTTAGAGGTCACATTTAGAAAGAAAAAAAGCATATATTGAGAATTTGCCTTGAAGTTGTGCATATTGATTTGAAGGTCTACCTGAGACACGTGTCACAGTACTTGGTCCTGTTTTTGTTCTTCCTTTGGGGACCAAATGGAACATGTAGACGAACAAACAAGAACGCTAACAACTCACAAACTAGCATGCTAGAGACATCAAAGGTCCACGTTCCTTTTCCTTTACATCTCTGCGTTTGTTCTGACTCTTGTATCCACAAATACAAATGACGAGCTTTACCCGCCCCTAATCTGAGGCTGCACCATTATGCAGATTGCCTGCAGAAGATAGGAGGCAGAAAAGGTGCGACGGTGCACAGAATGATTTAATGGAGATAAGAGCATGCCAGCTATGATAATATAAAGAACCTAGTTGGATGATAAAGTTCAAAATAATATTGTATGTGTTCAATCTGCAGGTAATAATCATCACTGGAGCAGCTCCAGGCTGTATATTCTGACCTCTGATAAATAACTGTATACAGAACTGAATGAGTCCATTAAAATTATCATATTCTGATTTAATAATGGGAAATTTCCCTAAGCAGACAAAGAACATGTGTGGAAAGTGATGTGTGGAGCACGCCGTTCTTTTCCACTTTAGTGTGTGCTCAGTTGAGCCATTAAATCTAAGCTAAGAGGCCATCAAGGTAGCATTAAAAGTCTATATTAGCTCTGACATTTTAGCCCTTGTAAAGCTAGTTGGAATTTAATTCATAAACTGTCAAGTAAAATAGATCTCTGTATGGTTTATATGGAAAAGCAAGGGACTACTTTCAGAATTACTTGATCATTTTATTTTCCCAATGTATAAATGTATAAAAGTTGGAGTTTTTATAGCCTTATTCTTTCATTTGTGCAAGTGCATTCAGTAATTAACTGTAATAAACCTCAAGGACATGTCTCATGTTGAAATATGGAATGAGTTCATATACATACAGTATGAGCACAATTGTTAGAAGCAATATGCTTTGAATACAAGACACAGATCTCTAACATTAGAACATAATAATGTTTCATTCTCTGCAGCAATTGTCTTGGGAAGGTATGTATATTTCTGCAGAATTTCATTAGGAAAGTGGCAAAAAATGCTTTTCTCATATTTAGTACTTCCACTGGCTCGATTTGCTTTATTCTGAAGTTCATTAGAAACATATGAGACAAAAATTGCAGTAGCATCATCGCTAAAGGAAATTTGTCCTCTGGTGCAATGGGATATTAATAAACACTTATAATGATATTTCTCAGTATTTTGAATTGATAAACTTCATTTGATCGTTTCTTTTTAATTATGCACTAACACGTTTTCTTTGTCCTATCAAAGAACACTTGCAGCAAGAAAGATATTTGTTTATTGCATCTGGAAATTTATTGCATTTCTTGACACATTAAACTTGAAGTGATCACATCGATACTAAAAGCAAATATAACACAACTATGGGAAGCATAGTAATCAATATGACCCAGCATTCTCATGACTGATTGAAATCAATATTATAGACAGTGCACATTGTGTTATCTGACTTATCTTACATCATCTAATTAGAACCGTTGCTCTGAGTAAATAGCATTTCTCTCTGTCATTCTGACAAAAGATTTGTTAGAGCACTCAACCAGCAATGCTTATTTCAGTCCTTTTACACCAAACATGCATACTTTGAAATGGTGGTCAGCATAAATCATGGTAATGTAATTTGACCCAATACATATTGCCCCCAGGCTCTGCTCTACATCAGTCTCCAGTGAGTCTGAAATATGTCAGCTGTCAACCATTTCAACTGACGAGGATGCGAGGCGAAATTGATGGGGTACCTATTACTATTTATTTATAAATTTTGTAAAATGGAGCTCACACCATTGGATGAAGTGTGCAACAATGATGTGATAGTCCAAAACAGAGTGGTTATCTGTGAGAGGAGCAAGAATGGCAGTGTCGCCGCTGAGGGATTGGTGCAGTCATTGGTGTAGTGTGAGGAGAAAGGGGCTAAGCACGCAGCCTTGTGGTACCTCAGTGTTGGTGGTGAGTGCTGGTGATCCTGTTGTCACCTACTCAAACAGCTTTCTGTATGTCGCTAAGGAAATAGGACATGAGATGGATCAGATGGGGTGACTGTTGAGTTGGTATTGTCTCCTCATACTAAGGTGACAAGTCCACAAAGAGGATTCTGGGTAATACGTCCACAGTCCTCATTTTTCCAAACAATGTATTCAAAAGTTTATCTAAAGCTCTAAAAACATACTTATACTATAAACTATACTTATTACTATATTATTACTTATCATTATACTATATTACTGTGACAGTCTCAAAAAGTTTTAGAGATGCTCCAGCACTTGCAGATACTCCAGCTCTCACTTGTTTACCCGAAGAGCAATATTGCAGACGCATTAGATTGGCCGTGCCGTCTGCTCCACAGTTATGGATTAATGCTTCATCACCATGGCATCTCTTTTAGCGTTGATTATAATTCCCAGAAGCCTTTAATTAAACCGTGTGCAGCAAAGGCCTTTTGTTTTACTAATTGTTTATCTCTAAATGAGAGTGAAGCTCTCATTTTCCATCCACTTGGTATTTTTATTTAATCGTCTCCGCTGCTTAATCGCCCTGTGAAGGATGTACATTCATAAGACCTTCGTGAGTTTGATGACTTTCTTTGGTATTTTGGTGAGGTCACAGCTATCTTTAGCCTTTTCAGGGGTGATATTTGAGAGTCTCCTCTACAATGTAACAGCCCAGTTGATATAATTTGGCTTTTGAAATATTGAGGAAGCATGCTGTTTTAATTAAACCATGTTTCTAAGTGTCAGCCTGGGTGTTTAAATGGACAGAGCATAAGATATTTTCATGTTTAGGGCAAAATGTTTCATGAACAAACGAGTATTTCTCTTCCAATTGGGATACATTTTTAAAAAACATTCTTTTTACCCCAGGGGAAACACACCTGTTGGCAAAGACAACTGCAGCCTTGTTCCAATGATATACAACTTTCTCACAGCTCTGGTATACGAAGCTTTTTTGTGAGGCCTTGCTCACAGTTCATTCTGTGGCAGCATGATGGCCAAGTGATATGAATGTAGGTCACTGAGGTCTACAGGCCATAAAGAGCAAATGGAAGTTCCAAACTTGTAATGTTCACAAGAATGTGCATTGATAAAAAGATGAAACACAACTTTAGGTGATAATATATATATATATATTATTATAGATTTATAATCTGCTAGAATCGGGAACACTAAAGTAGTTAATAGGAAACGAACACAACAGGAGAGTTAAGAATATATGTACACTGCGTTTGGAAAACGAAGTTTGATATGATAAAGCAGAAGCCTCAGCTTAAGTGCAGCTGACAGTAAAACCGAATAAAGTCTTTTACTCAACTTAAATCAGCTGAGTAGCTCTGCCTTATTTGTTTTCTCGTCTGCCTCCGCCTCTGCATCAGCACCTCCTGGCCTCTTAGTGTTTTAGTGATAGTGCTCTCAACATTTGAAGAACAGCGACGAACCTTTCTATTAAATTACTTATGAAGTTTGGAGTGATTGAACCCCATTAACCGCAGACATGCTGCAATGGATCGAACCTGAGCCACTGATATCAGCACACTTTGATCTTCAGTGATGACTGCGTGTACTCCGTTCTGCTGCATATTGATCTTATTCCTCATGGAAGACTGTATGTCCTATGTAACTGTGTACCTTTTCAAGATTTTTTCTTTCTTCTTTTTTTTTTGCACATGTCCCTTTAAGGCCTCCGTAAAGTGGTGTGTTTTGCTGTTTTGAATTTTTTTTGACAACGTATTGTATTTCCATGCCTTGGGGTCAGACTTGCATGAAAAAAAAGTAATTATGATGCACAGTATCATCAGGAGAATGACCTTTGGGGGAAACTGGTTTGCTACTCTGACTGTTCCTTGCATCTAGCATCTTCTGATTGTTCTTGTTGCAAAGCTACACACGGCTGAACGATTCACCAACAGTTACTGCAAGTACACTCTGCCAATCCTACTCAGGAATTCTAGTCATTCCTTTAAATTAACTAGAACTTCCACATGAATGTCACATCTCAGCTGTTGCATTTAGTTTGGAACAACTCCTCTCTGTCCTTATTTGCTATCTAAGCAGCATTATGGTGAAATTATTCATGAGATACAAACACAAAGCTCCATAATTATTTTGCTGCTTCTGCTCCATGCTTGTTAGTTTCTCAACACAGGGCATCACTGAGGCATACCACACTTTGATATGATGGATCCATTTATTTCCATTATCGTGCAGTCAACAGAACACAATCAGAGACAGGTGTGGTGACAAATGAAGAGCCTTTATTTTGTTTACATCAATAGAAATTGTAAAGAGAATCCAGGATCAATTTAAGCCCTGATCCAACCGCATGAATTGATGCAAGCTGCATGAATGTTTAGGCAGCACCAGTGTAAACACAGAAACTGATTATGGGCATCATCCCCAGGAGCAAACAGAAAAGGCAGACGTGTTTTTGTTAACTCTTGCAAACAGTAGACTCGTAACACTATAAATATGTTGAATTAGCATGAATTGAAATGGGAGCGCTCTCTGTCTCGCTGAGGCATCTCTACAGTGTGTTCCCGGTGTCGAAATACATCAACAGGAGGGCGAGAGGGAGTCTTTACATTCAGCTTACAAATGGCAGCGACATTCAGGACATGATAACACGGTGTCACACAGTGTCAGATTACGTACTGGTGGAGCTGTTCGGATCACTAACAATACAGCCAAGCCACTGGGATGAACATGAAGAATGAGAAGCTCAATCTATAAATACTTTCCCCTTCTTACTGTCTGAACAGTTCTTTTATCATGGAAAATATAATATTGGGCAATTGTGCAAAAACCGTGAATAAAAACAATCCAATGCCTCTGTTGGATCGTGGTGTGACACTAACTTCAGTCTCCCACACTTAAATTTTCTAGATGCTGCATCAGCACTATAAACCCTATGCTGCAAATTTGTCACATATAAAGGATACAGGGCTGCTCTGATCTGGATTAAATGGACACGTCTGTCAGAGAAAGCAGTTTTAGGATCCGTTATTAAAGTCCACTGGCTGATGAAGATGTCGGTACAAGGCTGTAGGGGTCCAAAGCCTTGTTTGCATGTTCGGCGCCCCCACATGGCTGTACTTTTAATAACCAGGCTTGATGGGGAAGGTTGTCACAACCTGGCATCCCAAATTGAAATTTTGAAATAATTTATGCTGTTTTTAAGCATCGCTTCCTGCATTACTTCAAAGTTACTGGTCATAAACAAATGATGGACGCCTTGTAATATTTTTTAAACTCAAATGCTATAAACATATCATCCAAAAAATATCAAAGCTGTCACAGAAAACAGCCTATTTGCAAAATAGATATGATTCAGGGGAATAGCCCTGCTTCTTTTTTGGTTTGTGTGTGTGTGTGTGTGTGTGTGTGTGTGTGCGCACATTTGTCTGAATGAATGCATGCTTTAGTGTGACCTCAGAAGTGAGTTCATGCAGGGCACACGTCAAACTAAATTTACCATAGCCCCGGTGGAGGTTAATGTTGGTCCTCCCATCTGCCGTTTTCTAATCATTCCCTGTTATCTGTGAAAAAAGGAGAGTGAAGGAATACAGTTGTTGCATGCAACAGCCATCATTTTCCATTTACCCCTTCGCTCTCCTGGCCATTTCACCATCATTTGTGAAATCAGCTGTAGCAGCGGGAGGAGAGTTTGCACAAAATGTACTTCCCAGAGTGTCTATTTCATGCAGAGAGGAGAGGAGAGGAGAGGAGACGACGGCATCAGTTGAGGAGAATAAGTCAGAGAGGGAAAGGTAATGAATAGAACAGTTGGAAAACTAGCTGGAGACAGCCGCTGAACATTTTTCACTCAAATAGGAGTTGTCTCTGTTGTGAGATTGGATTTTGGTTTATTATTGTTGTTTTGCAGAAAGTAGGCAAGTAGGTGATACTTTGTGCCTGGATGACAGCTGAGCTTCGCATGCGAGTGGCAAGGTGCAGCGTTTTTGATGGGAAAAGAAAGAGGGTTCTCTCCTCACATTGTATTCAGTGGGATTCCAACAATAATGTGTGATTCCTGTCGTTTGCTTCCCTCACGGATGAACACAGAACGAAAGCAATCTAACCAGAAAGGCCATTCTGTGTTCGGTGGGCGCGATGCAGCTGCGCCACCATATTGTTCCTTTGGGGACAGAAACAGGCATGTTGTGTCTGTTGGCACATCAAGTCACAGCAGATCAATACATGTAAAAAAACGAACAAAACACACACAACGAACAGCATTCATGCTGAAAAATATCAATTTTTTACATAAACGGAGCCCTTTGCCATCACATTAGCTGCAGACAAAAACAATCTGGCCTCATTTGTAAAAGAAATTAGTACTTCATCTGAACTCTGATTGGCTACCCCTCCAATGTATCTTTCTCCCTGCAGCACGCTCTATATTTTGCCTCCTGTCTATTTCTCCCACCGCCCTCCCACTCCGGCTTCCCCCTTGTTTTCTCCCGTCATCCTCTCTCTGGAGGAGCCCTTGCCCTAAAGCACCCTTGAGAAAATGAAGGGGGCAAATATACATGTGTGATGTTCAGAACTGGATAATGGTGCACTTGTCCAATGTAATTGGCCTGGAAAAGCACCGTAATTTGTGACTGGAGAACCCTGACTTGACTTGAGAAGAATGTAAATTTGCAGCGAAGGAGCCCCTTGGTTAATCAGTGCTCACAAAGAGAATACTTTAAGTTCATTAGAGTTTCATTTACATATTCAGTCTCATAAAGGAAGAGTTAATCCCAAATGAAATTGCATGTTCCCATCATAAAAATGGATTTATTTAATATTTTCCCTCTATTTCCCCAAGTGGAGAGTGTGTGATCATGGTAAAATGTGATGTCTCTCAATTATTAATAGTGAATCAACTTTCTTTAACATTATTTTTCATGCAGTTGCAATAAGTGTCACTTTAGCAGCATAATATAAACAATTATAGGAACAACTCGATGATATTTAATTGAATATTTAGGCCGTCTTTGCAAAAATGTTGGTTGTCTGACACCTAAGATGACACCTAGTCAGCGTTTGCTAATGCTAAAAATGCTAAAATGTAAATTTCTTTCAAAAGTCCCCAACTTTTAAGTGGTATTGAGTGAAGTGGTGTGATGATGTCATGGGGAAAATTTAATTACCTCATTACCATAAGGCGAAGCATGCTTGTTGGCCATTGACACCGAATTACAGGATGAATTTTGAAGATGTTTCATGACAATCCTGTTCTTTTGAAGGGCCATTGTGCTTTATCTATTGTCCATAATGAATAATGTCACAAAGAGAAAAATGGTTTTCTTTTTCATTTGACGTCACATTTTGATTCCTGGTGGATACACGTGATATGAAGTTGGAACTTAATCATATACTAACACAGTGGTGGCTTGCATGCCGTTTGGTCATCTAGGTTCACCTCTTTTGGAAAAACTTAAAAAAATGTTTAAAAAAACCCCCAAAACAAAACATGAGGGCATTTTAAGTCATTCCTTTCCATATCCATTCATACCCTTGGGGACAATTATGCACTCTTCAAGACACACAACAGTGTAGGTACAAACAGGACAAATGGACAGATGAACACACATCGGCACAGACAGGTATACAGATGGACACTCACACACATCCTTGAAGCCGGTACTGAGACGCCCCACAGACTTGGCATTCTCCTGACCCCTTCAGAGGGCACTTAAAAGGCTTGAGGACAACCCCCCCTCCCTCCTTCTGCCATCCCTCCTTCTGTCCTCGCTTTGGCCTCTGTCCAGACAACCAATCACATTGATGGCTTTGTTTTCATCTCTTTCGGCCCCCTTTTTCCTCTATCATCACATCACTTCCTCCTCCAGTCGGGAGGTACCGACAGCGGTCCTCCTCCTGCTGTCGGTAACATCCAGGAATTCAAGGCTGACGAGGCCAAAGAGATGTTTTGGGAGACGGCCAGCGCCAAAGTGAGACCGAACTCTCGCACCCTAAATCAGTTAGAGACGAACTATGAGTGGGTGGTGCTGTCACTGGAGCTATAAAGGTTTTGATTGAGATGATGCCTCTGCTATTTTTTGTCACACCTATACTAAATAAAACACTGATACAGTCGGATTATAGATTCCCTCAGCTATGTTAGGTCTGTGTTTTATGTTAATATAAAATGTTTTTATTCAATTCAATGATGCATTTCATTACGACAAAAAAATCCGTCATTTGTAGAGAAAAAATTAAAATCAATGATCCAAAACTAAGTTGACATCGTCCTGCTTCTGTTGCAAACAAAAGTGCAATTCACACCCAAAATGGATTTATTGTAATTTCTGCTATTTTCACCTTTTCTTGTTTTTGATGCACGTTTGTTCTGTTTGTCCCACTACGAGTCTCCTTTTTTTGAAATAAGAGAGAGTCAGTATAGACTTAGGGAAAAGGTGGAGGAGTAAACCTGTGGAACAGCTGTGACTAAGAAATACGAATGTGTAGTTCACTATATAAATTAAAATTGCTTTGTGATGCTTCAAGAACTTTTGGTTAAAACTTTCAATGTTAATTTTAAGAAATGTTTAGAATAACCCTGTGACTCCTATGCAGGATAAGTGGTTACAGAAAATGCAGAAAATGAATGAAAGAATGTTTAGAATATCGTGCTAAAATAGAAATGATATTGAGTAAGAAATGGAAATGTTTGTCTCTTTTGTTTTGATTAATTTTGCAATGTTTTTGTTTAGTTTAGGAATAGAAATATAATCTTTATGTGAAAAAAAAATATATATATATAAATTTTGTGTACATATGTTTGTACGTGTGTATGAAATATGGAACACTGTAAATATGACCGAAATAATCAATATTTTCTTTGTGTCTGCCTTATAGTAGTATTCCCTTCTTATTTCTTTACCCTATTTTCCTGCCTTGCTGTTATTTTTTTAAAACTTGATTTTCATCTTAGTTGCTCCCAGCATGATGCGACTGACCGCAGTGAAAATTTGTGTCACTGCCCTGGGTGATGAAGTCAATGGAATCCAATCAGGATGTCTAATCAGAATTCATTACATTACATTAGACAGAGGCAATGCTCAGCCATCCATTTGTCATTTTCTGAGGAAAAAAAATGTTTACAATAGGCAAAAAAAAAAAAATTGAGGGAGGAAAAATCAGCATTCACATCAAATTAGTTGAGCTACAGTGAATAACGGCTATTTCCATCAAGAGGAAGTTGAAGGGAGTAATGAAGAAGTGGTTATGAGGCGGCAATGATTCAGAGGTGTTTCAACTAGAAGGTTTGCAAGAAGAGGAAAGAGAAAAAAAGACAAGACAAAAAAATTCGCACACCCTCACACACACAAACTTGAGTCAGACTGATGTGGGCTGCCACACACGGCCTCCAGCTGTTCATAATGAAGGGCATTCACTGTCCTGCTCCGGCTCTCCCACTGTCAGCACAATTCTCTCCCACTGGGCTTCCTCTCCTCCCCTCTTGGCCTCCCTTTCTATCCGTCCCTCTTGTCTCTCTTTCACATTTCTGTCTCAATCCAGTATGGAAGCAAACAACGACTGAACCCAGACCGTTAGAGTGTGAGAGAGATAGTAAGTGAGAGCGGGAGAAAGCGGTGAAGGGGAGCAGATCCGCGGGACAGCTTGGAGACCAGCGTGGGGCCGTGCTTGTCACTTCTCCCTCCACCAATTCCGTCTACTGGCAGGGGCTTATGTGCACAAGAGCTCTTACAATACCTGGGCATCTGTGGAGCTCCACTGGGCTGGTGGGTGGAGGGAGGGTGGGGGAGCACCGCAGGCCTTGCCACCTCCTTAGCAGCCAGGTAATCTGCTCTGTGAAGCCCGTCCTGCCTGTCGGAGTATGGAGGACACACAATGCACCCTCCCACCGACGAGCAGTTATACACCAGTCATTACCAACCGTGATAACACATACTCCAAGGTACTTCTGCAATTTGTAAGGGGTATTATAGAGCAGCTAAACTCATTAAGAAATTAAAATTATGACTTGATTTAAAAAAAATAAACATATTTGTTTTCAAGAGGAATATGCTAATGCTACTGACTGCACAGATATTCCACCAAGTTGAGTAGTTGCTACAGTTTACGGTAATATTTAACAAAGAGAGGAGGACGGAGGAGGAGGACAGACCCATGTGGCTCGGCCCGATCATCAGGCACTCACCGACTAAACCCCTCTCCCAGGCCTGACTCCAGGGTCGGGCCCCGTTATCCTCAATCCAGAGAAGTCAACTTGGATCCTGTCTTTATTCCTCATAAGGGTTCGATAGGGTGAACATTCTTCAAATTAAAGTAAATTCAGTGCTGGAAAACATAATTTTTGTGCTGTTAAAAAACAGCTGTTCAGGCCATAGCAATTTGTTTCAACGTTAGAAACAAAACAGCCTAAAATGTGGTGCTAACTAGCAGTTGACATCCTCATATCCCTTGAGGGTGACTTCCTCCCATGCCTCCAGAATGCATTTTCCAAATAGGCATGAGCCCCTACCCCCATTTCCTCAGTGGAAGTGCTCAGGGCTCTCGGAATACAGAGCGAACAGCTGTTTGAATTAAATCTGCAAGACTGAGTCTAGACGGGCCCAGGTTTACTGAAGCAATGTCAACTGTCAGATTGATGGAAGACAAGAGGGAGATGGCTCCACTTGTTACAGGCAAAACCAAACTGGATTCTTTGGCTGTAAGCCGTTGTATATCTTATCTGTTTGATGGGGAGATCAGTCGTAATTCTGAGGACATAAATACGCTGTTAGCTTGGAGGCGAAGCCGGCCAGAAAACATGAGCTTACAGCTAAAGAGAGTTAGCCAAAAACACACACTGAAGCCATTTGGTTTGCTTGAGCACATAAAGGTTTGTGCTACAAAATATATACATCCCTTAAAGATACTGTATTGTCGTTATGTACTGTGTTGAATTGTATTTTTTATGGTAGTATTTGTTGAAGCAGTGTATTGATGACACGGGGTCACTATTTGTAACCCTGCCCAGGGACTACGAATGAAAATCAGCTAATTAAAAAATGTGCTTTGTCCCTGGAAAATAAACAAACAAAAAAATAAATAAATACAAGTAAAAATATCATTCCAGCTCAAAAAGCAATCAACAACAGCGCAGATTTCAGTCCAAAGTCTCTTGACAAAAGTTAGATGTAATCACAAATCTATCAACTCCAAACTTTGTAGTGAACCATTTTCAAGTAACAGTAAAAGGAAGATAGTGATCGAAAAAAGTATGGATTTAAGCATTAATTGAGACTGATGCAGAAACTTTGAAATACATAATAATTTCTCATACTTACACTTTATACACTTATAATAATCACCTTTATTTATATAGCATTTTTCAAAACAGTTACAAAGTGCTTTATAAGACAAAATATGATAAATGACAAACAGCAATAGAATTTATAAGGCTGTGTGATATGGTAAAATGACCAATTTTAAATGAATGAACAATTATACTGATAAAATTCACACCAAAAGTCCAGTAAAAGCACGTTTATAAAAGTGTGTTTTTAAAAGAGGCTAAGGAGCAGTCTAATATCCTCAGGGAGACTGTTCCAAACTGTGGGGGCCCTGATCCAGAAAGCCTGGTCACCCTTGGTCCACAGTCTAGATTGTGGGACAGCTAACAGAGCCTTGGCTGAGGACGTCAGGTTACGACTGGGCACATAAGGTGTCAGGAGATTGGAGATATATTCAGGAGCAAGACCAGAACGGACCTTCAAAGTTATTAATAAAATCTTAAAAATCAATTCTAAAATAAGGTCTGGCTGCTGCATTTTGTACAAACTGTAGTTTATGTACATTCTGGTAACTCAAGCATGTGAGCAGAGAGTTACAGTCGTCTAAAGGAGATGATATGAAAGCATTTCTCTAGATTCCTGGTGGATAAAACTGAACTGATCCTGAACTTCCTGAGCTGCATTGATTTTGGATTAATCTTCATTAGAACTCTCAGTTGATTGGTGATAAATTAGACTTATCAATGGAATACTTAAATTGTGATTAACAGAATCTAAAAGTAAAGTCATGCATAGATTGCAAAGATGGAAAAAAACAAAACACTTGACAGTGATGTTGATTAGTGTCATTTTGAGTTGTTGCCTCTGTCAAAAGTTTGATGGACATTTGCATTAATGGCATAAAATATTTATATTTTATGCACATGCATATGCAAACAACACAACATCGCTGTTTGCAGTAAAACAATGTGAGTTTGTTGAGTACAAGTGTGTCCCCCTATTGTGTGAAGGCGTGAGCTTCGCCCTGATGGAGTTTGTATTTCCGCTGCATTCGGGTGGTGTTATCTGCAGCAGTGTGTAATAGTGTGTATGTGTGTGAGAGGTGTAGACACCGATCATGTCTTACCAACTCTTTTGAAAGCGACTCTGACAGTTTGGATAACAGTGCTACACTGCTTCCTCACTGCCCACACACATAAAGACACACCGCCACTGTCACATTGCCTTCAGATGGTGGGCTCCTCTGATGCCAAGTGTTAGGGGCCAGCTAATAATTAACTTGCCTGCCAAGTGGTATTATATATCATCAACGATTCGACATTGGCCTCGAGGAAGTCCAAAAAAAAAAAAAAAGTGGCAGTGCTTTTGTTCGTCGCCTAATAAGGTCAACGCAGTGGCATCGTAAATTACAGTTATTTTTACCATGTTGACAACAAATGTGGTCAGACGTCAGCTCTTGCGTCTCAAATGCATCGCTCTGCCTGGAAGGAGAAACGCAACCAGGTCCTATTTTCTTGAGCAGAGTCAGCGAGGGTAGAGTGCGTGTCAGAGCAACATACTGTTCAATTCTAATTTTCTCAAGGAGAGACAGAAACACATGAAGATAAGAGATGACAGAAGGAGTACTTGTGACTTTCATGGCAAATGACGGCAATTAATGTTGTTGTTCAACAGCTTGAGGCAGATATTTTCTTCTTCCTCGATTAACTCAGTGTGAGCACACTCATGTGGTTTGATGAGTGCCTTAACCAAGTAGGTGGACACATGTACACATGCGCTGCACCGTCTCTGTCTCCCTCTGCTAATGCTTCTCCTTCCCTGTGGTGAATTTGTCTCAAATACATACTATATACTATCACTACTGAGGTACTGTAACCATATAATACATCTTCATAATATGTAGGATACAAAAATTGTGACTTTGGTAACCAAAGCTCACCAAACTTCAAATTTAAGGTAAATCCTTTCTTGCAGTGCCAGCAACTAAGCTAAATGGCTGCTAGCTGAACCCTTATATTTCGTACAAATAAGTATATATAAATAAGTGTATTGTCAAACCAAAATGTCAGACAATCAGATTGTCTAAATTCTTCCATTTTACCCTGCCTCCCTGTTGATAATCTGTATCCTTTACCTCATCCTGATTTAGAGATGCAGACTGTTTACTAAATTGTTTCTGCAGAGTTACAGGGACTTAATGTCGGTGACGTGAAAAGAAAAAAATAAAGTTTGTGTGACTTTCACTTTTTAATGGATTGTATCAGACCTTCATTTTTAGATCAGCTGTCTCAGTTCCTCATGAATTCGTGGCAGGATGTTGGAATAAGTTGAATAACAATGAGGTAAAGACATTGTAAGAGGCGCTAAGCTGTGTAAAGTTCGTCAGAAGACCTCTGTCCTCATTTACGGAAACAATAGGGTTGAGGTGATTGATTGCTTCCCAGGGTCAGATGGTATATACCCAATGCATGCATTTCGGCCTCTATCCAGTAATGTGGAGAGTTTTCCGACTCTAATCCATTATATTGTAATTTGGAATGTGCTGTTCCTCTAATAACCAAAGTTTTATGTGTGTGTGTGTGTGTGTTTCATTAAAAATAGAGAACATTGTGTGTGTAGCTGTGTGCATGTTCTGCCCGGGTGGTAACTGTAATTGTAATTCCATCCGGAGTCCTTAACCCTTTCTAATCTTGGAAATTAGGACATTAAGGGTAATGGAGATCTGAATTACATTCCTCTGATATTACCACTGAGCATCATTATTACACACTGTGGATTAAACAAATAATTTAAGTTGAGCTCGCTTTCCAAGTTGAATGTCACCTCAGCAGGTGTTGCTCCCAGAAAATCCAACATTGATTGAAATGGTTTATTATCTCCAGTAGGTGTATGGGCCCAGCGCGCTCATTGATACGCACCTTTGAGTGTAGTTTGGCTTGATGGATGACTCAAGGCAAACTTAAGATGTAATGATCTTCATATCTTTAAGAGGTCGACTCTAAGCCAATTGGAACGGAATGAGCTGAGGGGGCGTTGCAGATTCTAACCTTGCCACCTCTCTGGGGCTCCACACGCAACTTCCTTTTGTCTCGTTGCTGTTTTCTCTCCTCGTATAACTCTTCCTTTGCGCTTCTCTGTTCTGCTCTCCGTCTCTACATTTACAAGTACTAATTCTTGCCTGTTTCACACAGACTGTGAATAATGGGAGTGACAAAAAGGGTCGCTCGGCAGCAATAGTCGTACAGGCTCTAAGCAGTGTTTTGTTAGGCTTGACTAGATTTTGTAATTATGTTTTCCCTGCAATCTCCCCTCACCATGTCGGCTATTGCCCCAAACTGCGGAATTCAAGTTACTGATGTATAAAAGGCATTCCACTTTGCAAAACAATCACATTTAAATGGTGGGAGCCTTTGTTTCATTTCATGCATAGACTGTTTAAGTTCAAGTTATTCTTTTTATCAACAATTGTGGCTGCATTGGTTGCAATGCACAGCTAAACCTTTTCATCTAAGTGGTCGTGCAGCTTGGTGAATGACAACCAGTGTTACACCCTGTCAAAGAAAATCATGAATTCCACTAAACACACGACACTAACGACACTGTACACCAGGTTTTTTAAAGAAACATGCTATGTAAGTTTCCAGCCATGTATATTATTATCCTTGACTTAAAGCATTTTAATTTGCTTTGGATACTTTAAAAATCTCTACAGCAATAACAAGTTCTTACATTGTCCCATTAGATTGCTGTTGCAGAGATCTTCTTGTGCTGTTGAGACATTGCTCAGCTTAGAAGTTTCTAACTTAGCTGTGTAACAGCCTCTTAGTATAGAATTTTTTTGTTTTGCACTGTGGCGTAATTAACGTTAATGGTTAATCCAAATGTCGGCCTCTTCACAACAGCAATGCGAGAAAAACGTCACCAAATCCTGATAAACTTACTTACAAGCCCTAATGTGCGAGCCCCTAAGCCGTCAGTTTAATGAGTTACAATCAACAGATCTTGCCAGCAATCTCCCAGTAGCATCCCAGAACACATTTGGTTCAGGGGTTGGAGGTGGGGGAGTGTTGTTCCTTAATGAAACCCAGCATGGATCCCCCTAAAAAGCAGAACACAGTGATTAGAAGCTTACACAAAAGGCTGCAAACAGTGATTACTATGCAATTGTAATCCTGTAAATGGAAAGGGTATCACAGTCATTGAATCAGTAGAAGAAGGTGTTACTTAAGAGCAGGGGAGCACAAGGGGCTACGCAACGGTCATGAAAGCAAAAGAAATATAAATATTCTTTAGCTTTCAGTTGTGGAAAATTAATACCACGTTCTAATTCTTCCGATTAAGCTTTGAAATTGACTGAGCCAAAAATTATGGAGTTACTTTCTGTTTATAATGGCTCAGCTAACTTACTCACAACTCGCTGTTTATGGAGACATTTCCCTGCCTGAATATCAATAGAGGATAGATTAAAGCAAGAAAGAAGAAAATCCAGTGAAAAAGGATCGTCTTGAATGTCAATTAGATCATCTCACAGGCTCCCTCTTCATCTTGCAAGGCCGCTCCGGGGTCAACAGATTCTCTCTATATGTGGTCTATTAGGGTTAGTCGCGACTGACAGGATCAACGCTTGGTCTCGTGACCTATAACACTCAAGAGCTGTCCACTCCGCAACCTTATTGGCCGCTCCATTTCATCCCCTCTGTCTGTCAAACGTAAGGATGGGGTCGAGCCGGAAGCAGCCCGACCAGTTTCCCCTGGGGGCCTTTTAATAATGACAAGGGCTTCCTTCGAGGCTCATTAAGAATATCATCTGGAAGAGACTCCCTTAAAAGCACATAAGAGATACTGTCTGGATGTACAAGCATCTGAGGCATGTTCTCACCGGGATTACAGGCCAATTTACCAAGTGTGAACTCGAGCAGCTCTTGAATCCTAACCCCAGTGTATCACATGGTTGTTTCAAGAACTGAGAGTTATTCATAGACTGATATAGGAACAAAATGCTGGGAGTTTAATGCAAATAGGATGCTTGAACGAAGTAGAGGAGTGTCGTGACTTCATCGACTCTTGTCATCGTAACAAGACTGTTGCCCCTGACCCCAAACACAGCCGCCAGCTTCAACCGTCGCTCGCTGTCTTCCTCTCTCGCTCCCCTTCTCCTTCTGCTCTTGTTGGCTGAAGTTCTCCCTTAATCAGCACAATACTCTCAGTGGCAGGTGTTGGGGAGTTTTTTGTTTTTTTTGGCATCTTGATCACCCCTCAGGGAGCACGTTGGCCTCAGATGCTGGGTGCCCAGCAGGAGATGTCATCAGGCGCAGAGCCACCCATGGTGGCGACAGAATCAGGCAAATTGCTCTCTCCACAGCAAGAGGGAAAGGTTAGGGCCGCAGGACTAATCCAAGATGTGATTCAGAGTGCAGAATTACAGAAGGAGGTTATAGCAACACTTGTGTAGCTCACAGAGAGCTACACAAAAATGTATAACTCCAAAATAAAGTGCCTTCATTCTCGATGTATCAACTTTCATATTAACAACATAGGCCAGTCTATAAAAGTAACTTCTTGGCGCCTGTGGCCTAAACCAGTGGCTTTGGAAGTGGGGTCCAGCGATAATGTCTTATATAATCATATTGGAGTCACAGGGGACATTTTTCTATGCAGCAAGTCTCTTTACTTTATATATTACAGCATATTTACTGATTCTTTAATCATGTTTATCTTCAGGACATATTTTGTTCTTATGTTTAAACACATTTGCACTTCTAAATATTCCTTGACATTCTTGCCTGAACCCAGCTTTAGATTGTATACAAGCTTTCAGAGTGCTTTGTTGACTCATTCCATAAATTAAATTTAGAGAATTACATCACACAGGTTGTGTAAATGAATCAAATATTTTCTCAATTGATAACAGTAAGTCTTTAATTGGTAATGAAATGCTAGTGTCAAAAGGTTCAGTGTCAGATCAATTTGCATCACTTGTTAAAACAGTCAGACCACTTTGGTCTTTATCATGTTGTGTCATATTGATGTCCCTGGGATGTTGTGATGCTGTGCTGCAGACTCTGCAGAATACACATGCACAGTGCTGTTCTGCTTACAAGGTAAGTTGTTGAGCTTTCCAAAGTGATATGAGGAGAGAGAAGCTGAATTGGTAAGCTGCTCGATGTTGCACTCTCTTCCTGCTGCTTCTGCTGGAGAGTGCTCTGTCACATTCAACTATCAAAGTATATGCGTCAGCAATCTCAGCTTGTCGTGAGGGCTTTGGGGGTAAGATTGGATTCTAACATCCTCTCCTGAAATATTTCCAACAAGGCATGGAGTGGAAATGTGTGGTGATGCGCTCCTCAGTGGGAACGGCCCGTGGTTCTGTCAGAGGCTCTTACAAAGGATACGTTGGGGTCCAATGGGCAGGTCTTTCTCGGGTTGTTATAAATTAAGACAGCATTGCGGCTTGCTTGAATGATTTTTGCACTTGAGAAGCATGCTTATCGGAAGGGACCTTAAAGGTGTGATACTCAAGACCGAACCGACATGCTTAACAACAATTCAGTTTGAGGAATTCACTTTTCATCCCACATGGGAGAGAGGCAAGAAATCCATGATATGTCTTTTCTGTGTTGACATTGTTTGACGTGTTATTGTGAAACTCATAGCTGCAGTACACAAAGCGGCTTGTTGTCTCTTATTGGACAAGGTAACCCCCTATAGGCCTGTATAAAGAATGATTGAGAATTAAAGGTGTCATGGTTGAGCCTTAATCATTCAGAAGGTTTTTCTTTCATACCAGGAAGATGGTGTATTCGATGAGTCATGACTCATTTCAGTCTTTTCAAGCCATCTCTGCATGCAGGATATGCACCAAAAAGGGCAATAGCTGTATCTGCATACCCCGGCCTAACCTCGTACTGTCATACCTGTCCAATCTCTCAATGATGAGTGCTTGAGTTGTGCGTCTGAGGCACTGATTAGAATTGAAGCACTAAGATCTGCATTTTCTTCACTCTTTTGATACCATATCATGCTCATCACGAAGCACAGATGGAGAATGGCAGATGCTTCTAGCAGACTTGTTTACACCAATGTTATGGCAGGGGCCTACAGAGTGGCTTTCAAACTTTAAGTCTCTATTAACCCTTCTGTTGTGTTTGTTTCCTGTTAACCCTTCTGTTGTGTTTGTTTTCTGTTAACCCTTCTGTTGTGTTCCAGTCAAATCTGACCAATTTACAAGTTTTCTCTTTAAATAAAAAATGTAGTTAATGTCATCTGTTTGTCATAAGGTTCCATGACTTTGTTCCCACATGGCATCTGAACACACAAAATACATTTTGAGAATTTCTCTTTAATTTTGGGTGACTTATTGAATGTGGGTACACCCTTGGTGTTCCTGGTCAAAAATGACCGCTCCGCTCTAGAAATGTACCTTTTTGGCTTCCATGGCAACCCCCACAGGAACACATCCCCAATTGAATTTTTAGTCCACACGTGTTGGCAATATTCAAAAACAACTATAAGATTGTTTCAATGAACTTTCTCACAGTTCTGGTATATAAAGACTTTTGAATCGGTCAGATTTGACCAGAACACAACAGAGGGTTTAACAACCTCACCAATCCTCTTCATTCTTAGGCAGATTGAACAAATTTGCCCTTGCTTAACTGATTCAAAGGGATTATTTTTGCAAACATTCATAGTCATCACATTAATATTCAGTGTTTTAGTATCATGACCTGATCTTCTTGTGGAGTTTCTCATCTCATCTCTGCCTGATTTGTGTAAAGCCTTCCTCTGCCCTCCGATGCTGTGCACTAATCAACCCTATCAGTTGTTTGAGTCTGGAGCACCACCCAATTACAACCTCAGTGAATCTAAAGACGCTGATGAGTGTGAGGGTATTAATGTCCAATCACACACCAGGCACTGACGCCATGCATCGGATTCATCGACCTAGCCTCCTAATCCTTTGCCAAGAATCAGTCTGAGATGCAGATGGACTTGATTCCAAGTGTCATTTGTTTTTTGCAGCAGCCGATGTACAGACTAAGGCTCTCTCTCCCTTTCTCATCTCTCTCTGCTGATTAAGACTGATCCTCTGGCAGGCCAAACCAGACCTAAATTAATCATCCAAGAAATGGGTTACATGTCAATTTTGTGGTGATAAGTGTTGAGCTGGATAATGGTTGTCTGTTGGATGAGGGGTAAACAGAAAAGGTAAGGGATGACTCTTCTGCTGATGCAACCAATATGGACTTCAATGGTATGGATTGTGTTATGTACACGAAATGATAAAGCAAGCAAATTTACTCAACGACAAATGATGTTTAAAAAACACTATCTATTTCACCTGGTTCTTGGTTTTATCTAAATCTCAACCAGAGCAAGAGTGGAAATGTAGTTTTGCACATAAACAACCCCAAAAAAAGAAAAGAAAGCGAGGGCGAGAGAGTTGTTTTCATCTTGTAGTAAACAAAACATTCCCCTGCGGGGTGAAATCTCCTCCAACATCTGGCTCCATTATAGGCCCCTGTCCAGTCTGCACTTGCTGTAGAAGCTAATTAGAAAGATAGAGCAGATGAGGGGAAAGAGCGAGGGCAGAGAGAAGAAAACCCAAGATAGAGCTCCAGATTTTTTCACCAGTAATACACGACCCATATTTTCATAAAGTCCACTCATATGAGTCTCTTAGGCTTCATACCAGCTGCAAGGCAACAGATGCAGAGTAAAGGTCTGCCCTCTCTTGTGCTTTGATATTTTTGATGTTTAGTATGTAGTTCAGTCATCGACTATCACAACTCATCTAAACAGAATTTCAACCATGCTAATAATATCAACTCCTGATAATAGCTGAGGATTTCTGCTATACAGATTACAGCCTTAAGAGGCATAGTGTGTTTTTGGGCTACATAAATAAAACTTAATTGGATTGTTATGAAATACTGCAAAGTCACTCATGGCTATATTTGGTTATCTCCTGACTTCCTCTTACACATCTGTTGGATTGAATCAACAGTCATGTACCTGTCAAAATGAAACCTAATAAGCTTGTTTGTTCTCTTGAATTTCAGCTGGAACCATCATTTGTTCAAAACTTAGTTATTTTACCAAATAAATGCTAAACAAAAGCCACTCCATCAGTCTTAACTGTAGTTTGTGTTTAGTGCTAGTTGACCAATTTTAGCATGCTAGCACACTAAATTAGGATTTTGATGGTAAACATACCTGCTAATAGTCAGCATGGTATCATTGTCCTTGTAAGCATTTTGTACTTCTATCATTAGCATTTAGCTTAAAACACCATTCTCATACAGCCTTAGAGGGGTGCTAGAATAGCTGTAATCTTGTTTTATACCATGCCTGCTCACAACTATTCATGACTGATAAAAAGACAATAAAACATTAAAATAACCTGTGGCTACCCTTACCAACACTTAAAATAGTATTTCATAACATCTTACATTGGCATTTCATTTGAAGAAGAGTTAATATGTTGGTTTGTCATACCTTTTTATACAAAAAAAGCTGTATTTTTCAACTTGGAAGAGTTTTTTTTAAATGCTTTTGCAAAGCATTCATGAAAAAAAGTTAAGAAAGTAAGCAAAAACTGCTTGCTTTCTTTCTGAATCTCACTTACCTCGTTTTGGTCTCTGAGCAGAGCGACAGAAAAAGCACAAACACATTAGCATGAAGTCAAATCTGCCTTTTGTGAAATGCCAATCCAATTAGCACATTCTCGTTTAGCTCCCTTTTTCTAAAATGGAGGTTTTTGCATCTTTTACAAGGATGATGTGCAGTAAAAGGCACATTTAGTAAACAATGCAGCGCCCGGGGCTTTCCTCTGGGACTATTCAAGCTAGGTGGCTATAATGAAACTGATTCATAAAAACAGCAGGAGGCCGCGAGGGAGGACAGGAGGAACCCAAGCACACAGTGACATGGGGTCTCCTGGGAAGGAGAACAGAAAGAAAGGTTGATCCTTGTCGGTGGTGCTTTAAAGGTCCAGTAGCATTGATTATTGATAATTACCCTCATGATTGATGCTGAAATGGAGACACCCCAAATGAATAAACTATTCTTTATTAATAAGAAAGACATCTCATTTCTTTTGGCTGTAAGAATGAATCTTAGGACTGGGTTTGATTAATATTTAATGGGATGAATGCATCTACTGTCTGTCACGAAGCTTCAGGTTACAATATGCCATGGAGATTGTTAAACTAATTGCAGTTAATTAGGTCAAAAGTGTCAGGATTACAAATACAGATGTTAAAGTTAATTTCTTTTAGTCAAAGTATAATTTTGACATTGGGTTTGATGGCATTGCATGCACCAAAGTAATTGAAGAAATATGGCAAACAATGGTTTTGTAGCTCCAAAAACACTTGATCTTACATTTTCCAGCATGCAACCTGATAGCACCTTTCGATACCTGGTGTTTGCCCGTGTTTTTAGAACTCAACATCCTCAGGTTCTCATACTCATTCACCCACTAACTGCATTTGTCTTCAGTGGAAAAGTGCACAATCAGCATAAATCCCTTGCCAAAGGACATATCTATCAGCTCCAGCACTGGCACAACGCATTGTCAGGCAATGAAGTTCAAACAGTGCTAAAGAATCACTGTTAAGTTTGAAAAAGACACAGAGGTAAAATATGTCAAAAGTAACCACTGTGAATTTGTCACTGACATACATACATACATGTCATGTGTAAAATTCATTGAATCACTCCTTTAACTTGATGGGAACAGTCTAGAAATGATGACCAAACTATAAAATGAGTAATACAAAAAAAAAAAAGTGTATCTCTGAATCAGTGGGAGGCAGAAAAACCAGTTAAAAGTAATAAAATTCAACACATTTAACTCTCTAACCTTTTAACCCTATAAAATGTATGTGGTGTATGTTTGCTGCGAACCTTCCTGCTAATGAGAAGCCTTAGTATGCCGGACTCTTGCTGAAGGCTCCCGGTCATTCACGTTGAAGTTTGAGTTCTTTATCCACAAAGTTTCTGGAGTTTATATGACTGGGAGGAAACCCGGCAGACCTCAAATTATCCAGCTACTTTTTCAGGGTCTTTTCATCATTTCAGCTCTCTTGCACACCATTTCTTAACTCTTGGACATTTTACCCACAGTTATATCTGTTCTCACTTGCACATTATTTTCTTGCTTTCTTCTTTTTTTCCTTGCTCCGGTCCCTGCTTCTGCCAATTTCATGCCAGGCCAGTCCTTGGAGAATCACCAAGGGCATTGGAAACAATCAGACGGCTCTTCCCTTTCGCAAAAACACAGACCTGACTTCTTCGTAATCAACCATTTACTTTTCTCCCTGGCACAATTAAAAAAGCTAGATGGAAATTATTTTTAGATATGGCTCTCCTTTCCTATTTTGCATTTCACAGTTCAAGATTATTTATCTAAACAGAGCACTGTGCGAGTGTGCGTTCTGTGGCCCGCAGCTATTTTCCACATGGGCAACCGTGAAGTCATATTGACACTAAACATATGGTTGGCCCTGTTTTGAGATACACTTGCAGACTCCCAACGTTTCACTTGTCTTAATGAATAATACCATGGTGGATTCCAGCGTCTGGAATCAGTGGAATTTTTGAACAGCACCAACAGTGCCTTCATGCATGAATTAACAGTGTGCATTTCAATTTTTTCATGGTGCTGGGGAACACAACAGTTTGTAATTTCATTTACAATATTTTGAGCAAGGGCAAAGAAAGAGACTCATCCAAATTGTAATAGGTGGCCCATTTTATGTTGATTGCTATTCCAGTTCAGCCAAGTACATCCCGGCACAGCAAACAGCTTGAATTATTTGAGCAAAATCAATGATATTTTACGGCACTAAACCGCCAATCCTTAGTGAGATACCCCTTTATTATTGAAATGCATCTCTTTCAGAAGACCATGGCTTTGCATCCAGACTGGAGCTATTCCTGTGTGCAGCGAACGGAAGAAACCTAATACTAAGTGACAGGATAGGAAATGAAAATAATGAGATCTCATAAATATAGTTTAGAAGACGAATCGTCCACTGCTGCTCTGACAAAAAGGAGATATTTCTGCTCACAGGCCTGATTTCAGTGACCTCTGAGGTGTAGGGGTAACTTGAGAAAGAGGGTGCGAGAGGATTTGTATATTTGTGCATGAAACAAGGTGTAGATGCTTTCATGTTCATCTTTTTGAAGGTCATTTTATGGAGCAGAATTATGCGGTTACTTCCAACCCAAGCTGCGACTCTCAAAAATACCCAACAGCCAAACAGGAATTTCACAGAAAAGATGAGATGAGCTTACAGTTTACTGTTTTATAATGAGGGACTGTCAACAACAATGGACTGAGTAGCAAAAACAAGACTAATGGCGCCAGCATACCATGTCAGAGCTGCTTGTCATATGGGGAAAACCAAGGGCAACAATATGCGTTCATGCCAGGAGGGACTGCTTGTAAATCCACCCCCTCTTAATCACACTCAGAATGGCTTTTAACAAGTACAAGTGTACAAAGAATTTACCTGGGGCAGGTGTCAGGGTTAAAAACAACAAACAAAAACAAATTATTCATTCACATAATCAGAGGTTAAAGTGGGCCGTATCTTTGATAAGTAAATAAATAAATCTGATTGTCAGTTTCATACCGTCAAGCCTGCCATCTCCTGCAGCTGGTGTCTTTGAGATACTCTCTCAACAAATCGAAAGTAATGTCACTCAAGGCCCCGCCCAAAGAGACCCACCCATCCAGGAATTTGGCCCACCTAGAAGGAATCATCATCAACTCTGTTTTCATGCACGGGCCCAATGATGTGAAAGAGGGAAAAAATGAATAAATTCCTGTTACATTTGTATGTTTTCTGTTTGTTGTCTGTGTCACAACAACATCTTATGGATGTTGGACATATACTTGGCCCTTCTGTGTAAAATGTGGCCCCTGAGTTAGAAAAATCCTAGATCCGCCCCTGACCCATGCTGAAATAATAAATCAATACATATACTTCATGCAGCGTTCTTTCTGCTCCCGTTTGAAAAAACATCCTTCCTTGATGACTTTCAGTGTTAAATGACTGCTCCTGTTTCTTTACACACAACCAGCCCATTGAAATCTGATGATGTCGCTGGACTGTGTTTTACTTGATCTTGACGACTCATAACTCTGAAACCTTATCAAGGTTGATTAGCAGTTTGGTAAGCTCATGCTTTAGTGTGCATTTCTGTCACGCATAAATCTTGACAAATGGCCTCTTGGCTCAACAGAAAAATGCATGATGTAGTACACACACATTTCACAGCTCTGTGCCTCATTTGTTTGATGGGCCTGACTCTGGTAAACTCTGGTCCAATCTGAAGATACTGATGATTGAAAAGAAGAAAAAAAACTACAGTGGAAACTACTAATTAGCTAAAAGCCAATGAAAATACGGAGTTTGTGTCATGTCTGACATAATCTGATTATATTCTTATACATCAAATTCCCTTTGCAGAATCCAATCTCTACAATGAATTTGTTATAAATACTGTACCTGTGTCACAATTCCCAAATATCTATAAACCACAATGTTTAGATGTAGGTTTGGAAATTAAAATTAGTTTTACCAGATACACGCAGAATAAAAGAACATAAATTGAAAATGATAATCAACTTAAAAAAATTACAATGTTCATAAAGTTTTAATGAGCAAATATAATGTATATATTGATACATATAATAATCTAATACAGTTTTTTGACTCTAGACTAACCGGAAGGGGCATGGGCTTTTTTGCTCACCATATGTTTCTCCAAACTTTCTCGTCAGTCGCTCTGATAACTCCAACGCCAACCTTAACTAAATGTTGAAATCTACTTCTGTTAAGAGAGGACGACAGCGCTGGTACAGTAAAGGTTCATGGGAGGAGGGGGGAACATAAAGGTGCAGGTTAAGTGACAAGCCAGATGGTCTGAGTTTCAAACCAAAGTCACTTTAGCCAGTTGCATTCCTTTAACCTTCCTCCGCCTATTCTGCACCGCGGTTGCTGAATAGGCAAATAAAGTAAGTTCTGATCAGGCTAATGCTAAGTTGTGCATTGTTGAAGTCAGTGAATAAAAACAGACATTTGGCATTTTTCACAACGTCTTTCTGTGTTATCTAACGTCTTATGAGATAAATGCATTAAGTGTGTAATAAGTGTGTTTTCAACAGCCAGATCTGATGAATGCACCTCATAGTAGGCCATGAAATGATGTTTTGGAAACCAGCTGTGTGTCTGCTACATTTATTTGAATAGTTGGTGACGTTCAATAACAAAATGCCTTTAATACACACAATTTTCATCATTGTGAGTCATCCTCTGGTGCCAGGTGAACAAATATTAAAGGTATGCTTGTGATTAACACAGTGATGGTAATGCATTTAGAACATGTGCTCCACATCAGTCAGTTGACTTGTTTTTCTTCTCCGAATAGCGATAATTAAAAGCCTGGATCCTATTTAACAAGCTCGCTGAAAAAATAAAAAGTTCAATCTGATATTCAAATACAAATTTGACCTCATTTTGACAAACCCCTTCCAAAATATCACGCATGTCAACAGCATCATTTCTGCAATATTGAAATATTGCAATGCATTAAGCATGCCCTTTCTCTTGGCGCCAAATGAGGTGGAAAATGTCAGATCATCTGAAGTATGATGTTGTTCGTTGAGAACTGGCGATGTTAAAAGATGGCCATCTTCTGGCAAAAGGCTCTTTTTCACCGAGGTAGTTCCAGGGCCGGTTCCGAACAGATTAGCAACAAACTAAATAAGATGAAAAAGGAGTAAATCGACCAAAAGACGGACCTCCAGTAAAGCAGAATTTGTCGGCCACGCTGAAACACGCATTTTGGCATCCTTAACTCGGTCCTCAGCAACAAACGGTGGTGCTGCTCACCGGGGCCCTCAACTCAGCAACAGTAATGCTGGAGACGATGGTAGAAGATGTACTGCTTCAAAGTCCAACAGAAACTAGACCCTAGAAAGAGGACTGAGCTGAGCTGAGGTGACTAAACTTGATAAAGTGTCTGGAAGTTTAGTGTTTGCACAGTGAGTTTTTTTCTCACCATTGAGATTCAAAATGGCTCGAAAGCAAAGAAAATACAGGGGAAAAATAGAGAGTAAGACAATATAGAGGAGGTACGAAAGCTTGTAATCATCCTGCCTAGGAGTAAGAGAGAGAGAGCATTGTCTTTGAACATTGACTGTGAATATCAGTATTGAATGCTCTCACCCTTTCAAACAAGCTAAACTTCACTATTTGCCTGGTCAGACACCTTCAACAAATTCACACAAACGTACACTCTCTCCTGCATAAAGGCTGTCGCAAAGATGGATATTGATGACAGTGCAATACCAATTGGTGTAATTAATGCCCAGGTTATATTGGAAGGACATGGACAGTGATGTGGGCCATTTATCACCAGTGGGCTTATTCTCGCCCCATTGAGCCATCGGAGTCGGCTGGCTGAGTAGAATCTTAATTGCCGGCTCAACCCCGCACCCTCACCCATGTCTAAAGACAGGAGGACAAGACGGGAAAGTTAAATAGTCAAGCAATCCTCTCTCCGCCTCTCTTTTCCTTCCCATCTTCAGCACTTCACCTCTGCACAGCGTGCAATGAGATAGAGAACATGAAGTGCCTGTGTGACTGTAGGGAAACAGGTTGCTGGATAAGCAGGGGGGAGTCCGTCGCAGATGCCGCAGAACTCGGGGTAGATTACAGAACTCCTGGGGTAATATTTTGTATCCTGTCGGTAGAAGAGGATTGACCACTGCTTTATAATGGTCCCGCAATACACCATATTATGTAGAGACGTGGAAACGCAGAGCAGATCAAGCCTGAAATAATAAAAAAAATCAAATGTAAAATGAAACGGGAGCTTGCAGTTTGCATTTACCACAAATGGTGTGACTGTTGGAGTCATTTTATAGAGGATGTGCCATTAAAATGTGATTCAGTATAGCATTTACAGAATTTTAAAAACTTTAATGGTATAAGCCTTGACATATCCCTCCAACTCTCTCCATACTCTGAAAAAGTAATACCTTGTATATACAACAGTATACAATCCATTAATCCTGCTGATTCCACTATATTTAAAGCCAAATGGGAGGAAGAGATGAGCGTGGAAATCTCAGACACTTCATGGAGTAAAAGTCTGGAAAACATTCAAGACACAGGCACAGTTAAATCCAATTTAGAATTTTACATTGTTGGGGTGCAGATAGCACAGTCATTAGAGCTCGCCCCATATGTCGAGGCTATAGTCATCTAGCGGTAGGTGCGGGTTTGATTCTGCCTGTAGCCATTTGCCGCATGTCTTTCCCCAGTTCCCAAAAACATAACCTAAATACATATTGTACATCGTCTGCATTACTCTAAAGAGAGGTTACACAAAATTTACCCCGAGGTCTCTGCTACATGTAACAGACGCCTGTCAGCAGACGACACGCTACTTCACTGTTTCGCTCTTTGTCCATAAGTTCAGACATATTGGTTTGATATTCTCAAATTTGTTCAATGGCCTTGTAAATACACTCCATCTGGAAAGAATAAGGTGTACTCTCTTGGACAAGCCTGCATATTTTGACATGATTATCATTCAGTACCTCACATCTATGACCTAACTGATGAACTGACGACAGGTTATCCCTGTGGGGGTGGAACTTTTTATTTTCTATGTACTTATTTTTACCTATTTTCTGTTTGTTTTTGTTTTTTATTCTTCACATGTTCAATTTAGTTTTTTTGGTACATGTTCCAAGGGAATGGAAAAGAAAATGAGCATATTCTGTTTTCAATCTGTACTGTATATCATTACTGTAGTGTATGCGTCTGTTCCTATATCTGAAATGCTCAAATAAAAAAAAACATTTGACAAAAAAACCTGATTCTGTAGGATAAATCCACATTCCTGTTAATGTATCTCCTTTAAAAAAAGTATTTTATTTTTATAAAAAAGAGGTTAAGGTGTAGGGCTTTGGGCTCATCAGAGAAGTGCGTAATTGAAAAAATAAATGTCAGAAAGGAAGCCAAGCACGGCACCATGGTAGAGGAGCAGGCCGCGTGGGAATACCAACGAGCACTGATTATCATCACTGTGTTTAACTGTGTTAGGCTGGGCCAAGGGGAAGGGATCTGTGAGGAGGAAACAAGGGAGGGAAGAGCGATAAAAGAAAGGGGATGAGGAAGGACAGACAGAGTTGACATGCAAGATTTTGTAAATAGAAAGAGGGAACACCTGGGTAATGAAAAAAAATGCAGTTGGCAGGTGGGCACTAAGGGATACATGGTGACAGTTATGTGTACAAATGGTTGTGGAATGTTTCCCGAAAGTTCTTCCTCTGAGCATCAGTGTGTGTATGGCTGCATATGAAGCAGGAGGGTTTTAGCTGAATCCATTTTAAGCCAGAGAGACCAACAAACAAACAAACAAACAAAAAAGAAGAATGGTGCACTCTTCTACACCCTAGTTCCTCCTCTCTTCATTCTCTCTGAGCAGCATCAAATCTCTCTGTCATTTTCTCATTAGTTTATATCTCAAGTGACTAACTGTCTGCTGGGCCAGCGCTAAGTAAAAAAATGCAAATATTTCAATTGCACTCCATTATGAGATGCATGGCAAATAAGACATGTGCACTCACTCCCCCTCCCCAAACCACTTGTGTCAATACAGGAGAAGGGATAGATCTAATATTTAATATATATGATAGACTGCCGACCGTTCTCAATGATCAGAGATGTCAATGGAATGACAAATAATCTGTTAATTCAGGCGCAATCGCTGACGGTGAGCAATACAGAAGTCCCAGAGTTTGCACTCTTGCCTCAATCACTCTTAATGGATGGAGTCCAGTCTGAACACATACTTCTACACCTTGTATCCATGTACACACACAAAGCTGAGAAGTATAAAGGTAAGATTTACATGTTTCTTTCATAAATATCTAATCAGCATTTTGAGTGTAATGCAAACCTGTAGCCATTAGCAATCAGAAACACAAAAGACATTTATTAAAAGCTTCAGAGACCCCTGAGCTATCGGAGTCCAGAAAGCCGCCTTCATCACCTTGATGGCTCTTAAGGTTGCCGTTATGACAGTCTCCAAGAACCATCTGACTACAGCTCCTAGCAAGAACAATTTGAAGATGGTTTACATTTCTCCAAATTTTCTCATGCCAGCTTGATCCTGGTCTTGACTTGGTCTCAACTTAGTCTCAACCTGCCTTGGTCTTTGTCTTGATTTGGTTTTACCTTGCCTTGGTCTCAACCCCTCAAAGTCTTGGTCATATCTTGGTCTCAGTTTATGAAGACAACACTAGAGGCCTTGAACATGGCCTCCTCGAATTACGTGTGCCTAAACTCCTTTCTGAGGCATGAGGTGGTAGTTGAAGACCTGGCAGACAGGTGGTGATCATTTGACTGTTCTGCTCCTCTCTTCACCCAACTGTTCAAGACTTGTACCTACAAGTCAGATGATCTGACCACAAAGTCGATCTTTGTGAGGTAGTCTGGTTCAAATAAACTTATTAACAACCTTATGCTTAAATCCAATAACACAGCACCATTTGGGTTCGGATTGGGCAAAATACGCCCCCACCTCAGGTTTTATTCCAGCTCCCTATCACCAGTCAGCAATGCCAGGAGTCAGCACACTTATCCTCTTCAACCCAATGCACCCAGGTGGTGGCCCCATAGTGCGGAGGATTCATGTAGTCTGTTCCAGCTGTGCCCGACTGTGCCCCATGATTCAAGGCCTGGCCATCAGATGCCCACCAATAAGCTCCCTTCCCAGGTCTGGTTCCAGAAAGGGTCCCTGGTTTCCCTATTCCATGCAAAGGGGCTTTCAAATCACTCTTGTTGTCTCCGCTGAGATCAATTTACCTTTGGAAACACAAGCCCTTCCACCAAATTAAGGTGGTGATGACGTGTTTTGCCTAAATGAGGCCATTGCAACTGTAGTTCAAGCTAACAACAATGTGTATTTGGGCATGCTGTGCAAGCCCCCCATTTCAAACGCTTTCATGATACAGATATTGTTTATTCCTATGAAAATGAATGCAACATGTTACATATAAAATGTTGATATACGGCAGCATGTTCTTTCCCTGAAATCACATTGCTGTTGTGAATCACTCGTCAAAATATTTTCCACACACAACCTGACAGTGTATAAAAGAGAGAGAAAAAAAAGAAAAAAGTTCTGCTTCTCTTACAGCACACCAGATGGGTGGGGGAGACATTGTGCACTGTGAGTACAATACATCTCTCTAACTTTCTCACTCCCTCTTCCTCCCTGTCTGTTCCCCAACCCTCCGGCTAAACACACCCCATTGTATTCCTCATGTTCACTCACAAGTAAAACTGTCACCAGCGTGTGCCATCATCCGGCTCCTCGGAGGGGAGTGGGGGCTCCGTGTGTGTCTGCGTGGTGTTTGCATGTGTGTCTGTGGGCGGGCTGCCATCCGTCCCCTCTCTGTTGAACTGATTGGCATGGCAGCGGCGAGAGCAGACACTAATCTCATGTGCCAGGTTGGAGACATCACACGGGCTGCTATCACTTCCACAGATAAACAAGTTACTCTCACAGAAGTAATGCTGCTGGAGTTCGTCAGCAGACTCAATAAATGACACTAGGGGACAGAGTTTTTTGCAGAGGCAGTGAACAGAGGTGACAGTCTGACATACGACGAGGATGTCCAACAGGTCACAAGTTCAACGCAAAGTGAAGGGGACAGTTTGTCTTAAGCAAAACCAGCACAGTATCACAATGAATTACAAGCATTCTAGACATTTCTGCCGCGTACATTAGCCATCCTGTCTCTGATAAATGATGTTTATATACTACCAGAGGATTTTACCTCATATGTTTTTGAAGAAACGTAACTGCTGCCTGATTTATGTTCACTTGCAAAGTCACGCAAGTATTACATTCTTGCACTGTGCAGATATTGTAGAGAAGAGATTGTACAAAGTGTATGACACATGGACATTGGAGGCCAAGACCCTCGGATTCCTTCATGTGGTTCCAACTACTTAAACACCTCATTTAATATGAGAGACAGATTATTTTTTGTAACACATTGTCATACGAAGAGGTCCTTTCTCATGCTACAAGTCAGCTATGACTCTTTCAATATTTCACAATCTGTCCCTGACCATAACCAAGTGCTTTAAAGTGGCTACAATCAAAATTACAAATACAAACAAAATATATATATATTTTTTTTATGACAGCAATGCTACAATGTCAAAATGGTTGCTTAAATTAATACACCTACAGAGAGTAATCACCTCTGCAGCTTCCCTCGGCTTTACAGAGCTTTATAGCCAGTTCCAGGTCATTGCATGGCTGGCCGGTCCACAACTATACTATTTTGGTTCAATGCTTGCACAGAAGTTCTTAAAAGTTCTGAAAACTCACTCTGCACCTTTAATATTTATCAGTTCGTCATATCATTGATAGTAAGTTGAATTGTCTGTCACCATTCTGTGTTAAGCTTGAGCAACATATTGTTGCCACTGGTTTCTCCCTGTATTGCCTGGTAATATGGCTGTCACACGTCACATACGAGAAAAAGCTCAGTGATTTTCTGAGTTGCAAAATCGACACATGAATTAAACATCTCCCTCCACTATTTTCAGTGCCACCACAGCACTTTGGTATTAAAAGCCACAGTTCTTAAAGTCAATGTCGTCTCACTCAAGCCAATCATGCATACCACGCTGGTACCATCTCTCCTGCAAATCATTTAGAAAGCACTCTATGAGAGTTATTATCCATACAGGATGACTTTACTCAGCTATATATCTATATTTCTGTTTTTAGCACGGCTGTATACTTCGAATTCAGTCAGTGCCAAACACTCAAACTCAAGCACTCCTGGTAATCATGCAGCACAGGGGTTAAAGGTCTTGCTCAAGGGCGCACTGGCAGCAGCTGTCGTAGGAGCTGGACATGTCCCCGCTATATGGACAGGCATTTGATCTCGATGATGAAAATCTGACGGCATCAATCCTGAGCATCCCAGCGGTGACACAGGTAATTCTGTCACACATTTTATCACACGTGCCCCAACAACACAGAGATAGAAACATTAAATCAAACCAAGAAAGTCAAGTCTGTGTAGTTAAACAGCATCATTAATAAAGAGGAAAGGAGCATGGGTGCTGACATTAGGGTGACATTGTGCACAAAAACATCAGTTTAGTTTTGTCAGGCTGCTCCCTGAGGCTCCCGCTGCTTAGCATCATCAAATCCACGTGGATTTATTGCATGTGTGTTTTTGTATGGGTGCACAAACATACATGCAATAATGCATTTGTTTGCACTAGAGTGTGTGTTTATTTGCTATTGGCTAAGATATACTCACACACACACACACACACACACACATGTTCTCCTTGAGGGAGGATTTTAGCGAAGGGTCCAGAAACTCATAGCATCTAGAGGATACACAGTGTCGCTTCTAGCACCCACTCTGCTCTCCTCATCCCATTGGCTGCAGCACAAGAGGGAGATGCAAGAAGTAAGCAAGATGGCCATAGGGGACCACATGGCTCACGCTCGGATAGTGTGAGCATGTGTGAGCAATGATCTACGGGGAGGAAGATGATATTTACACCTTAATATGAACCACAACGTCGTATTTGTGTTCACAATGCAGAAAATCATCATGTGCCGCATCACACTTCTAATGCATAAAAGTCCTGCAACCCCAATGCATCTATGAGAAACAACCAGAAAGGCTGCGTTCGGCACATACAGTATCATTTGATGCATCACGTGCAAATATTCTTCTCATGCACAGCTTGTAACCTAAATGCATTCATCAAAAAAGCCACCCTTTTGTGTAGAACCATCATATTAATGCAAATAAGTAAATACAACATGCATGCGTACATGCTTGACTGATTAAATCCTCCCCCCCTCAACTTTGCATGGTCTTAGCACAATCAGATATGTGTGATAATTATGCAAAGGCATGCATGCAAAATGTGCATACAAGGAACCCCGTGTACTTTATAACATCAAAGACAAAGTGCCGTCCTTGTCAGAATAATGCATGCATAAACAGATATTTTATATACATCATGAGACTATTTTGTTTGTTGGTGTTGACTGTGGTGGGGATGAACTAAGCTAGCAAGAGGCCACAGTCCCAGGAGAATTCACTCACAGATCTCAGTTTCTTGTCCCGACCCTCATTCGGTGAATTGTATTAGCCCGCATGGATAGAGATTCCATTGATCTTGGCAGAGGCTGAAATTAGCTAATTAATTAGTGCAGGGGGGGATGAGCAGAGAGAGAGATAGAGAGAGCGCTGAATGCAAAAGTCATCCACAAAACAAACCCATTCCTGTAGTCGCTCCCATGCCTGTGGAGGTTTCAGTTTGAGGCTCTGTACCTTATGTAAATACAATCTTTTGAATTATTCATGAAAAAAGTGTCATGGGCAGTGTTTCTTTGGTATGCAAATGAGATATGTAAATAGACAACATGTTGGACCAGTGGCTGTTTTACGAGATCACGGAGGGATCAATAGTTGAATGGTTTAGAGTGAGTGCATTTGTTTATGCATGTACACATGTTCGTGTCAGATATTGTACAGGCGAGCATGAAGCCGCTGATGTGGACTGGAGTGGAAGGAAAGAAGTGGGCATTGTTGGTGGAAATGCACACAAATAAAATGTGTTAAGAATAATTTGGTTCCCAGCTGAGGTCATTGTGGAATCATGTCTAGTTTTCCTTCCATTCTTGTTTTATTTTTTAAAGGAATGATGCATCAATTGTAATGGTTTATAGATTATTTGACTAATGTCTAGAGGTTCAAACAGTTACTTTGAAAAATCTATTTATATGAGGCGGGAAAAGGCCTTTTTATCGGAACAAAAATAAGTTTTTTACCAAAAGTTCCTACATGACAAAGCAATGTTACCAGAAGGAGCCTCTTTAATTTTCAATTGACTCCTCCTTTGCATGTCTGTTACACACATTTCTATTTTTGGACACTAAAGGACAGAGGGACATCTTTTCAGATAGATGGACTTCATTGTGCAAATGGCACCATGTCCAGTGGAGACGAATCCAGCGGGGCCTCATGGTGGTTCTTTATGAAGCCATGATTTCCTGCATTATGCTGAATTTTTAGACACCGATTTCTGCTTTTCATGCATCAAAGACATGAAGTTAAATGAAGTAAAGGGTAAATAAATAGTTTTTGTATGCATTCTAAAATAAATGGCATTTCAGCCTTGAATCCTCTCATAAAGGAAGTCGCGGCCTAGCCTTCCCATTTGGTTAGCTTACAGCATAGTATCTTTAATTAAGGCATTATACAATCAATCTAATTTTAACTTTCAGCTCAACACGGTTTAGTAATCAGGTTATGAGCCATGCAAAATTCATTTAAGAAATTTAACAAAAATCATTTGTTAAATTTCTATCTCATACACACACAACCAACAACTTCGTCTGGGTCAGGGGTATCTTGAATTTAACAATTCCAATCTTCCACCAATTTTTATTTTTGCTGTCTTTTTAAAAAAAATTTTTTACAGTATTTATAACTACCCCTGTAGACCCTCAATGTTATCCACTCTTATTAAGTCTAATTCTCTTTTTTTTCTGGCTCATCTGTTTTTATTTGTTCTTATGGTTATTATTTGTTTTTATTTGCTTGAATTTGTTTTAACTTGTTCTCCTGGTTATTTTTGCCATATTTTGTTCAGCACTTTGTCATCAAATAATGACATTGAAAGCTTCAGAGCACAGACACACGTGCTTCTTCTGGAGATGTCTATGTGTTGCTGGAAGAACTTTGGGTATAGGAGTTTAATGTTCGATACACAGCTAACAAGTGATTAAAAGGGACTGCATGGCTTATTTGAATATCATTCCGTCCCTACATCTCATTTTCACAACCCTTGAGCCTGCTTGGTGATTTCTTCTGTTCTAACGGTAATGAGAAGTGCACCAGAGTGGCAGATCTAGCCGGGCACAGTGGGATGGAAATGGCTGGGCGCCTATCAAAGTGTCAAAATGGAATATAGCTGTGCTGCACTTTGGCCTTGAGCCACAGGGTGAGTTAGGGATTCAACACACACTGATACATGCTGGCACACACCTACACTGTAAGGTCAACACAATCACTGCTGGGTGAAATCTCTAAATTTGTGATGGAGCGTGCATGTCTTACAGAGAGCAGCTGAGAGATAAAGGCAGAAAGACAACAGAGGCTTCTTGTGAAAGGGTTAATTATAAGGCTAGAGGGCACTTAAGGCACGCAAATGTGCACTCACATGTGTGTGTTCTCGCCCTCGCACACACAGCTGCTCCGTACATTATACATCTGTCCACATGGGAAATAATGAGATCACTAAGATCATTCTCTTAGAAAAAGAAATCTGTTGCATTTTCATGGCTGGTGCCCTGTGCATGTTAAGAGCATGAGATGAGGAGCAAAACCAACTCTCCCTCCACGCGCCAACTCTCCCTCTTTTTTTTTCCTTTTCTCTTCTCTTTCACTCTCTCTTTCCCTCTGGCTTTGCTTAGTGCAAAAATTAGAGCATGTGTGGAAAATGCATGAGAAGTCCACAGATGGTGATAAGGGGAAAAACGGGACAGAGAGAAACACAGGAAAATTAGATGCGAGTATCGTCTCAGCGGATCGACAGCAGGGTCAGTTTGGGGAATCACTGTCAGACTTCACATGCAACCACAACTCTGTTTCCAAAAAAGTTGTGACGCTGTGTAAAATGTCAACAGAAACAGAATGTGATGATTTGCAAGACATTGAAAGCCCATATTTAATTGAAAATAGCACAAAGACACCATATTAAATGCTGAAAATGTTTGGGACAAAGAGGAGAGGGACCATCCGGCTTGTTATCGGCACACAGCTCAAACGCCAGCATCCTGGATGGTATGGGGGGCATTAGTGCACATGGCATGGGTAACCTGCACATTTGTGAGGGCACCATTAATGCTGAACTATATATACAGGTTTTGGAGCAACATATGCTGCCAAGTAGACAACGTCTTTTTCAGGGAAGGCCTTCCTTATTTCAGCAAGACAATGTCAAACCACATTCTGCATGTTTTACAACAGCATGGCTCCGTAGTAAAAGAGTTCGGGTGCTAAAAATGTAAAATTCATCAAAGGAGACCCCAAACTCTTGTGTTGTCTTTGCACTATTTTCAACTACATGTGGCGTTTCAGTGATTGGCAAATAATTGCATACTGTTTTTATTTACGTTTTACACAACTTTTTTGTAAAGGGGTTTGTAAATGCACAGCAGTCAAATTCTGCTGTAGTGAAAATACAAGTCTTCTGCAGTGGTTACGGTGTGAATCCTGAACATGAATGAAGCACAGAAAAGGGCAAAAAATGAGATATGACACCCGCTGCAGTAAAACACTTTCACCCAGCTTAGTTTGGCAGAATATCACCCATGACTCATATGTCAAAGATGATCCTCCTCATGATCTCTGCTATAAGTGAGAACAGTCTACGTGGTGGCCTTTCCCCAAGTTAATTAACTTTGATTTGAATGTTTGATTATTATAAGTAAGTGTTACGAATGCCATCATCATTTCATGTGTATTTCTTCAGTGTAGTTCTTCACATGAGCTGAACAAGACAAACATTGTACACGTCTTAAGGGAAACACTTAAAGACACCTGTAGAATGTAAATTAAACATTATATACTGTAGTTCCAGTATTTTTAATAGTACAAAATGACCATAATTAATGTGGTACAAAGTGCAGCTTTTGTAAAAACACGGTCACTCCCATACCTGACCTCAAATATGTGGGTGTAATAAGCAGGTAGGAGGTTGAAATATTTCTGTCAGCTGGGGTTTTACTGCTACTTCCTTCACACACAGCATTAATTTGTCTGCAGAGGTCAAACATTAATACTGCTGATTTAAGATTTTTCTTTTTGGCTAAATGTCTCATATTCTGTTGAAAGACCTCTGAGCCAATGGGAATTTCTCCCACACAATCCATAATGTGTTTCCATTAAAGTAAGCCTAAGTGGGAATAACCTGAAATGTTACTGGAACCCACTGGTGCTGTAGCCTGGGATTCTGTGTTGTGTTTGTGGAGATCAGGATTCCGGAATGTGGTTGTGAAATAGGTAAATTTGAATTCTGACTGTATTTAATTGGCTCTGTCGTAACCTTAGCGACAGGAGCGTTCGTTGTGCTCGTTGCGCTATGGAGCAATAATTTAACAAGTGAGACCCTGTTTTCTTTATTTGCATTCATGAAACAAAAACAACAACAACATAGAACCTACAAAAGTGAGGGAGAAGAAGAAGACTGCAAGTTAATAAACAGGATTGTTAATAATGGGGTTTTAAGAATATTTAAAAAATGATCTTTTAAAATGTTTTATGATGAAGGACGTTGTACGCCTCAAGGATAATGCACAGTGAGAAACACTGAATGTGAACCTTTTGTTTCGACAAAAGCTCCACAGGGTCCCTTTGATGCTTTTATTATTAAAAAGGAATTGATTGTGTTGAAGGTGAGGAGGCGTTTATTACCCTGAACTTGCTCTAAATCACATTGCGTGCATGAAAAAAAAACAGAAAACGGCAAAGTTTGAGATTGGTTTGAACCAGACTGTAACGACTAAATAAAAAAAAAAGGGCACACATTAAATCTATAAAATGAAATAAACAAATATGATGAAATAATATGAATATAAATTGGATTTCTTTATTTTGTTAAAGACATTTTGGCAACTGCATGACTGTTAACATATCTGCTGTCAGTCATTTCAAAGTAAAAGGGTTTGGTGATTGGGGAATCCCAATTTTCAAACAAGACGTTCGCATTTCCAAAACTTCCAAAAGAAAGCAAATTCCAAAGCAAAAGTTTGTCTGAGTGATTAAATGTTTTATCATTTGTCATGGCAACATGAAGTCTGGATATAAGGCATCACAGGGCAGGGGGAGGGTCTAAGACAGTCAATCATGCAGTCACCTTTTACTCAATCCTTTTACCCCACGGTCTACTGCCATCTATTCGTCATTTCTCCACCTCCTCCAGCTCTGTCTCCCCTTTATTTCTCACCCGCTCCCTTTTCGTATGTAAGTAGTTCTCATTAATCATCACTCGGCCTCGACTGCTCAGGCTTGTATGGATTTTTGTTAAATTGCTTCTGCCGCATAAATAGCACATATAAATTTGTGCGCATTCAACTCACAACTGATGTGTGATTAATGTGCGAGGGTGCATTTGCTTGTTTCGCTGCAGATTTAGGCCCTAACAACAAGTAGCATTCATACCTCATCTTTAGCGGGAATGGCTCTGTCAAGGCTGAAGGTCACGGTGGGAAATTTATCGTGTCACAGTCGGAGTCGTAGAGAATCTTGTGGGTAATAACTAATGACCTGCACACACTGGAAAGATATCACTCACACCTTATCTCGGCCTGTTCCCGCCTGCTCTGTGTTCTAGTTTGCAGTTGACAACTGTTTGTCATCTGCAAAACCAGCACGATGAGAGCAAACCCCATGGATTATGTGCATAGAAACTGTTGAGATATACCCATGCTAGAATCTCTTATTCCACAGTCCACGTGTATTACTGGAGGCTTGTTCAAGGATACTATGGCTAAAACATAATAATAATAATAATAATAAATCTAAAAAGTAAGTGTTCTTTGAAAGTCTTCTAGTGTATGGTGGCATTTTTATGCTACCATACACTAGAAGACTTTCAAGACTCTTAAGTCTTTTACACATTTAAAGACAAAGTCACAGGTTTTGCAAAGACTTGGGCCCCGTTTACACAACAACGTTTTCGCTGAAAATGGACACGTTTTTTTTCTTTGCGTTTTCAAAACCTTCTGAGTTCACACGGCATAATTTCCGAGACGATCCCCGTTCACACGGATCCGCAAAAAAACGATTGACAGGGCTGTAGTATGTATGCCAAGGCAGATGTTGGTAACTTTTCAAAATCAACACCACAGAAGAAGATCACGGTGGTGGTTCAGCAAATCTACATTGGAGGAGCGTTAATAAACTCAATAGAGTCTGCAGCACTAACAAAACCGGACGTAGTAGGTTGTTTGCTGTCTAAGAGGCACTCATGCTCACTCCAAAGCTCCACCAGTTTCTCCTCCTGGCAATTTTTGGGAATTTTAAGCATTTTATTCATTCTTTTTTTTAACTTCTTTGTAACTGTATTTCTTCAATGAAATGACCCATAGAGGCGGATCCTGACTATTTCATGCTTGTTAATCTTTCAGGAAAGCAGTAAAGTTACCTAGGACCCAGCACTGAATAATGAGTTCTGCTGTAATTTGGCCTCGCTGCATTGAATAATGTCCAGGGCACTGAGCTGTCACTGAAAGCCTCATTAGCCAATGGGGATGCACCCCTGAAAAAGAACCTACCACATGAGAGGATTGTGTCGGATCTGCAAACAAGGAGTCAGGCAGCGCAAACAAGAGAACTCGCAGCTTTAAATGCAAAGCTGGAAGTCTGTTGTGTAAGAAAGAAGCACAGCAACAAAACAACATAATATAAAACCAAAAGAAATTGTAGTTTACATGATTACATAATTACATTTCTCAAATTCGATTATATTGGTACATACCTGTAAATCACTGTATAATAATTCCAATATAAACTGAAACAAAAGAACAACTTGATTAATATTAGGGATGTGTGGACTTTAAATCATCCCGTGAAGATTATCCAAAGATGGAGCACACCCTGCAATTCTGAGGTTTTTAGGCTTCTATTGTAATTCGTTTTTGGAATGAGGTTGACCTTAAACGCAATAACATTAATGCATTAAAGTTTCTCTATTTGTTTTACAATTTGCCGTCCAGCCTGAAAACTTGAAACTCAATTTCTCTGCTATTATAGGTGATAAAATTGAGTCCATCATAATTGGGACTGCAACAAAACAAAGCAACTGCCACAAATTCCCTCAATAAAAAAAGATTCCCTCTAGAAAACACTGACTTAAGCAGAATAAGTGTGATCATGGGGTTGAGTTAACGTCTGCACTTACTGTGTGTCCATCTCAGCCGTGAAAGCAATTAACTGTAATTAGATCATCCTCGGGGGTGTGATGGCCGGCAAAATAAAGGCTGATGGAATTTATCTGATCATGATTAAATCTAAGTTATTGCAGGAGTTTCCTCATGAACTTGTTTATTCGCTCCATCTGTAACACATAAAAAAGTTAGCCCCTTCTCGGGGCGTTCGCAAAACAAATATGGAATACAAATCAATTTAGCAGAGCCCTAAGTGCTATTCCTCAGATGACATTTCCTGCAGTTGCGCTAGAAAAATAAAATTCAGAGACAATCAAAAAGCCATAAATTCTGGATATCAAATAGCTTCCTCTGAGGTTTATGGTCGAATTCCCTTTGCTGATGTGATTTTGAGTCGTTATTTCGCACCAGTGCGCATAAATGGGAATCGGATTTATATTGAAATGGCATACCTCATGTTTGATGTGGGAGAAGTGATCAATGATTTCATTAATTTGCTTTACATTGAGCTTGGAGAATAGAGCTTCTTCTGGGCCAACAGCTTCCCCTTATCCTCCTCCTGTGCATGCAGGCTTATCTGCCCATCTGTCCCACACTGTCTTCCCCTCGTAGGCCGGTGGAACACGACACCACAGAAGAAGAGACCTTTGATTCAGGTGAATGCTTGATTATTCTTGAGGCTTCGCCCAAGCCTTTCCTGTGTTCTCACAGTGAAACTAATACAGGAGGTCAAAAGTGCTTGTGAACTTGCTGTGCAGCAGTTTGTTGTGATACAGTCAAAAAAATCACCATCACAACCACTTTAAACTGATGGTACCTCTCTCTCTCTGTTTTTTTCTCTTTTTTTCTCCTCTCTTTTCAATTCATTTATTGATTCCTTTTTGTTAATTTTTTTCTCCATTTTTTCTTTATGTAAACATATTTTTTGTCACTTATTATTGTTAGTATTATCTTTAGTAGAAGTATCGTTATGTTTTTTTGTTTGTTTTTTCCCTGGATATTTTACAGAGACAGGTATTATTGTTCTTTATTTATGTTCTATACAAAAAAAAGTGGTTGTCTTGGTTTATATATTGCATATCCAAATAAAGAAATCAATAAAAACAAAACAAAGTCTGATGGTAACCCGATCTGATAAGACAACAACAAATAAATATTTATCAGAATTAAATGTACATGGACACTGTTATTGATTCCTCCTACTATAAATGCTTTATTAATCATTGGTGCACCTCACTTTAACATTAACTACATTTAAATTAATTCTAATTCTAATAGAATAATTCTACTCACTGATTATTCTATGCCTATGCTTCAGTGAGGACAAGCTCAATATCGACATGATTAAAACCCAGTCTCTTAGAAGTAGCATCTTTTGAAGGCACACATGCAGGAAAAGTAAGAGTTGAATTAATTTTTTTCTCCACTTGTGGTTCTTGAGGGGGAAACTTTCTCCAAATAATCAAACTTGGGAGACGTGATTTTACCGTGTATTGTAGTTTTTCTATTAAGACTCCATTAGCTGTTTGACAGAGGCCGTGAGATGCTGTTAATCAGAGCGTAGGGAAAGCAGTGGAATTAATCTCTAATCACCAAGACTGTAATCACCCCATACATCACCCAGGCATATGGGCAAGATGGGAAAAACACACTCAAAAAACGTGATTGTATGCACATATGTCAACGAGTGAACAGTGTGCACATACAGCTGACATGTTAGGAGAAAAGGTGTCACTTTGTGAATTAGATTTGGACACAGCTTAGTTGTTCCACATTAATTTTAGTGCAAATTCCTCATTCTATTAAAAAAACCCTCATTAAATGTCAATATTTACTTCATTTATATTCTTCTCCTCCAAATGTCTGATAACCACTTTCTACCATATTTCATACCACTATTTTTTTTCACTTAAAGCTGCACCAATCAATATTGTAACTGGATCTATTGGCTAACCAGCCCACTGGTTTGATTTTTTCCTGCCCTCAGATTCGACTCCTATCTAGCTTGAGAACATAGTGAAACATTTAAAAGCTAAACTGTCCGTTTTTTTTTTTTTTTGCCCAGGAGTTAATTGAGACCAAAATAGAGCTTAAAAGGAGATTGTATTAGGAACTTAGATGGGCAAGAATGTGAAAAATTTATGCTCATGTTCAAGTCTGCTATGTGTAAATAGAGCAACTGTTTGTTAACACAATAGCGAAAAACTACATCATAAAGCACATTTTAGGATGCTTTGCTGCCCCCTAGTGGCTGCAAACTCAACTATTGCAACTTTTAAGTAAGTTTAATGGAGAATTTTTAATTTTATTTGTATATCAGAGCATACTTTATTTTGGAAATTTAATTTAGAAATGAAACTTCATTATTGCACACTTTGTTCAGATTAATGCAAAGTGGCTGGAATAGAGGAATTTCAATGATTAGCTTTGCATGACTTTTAAAAAAGCTAATAAATATAAATGATTATTATTATAATAATACTGATTCAAAGGCATGATGACATTATGGTACGGCTGTTTTGAAAATTAACGACCAGCTTTTAAAATCATATTTTTTATTGAATAAAACAAACGCATAAAACAAAAATAAAACCAAAGTGAAAATTTGTTTTACCATGTTATATTTTAATTTCTGCAGAGACAAAAATGACAAGCAATTTATTTACACAAACCTGTACAAAAGCAAATTAAATTATGTAAAATATCTCATAAATAGAAGTGGACTTGCGTTCAATACACTTTGCCATGTTCAGCTAAGCTGCGTGCATAGTGACTCATATTAAACAATGATAAATTTGTTCCTCAATTTCTATATCAACATCCAAGTCGCAGGACAAATAGTAATGGTTAATATTACAAATCTCATTACACACTGTGAAGGCTATATGAATAGAGGAGAGCATGGGCTGAACACACACCTCAGGCGGCAAGATACAAACATGTAAATGAGAAGAAATAATTGATTAACTCATAAATGAACTACACTGTATTCAGTGTACAGGCATTGTTTCTTTCATGCCTCCTATTTTTTGTCTAAGGCTCACACTGCAGAGTCTTTGTTTTCGACTCACCTTTGAATACCACAGCAAACATTGTACCGCTCTCATTTGTAGCGCCGGGTTTCATCACCTGCTCATATGCATACGCTGTAAATCTGTGTTCGAGTGTCGCGCCGCTCGGCGTATCCTGAGGTGTGTGTTCTGTCAGCAACTCTCCATTGCAGCTTTTTTTATTTTTTTATTTTTTTTCCCCGTTTCCACTCCTCCTAGTAAGCTGTCACATTAGCATTTTTATCTCTAGGCTCCCTCAACTCTCAGCAGTCAAATGTCTCCAAGCAGCCCCCCCATTGCCCACCCACCCCCTCCCAATCTTTCTACACTTCTATATTCAGTCCTAGAGCTTGTTTCATGCACAGAGAAGGTTACTTGACCTCTGATGTCATACATGTACATGAGTGGAACACGACAAAAAAAAACCAATCCATTATATTGTTATTATTACTACCAACAAGCAACTTTTGAATGTACCTGTACTCACTCTGTGATGCAATATGCGAGGAATGGATATCCCAACAAGGTAATTGAACCCAATGAATAATAGCCATTTGATAATCTTACAGGCAAAACTGACATTTGACTGTTTGTCCTCAAAGGACCGTTTGACATCATGGGATTTCATCTAAGATATGCAAGTGTATTTCAGTCCACTCTTAAATATCACCCCATCTAATTTTGTAAGCATGTCGACATAATTGTTTATGCACCATTCCAAACCAACATTGACTCATACCGATTGGTATAAAAGGCACAATTGCATATTTGCATTCACTCTAGTATTTTTTTTTTATGTTTTTTTTTGTTTCTTTTTTCAGAAGCACTCTAAATATACAAAGTGGCACCAGATAAAGAAAAAGTAAAACACATTGTAGTACATTGTCATGTTCATTTCCATGGTTTTGACTGTTATGATGTGAGAAATTAATGTGCGGGATTACAAAGTAAAGTACAAGATGAGGATAAAAATATGCAAATCTAATGCTGTGAAGTAGATGTAAATGAAACACGATGGATTTGAGTTTGTGTGGTGATAGAATTGATTGAAAAACTATAATGAAATTGATCAAATATATATTAAAAAAACAGTATGATCTTAACGGATGTACTAAGTTGTACTACATGTTTCTTTAGGTATAACAAAAGCAAGCAACAAGGTGTATTACCATGTTTACAAGGAAAACATTTTTTTTGTACATTTTCTTTTACAGTTTTTTTCTTCTTCCTTCTCAGTAAGTGAAGTAAGTTCCCATTAAACGTGCAGTAAAAAGTAAATATTCATGTATACAGTTGTTAAGTATAGGAGCACTTTCCTTCGAACAACAAGTAGTACTTACAGACTATAGATTGCCGGAATGCGAAAAAAAGCAGCTCCAGTCAAACCAAAGGGGTTCTGCTAACATAGAAAAAGGTTCCATTGCATCTGATATTCTTTTGATTTATTAGAGTCATGAGATTTTGTGCCTCTGCAGTCGCGAAAAAGAAACATCACGGGAGACGGGGAGGCAGGACATCTCAACGTTGTGATGTGCCGGTGTGTAAGTGGTCCGTAAGCAGTTCGGAAGATTTAACTGATATTTTAGTTGAGACATCACATTCTTATCGTTCAATCTCAACCCTTCATTATAAAAAAATCTTCATGTGATGCATACTTAAAGCAAAGTTCTCCCAAAAAGCTATCTTTGTGTGTAACGGGGGAATGCTTCATCCTGTTTGCGAAGCTTTGGTTTCACATCTTTCCGCAACTAAAAAAACAAAACAAAACAAAAAACTGGTATTTTCACTTATAGATGACACTTTTTGATTGTTCTTCATTGAGCTGATTCTTACATTCGTGCTCAAAGACGCCTTCACTGTTCACTACGGGAAGCAACATCCACTAGTGCTAAAAGAACTCTCGGACAGTCATGTGTGGGTCACCATGAAGGCTTGAGAAAAAGTGGAAAAAGAAAGTTGATGCTTGTTGGTTATGTGTACATTATGATATTTATTGCTCAGTCTATTACACAACAACAACAAAAAAAGACATGATGGTAAAAAAGCTGTCCTTGCAGCTGTTTTAGCACCAGCTTGGCCATGTTTAAGCCCCAATAAGCCAGTGTATCGTCGGTGTACATCTATAGTATACACTAAATATAGCCAGAACACACACCGTATATACTGCATATTTAGCCCATACACACATAGAATTTTAATTTCACCTCCATTATTTTAATCAAGGCATGCCACATAATGTTTTTGCCCAAGACTATCAATCAGTACAGCAGTGCCACTGGTCTGAGTTAAATTAATCTGCTTCTTTTGCGTAAGTGTGTGTCTGTGTGTGTGATCGAGAACAAACAGGGTAAGTATTACAACTGGATACAAACAGCGGAATCCCACCGAGGTGATCCGAATATGCACAACCATGTACACACATGCTTTTTCCAGCCAACAAGGTGATGTCACCGTTCTACTTTTGCAGTTTGCGAGACGGTGTCAGTCTCAACCTCGCCAATCAAAGACAAAGAACAAGAGACTGAGGAAAGGTTGCAAGACAAAATTGAATGACAGCAGTTAGCATTGTCGCTGTGGTCTAATGTTTATGTACAATGAGTTACTTTTCCACCTGTGAAGAGCGTACACACTGGTAGAATCAGCCAGCATGTGTTCGTCAAGGTATACCAGTGGTGTTAAAGTCCGAAGCAAGGTGTTGTTGCAGCAATCCCATTGGTTTTGTCCAAGAATCTCTTATCCAGAGAAGACTGAGTGTTGTTTTCTGGGCTGTATGTTTAAAGCTTAGTCTTTGCCGTACAATTTGAATAAAGTCAAGTTTTGGTCCGCCATTGAGCAACTTTAATCCCAACAGCCAAGATGATGGAATCCACAGGCAGCTCAGTTAAGATAGAGACCTTTATGTCTAATATATTGATGCAGCCACTGAACATTGTGGCCAGAGTGTTGCATCTATCAGGAATTTAAAAACAAGGCATAGCCAGACACACTTTAAAGTCAAAATAGTCCACATGTACAACTGTTTTCTACAAAAAACACAAACATAAAAAGAAACGATCTTTTGTACAGTGCCATTTTCGTGGAATGGGGAACAGCGGGTAATTCATGCATGTACTGAATATGTAAAATGAGTTGACTATTGTACAGATCGACTGTCAGGCAGCAGATCATGTCCCAAGAGCCCGACTCGCCAGTAAAACAGCCTCATATTTGCCCTCAGTTTTTCCTCCTCCTTTCGTCCAGGTAGTGGCCAGAATTATCCCTTAAAAAGTGGTACTATCTTTATATTTCTACTTCATTAAGGAGCAGTCCTAAAAGTCTTTGGAGAAAGTTTAGTCCTCATGTAGAACAAGGGCGGCTAAAAGTTTCTAGAGCTGTTATGGTGGTGATAAGAACCTACTCAGAGTTTTTATACCATAAGTTGTGGCACAGGTGCATCCAACCCTCCCATCTCACAGGTAGACCTCCCGCCGTGTCAGAGTACCACAGGAAGTGGGCTTGTACTCCCCAGTGGGTGCCAGAGGGATCTCCTCGGTGGGGTGACCCAGCACCTCCTCCCCACTCCCCGGCGAGTCGTAAGAGGGTGATCCGAAGGCCTCGTAGCTGGAGGAAGAGGAAGCCATCTTCTTGTTGAGCAGGTTGCGATTGCGGTCGCCCATCATGTGAGCGGCGGTGGGGTCTCCATTGGCCATGGCGGCCATGGCGAGGGTCTCTTGGCTGCCGGGCTGCTCTGCACTGCTGCTGCCGCTGCTGTTGCCGCTCATGAAAGTGGAAAGCTTTGGTTGTTGTGGAGTGGTGGTTGACTTGGAAGGCCGTCGCTCAGGCGACGTGCGCACAGGCATCCAGCAGGAGTCCGAGTGGCCGTACTCGTCGCATTCCCGGGTGCACTTGCCAGTCATGGCTACGTCAGGCAAGGGCCGGGCGTCTAGAGGAAGCAGAGGGAGACAAACAGAAGTAAATGATGCTGTTTGTTTCACTAAATTGGGATATTTAATGATAATCTACCTTTTTTTTAAACTAAATTAATTCCCTAGTGCTTTGTGTGGTATGTGTGACATGATTATGATGTTCTTAATTAGATGTGTGAATCTGTATTTTCTCCCTAATGGGGTCATCAACACATCTGAATGTTAATGGATAAGGTGGAAAAGCAACAAAAAACTGCTGACAATGAGTGCCAGACACATGTTGTCACAGCTGATGTAAGCTCTGAATTTTGTCACCGGTGGACAGAATTGAGCTTTTGAGGATAAAATTCCGTGTTTTCATGCAGAACCCAAAACCACATGGCAGAAAAAGAAAAGAAGACTCCACTGGCTACAACAACAACAGCCTCAAACTGAAGAACAAAGGCGTGAATCCGAGCTGAAATAATGTCATGCTTCAAAACATATTTGTGCTGAGAGGGGAAGGGGAGGGAGGGGGAAATCGATGGAGAGAGAAGAGGGGAGGTCAGTTTCTGTTGTTCAATTAAATGTCTAAAATCCAAGATGCACAATTAAGCCTACTCTGTGTGTGTTTGCAATGTGTGTGGGTGAGTATGTTTGTGAGATAGAGGCGCCAACAGCACCGTGTTTTCTTATCTTGTGATTGACAGATGGCAATCAAATTGTGATCTAAGTAGCTTAATAGCTTTGTGTGGCTAAGGCGTCCTGATATCCTCTTAAATCCACTAATAGGGGTCTTAACCAATTGCCTAGCTAGGAGCTGGACTCAGATTAACTACGTCTACTGCATTACTTTGGAAAACAAATTATGTGCTTACAATGCTACACCAGGACAACAGGTCTGACAGATCCTCTGCTGTCAGATGGTACAAGAGTTAATTCCAGTGCGATACACGAGATATAATTATCCCAAATGCAGCAAAAACAAAGCTGAGCAGCCGGCTCAATGTAAGACGGAAACTGTAAGGTTGAAAGGAAGGAAGGAGTCTCCTCCAAAGCCGTGACCGTACACAGTACAGAGCTGATAGGAGTGCCAGTGTTGTTAGATGACCTGATGCGAAGTATGGAAAACCAAAATCAAGCAAAGCGAGGGTGAGTGCAAAGCAAGCCAAGCATGCCTTTGCCCATAATAAAAAAAGAAATAGCAAAAGTTTGGACCATGGCTTACTTTTAATGCTCTTTTTCTCCTGTAAAAGAAAAAAATAGAACAGGAATCACTCTTTGTTGTCCACTTATGCAACAATATATATATAGATATAAACATGTAATGTATGAGAATTCCTTGAGGAAAACTGAAAAGTCACAACGGCACCAAAACAGCGTTTATGCAGAGCAGACACATGACTGAGGACACGATGCAGCCGAGACAAGGACAGCAAAGACGGAGAACGTAGGTCAACAGAATGAGACTCTTGTGTAGCCCTACTCATTTTGTCTCTTAATCAAAAAATCAATTCCTTGTTTCACTTTTTTAGTAAAAAAAAGAAAAAAAAGAAATCAACATTACTTTACTAAGAGTGCCATTCCTGCGCTGCTAGAACTCTTATTTCTGCTAAATTCTAGAATCCATTTTCATGCAACAAGCATAAATTGATAATTGCCTGCTATATAGCCTCGGGGAGCAACTTTCACTTGAGAGAGAAATCAAATAACTTTTTGTTATTAGGGTGCCCAAAACAAATGAGCAGCTCTGTTTACTGAAATGAAAATAGCTAAACAAATGAGGAGACAGGCGAGAAAATAAGACAAGATATGATGCCAATCACAAATAGTTAACATGTCAGCTGATGTGGTGAAAATGATCACGCTGGCTATGGATTATAGCATGAAAAAAAATGGATGTCTTTGTCTCCCTCTCACTCTTTTTCTACCTGTCAGCTTGACAACATAGCCCTGCTCAATTGCACCGGTACGATTGAGCCATCAGGCTTCACCCACAATGCCCAGTGTTTCTCACAAGGCTGCGGCACCCTGCCCTCGGATGCTTATCTAATTGCCCCCTCACCCCAGTTGCATTCCGACAAACTGAGGGGGAAAAAAAAAAAAAAATCAGAATTTCTGAAATTCCTCTCGAAGGTAAGCAGTCAACCTTCGCTATATATCCCCACTGCCCTGCTTGGTAGTTAGCCGGTGCTTGTGTGTGCTGTGTGCGCTGAAAGGCAGATTATTTCCCAGCCACGGTCCATTGACTCTGCAGGGTTGCTAAAATTGAAGACGCTTCCAACTGAGCTAATGAATTGGGCTGCTATAGCATAGCAAAAATGCTCAGTTTTTTTTTTCCCTTTCCTCTTTCCAAACTGTCACCTCCCTCTGAGGTCGGCCCATCAATAAGAGTATTTAATACCGCTTAAATAAATCTGTCCTCAGGACAAATAAGTGTTCTGGAGCCGGCTTCGGCTTTCACTAGTACTTGAACCTGTTGGCTAAGGAATAGCTGCAGGGAGTATTAAATTAATTTTAACATTCTCTCTGCATCATCAGTTTATTATTTATTCATTCTGACAAGAACATAAGTCATCAGAATACAAGCAAAAACATCACGAGATGGTATCTTATTACATATAAGATGTCTCGAGTATTTCGGAGAATAAGTCATGCGACATTGCTTTTGCGACATTGCTTTTTAACATGTCCATAGGCCATTTCAGGACCCAATTCAGAAATCAGGACGTAGAAAACATCTTTAGAGAAAAGCCCTTTAGAGAAAAGCACACGGAGCGCTGCACCAGGCTTTTGTTACTCATTCGCAAACACCCTGCGATTCACAACACAACACAAAGCAAGTGGGTCATTCTGCTGTGTTAAAAAGCCTCCCTGCATGACTGAAGGCCCTCCATCCCAGGTTACATCCCCTAAGGCGCGTGCCTTTTTTTATTTGGGGATCAAGAGCTGGAAAACAGTGGCATTAGCCCTCTTTTACTTAAAAGAGGTGAAGAGCAAGGGAGGGGTATACAGCACGGGAATGATTGAGGGGCAATGGACACGACGGAGGAGCAGCCCCCTTTCCCCGAGTTGTAATTCCATGTGGACAAAAACGGTTTGCTGCTGAAGCGATGATTAACTAGTGAGTGGATGTTTCTGCCTCACATTCTATAGTGCAGACTTTCTTCATTTGTGTGCGGCTGAAAGTGGGCCAGTGGCTGCGCTGTGGCTTTTCTTAGGTTGGCTGACTAGGTTACACTGTGGGATATTTCATGAGAGCCTCCACTGGTGGGGTCCAGTAGCAGTTTGACGGGGCGACTTTAGCACTAAAATCATGCAGTGGTAGGAGAAAAAAAACAAAAAAAACAGAGACTTAGACTGTTTTTCCTTCTGGGCATGTGCACACCAATGTCTGCTGTGTGGGAATTTGTAGCCAATTACAGTTCAGTTTGTTTGTTTGTGTCATGGTACTATACATTGCGTTTTCACTTGCCAGTCTGCGTTTATCTACGTCACCAGTGCTCCCAGCTTTCAGCTGTCTCCTCCACTGCACCATGACTTCTTTCCTCTTCTTCCTCTCTGTATTTTTGCTATGAAATACTGAAGCTCTCTGACTTTTTGCCCTCCTTTTTTCCAGCCAGCAGATTCAAGTCAAACAGCTGAGGCGTTGAGAGAACGGGATGAAGGGAGGGAGATGAAAAAAAGAAAGAGGACAAAGCAGAGGTGAGGCGCCTGCATGCATTTTTGTGCGTCGACGCTGCGTCTTTGACAGACACTGCAGTCGAAACGGACGGCGGATAGGGGTCAGAGCGGGAAGGGAGGAGGAGGGCGCGAGGGAGAAAAAATGATGACAAGAGGGAGAAGAGAGGAGGAGAGACTGAAGGACGGAGAGTGTTTGTGCTGAGTGTTGTAGGGTCAGGGCCTGGGAGAAGGGAAACAGCAGATTGAATGGAGAAGACAGCATGGCTGCCTCTGGGCCGTCACAGGCCAAAGACACTGCCAAAGAGAGCAACGGAGAGAGGAGAGGAGAGCGAGGGAGACAGGGGGAGATCCGAGAGAATTGAGGACATTAGCAAAGACAGGAGGAGAGGAGAGAGGAGGGGAGGGGAGGGGAGGACAGGACAGAAGAAGAAGAAGCGACGACAAAGGGACCTTTGATAATATAAGCTGTACTGTCCTTTAAATAAATCATGGAAACATGTGCTCCCAGGTGAAGACTCACATTAACTTATCAGTCCAAAGACCTTCATTTAGCCTGTTTAAGGCTTCAAATTATCTCTACAACAGTGAAGTCTTGTGTGCAGATGGATGCCGATAGCCATTCACCTCTCCACTATCTCTATCTAATATACTTCCATCACATTCCTCACATTAAGAAACCTAAAATAACCTCCATGTGGCATTTACACCCATCTGCATGGATCTAATTTAAAGCCACCACCGAACATCCATTTGGTCTGGACAAGGAAAGGGGGAAGTTTTACAGGTTTAGGCAGAACGGGCAGGAGAGGGCGCCTGTGTGGGAACAGGGAGTCTAGGTCTGGGAATGGGCTCCTGATTGCCTCGCACCCCTCATCAAAAGGCCTCCCTGTATGGACGGATCTATTTTGCACGGCAGAGCAATCAGCGTGGAGATGACAGTGTACATTGCCGGGTGTCACACAGATTACTCCGTGTGGCTGAGGGAGAGAAAATGAAATATTTATCCTGGAAAAAGCAGCTGTGGGAAAGACTCCTGACACAATATAGGAGAGGAGAGGGAAGGGAGACAAATGAAAAGTGATACGAGGAGACGGAGACATCGACATGGATGAAACTCTACAACAAAGACACCTAGCTTTGATTTGCAGTCTTCCTTCTTGTTTCTCCCTTTCTGCTCTTTCTCGCCTCTAATAAAGTCCCGTTTAATTAGGTGAAACTTGACGACTAATTATGGTGTTAAGATTGCGTCTGCCTGCGTTTGGCTGCCTCGCTATCCAGGGGCCCCTGTGGCATCGCCTCATAGCTGAGAGGTCCTCTCATCTCAAGACCGACAGGCAGAAAGACATGCACACACACAAAAACTAAAAGTGGCTGCGGGGAAAGGAAGTAAGGAAATGGAGAGAGCGTCAGGAAAAAGAAGAAGAAGAAGAAAGAGGTCTGAGATGAACAAAAAAATAAGGTAGGGGAAAGAGAGAAGAATAGGTGCTACATTATTAATGCCTTGATGGCGAGTTCAGACGGAACAATATCCACAGGAAAAAGCGATATTTGTCTTTCTCTCGCTAAGATGTTTGCCAGATAATTAAGGAGGGATGGAAGGGAGACAGATGTGCAGTGGTGCAAGGGAAAATGAGAACAAAAGGGGAGTCCTGGGGAGCAATGACCTTTGGAAATGCAAGTCATGGCGCGCACAGCGAGCAATGGCATTAATTGATGGCATCAGCAGTGGAGGCTTTTTCACACAGTTAAGTTAAATCCGAACCTCAAATATATAACCTCAAACAGGAAGCCGGTTGGATGGAAAGCACATTAAATAACACATTTTCTGTCAAATAGATAAGAAGTAACAACTTTACATGCGCTCCTTCGCCATGTTTTCAACGCCATAAGATTTTCTTTCTCCACATAACCTTTTCACTTTGGTAGTTCTGCTACAGGAATGCTCTTAAAAGAGGCAGCAGGAGATCTATTCTCTGCCTTCTGAGCTTCTTGAAGTATTTACTGCCTGGCAAGGGCATCTGAGGGAATAATCTGGAGCCTCCTGCTATGCCTTGAGAGGTGCAGGACGGGTGAGGAGAGAAGAAAAAGGGAGGTTGAGTGAGAGAGGGAGAGGGTACAGAGCCCCGATCGAGGTTTGTAATGAGCTGTCACCTTCTGCCTCGCTTTTTGGAAATCTCTGTTTGGAGCAGCGTGCACACGAAGGCCATCTAGTACTTATAGGAGACTTCCTCTATAGGCTCTATGTAGGTAGATCACTTCCTTTTGATTCTCCCTCTGCTAGCTTATATGCTAAGGGTTTCTTCAGGTCTCAACAAGTTAAATTCAAGACCTTTTAAGACATTCTAAATGAATATTTAAAGGCATTTAAACGGCCCTTGTTGAAGTAGCATTAAATATACCAGAATATTTAAGCCCTATCTAAACATATTTAAGGCCTCATATAACACAGACTTTTTAAGGCCTAAAATTCAGATGATTAAATTTTAAATATTTTAAGGCCCTGCAGGAACCCTGGAACTAGCATTGCAAAAACACTGCAGGTTAGCATTGTGGTATAGTATGGCTGTTTTTCTCTTACACCCTCTTCCTGGAATAATAAATGCAGTGCGGCCTGCTTCTCATGAGGTAATTAATAGAGGAGAGATTGCTGAGCATAATTTAATTCTGGTGACAATCTCTCAGCCAATCATCACTTGCGGTTTGCAGTCACCCTCCCCTCTCGACACGTTCTCTCTCTTCGGGGTCTCTACTCTTTCTGACCATTTGCACAGTCGCCCCGTAAATAAAGTGACCCTGCATTCGTCGCGCATGCGGACACGCTAGCATGCACGTGCAGAGACGTGCAGGTGGAGCTCCTCTCAGCAGCAGGTGGTGTTTACTGCAAGGATATATTCTCCGTCTCGGGTGTGCGAGCAGCACAGACGAGCGTCCTTAGAGCACCTCTGACCTCTGGCCTCATCTATAAATGGAGCAACAGCAAGATGATGTGGAGAGAAGAGAACCAAAGTGACTCATCCACTCTGCTAAGAAGAATGATGGCGCTTGGCTTCCTGCCACACACACTAGACTACTGAAACAAAAAAGTCTGAAACGACGTCTGACTTAAAAATACCTCCAAAATATGTTATGAAATCCATTCAAACCTAAAAACAGAACGATTTTCTCACCAGGCTTTCATATTGTCCTTGAAGTTTAACACTTGAACACCTGAATGGTAGCTACAACAAACATCTCTGTAGATGTGATTCATATATGCTTGAAAAGACACCCAATTGCAGTATAAAATAAAGCACCACAGCTCCTGCTTTATGTTCTGCTCTCTTTAGCGTGGCATTCTGAGCTTATACAAAATACTCTGGAAGACCCGTAAGGATTAGCGTTAGCCGCTCTGCCGTGGTGCACACATACAACGCTGCTAGCAACCGATAAAACAACACGGCATCCTCGCCTCACTTTCTGTGGGGTTGAAGCAAACCTTACATTAACCATGCAGCATGTATGAAGCTGGTGTGTGTGTGTGTGTGTGTGTGTGTGTGTGTGTGTGTGTGTGTGTGTGTGTGTGTGTGTGTGTGTGTGTGTGTGTGTGTGTGTGTGTGTGTGTGTGTGTGTGTGTGTGTGTGTGTGTGTTTGTGTGTGTGTGTGTGTGTGTGTGTGTGTGTGTGTGTGTGTGTGTGTGTGCAGCATTCCCAGCCACAGACAAGAGAAGCACACAGTATTATTTGATAAGACAAACACAGGACAAGGGGTGGTGGGTGTGTAGAAAATGGTAGGGCTTATACTGAGCTACTGTGAGTGTGTGAGCGAGGGGTTAAATCAGTTAGAAAATGTGTATTTTTTTATTGTTTATTATTCCTCTAAATTCTCTCCCTCTCTCACACGCCATCTCTCCCTTCCTCTCTGTCTCTCTCCAGTCTTTAGAAAAAGAAGTGTCATTGCTTCCCCTACACTCTTACTCTTATCGCACACTCCCAGGCACACTCACACAATAGCCTGTTTTACACCATTAAATGGTTATTTGTCAAAATACAATTTCGATTAAATCCTTCCTAAAATAAAATAAAATAAAGTGAGGGGGCAGTGCTTTTTACTGATCGTACTTATAAGAGAAGACATCTAAATCATAGCGAGGCGCATTGTTGGGGTAGACTTTCGAAGTGACTTGGTTTAAAAAAATGTGATAGCGACTGCGGCTATGGCTGATTTTCTTTTTTTTTTTAATCTGATACAGTTAAAATGAACGCCGGCCGTATTCAAGTTCAGCACATGTTCAGCCCTGAGCTGCATATTAAATATGAAAATAGGAAGCTTCAGCAAAAAGTGTTAAAGAACTTCAAAAAAAAAAATTGATCAGAACTTTATTGCGTGTCTTAAATTGCAGATGAGAGCAAATCTCTGCATCTCGCATGTAAAACAAAGGGTCTTTTTTTGACGATTTGTCAGCAGTGGTGGGCTAGCTAGCTAGCATTTGAGTCAACCCATGTGTGTCATCGTGAGTGTAGCAATTAGCTTTAAGATGCAGCCTTGCTCTCGGTCAGAGTGGGCCGAGTCATGACCTTAATGGAAACTAGCTGTGGAAATGTGGTCATACTGACCTCAAGGGGCTTTTAGTGTTTCAACATGTGGGCTCATAAACAGGCACATTCACTCTACTCTAGGCCAGAAAAAAGGCTAATTATCCTCAGACCCTTTTTCCCCCCCAGAGGGATTATTTTTCTGTTATTTAGCAGGTTCACAAAGAGACTGAGCTGATCAGCTGATCGCATCCTCCTGATTTGGATACAGGTTGCTTTGCAAATTCCACCTGGAGCCACCAAACGAGTTAACAGGAAACAAACACACCAGGAGGGTTATCCAACAAATGGCCTGATTAAGATTTTGGGATCCGACAACATTCACAGACACAGTCTTACACCCCACAAGAGTTCTAGTGCGACACCCAGGGTAACCAAACAAGGGATCAGGCAGGTTCTCGGGACACATCCCTTCACAACACACAGAACTCCTGCTGCAAGGGTTAAAAACAAACGGCTTCAGATGCTTCTGATGATGAAAGCGCTAAAAGGATGTGTCAGTCAGCAAATAAGTCCTCCAGCACCTCTTTAATGTGTCTTTGAGTCTGACCAGGGTGCCTCTGCTGTTTAAAAGCTCCTGCACTGTTTGAGCGATCAAACACGGAAGGCTTCTTTGACGGCTTAAAGGCCTCAACTTAAGTGACAGGCATCGTTTAAAAGTGTCTTGATCAGCTCAGTTTGCATACTAGTTTGCATACGTGTACCATATACACTGCGTGATCACATAATGTCATCATATACTGGGCCAAGAAGAGGCTTGGGAGCTCAGTGAGGATTGTCATCTTGTTCTCCTGAGTGCCTTAAAAAAAAAAAAAAAAAACACCCTGCCACTCCTGCTCAGACAGGAGCTCAGAGCGATACAGCCTGATAATGCCAAGGTGCCCTGGATTATAGACTATCTCACAGATAGCCCCCAGTTTGCTCCCTTCTGGAGCCCGGTATTGGATTTGCGGCTGCAGAGAGGCACTGTGCTGTCACCTTTCTTATTTACTCTCTATCTTTGACTTGAGACTCAGGCATGGGCCACCTCCAGATTTTCTCTGATGAGTCCTCTATGATGGGAGGTATCCTGAGGAGAATGGAGAGGGCGCACTGGACCCTCTGAAGCTGAGCAACTTATATTTAGTGGAACTTCCTGCCTGAGGATCTGAGGCTGGCAGAGTCACTAACATATTTTAAATCACTTCACTTATATTGACATTTCTTATCAGTTTTTATTATTTATTTCTGGTGTTTATTTAATTGCCAACATTCTTATCTGTTTTTATTGTTTATTTTTTATGATTGTTTCCTGTTGTGTTTAATCCTCTTACAACTGTGTGAAACACTTTGTAACTCTGTTTTGAAAAGTGCTATATAAATAAAGTTGTTTATTATTTTTATTATTATTATAAGAGTTGTCTTTGAAATATACGTATACAATGTATTATATCATGCATGTATAGTATGAGCATAATATAATGCTAACTGGAGTTTACTAATATTAATAGTAATCAGAATATTCTTAATGTAATCCCAAAGGGTACCTTTTAGTCGATTTACAGTCTCCATCATGTACTCTGAAGTTGACGTCTGAACCAATAAGGATGATGCGTGACCATATGTTTTTTCCCGATACCCTTATGGTAATATGCTAGCATATATCACTGTAAGGACATGCAAGCTTGTCGGTGCACTCTTCACGACCTCTTCCAAATCCCTAAGAGGTTTTGCATGTTGGAGCAAATTATGCAGCATGAGGAAGCAGGAAGCCCATCTGAACCTTTTCACTCTTTTCTACCTCTTGGCCTGCGTCAACAGCTGAGGTGGTGTCGGAGACGGGTGACGCACCAAATCTTCACCATTCATCAGTGCATGATTCTGTTTCCTGCAACAAACGCCACAGGAGACGACAAGGCTCCTACCAGTCATCACTCAAAAATCATTTTGCAATCTTGAAGCTCCAATTCTAGATATGGGAGCAATTTGAGACTAGAAGGGAGAACATTCGCATGTATTGCATGGGTGAACAAGGAAGGGAGATGACTGGAAGTGCAAGTTTCCCTAACGTGGAGTCAATAACAATGAGCCTCTTTCAACCCACAACAACCACCCTTCTTAAAAGGCCAGTTTAGAAATGTAGAACTACAGCGCCATGGCTGCAGTGATACACAGTGTATTTTTTAAAGCACCCGGGGCCCAATTTGTCACTCTGGTGGGTTCATCACAGGCGAACATCCTTTATGAAATGCACTTTTCACGCTGCATGTCGGAGGGATCAAAGCGGCAGCAGCAGCAGCCTCCCCTGTTTCTCCCTCTTCACTATCCCACTGACAAAATGAGTCAATTTAAACCAAATGGATCCCCTATCAAAATCACGAGAGTGGGTGAGGGGGATAGATGGGGAGAAAGAGATTCATATTGTGGTTGGGTGATGTTTGGACAGGTGGCTGGTAACTAGGGAATAGGGACACTCTGTCACTTTACTGTATATTGACTAAAATTGGTTGGATAAAGGACATAAATGCCACATCACTGTATCAGAGCTGGAGACAGTTTTCTGATAATTGAGGAGAAGGTCAAACTTAGCGTATAAAAGCATAGCGTGGGATGGAAATAGTATTATTTCCCAGCTTTCTATCTGAGTCAAATTACGCATTTGGTCAACGGCTGATAGGCCTATATATTGTTTCCATTTTGACAGAACACGTTGGGTACCAAAAGAGTTTCAGGACGAAGGAGAATTTCAGCAAAATTGGACTCTTTAGTACCACCTAGTGGAAGGTGTAAGAAATTACATTGGACATGCTAACATCGGAAAAAATGTGTGACCTCCTTTTCCGTTTTAGCAAGAAATTTAAAACTTCAAAATGATTAATATTTCAGTGAATTGATATTTAATACTTCAGGGATTACATGACGATTTCATATCTGAACTATTTTTCTGTATACTCAATGTAAAGCACAAACTCTGATGAGGTCAAGCTAGCAGTATGCTAAGTAGCATGACTCAGATTCCTCTCAGCCAATGACAACTTCTGCAATGCAAGTGGCTTTGGATGTTTGTTAATCTTAGCAAACGATGCTATGAACAGCTTATCGGCTAGCACGAGTCGCTAGTTCAGAATCATGAACTTTTGATCATGGCCTTGAAGTGGACAGCAGCTCCAGCACATACACCGAGCCGGTTAAGGCTTTTCGTTGAATTCTCAGCCATCAAAAGTTGTAATGCAGCACTAACCCTCCATTAATCAGCAGTTCTTGAGAAAAGGTGGTAAATTAATACCTGAGGAGTGCGTTTGCCTCAGCATTCTCTGCATTATTTCCGGCTCATATGAAACTCAAATTAATTTGACATGATGGCACAGGGTACCTAACTTCACCGTGCCTTTTCTCCTTTGCCTTTGAAGCACAGAAAACACGCTTCATTATTCATTCAGCTTGACAGCCTATTCCTCCCCCCCCCCTCTACCACCACCTCCTTTTTAGCAAAGCTCCCAACCAATTGATTTTTCCTCTTTCCTCTGCTTTCCCCCCCCCCTTCCCGTCCTTGATTCTAATGCTTCTGGGTTGTGGGAAATATTTATTCAGATTGATCGATGGCGGAGCTAGTCTTTCATGAGCGTTAGAACTCAAACTGTTTTTGTCCTACTGATGTCTCCAAATATCAATCACCGGTGGGAGAAGGGAGTAAGGCTGGACTACTGATTAGGGCAATAAAGCCCTAAAGGCCAGACTCATTTGCCTACACAAGAATAGAGAGAACAGAAAAATACACACCAGACACCAATAGTCTGACCCGTGGTGGAATGTTTGCGAATTTTATGATTCTTTCTACAAGCTGTCGCCATTAAAACGCAGCGCTTTAAGAGACAAATAAAACTTTTGTACTATTGATTGACATACCTGAAGCACATCCAGACACTGACTAAGTTCGGCCTGGAGGTCTAAAGTTGTTTGGTTGTTGTGCGTGACGCGTTACTGAGGGCTACAGGGTGTGCTCCAATGATAATTCCTGCTTCGGTGTTGTTGCCATTAAAATTGCAGCGCCAACAGGATATTTTGTGCATCAAATTTTTATAACATCAAGTCTCGACAGCCACGTCTTACGCTCTCACATGGAATAACGATAGAGTCCTCAAAGCCTATATATCTCCCTCTCTCTGAATGAATGCAGTATGGTTTATGTATTAGGCATGTATTAGGGATGCAGACAGGATAGCGGTGTTCCTCAGGGGACTTCGACTTTCGTGTGTGCTATCGCCCAGATGAGCACCTTCAACAGTGGCTCACATGCATGGACGCACACATGCACCAACATCACTGTCTCCTATCTCTCCTGTCTGTACAAAGGGAAGCATGAATTGTATCCCAGTGAGGCTGAATTATTGTTCCCACCCCCCCAAAAAAAAGATCTCAAAGCTGACCTGGGAACTGGTGACTCCTTATCATATATGTGCAGGAGAGAACAGTGTGTTTTCTATGCAAGCAGGAGCGATACACACATGCATTTAAATAGCAGCCCACACACATACTCTACTGTACAGCCCATTGAAATGTACAGTAGAGGTGGCAGCCAAACTAGTAAACACATTATGTCTAATCCTCATGAATATCGCAACCCGATCTGGCTCAACTGCTCTTTTCATATTTTCATATTCATACTCTGCTGTGACATCCAAGATAAAAGCACATCATTGCAGCAAAATAAAACTCTGCAAAGCCCCGTTACACCAATTGCTGCATGCAAGGTCGTATGTAAATAGGCTTCCCCTGCAGCGAGGGAGACAGAAGCATCATGATCTGTGTCAGCATCATAAAAAAAAAAGAAAAGCAAAAGTCGTGTTTCGTAATACGCCTGGCACAGTCGCACGCTTTTATTTTGGCCTAAGCAAATAGACTATAAGGAAATGCTCTGGAGGTTCAGCTTCGCGTGGAGATAATGGAGATGTTGAGTCATAACCCTGGTCACTTCGACCTCATTAACATCCTCACACTACATACTCCTGTGTTCTCCTGTCATGTGTGGAGACCAGAAACAGGCCAGCGACTCGTTTTTGTCCCCATTAAAACTCTTATCGTGGAGAGAGCTTTCGTTGAAAAAAATTATATTAAACCAATAGTGCTGGATTTATCACTTTCTATGCACATTCACACAAAAAAAAAGTCATTTTTGGTGACTCCCAACTTAATCCTAGCAAAGCTGACAGAGTATTTTCTTTCTATCCAGCTCACTGGTTGAAAGATTAGCATTATCTTTGTGCTTTAGATGAAAAGAGACTTCACCCAGAAGAGGAGAGGACAGTTGAATCCAGAACATAACATACACTGTATAGTTAGTGAGTCATTAAAGTGGTGCTATGAAGGACACAGTGTGTTAATACCTGATGAGCCTCACTTGAAGAAACTAGAAAGCACTCAGACAGCGTATACCTCCGCCAACACCATTGTCACTAATGCCTGAACAATCCGACGATAGTTTCAGGGCTATGTCAAAATCAAGTCCTCTATCAATTATTTATCAGAGGTTTATCACCAGTGACTATAAATGTACACAATAAACGCATGTATCTGTATAGAGAAGCACATTTTCAAAGAAAAGCCTTCTAAATTCTAAGACTCCCACCATATAAACATTTCAACATTGATAATGATGCTTTACTCTGATCATATGTGTGTGTAAGATAATTCAATAATAGTCTATGTATATGTGTATATGTATTGTTATATGATAAATAGAATTAGTTACTTAATGACTTATCTTTATCTCATAATATTTATAATAAGGTATGTACGTCTGTACAAAAGGAAAATACAGCAATCCATTGAGTTCGCTGACCTTAACTCCTCTTTGTGTTTTTTCTTTGTTTGTTTTTACATATTTGGAATAAACATTATCAAATCAAATCAAAAATCACAAATCGACCTCATGCCAAATTAAGTAACACCACCTAAATCCTTGATCCTGGAAACACAGTCCTCGGATTTGGAATCGTGTTTATCGCCACGAGTTATCAACAAAACAAAAATATGATTTTCAACGATGGCTGATCTGGATCTATTTTTCTAGACATCATTTCTTACCTTTCTTCACAAATATATGAAATGAGATTGAAGGACTCTGATTCTGCATTGTCTAAACTACACAGTGGTGGCAGCTCCTTGAGCTACAGCGAAGTGTGCAACAAAATGAAGCAAAAGAGAGGAATGCAATCAGTGAGTGGTAAAGAGAGAGTAAAGGAGAGAGAGAGAGAGAGAGAGAGACTAGTAATATGCTTGGGAATTTAATAAGGCTCAGCGCTCCTCAATAATATCACTTCACAGAGTCCTCTGGGAAACATGAAATGTGCCGATAAAGGATGATGCCTTCCTCTGACAAACGGGGTGTACTAAAAGTACTGTAGGAAGAAAAAAAAAAAAAAAACGGCACGCGTCGTTACCATACCTAGCACACATGCTAATGTGCTCTGGGCATCACTTTAAAGAATTATTCACTCTCTTCTCCTTATGCTGGTATTCTTCAAATGTGCCCTCTTTAAGGTCACACATGCTGCAAACTTATTCAGACGGCGGCTGAATAATGTCAACTTTATACACAGAATAGTTAGTGGACAGGGTTTTGTGGGTTTTGCATGCGAGTGTGGGTGTGAAGCATTTAGGGTTAGACGGCCAGGTTGAATATACAGAAAGCTGCAGCAGAGATTTATCATGGATAACACAGCTCTGCCTCTATTGATGATAAACATGGCCAGAGCAAGAAGCACTTTCACAAGAAGAGGGAATGATTGCTCAGACTGCACTGCAGGTAAATAGACTATATGATAAAAGTATATAGACATCTATTTCCAAGGAATGGGCATTATTATATTATCACAGCCTCCACTCTCACTCTTTGTGGGAAGTCTTTCCACAAGAATTTGCTCCATTAATGTTGAGCATTGCTGCAGATGTTCCAATTCACTACCAACAGTGTTTGGTAAAGTCTTGCTTTGTGCAGGTCAGTAAAGATGTTTTGCACCAAATCCAGACAGATTTCACAATGGACATTGGATTGTTTTTGCCTGGGCCACAGTCCCCTTGAAAGTGCACTGTTGATTAAATTATTGCTATATACTATTGCATTAGTATTTCCCTTAACTTTAACCACAGGGACCTGTGTAGTCGTCTAATATTTGTCACATGCTAGCACATAACTTCTTTCTCTTTGGCTGACTGGTGGTGGGTTGGACAAATCAATTAACTGTAAGGCCCAGCTGTTTGACTGCACTGACCATTTCTTAAGAGCTCTTAGGTAATCTATCAAAACTTGGACATCTTCGTCAAACAACCATGAGATGGACAGGCGATTTGTACCGTCGTGGTGAAGAGAGAACTGAACGGGAAGTCAAAGCTCTCAATTTACCCGTCAATCTGCAATCCAACCCTCACTTATGGCCATGAGCTCTGGGTCGTGACTGAAAGAACGAGATTGCAGATACAAGCATCCAAAATGAGTTTCCTTCGTATGGGGTGCTGGGCTCAGCCTTGGAGATATGGTGAGGAGCTCGGACAGCCGGAGGGAGCTCGGAGTATAGCCCCTGCTCCTTTGCATCATAAGGAGTTAGTTGAGGTGGTTTGGGCATCTGATTAGGATACCTCCAGGGCACCTCCCTTTGGAGGTTGTGCGGGCAAGTCCAAGTGGGAGGAGACCCCGAACTCGCTTGAGGGATTACATGTCTGACCTGGGAATGCCTTGGGATCTTTTTGTAATGTTGCCCGTGTTGTGGAATACCCTTGTTCGTCTGCTGCCCCCACCACCCAACCCCGGATAAGCAGAAGAAAATGGATGGGTGGATGGATCTTTGTCATCTTTGTTTGTGCCAGCTGCACACAGGACCTGTGCTGGAACTTGCCACTGATTGGCGACATTGATAAACAGCCGCTAGACAAAATGAACAGGCCTGTTCACATACCTTTGGCCAAACACTGCTGTTCTTTTGCATTATAAGTATCTACATTTCTTTCTTTGTGAATTTCTCTTCTGTTACTTTTCAGAGTTTTCCTAGGGTAAATTTAAGCACAGCCTCACTCATGTATGTCAAGCCCAATGTGTTCATGTTGACACCAAAACGGCCGAGAAATGCTCCCCCTGAACTGTCATGTCCCGTCTACCAAACATAAAAAGACAGCCTTTCACACTGTTGAGTCCTATGACATTTACATACCACACTGCCTGCTAGTGTAGGAATCACCCTTAGGCTGTACCAAGTCTTGAATTTAGGACATGCACTTTTTCAGTCACATCTCCTCTCTTGTCACTACCTCACCAGGACCTGCTCATGCTTGACAAAAAAAACCCAAACATGTACCCAGCTCCACTGCCGCCAAAACGGACTGCTGGTTTTTAGATGGGGGACACAAAGCGTGAAAGGGAAAAAAAAAACATGGACCATTTCTCTCCCTCCCTCCCTCCCTTCTCGCTTTCCTCTTTGAGCAGACATTGATGTTCACATTCTCCCCTTCGTAGCATCTCTGTATCAATGCTCACCTGCTCTTTTGTCTTCCCTAATCCATTCTCCCACGCTCACTCTATCTTTCTCCATTTTATTCCTTTCAATACCTTTAAATATTTCCTCCAAGTTGTCCCCATAGTCATTCTTCCTCTCTCCTCCCCTATCCTCACCCCCTCCCCGACCCCCATTTCTCTCATTATCTGCCTCTGTCTCTGATGATCGGCCAACGACTCCCTATTGGCAAATTCATGAGATTGATCATTTTTGCACGGGTGGGTGGATTTACTAAAAGGGGCCCCTCTCCTCTCTTCCCCCGACACGGCGCTCCTACACTGCTCGCTATGTGGCACCCACACCCCCGCCGGTAAGGCTCTGAAGCCCTATCACTTAACATGCACTGGGCTCAACTCCCAGGAGGAGAGAGAGGGGCTATGGAGGAGCAGGGGAGAAGAAAGCAGAGTAATGTCTGAGTGGAATACTAATAAAGTGCAGCACTCGAGAAAAAGAGTAGGGAAAAGACGGCGTTCTGGTGCAACAAAATTACCCCTTAATTTAATTCAGGGTGGTAGCATCTCCGCTTCCTATCTGCATCATGTTTGCGTGTGCGACATTGTGCGTCATATTATGTGAATATGTGCATGGCTGTGTGTAAAGTGTGCCAAAAGGCTTGCTAAGACACAGAGTTGAAGAATTCTCCACTTAAGATATTCATATGCCTTAGGGGACTCTGGGCACTCACCATTCTTTCTCTCTCTTTTCTTTAATGTGTGCACGCCCATGAGTGTGTGTTCGTGATGACATACGTGCGCGTGCGTACGAGTGTGGTCGACTTCTGCCAGCGAGGTTGCATTAGCATGATTAAAAGGACAGTAACAAATGACTGCTCTCTCAGAGAAGCCATGTGACTATCACGACAGGATGTAGGGCAAGTCTATGAAGACGCGCACACACACTCCCTCATGATTCGATATTGCGTCTTAAAGAGGGATGGACTGACGGGAGACGAGCAATGAGGGATGTTAAGGAGACACACTGTGCAACATCGATATGACAATTTTGAGAATTTACATGTTGTGCGTGGTATTTTAAGAGCCTGTGTGTGTTAAGATACATCAAATATTAACGGGCACATGGTCGATGGTGAAGCCTCATTATCACAATTTCTTTTGGGGAAAGAATACAGAAGAAAGACTTCCTTTCATTGCAACAACTGCTGAGTTGCAGGCAAAGGCGACCACTAAAAATAGCCTCAAGGTTTAATGTGCTGTAAACCCAATTCTATGCTCTCCTATTTGGTGGAGAAGGTGGAAACATTTTTTTTTTTTTAAACTGGTGTCGCTCATTATTATTCAACAGCTATGAGGTCTATTTCTCTTCATTATGGCTTTTAATCATTAATCCAAGAATGACTTGCCTGATGCTGCCTCAGCTTTAAATAATAACCATCCTGAATTGATAAAGTCATTAATTCATGCCTATCACTCGGCTAACGGTCACCCGTGGCTCTGCATTACACCTTTGCTGGCCAGGCACCTTCTTTACCCGGCTGCACTCGGAATAAGGAGGAAGCTGTAACCTTGTTCATTTTAGCAAAGTGGAAAGAACATGTTTTCTATCTTTGCCCATGGCAGCATTCAGCTGACATTCATTAATATTAGAGGCAGAGAGAGAGAGTGAGAGAAAAAGATTCTGAGGTACATTAGTGGCAGATTTATTGACGTCTTTGCGCCATGAATGTGGCAGATGCTCTTAGGCTACTTGTGAACAGTGGAACTCCCCTCAACTCCTGCCTCTGGAGATAAGTTTTTGGGAAGAACACACAGACACACACACACACATACCACAGTCTGTCAAGGTTGCTGAGACGTCGCAGGAACTTTATGAATGTTCTCTGTCTTGTCAGGGCACAGTGTGCAGCCTCTCTCTGACAGCAGGCACAAAATGATGGAGAGTCTGTGTGTGGCATTGCCAACGGCTGAAAATTACCTGGTGGACCTGTGGCCAGACCTCGGGAACAGACTTAGACTACTTTTGCGGCCCGTGAGTCATATTCTAGATCTTTCAAACAATTATGAATTGTCTTCAAAGCTTTCATTCCAACTAAAGGCCTATTTATGCTCCCTCTACGTATGCAAACGGATACGTCTGTCCATAAACGGTCCGTCAACGCCTACATAGGTCCTTTACGTCGACATCGATACAACCGCAAGAGGGCAGTGAATTGTCAAAAGTTTCGACAACAGCAAATATGGTGATGGTCGGAGGAGGTGATAATGTGCCTAGTAAATACAAACGACAAAAGCGGAGGTAACGATACTCGGTGGTGGTCTGTGAGGTCATTAAATAAATTGAGACTTGAGGATGGCAAGTTTTTTTTTCCACTTCTCTTTTTTCTTCTTCGTTGTTTCCGTACGCATTTGTCGCACCTTGCATGAATTGCAGCTATACTGCCCTCAACCATTTCCAGTGGTATTGTTCGGTGTCCGTCTCTGTATCCGAATCGGTCTTTAACGTACAGCATAAATGGGCCTTAAGAGTGGGGAAAGGAAGAAGTACCTGCACAATACAACCTTAAAAACAACACTACAATGAATATGATAAGCTTGTTTCTGCTCTTACTGAGTGAAGCTAAAATTTACAGTCATAAATCAGTGCTGCAAAACATCTCTCTTTAGTCATGGTGACATTTATTTTCTATTATCTCGACAATCAGTCGGTGGTGTGACGAATCAACCCCACTTCAATTTTGTTTTCTCAATGTCACTTTTTAGCTTCTTGATTAATCAGGCAGCCTTTCTTTGGCACTCACTGAAAGCTGCTCCTGCCTGTGTGTCTTAACCTCTGCATGTATGTCTACTCTGATATTGATAATACTTAACTCAAGCCTGAAGGTCCGTACACATTATTTATGTGCCTTTTACCCAGCAACACAAGATAAAACGCTGTAGAGCAAGTCAATTAATTTTTGCTTAATGAGACACTTTGACTTTCACTCCTGTTCAAATTACAAGAGCAAAACATGGAAATGTAAGATTGTTGCTAGCAGATGAATTAAACAATAATACGCTCGAGGGTGTGCTTCACCGTCTTTATTGGCGTGACTGTGATGCAGTCAGGGCAGAGGCGCTTGCGCCAAGGTCCACAAGCATAACCGAAGCTCACCCTCAGGTGTGATATTGGGATTATACAATAATTACCAACAAAATAAAATATGTAATTAAAATGTAGTCATGTCCCAGGGCAAATCATTCTCAACAAAAACAAAAACATTTTACGAGGGTTGTCTCAGTTTCCCTGGAAATGCATTGGGTATGACTAATATCTGAACAATTAGTCACATCAGACTATGTGTCATTGGACTATTTGATATGCATGTTATATGACAAAGAGAATGCATTTCACAAAGTATGGGAGCCTTTTATGTCTCATATTGGCTTAGAAAGCTCTGTCAGTATGTAGTGTATATCGGCATGAAACCTTCCTCATAGCTATTTGTTACTTTTACTTGTATATCGTGAAAATGTGTGTCTATGAGCCAAAATGTGCTCTTTTCTTGTTTGTTTTTTTTAGTTTGTTTGTTTCTGGATTTTTTTTCCGTTGCGTTTTCCTTTTGTTTTCGTAGTTTTTTGTTGTTGTTGTTGTTGATTGATTGCTTTGATGCAGCCACAATGTTTGTTTTTTTAATGTTAAATCAAAATCAATAGATACATAATGAAAAATAAATAAATCATGATCGAGCATTCTAGAGCTTCTGATTTGTTTCTGATTAATGTGCATGCATTAATGTTACTATAAAAGTGTCATGAAATAGCCAAAAATGATGTTTATATTCGTTTTTGATGTATTTTTATCAATACAAACAATTCAAACCTTGTACTTTTTTCACAAATGGCACCGTAGACATGACAGATAAATATATTTCGTGATGATCACAATGTGCTGTAATGCTGATTTGATGACATTCTAAAGTCTAGTTGACAAATCAGATTGCTTGGTAGGAACTGCTTGTATAATCATATATAGTACATCCCCTATAACGGTCTTGAGTTTCTCACGCAGGAGCACTGCTCGATTCATTTCTTGCCCAAACCCCAAGCCACAATCATAACCTTTTCACCCCAGCTCATATGTCTTCGCCAGGCCTGAGGCAAAACAGTGAGCTCCATCACTCACTGGTAGGGAGCTGATGTATGGAACGACGAATCCGCTCAATACCATTTAATTGTATTAGGCCTAAAGTATGAGATTAGTTTCCAAATCTGTCCAGAAGAAACAGGGATGCGATGTGAGTGCTGGCAGCATCGTTCTAAATTGATGTGAATCCGACACAGTCCGACTGGGTAAAGAGTCGACTCTGGTCTCAGGAGATAATGACTCCTCGGTTTGTTTCTGCGGGTCAGCTTGGCCATTTCACTGCTGGGGAGGTGTAGTCATTGATGTGTCAAAACTATTTATTCCCCTCATCGCTAAATTTCCCATGCAACTTGATTTTCATCCCTGTACCTTGCTTAAAGCTCTTAGACAAGTTGGCTGGTGTGATGCTTGCGAAATAAATTAGAAAAGGGAAGGGAAGGATAAATCACATTTTCATTGGATTTTGTAGCAAGGAAGCCTCTGCAGAAGGAGACGAGGCTATGAAACGCCATCTATTCTTGGACTGTGTTCATCCTATATTTTGGAGAGATACTGTGTTGCTTCATAGGATAAATAATATGCTTCTATAGTCTGTTTCTGTAGCATATGAAGGGTCTTGAAGGAGGACATGCATTTCATCCAAGCACACTCAAACCATTCAAGATGCAAGCTACTGTACATACAGTACAAGATTAAGTAACCCTCTTTATTTCCTTCTGTGAAGCACATAGAGTATATTGTGTCATCCTTAAAATTGCCTGAAACAAAGATTTTCCTGTTTGTGTGCTTGCATGTGTGGGAGTGCAACGACATGCGACCGCACCAACTGGTCTTCAACGCTATGCATAGAGGAATTCTGGGCACTAAATCTCCACCAATTGATTGGAGCGTTGGATATCATAGCAAGACAGGGAAACCCACCAAATATTTAATACATCATATCAGCTGCTAACAGTTGCATATGGATTAGGCTATCTTCCTGAAATTGTGCGCGTATTTACTGACACAAACAAAGCTAGGGAGTATATTACTGAGATACATAACGCTCAGTGCCAGCACATGAATATTAAATTAGACTGTATGGAGGTTTGGATTGGCTGCGGCTGTGACATTTGCTGCAAAAAAAGGAGAAAAAAAACCCAATACTGTTACATACAAGGCTGCTCAGTTTAAGATCACCTAATTATGAGTTGTTGTTTTTTTTGTAAATGTTGTTGTTAATTTAATATAAAAATTTTAATGCACTTAAATTTAGAGAGTTTCTATTTTGGTTAATGCATTTCTTGACTACTTGAATACATTGTAATGCTGGAATTTTAATCCCAACAGACATTAAAGCTTTGCCATCTGTGCACACAACTCTCCAACAGATGCTGAAATAATGGCACTTCTCTCTCTTATATTCGCTTTTGTCCCCCCACTCAACCTCATACTTTCTCTCTTTGCTGTTTGAAGGCATTTTGATAGAACCGTCACTGGTAAACAGGAAACAAACAATCAAACAAAAATGTTCTGAGCTCATGGGTGTAGATGGGTATTGTTTTTTTATTGATTTCCATTGGCTGAGGAGCTGGTGACAGGGAGTCTCCACTCATCGGGACAGCTCATTGATTAGCTGAGGAGGCGCAGCAGGGGTGACCAAAGGGGTCAAGCGTGCAAGAGGGAGAGTTGGAATGCGGCCTGTTGGAAAGTCAAAGCATAGCTGTGATCCCCGACACATGTAATTGACGTGCAAAATGCAGTCAATTTCTCTGTTGCACAGTCAACATTTTGCTTGCGTAAGGTAACGGTCTTAACATCCATGAGCACTTAAAGAGTTAAAGTATTCTGCAGAGATGTCAGTCCAGCATAAAAAGCTAATTTTCAGACAGGTGGTCACGCTTTGGAAAAAGCACAGCTTTAATGTCTGTATTGTACCATGCTAAATCATTAGCAGTGCTAATGGTAGCGTTAGCTTTAAATACCACAATGAATAAAATACATCCCTATACCTTTAATGACAATCACTACATTGTAGGAGTCTGTAGTTAGAGGACAAGAGTACACTCAGAGGTAGGTGAGACAGATGACATTTTGAATCCCCGCAAGGACTGAATCATTACAAGCACCTCCCTACTGGAACTGTGCTGGGATCAGCAATATTTCACACTGACAGAAGGACCCGACAGCAGGCATCCACATGCACGCCTAACTCCTCTTCACCCTTTTTTCCCTCCCTCTTTCTTTACCCCCATAAAATTGGGAGTTGCCGGATTGGAAGAAAAGCACCTTGACTTCAAATGTACTCTTTTGCTATACCACAAAGTACTCCGCTTGAAGAGGTGCACTTCCAAAAACAAAAACGCCAGAATGTGTGATTTGAAATCTCATACTCGACAGACTTGCCCGACATTCTTCTTTGTTTCCAATCAGTGTCTGAATGCAAACGCGTCTTTGACTAGAGATGGAGCGATACGACCAGAATTAGTATGTGTATGCTCAACGCAAGAGGGTTTAAATGGCCCTGAATGCCCCTCTGTCTTTCTTCCTCTCTGCTCCTCTCTGACTTTGTTGCTGATGCATATGAGGACACACAACATTAGGACTCTGCTTCAGCTGATTGAACCCATTTGCCGCAGACTCTCCCCACTATCCCCACACCCATTAGATTCATAGAACCTTATCGCGCAACGATACGCGTGTACCTCTTTAGATCTCACGAAGAAGATGAGCTCATTTGATCTGAATACTCTTTTCTTAATGCATTTCATCCCTTGTGCTATTTATCTTGGGTCAAAGCCTGTCTCCTTCTTTAGAACCCATTAATGGTGCATCATTCTTTGCTGTGAGCGCTTTGACAAACAACATGAGAAGCCTTGGAAGTCTAATTTTGACTCTGCTCCATTAGTCTTTCCTTGCCCCCCCCCCAACTCTGCCCTCTACCCATGTAACCCTGACTTTAACCTCTTTTTTTGTATCACTGAATTGTTACAAATAGGAAAGAACAGCTTTATCTCTGAACATTTTAATTGTACAAATTTTGCCAGGAATAGGGCACCTCTGCTTGTGTGGCCTAAATTGGCCTTTAACATGAAGGCAGTCATTCCCAGTTTCATCTTTCAAGTATACTGTATTCATTTGCTGATTGGATTTCTCCAGCTGAAGTTTATGTGTTTGACAAATTAATTCGGAGACTTCCTTCCTAGTTGCTAACCCTTGTGTTTGACTCTCTGTGAGCCAACAGTGGCATAAAAACTGGCAAGAACCGGTCCCTTGGGAGTAAATTGCCAAATAAGTAAATAAATGATTTGTTTGACAGTATTTTGGTGTATAATTTTAAATTTTGCCAACACTTCCAAATGCTTTTCCAATCTTACAAGAAAAAGAAACGTAGCTCTGCATACAACTCTTCCAAAAAAAAAAAAAAAATGATTCCACTATCAACAACCATGATTGGTAAGTTGTACCATTTGCTGGGATCAATTAGGCTGATTGGCTTAGGCTCCGTCTTGGCCAGCCCAGGGGCTTGGCAGTTGCAGACAAGTTGTCCAATTAAGTGAGCACAAGTACTTGCCAATAATGGCTGAATAATGGGCCTTAAGGGGAGTGTGATTCATCTCCAATGTTAGGCACCAGGGAGGCAACCATTGAGTGTGTAAAAAACATAGATTTCTCTTTTCAGATTACAATCAATATCACCCCTGTGGCTTTGACAACGGCCTCAATGAAGGATTAGACTGTAAAGATTTGGTATCCTGGGTTGATGCCAATAGTTGTTTCCAGACCCGGTCCACCAGAGCACGGTGCACATGGGTCAACATCTGCTCTTCTGAAAAGGTGGCTGCAATTAGAATCTGTTGCAAATAATTTTCTTTAGAAGAAGCTTGAGATTGAATCCATTGTGGCATTTAAGTGTTTGTGAAATTGCTTATATTTACCTGCAAATGCAATCGCGTTGCACATGTTTCTAACACTTTTGCCTCACTCAAATGGTAAAAATGAGACCACATTGTTCCTAAAATGGATCGGAGAACGGTATAAGAGGCTGCCAACCAAACTGCCTTGGTATTATGCATGAATACTTGCTCAAAGAATAAGTTATTCTCAATTATGTGGACGGAAGCAGTCGCTGGTTTAGCATTTGTTCCATCGCTCCCTCTTTCTCTCGTCTAGTCGAGAGTAATTGTCAATAAGTATTTGAAAGGCTTTCATTTCATCTGACATCACATCCAGCTCCCATCTCCCTCCCCTCTCTTTCACTTTCTGAATCTCTTTTGTCGACATGTCGAACACTGGCAGGTTTCTTAATGTCACATGTAAGCAGCTGTAATTTAATGCATCGGGTGTGGCGTCTGACAGTCGCGTGTTTAATCTCTCCCTGTCGAATGCTTGTTAGTGCCACCACCTGATCATAGGCCCAGAGAGGGAGACGCCACAGCGTGCTCAAAAGGACCATTTGAAACGAGGGAGAAAGACAGAGATGAGCTAAAGAATGGCTGCCACCTTTGATGCGTTCTTTTATCTCTCTCATTTCCATAGCCTGTATCTATCATATATATTATGTGATTATTCGAGATGTGACTCTGTCATAATGAGGAGAGGAGGAGGAAGGAGATGCAAATAGAACTGGAACTTTGGAACCTTTATCTCTCTCTGCTTTAAGTTCCTCTGTGTGCATTGGCTGAAGGTGGAAACATGCAACAAACCTGGATGTTTTCCTCGCTAACATTTCTTTCTTTCCATTTTCTCTCCACTACTTCCTCCCCTGGGTGGCCAACTTTGGCCAACTGTACACACAGCACATCATAGGTCAGGTATTAGCAGGGGAATGCACAGTTGCACATGTGTGCAAGCATGTCCATTCCCCTGTGCACACGTTTCCACACTGATGTCAAAGCTGTCAATCATGATGACCTGGGAAATATGCGCTTCAGTACGGCAACAGCCTGGAAATAACATAAATCCTCTGCGCTGCTGCAGACACCCCGTCTTCCCACTATCTCCTCTTCCCTCCCTCCAACCATATCCGCCCTCTCCACCTTTGTCTCTAAGGGACAAAGTCCTCGTTTCGTGTTCATCATCCTTTTGGAAGTGGAATCCCTTTTTCACAAGAGGGCACTTCTATCTTTGGGTAACTACTACACTGGCTGCCAGAAGATAATTGTTTCAAAGACACATAGCCAGTTTAGGTAAGATTTAAAACTCAGACACTGGGGGGAGAGAGAGAGAGGCAGGCTGGTGTCATGTGCCGCCTGAATCTCATTAGATATATCTGAACATCAGGGATGCGTGAGATTTTGCTGACCACGATGCCATACAGTTACCAGCAGGGCATTATGAGACAAAAAGCAATTTGCTGCAGGAGGCTCAATGGCCTCATGTATCAAGCCAATATGGACAAGGCAAGAGCAGTTAAGAGACCGGTACATGATGCCTGGAGATTTCACTTAATCTGTCCTTCGAAAAAAAAAAAAAAAGGCACACCTTGTAATACCTCAACCCACAGGTTGATGCCCTTTTCTGTTCTCTTAATGTCATCTGTCGGGTTTTTTCTTTTTTTGGGGGGGATTGTGGATTGGTATTAAACTTTACTGAAGCACAGGTCAAGGAGCTCGTAAATAGCATCATAATCACTTCTTATCCTTTTCAAGAGAAAATGTGACGGCAAGTAATGCACTGTTATGTTTGCTTCCGAAGCAACCACCTGTTGTCTTTGGGCTGTCAACAAGGCCTGAGTTAAAACACCTGTCATACCCCCCCCCCCCCCCCCCCCCCGCCCCCGCCAACCCCTTCCTGGTCGGTAGCTGTGGCGCTCAAGCTGCTAATGATAATGATGGCAATCAAAAACATTGGCACTAATGCTGTTAATGGCGATGATAGCGCTAATGAGGACACTATCTGGGGAGGCTGTTTGCTTAAGCTGTTTTCCCGGCTTGCCCTCCGGGACCAACGAAAGGAGACCTGATATCCTGTTGCAGGAGTCCCCCGGTGGTCGCCTAGATGTCGTGAAAGGCCGTCATCTACGGCGGCTAACTGCTAATACATGCCGCTAATTACAAACAAGGGAAATGAGGTAATAGCGGCGGAGCCTTGTGGGGCTCGGAGAAGCACTCTGATAAAACTCCTATGATAAAAACACCTTGCCCTCTTCCTCCCCGGAGGGTCACGGCTTACAACGTGGTTTCACAAAGTTTCTAAACATCTATTTTTTTTTATTAGCCCTCTGGCTGTTGTGAGGTTCAGCTGAGAACACACAAGGTTGAGCAAGAGGGAAGGAAATGGGCATGTTGTTATTCTGGCTCGCTCTCAGGTGCAGCAATTAAAAGCCTGAAATACTGGTCTAGAGAACGACTGCATCAATGATCGGTGTGATGGAGGAGAGGTGAAAGCAAAAAAAAAAGAAGAGAGACAGACAAGAGCTCTTAAGCTTGTTATGTGCTTTTCATACTGCACTTTCTGTCTCATAACAAAAGTGTGAAGGAGGAAAGGGGGTGGGGGATTACAATGTTGCAGGACCACCTTCGTAATGCTAAATCCCTTTCCTAATCTGCCAGTATTGATTGGCCATCTCAAGCATCCATTTACCAAACACAGAATCGTGGGGGAATTAGGGCTTGCGTGTGAGACGGGAGTGGGGTGGGCGCTCCCGAACGCCTGACACAGGATAAAACCAGCCAGCTTCATTGAGCCTGCGCAGAAGGGGAAGAGAAAATAGAGCACAATGCTTTCCTCCTCTCATCTACTGTTTCCACTCGCCGTGAGCACGAGGGAGAGCATAATCGCCACTGCAAGACTGAGCTAAAAAAGAAAAAAGAGGGAAAGGGGTAGAAATGAGGCCCCCTGCCTCTATTCTGGCTCGCATATCTGGCAGTTGCCCTTTAAGAGTGAGTGTCTGCTGGGTCCAATTGGAGATTGGAGCCCAATCCCCTGTTCGGTCATTAAAAACGGTTTCTAGAATGGCATCCATCTGCTGCTCCCTCATTACTGCTGTGACTGATGGTGGTAATGTTCCTAAATCTGGTACTGGCGAATTGTCATTGTGACCCTTGACTCAGGAAGTGGACACGAGCCGGCTAATGATGCCAGCATGTGGACAGACGTGAGCTCTGGGCTCCATGCAAGGCGGTGCATGTGGTCGCATCATTAAGCTTAAACGACTTGTCCTTTCAGTAGTCGCCGCCCGCTTTAACGCAAAGGGGGTGGCCAGCCGAGGGTCGCTCATCACTGCTGCGTGTCAATCAATGTTGTCTGGTTCTCTTTCCCCTCCCACACCTGATTCTGTTGAGGTGCCAGTGATGGATAGAAAACTCCAGGGTGTGTGAAATGAGTAATAAAGCGTCGCTAAAGAGCTAAGCTGTGACTCAGCAAACGCCACATTCACTGTGGATAAAAAGCCTTTCTCCACGGCAGCCATTTTGATTTCACATCCACGACGTCAAGTTGAGGCTGGCATTATTTTTTTTTTCTCCTCCACACACAGTAAATCTCTCCACTGCTCAGAATTTCTCCCTCCAAACTCACCCCTCCCTCCCTCCTCTGCTCTCCATCCTTAGCTGCAGTGTTACCTACCATTAATTACTTGCTTGCAGAGGCTCTGCATTAGGCCTGCTGAGACACCAGCAGAAATAGAGCACGAGTGAGAGTCACCCATGTTTTTTGGGGCTTGTGAGGAATGTCCAGCTCTCACACACACACACACACACACACACTAACGCACACGGCGCTGCTAACAAAGCCTTTTATATGCATGCGGCTGTGAATCTGAATATGCAAATAGATACAGTACAATCCAAAACAACGCACACAGGCTTGTATATGTAGGTGCACGCAAATATTACTCATCACTCTTGTGTGTGAACCCATTGTTGAGTCTATTTACCTGGAATGGAGACGAACTATACAATCCAACGAGGACTAATGAGCTCATTCACTCTGCAGACCAATCCCCCCAAGCATATCAGACACACATTCACAAGTCTCACATGCAGTCAGCCGTCCTCCCGTCTCTGTTTCTTCCCCTTCTCCAGCACCTCTTTCGTCATTTTTTTTGCAAAATCCTCTAAATGCGTCTCACTTCTCCACCAACTCTCCTCAGTGCTTTTTTTTTTTTTTTTCCCCTTCTCTCCTCCCTACTTCCGTTCTTCTTTCCTTACCCGAGGCGTATCCCAGGGAACCTCACTGATCCAGCAGCTGTTTGTTTGGAGTGCAGTTGATAAGGCACAAGGGTACCTTAGGGCACAAAGGAGGGAGGCTGGGAAGAGGCGAAATGAGGTGAGAGGAAGAAGGAAATAATGGTTGTAATGCTTCACGCTTGGAGGGAGTAAGTCGTGGATGTCGCCGGATGAAGCGGTGCGTGTTTACAGCGTTACGACTTTTTACTCAAAGTTTGGGTGACAGGAGTGCAGCTGGAATCTTAGATCCTTTGTTTTTGTCACATTCTACCCCGGAGCTATGTTACAAAAGTTTCACAATTGGCCCCACAGTCAAGGTGACCTACTGTGTGCCTCGACAAAGCAAATACAACTTTTATTAATAGACTGGAAGAATTCTGTAGGAACCACGCAATACGCATAAATATTCTATCATGATACTTTATATAAGAGCTTATACTGTGATATTGATATAAACTGTCATAGTGTGTATTTGAGAAAATCAATGCAGAAACTGATTGCTGGATAGAATAACCTAATAAGATTGTTTGTTTTCATCTTATGCAGCAATGAATCCTGACAAATCAACACAATTCATCACATTGATGCAAATCCATAACAATCCAACATTACTATGAAACATTTTTGCTCACCGTTTGCACAACTGCACAAAATAACCTGGTACAAATCTATGACGGTTGTGTAATGTTATATGTTTAGTGCATATTAACATTCCTGTTGTACTCCAGTCAAATCTGACTGATTTAAAAGTTCTCTCTCTAAAAAAATGTAGTCAATTTCATCTGTTTGTCATAAGGTTTGCATGACTTTGTTCACACATGGCATCTTAACACACAAAATAAATTTTGAGATTTCTTTAATTCAATTTCGGGTGTTTTATTGAACTTCAAAAATGACCTGTCATTAGAAACGCCCCTTTTCAACTTCCATGGCAACCCCCACGGGAACCTATCACCAATAGTATTGGAAAGAAATAAGCAATACTCACACATACTAGACCTTACTAGCAAAAAATAAAATAAGGAGCTCCATTTATAAGCTTTTATTTATACTCAAAGTAGGATATGACGACCAGAACATTGATTTGACGAACAACAAAACCCCATTGGATGCTGTGATCTGTCTCGTTGCTAAGGAAACCCAAACACCTACACACAGATGCACACTTGTTCCACATAACAGGTGCCCAATAAAAGGGACAATCCAATCCCATAAAAGGTGTCTTTTGTGGTATATGATGGTACTGCACCGCAGTCTGCTTCACTTTGCTGGTAATTATCACTGTCTGCCTGCAAGACAGAGACGGTTACGCTCCATTGCCAAGTACAGAAAAGAGAGAGGATACCGAGGAGAGGAGAACAGACCAGGGGGGAAGTCGGCCATGAATGGGTATCATTACTGGAACATTTGTCTCAAAACACAGACATAGGAAGGGGTGGAGTTTAAGGTAGAGAAGGTGCATACTGTACGGCTAGATGCATGAGGGGAAACATCAGAAATTAATCCAGTTCAGTCTCAGGGGACTGCTGCCTGTCAGCGGAGGATCAATTGGCGACGGTAAAATGAAGCAAACCCAGTGTAAATGTAGTCTCAAATTCAATTTCATTATTCAACTTTAATTACTTGCCCAATTTGGGGCTATGGCATGCTGTGATTAAAATGGACACTATTTAATAACCCCAGCCCGCCTCAAAAAGGAACACACCTTAAAGATGGAATAATTAAAGTCGAAGTGAGATAAGATTCATATCATCCCTCTCGAACTCCCCGCAAATTGGATGTGCTTTTGCAAAGAGAGCAGAGTGAGCCAGTGAGGGAAGAGAGCATTTGGTGGCGCACAAGAGAGATTGGTGGCGACTGAGCGAGTGGTGGAAGAATTTGACGGACAGGTGAGTGGACAGGCGAGGGTGCTTAACCAATGGCTGCTTATTCACTATTGATTTTTCCAATGGGAGCGATCAAACCTGCAATCTTTAACACCAATGATACTTGGAAAAAGTGTCTCCCGTGCTCTGAAGGGTAAACGGCCGGTGAGTGTGGGTGAGTTAGCCGGGTTGACTTTGTATGTGTCCCCAGGGAGGGGCTATTTTTAAAGAACGGGACGGACAGCAGAGTCTTCACTACTCTCACAAAGGGATGAGGAGAGAGAAGTGGGGCAGGACATTTCCAGTGTCCTCCACGCAAACGCACACATGTTCAGAGTGAATTTGCACGAGCAGAATGTGCAGCTCTCGTTGTCTTTAGAGACATTTAGAGAGAACTAAGGAGACATGTTCTCCGATCCACTTTATTGCACCCAGTGGGCCTGAGGATATGAGCCAAAACACCAAGAAACTTCCCGTCATCACATTTTAGTATTTAGAAAGGGCTTTTAGCATGAATTTTGCATCCGTGCTGAGCTTAAATATGATCCAGGAAGGAGAAGGGCCAGGTTATGCTAAAGGCTAGGAAGGAGGTGCTCAGTCTAGCTTAGAGGATGATGTAACGTTTCATTTTTATTTTGTTTTTTTTCATTTATTTCGCGACACACATACTTGTTGATGTACACAAATCATGTAAATAGTAAAGGAAAAAGCATTAATCGCTAACAACATGCATCCATGCCTTATCAGACAAGACTAGGTTCTGTGTGAGTTTGTGCGTTTGTTTGTGTGCATGAGTGAGAAAGGTTGCCCTGCATGCATTTTTTTGGTGTGTATTTGTGTGTCACTGAAACAGCCACTGACCTGTTCGCCCTCCCGGCCTCACCTAGTGAGAGTGCCATGGCTTGTTAAGCTGGCAAGGATGATAGTTCCTGACATCTATTTACCGGAGCCACGCAAACACACACAGACGCACACAAATGGCCCACTTTGGCCAACAGCATCCCCCCTGGCAATTTTACTACTCTCGCTCTTTGACTCCTTTCCTTCCATTACACCCCTTCGACCCGCCTCATGTCTCTCTTTCATCCCCCGGTGCCTTCGTCCTGGTCTGAAACAATTAGTGTCATACCTGGGGTTAAATCATGGGGGAAGTGTACTTTTCAGTGGCCTATAATATCTCTCATATATATACACTGTAATCTCACTTTGCAAAATAGCTTTATAGAAATAAAATAGGCTGTCCAAAAATATTAAATGACTGAACATATGAAAGGTTCTCAGAGTGCATGAATTAAATGAACATGCACTAACGCATATAATGACATACTATCTTTTGCATCCAGCCTTGACTGGTTTCACAACACATCTTTACATCGCAAGGTGCTGCATGAAACTGTGTCATTCATTTGTTTTTCAAAATAAAACCAACAACATAAAAACAAAAATGCAAATTTTTTTCAATATTTGTTTCCAAAACCGATTTCAAATTTTGTGCCAAATCAAAAATGGAAAAAAAACGGATAACAAGCACAAACATTCCATTTTGTTTTTGTTTTTTGCATCTTTGTTGTTTTTTTTTAAAGAATGGTCTGCGATGTCAAATCTTAGTCATTCTTTCAAGAGACTAAATGTTCTTGAATGTGTAACGACTGATTATAGAATCGGAATGCAACCAATCCTCCATCAGTTGCATGTTGTGTACATGTAAAGCTGATGTGTAGCCTTGCTATTTTGCAGTGTAATGTCAAAAAAAGGGAATAAAACTACCTACAACACACATGAACTAAAAACCTAAGTTGCCTAAGCTTCTTCTGAAAGGTCTTTCTGGGTCCTCTGTCAAAGTGATCTAAAAAAAAAAAAAAAAGCAGAGAAAGACTAACGTAGAAAGACTGCGGGGGAGAGCGAGAGAAATCGCAGCACGCTACCCTGGGCTCAAGCAGATCAGCACCGTCTAGGTCAGCACATTTGAAGTTAAAGTCAGTCTTAAAAGGGTCTTAACACACCCTCAAATAAAGCCGACAAACGGCACTGACCTTTACAAACCGCCGTCTGTAATGAAGAGAGAGCTAGAGGGGGAGAGAGATTGACAAAGCCGCCATAGCTCCAACTCTTTCTAATTGAAACTTTTCAATTCTTCTTCGGAGTTGAGCTAAAACTCTTGGGAGGGAAAACAAAAAGAGGAGCACATTCTCTTCTTTCTCAGCAGACCTCCCCTCCTCCTCCTCCTCCTCCTCCCACACACATAGACACACCTCACTTCCAATTTTTTGCAATGTGTTTATTTTCAAATCTAGGTTGCTGCAAGTGCATGCATGGGAGAAGAGAGAGGCTGCTATTTGGAGAGATGACTCTTTTCTTTTTTTTCCTGCGCTGTGTAATTAAAGTTAATGAAACAAGCGCTTTGTCTGAATTGTTTGAAGTGACTTTGCTCTTCGCGCTGGCGAAACAGAGCAGGAGAGGGTCAAGGTCGAAGGCCTGAGATGCCCTATTTCTCCTCGTGTTGCATAATTTAATGACTCTGAGCGTTCGCTCGTTAATTCGTTCATCCAAGAAGTTTGCAATTCATCTGAGACGCGGGAGCAGGAGGAGAGCGGATGCAGGAAACGACTCCAGATGAAAGCCGAAAGAAAGTTTTACCGCTGCCGAACGCTTATTGATCTGCACTCGACTGCAAGCGTCCATCAGAGCTTATTTGCGGGAAACCAGACACTTTTAATTGGATAACAAGGGGATTTCTTTGGCTGATCTGGCAGATAACGTGGCTTGGAATTTCCGTGTGTGCAATCAAGGCTTCTTTGTCCAAACCTTGGCTAATTTTTAAATATTTACTAAGATAAAGGAATGTTTTCCTTGGTAGAGCGAGGGTCGGTTGGTGTCTATAAATTTCACCCGCGGCGTCATTTGTTCATGCATGACATGTCTTGGCTGGGAAATGTGTGTCAAGTGAGCAGGTGGAGCAGTCATCAATGTGGACAATTAAACACCTTGGAGGCACTCAGCCAAATCTTCCCTCTGTCCCTTGTTTGTCTGTGCCCTCCCTACCTCCCTCCCTCCCTCCTCCTCTGGCTACATCTGACAGATGATAATTCAGTGGGAGTAAGGGGTCACGGCCTGACAGGGAAGGGCATCATCAGCTGTGATATATGGACACTGGCAGTCAACAGCAAGTTGGTAGCTTCAAACAGATATGAAGAGAACTTCTCAAAGGTGCACACACAACCTTGCATGCGTTTTTGAACGTGCATGTGCATGCATTGATGCTGAATCTGCAGTTTAGATGAAGGGTGGTGCCGATTACACTCAGCGGAGTCGCTGCTTACTCATCCTAACTTGACTCCCTTGTGTGCACCGAGACCCGGAGACACACAAACAGGCAGAAAGACACAAAACATATCAATGCTCAGCCCTTTTCGAGGTCAAAAGGGTTCTCGGTTTCTCTTGCAGCATCTCAAATGCTTGCTAATTTACAGGGAGTTGATGGGTATTATTGTACCCTCTCTAATTGCTGGAATATCCGAGAAGGACAAAGAAATACTTTGCGCTTGCATTTCCTCAAAGGAGGGATTATAGTCCCAAACTAGATGGAGAAAAAAAAAATCTGTGTCACAAATGGGGATCGACTGTCAGCCCAGCTAATTATCTCAGTTGAAAAGACCAAGCTTCATTTCCCGGACTTATGTTGAGGGGAAGCATTTGTCGCGACCTCATCCCCGTCTTTGTGAAGGGAAACATTACATTCATAACATCACAAACCCCACCACCACCACTCTGCAGCAACCGCCCATTGTTTCCCATCTCACTTCAGCTCATTTAGACGGATAATTCCGGTGTTTTCATTTCAGAGCAATGAGCTTAAATCTAATGAATTATTAACGCATTACAAGGCAGCAGCTCTCACACGTCACTCTGACACGTGGGCTGAAGGAGAAAAGTCAAGCTCACAACCACAGCAAACCGCGCAAACAGTCTGCTGACTGATACCTCGAGCACAATCTCACGCGAGTTAGCGCTTGTTTAATGCACTGGCAGCCTCAGCTGTTAGCCTCGTGACTGTAACTGTGTAAGAGGTGCGGCTATGCTAACGCTACGGTGTACCTCAAGCTGTGTTCAGAGTGAATGCGGTGCAGCGAGGTCAAAGCCGGGGCGCTCACATGATCGATGCTAACGCGATTAGTGACACGCTATTGTTCGACCAGAGGCTACGCTGGCACTCGTGGAGGTGCTAGCATTTGCTCTCTCTTTCCCGTCACAGAAACACATGTGAAACTGGGAGCAGATATGTATGCAGGAGCTGCCCATGGACCATAATCCATTTATGACTGTAAACATGGAGGAGGGGGGGAAGACATTTACTGTCAGACAGCACTTGCCACAGGCAGTATATCATCACGCTGTCAGCTATGCACACACTGCTGGCCTCCATAAAATCACCACAGGTACAGAGGTGAAATGACATTACCGTCAGGCTTCTAATTAACTATGATTCTCTTATTAAGAAGCTCATTGTTTTCATTTTTAGCATATGTTAACTGAGGAAATCCACATTTTTAAAAAGGTGTACATCCGTTTAAACAGATGATTCTCCTGGACTTTGTTTGGTCTCTGATTTTCTGACGTGTGCACACACACACACAAACAGACAACAAATCACATTCCTCTTTCCCACTATGCAAACACCTTTTCTCACACTCCTAGCCTATAACCTCTACTATTACAGAAGGGCTGTCCAGTTGCTGCTCTCCCTTTTGATTTTCATTTATGCCGGCTTCTGTGAGCAGGTGCGGCTGCCTCTCCTGCAGAATCCGCCACCGGGCATCTCACCGGCAAACACAATTAACTAGCTCACAAACACTTAGACCACAACGAGCATGTCTGTTTGCTCTGGCAGGAGAAAATATATCATTACTGACTTTTCCTGTCATTGTATTGTCTATTCAGCCAGATGGAGGTGATATAAGGTCAAGCAATGTAAAGCACAAATACCCGCCCTCTGACAGCCAAGGTTGTCTGCAGTGTCTAGATCAATATTTCTCCTGGTACTAACTGCTGGAACACGGGGTGCATGGGCTGCCAAGCAGCATAAGAAGTGAGACACCCGGCCCTCTGCATCCCAATTATGTTTCCAAAAAGGAAAAAGAAGTGGATGCTCAAGGATGGAGGGAGACATGGGGTTTATGAACATTTATGGATTTTCAACTCTGGAAGCAAGAAAAATGTAAACTTTGTCAAGTCTTATTTTTTTCCTGTTGGATTTATTCGACGAAAGTGATGTTATGCCTGACGGGATTTCATCACCAGTAAACACTTGATAAAGAGAATAATAATGAGTGTTAGCTCTTAAATAAATTACAGAAGAGAGACTAAATCAAGACAGGCTAAAAGCGAATACATATTTGTGTATATACTGGTGTATACTGTGTATTTACTTCCACTGTTAGATGCTCCTGAATCACTTGGAACATCCATGAGGATATCAACCAGACAAGAGAGTGCTAACCTTCACCAAGGCAGCTCAGCTTCCCCTTTATGTCACTGCACCGATCCTGAATGTAACTTGGATCCAGATCAGACTCTGATATCACCATGGAATAATTATTGTCCAAGCGTTGTTGGTATCATCCATGAAATCTTGTAATTGTCCCTATCCTGTAATGGTAAAGAAAGAAAAGAAAAAAAAACAAGATCCAGATGATGATCCGGATCACCACCACAATCTAAAGGATTGTTCTTTGGGCCGTACCCCACCTCTCCAAGAAAATTCATCAAAATCCACTCATAACTTTTTGATGCCGGCAAAAACATAACCACCTTGGCGGTGGTGGAAAATAATTAAAAATAAAAAACCTGACATTTCTGAAGCGCTCACACCAACATAACAGTTTTCAGACATCATCATATTATTATAGTCTATTATTAGCAGCAGCAGCAGCTTCGCCCCTCCCTCACCTCTTTGCCAATGCAGTGCTGTCATCATAGATGACTGCCTTCTAATTGGATACAGAGGAGTCTGCATCCATGTTTCACACACTGTGAATGACCATCGAGTGGTGAAAAATCAGATTTTCAATTAAACGCGTCCCCAAAAAAAAAAGCCATAAATAACTTTCTCGGAGATGTGGCGAGCTTAGTCCATGAATCATTTTGAGGCTTTTGCATAAAGAGATGATTACAAGACGTGTGTGTGTGTGTAAATGCGTGTGTGTGTGTGGTGTGTGTGTGTGTGTGTTTGCGCATCAAACAGTTGGCACCTTTTTGTTTTTTCGTTCCTGCTTACATTGGGTGAAGAAGAGAAGAAGAAGTATCACCCTCACACACTCGCACTCGCACATATGTGGAGAGAAGCACAAGTGAGGCAGCTGTGAAAACATTGCTTCTCACTATCAGAAGAGACTTGAGAGGAAATATGGTGCAATTTTTTTCCACAGCTCTCTGCCTGTCAGGCAGGGTAAAGAGAGCCCTGTCCAGCGGACCTTTGCATTCTCCACACGCATAGACATCCACTCGCAGCACGCTCCAAAGTAAAAAAACCCCGATGTGACTGAGTGGGTTGTGAACATTAGCCTGATTTGAAGCGTTGTTGGAGGTTATTCTTGCATTCCCACTGCCTATTTTCTTTTTTCTACTTCAGACAAGCACATTAGTCTGTGGCCTCGTTTTCACTACGATATAAACAAGTGGTTTCATTAAGCAGTGGTGGGAAACTATATTTTTTTGGCCTATTTTAGACACCAGACGTACCACCGTTAAATCCCTGCTTTCAGCATAAGGTGCATACAGATTGTGTGTGTGTGTGTGTGTGTGTGTGTGTGCGTGGAAATGTGTCAGACATTGCATTTCATTAGAGAAGTGTTCTTTGGAACTTAACTGTGCGTTCTTTTGTGTTACTTTTTCTTTCTTTTTTTGTTGCTTTAGTCACGTCATCAGCTCCTCAGATTAAATTGACAATCTCCTGCCTGAGTGAGATGATGCACACACACACACACACACACACACTCACAAACACACACACACACACACACACACACACACTCACAAACACACACACACACACACACACACACACATAGATGCACAATTAATCACAAGAAAAGGGATGATTCAGCCTGGGTTGCACAACACCTTAAATTGAACACAATCACCTCTTTCTTGCTTCCTCCTCTCTCCCCATTATCACTTTCGTCAGAGGATAAACTCTTTTTACTTGCAGGCTTTCAATCGAACACCAAAACAAAAACAAAAACAAAAAAATAGAGCACCTCGCTGTCTTCATTCTTGCAGCCTCTCTGCAAAGATCTGGTCATACATTGTACGCAGTGACACCCCTCTGCATCCAGCACTAGACCCTCTCCTCCCTTTGCTCCTCGTCTGATGCTTTACAAACAAATTGCTTTGTCCTCACGCAGAGTTCAGCCAAAGAACAGCAATGTTGACAGTCTTTTCAAGAGAAGAGGAGCATTAATCCATATATGTATTGAGGTGGATTAAGACTTTGACGCTATTGAAAGCATTTTGGAAATTGGTCAGCATGTCTTAAGCCCGGTTAATGCGTCTAAAACCAAAATCACCAAAAGCAGGGGTAGTAATAATAATAATAACACCAAGGATTGTGGTAGAAGAAGAGCAAACAATCAAGAAATGTCTGGAAAACGTCATTTTAACTCCGGAAACCATCTGTTCTTGCCGCCTATAATGAGCGGTTGGTTTTGATTAACATTAAACCTTGTCCAAACCCCACGAGCGATTAAAGAAGTGAAGCCTTTCTTTTTTTTCTCCTTTTTTTTTTAATAAAGATGAGTGATTTGAATGGTGATTTGCGGGGCTCAGGAACAAGGTGTGGCGTGTGTGTTTATGCATGTGCACATATACATACTGTGTGTGTGTGTGTGTGTGTGTGCATGCCTGTGTCCTCGCTCCATCTGCAATTGCTCAGGGATTAAGATGATTTATACTGCCCTGGCGTGACTTCAGATTCTCGACGTGTGCGGCGATGGAACAATCGCTCATCATCTTCTCTCTCTTGCTCTTTTTCTGTCTCACTGTCGGACAAAAATTGACGGATTCGACTCGATTTCCCTGAAACGCAACTGTCTGAAAGTTTTGATTCTCAATAAAAAAAATTTTTTTTGCCTTAGACAGTGGAAGAATTATGACCAAAAAAGGCATAAAAAAAAATCCAGGTCGAGGCGATCAAAGTAGTTTGAAAAGTTAAAAGGCCTTTAATTCAATGGGCGTGTCAGTTGACGCCAGGGAGTAAAGACACTAAACAAGTAATAATAGTTGTAATCATCTCAGGTGTGACACTGAGTGCATGCATCATTTTCTTTCAGCCTCTAAGGGCAACAGTGGGCATGTGGTTAATTCTCTCTCTGGCCTCTAGGGGCATCACATGGAAAGCAACTAAGACATTTGTCTAGATTTGTCTAAGAAGGATAAACCTACATTAGGAAATAACAAGGAGAATGGAAAAACAACAGTGGTTGATAAAATAATAAATATGTATATATATGTATATAATATAAAACGTGTGTGTGTGTGTGTGTGTGTGTGTGTGTGTGTGTGTGTGTGTGTGTGTGTGTGGATCCTGATATGAGACTACCCAAACAGTACTTTGACAACAAGTTCATCATAACAGCCATACGTGGATAATGACTGCAACTTGTTTCTCTTCGCCGTGCGTGAACCCAATCTGTCACTTGCAGATGATTTTCAAATCTGAGCCGTACATTGTGTGTGGGAGGCAGGCTAAACAGTGCTCCTCTGCATCTGTGCACATGCAGCGAACAGTACAGTAGCTCAGCGGAATCAAAAAACAGAAACACCCTAGAACTGCTGCTAATTTAAAAAAAACGGTCCAAACAGCATGCCCTTTTTCTTTTTCTTTTTTCTTTCTTTATGCAGCTTTCACTTGCACACTGCACGATTCCCTCTCGCCTGTAAAAAAAAGCTCTTGCTTTGCCTCTTCCCGGTAGCAGCCCTCAAACGATCACACAAGCCCATTTACTCACAGCGAGTTGCAGGCGATACAATGCTTGCCAAAGCTGCCAAAAGCTGATCTCAGGGCATTCTCTTCAGGAGAAAGCAGGAGAGTGTTTAAATGCAGACCTGGACATATGTATTTATGCGTGTGCTCATGAGTGTGTGCTATATTTGTGGACATTGCAGATAGACTTGCGAGCACACATCGTCTGGGTTAGGATGCTCTGCTTTCTGTCGCTACTTGCTTTTCTCTTTCTCTCTCTCTCCTTCTTTTCATGCCTGATAGAAGCTGGAGGGCTGCCGCATGTTTAGACAAAAAAACAAAACAAAAGAAAAAGTCACAAAAACAGAGAACAGAGAAAAGGAATAAGAAGTTACAGGAGGACGTCGGCTTTCCATCAAACAGTGCTTCACTTCTCTGTTGGCCATCGCTCGCTAGTTTTTCTCCACTTACATCTAATCCAGGATGCCCCGTGGAGGCGCTCGTATGACTAGTTCCTCAACCCCCTCTAAAGTGATTGCCTGAGGGTTCGTTTGAACCACAGACAAGATAAATGCTGTTGTTTTAGCCTTCAAGGTAGCCATTAGTCTGCAGGCGGGTCCACAAACAAAAGAGCAGGAAACGGACAAAGAGCTTTGCACTTTGCCACAAATGCACCAAACCAGGTGTGCCCCTATTGGGTTTGTTCAAAAGGTTAATCTTTTCTGTAAACCCCTGGGGAGGGAACACAACTCACCTGGCTCCCTCCCCCCCCCTTTTAAAGCCTTGCCACATTTACCTCCATTGTTTGGTTTCAGTGTCGTGTTACCTCACCCTGATTATGTCCGCTGATGTGTTTTGGCTCTCGGTGCTTTTCTATTGTGGTTAAAGCGGAGGCTTTTGACTGCCACTTTGGCTTTCCTCATCCCTCACAGGAAGCCACGCTTAGGGGCGCAGTCATCAAGAGATGGGCACAGCTCAGCTGGAGCTTTGTGAGGTGACTGCTGCGTTTCGTAGGCGCGAAAAACACGGCCACAAAAAGGAGAGGAAAACTAATTTTGACTCCTTGCTTTGTGACCTTGTGGTTAAATAAAAATGAAAAAAGAAAAAAGCAACCACACCTGGGGCAAGGGGAAGGGCGGGAATTATTTGTGCAGCACGTTTGGATGCACACTTCCTTGCCTTCACGACCAGGTGCTCTGCGATGGCAAACAGCACAGAGGAGGGAATTCTGCGCAATGGAAAGAGACTCGGGTGAAATTTGTCAAGTCTTGGGCTTCGGTTGATGCGGCACTTGAATTAGTAGGTGCCAATGCATATTCATGCCGGTGTGAAGGGGAAATGGTGCGTGGTGCCCCAGAATAATTCCCTAGCTGTCAGCGGGTTGTTTTATTCCACGACGAACGCACGCCAATGCTCTGGGAAAGGGTGATCAAGAGGAAGAAAGAGAATGGAGGAGATGCTTTCATGAAAAAGAAGAGAGAAACCGACAGAGGGGTATTTTCTTATTAGAAAACACATTTAAATGCAGTGTTTCCATTATGCGGCTTTATGCAGGTGCGATACGAATAGGAATAAACAGCTCGCATTGTGAGCCGAGAGCACAATAGCAAAAACGCTAAAGCTCTTACAGTAAATGGGTCAACAATGCATAATCAAGCAGCTTCACACTCACAAGAGGGAAGCAGGAATAGTGCAAATATTAGCACACACACACACACACACACACACATACATACATGCTTGCATACAGTTTCCTCCTTTTAACACACCAGCACACCAATTTCACGGCTTTGTGAATAGTGCAGCACAGTGTGAGCTCTTGGCCTTCATAAAACATGTATGGTGCTAATGCCGACTGTTATGTGAGTTTCTTGCCTCGCAGGGAAACTGGTTCGATGGACTAAATGGACAAGCCTTTGTAAAAAGTCTCTCGTAAAATGCATTAAGTCACAAATGCTCCGCGGCGGCTCGGACAAAACCCTCCCACTACTTTCTTTAGGCCTCTGGAACACACACACAGAAGGATTGTTCAGGGTAAGAAAAATAATGGGCGTCCCTTTTATCCTTGCTGGAAAAAGGTAAAGCAAATCACATATGTGCTCTGGGAGTTGGTTTTCTTCTTCTTTTTCTTCTTCTTCTTCTAATGTATATACTGTATGACCCTGAGTAATTGTGTCCATAACTGCAGATATGGAAGAGAAAGAAGAGACAATAATGAAAGTCTTAGGGAGGATATTGTCCCTCCAGGTGAATGCAGTGTGCACATGTGTGCAAGCATGCACACAGCTGCAAATGGAGGTTTTTGTGCGTGTCTCAAAGCCTGACTGTGTCTTCCTGTTGGGAAGATGTGTGCGTGTGTGTGTGTGTGTGTGTGCGTGTGCGTGTGTGTGTGGGGTGTGTTATGAAACCCTGCAGCATCCCGCCGTGTCAAAGGTCGTAGTGTGAGCCATTTGAAGACCTCTAACACAGCCCTGCCTCAAGGAGGCACCTTCTATTAAACATGTTAGCTTTTCATTTCAATTCTCCCTCCCCTCCCTCCCTTCAGCTCTCCCACTGCTTCCTCCCTCCCACCCCTTTCCCTCCATGTGAGACACATTAACTGTGTCCTCAAAGGGAGAAAATGAGAGGAGGCGAGAGAGAGCGGGAGGATAAACCCCTGCTTCCATTGTTGGATGCTTTCATCTTTTTTTTATAGGGCGAAGGAGCAAAGGGGTGAGGGAAGGAGTGGGAGAGTAAAAAATAACTTCTGGTCGGCCACGGTGGTCTTATTGCACCGCTGAGAGAGTGACGCATCTCTGCTTGGATTCATATGAATGTGCAGGCATGTGCACACACCCAGGTATGCTGTACATGCATGCCTGAATGTTCATTTTCTGCAGCATTTAGTATTGATCCACACCGCTTTCCGTAAAGCACTTGGTCAAGATAACATTTTACTTTAAGAGCATTTCCAGCCATATAATCACCTAGTTGCGAGCAGATAGATCGACGGTTTTAGGAGTCATCAGCTCCTATGAAGAAGAGGCAACATAATTACACACTTACAGAATATTATAGTGTAATTTAAATGATTTATTATGTGTAATAAATGTTATATTTTCTTTGTTCAAGGCTACCACTGACACCTGCAACTGCCCCTTATTATTATTATAATTTTTTTTTAAAATTGATGTGAGCACAGTGACTGTCATCCTTTCACTTTGCACCTACTGTACTTGCAACAAACCATGTCCTCACCTCGACACACTGATATCATTAGCTTTCCACATAATGCCTGCAGCAAGCAAGCAAGCATTTGTTTGCCTTTGCTTTGACAGTTTTATAGAATTTAGCTTTGCCATCAAACCACCCTGATTAAAGACGAACACGATGTCAAATTCCTACATAATGCAACCTAATTGGTATCAATTAGCGTTAGCAGCCTCTGCTGCTGGCAGAGCACAGAGCTCTTTCCTCCAAAATAATTTCCTCCGAGAAGGAATGCCAGTTCACAGCCATGCCTGCTGGAGATATGACACAGCAAGCTGTTCCGTAAATAGGCACACGTGGGTGAACCCAGACAAGGTGGCGAAATAAACATAAGGTAAAAAAAAAAAAAAAAAAAAAGAGAGAAAAAGTTTGGCGATACTTTTTATGCAGTTTTTCGCTAGTTTACATCAGTGTTGGCGATAAAGCTGTGGGCGGTAGAAAAGCGCAATGTGAAATATCCAAATTGCCAAAGGTTAAGCGGTTGAAGGGACCAGAAGTTGCACATAAATACGGTGTTAGATAAACATGGAGAGCAGTAGAACATGCACGGGTCTGAAATACACACTGCGGAAAAAAATGTCCACGATTTGCAATTCCTACCTTCAAGGTCAAAAAGAGTGTCACTGTGCATTTTTAAACTGAAACATGCACACACACACACACACACACACACACACACACACACACACACACACACACACACACACACGAGGATATCTTTCACCATTTATGGCAATCTTTCACTAAAGTGAACATATTTGTGTGTATTGGCTGTAAAAAGGTTACATCTGGTTCCAGTTTATTCTATTGTGTTTGGGAAAACGCATTTACCTTTTGTACTTTCTCGGAAAATTCTCTAATCTCACGAATGTGTCGGAAAATCAGCCAAACATTCCTCATGTGCAAAATGAAATTGCCAGCTATTGTTTGCAAGGGAAAGACTGCATTGAGGACTTCCTGCAGAGATTAACTGTGAAATATGAGGAGGGGGCAGTGAGAGTTGGTGTTTGCACATAATGCATAGAATGTTTGGCCAGTGCATGAATGAATGCATGAGCTGGCCCCAGCATGGCACTGGCCTACAGAATGTGTGAACCCCTGAAATCTGTTTGTGCTTCTTCAACAAATTCCCCGAGGTGACAAAAAAGAAAAACAGAAAAAAAAATGGCCTAATTTTTTTTTACTTTCTCCGTTCCTTCTTTGATATGCTCCTGGTGTGAAGTTGTCATGCTTTAACATATGCACATACAGTCAATATACATGCACATTTGTAACAGTGGCCGTCTTTAAATGTTTAGGCCGCATTTAAGGGTAAAACAATATCCCTAAACACGGGCAGTTAGAGTTAGAGAGATTACTGAAATCCCTTGGAGCTAACGCCTCCCATGCTCCAGACCTCACACTGAGAAAGACATGGCACCCTCTGTGTCCCAGCGCTGCACACCTGATGTTCCAGCATGCACCGGCAAATGTGATCCCTCGCTCCGTGCAACCTGTTCGCCTCGTCTTCATCACAATCATGCACAGAATCTTAACTGGTTGTTGAGACAAAAGAGGGAAAGTTTAGACGGGAGATCCGGGGAGGAGGTTGGAAGCAGAGGGAGGGAAGACAAGCAGAAGACTAACAAGTGCCTGGAAGGAGGGAGTGGAAGGCGGGAGGCTTTGGCTGAGTGCCTTGGAGGTGTTTAATTGTCTTCACCGAAGAAATCACCACCCACCCCCACTACCCGAGTCAAGGAGTGATATCTTGAGAGAGAAAAAAAAAAGAAAAGGCAAGGAAAAAAAAAAATTAACAGCTGTTGGAGAAAGTGATTTTATTCTGAACATTAAAAAAAAAATGTCTGTGCCAATTGGAGGAAAGCCAAGAAGCTAGTCACCGCTTCGCTGCACTGAAGAAGGCACAAAATGCATATGGCGGCTTGTATGACTGTAGGCCCTCATTGAAAATACCGTCATGTCTCTGTAGTGCCATGAAAAACCATTCTGCTCTCCTTCCCTTTCTGCTATAAGTGCTGGGTGGCTTGTGCTTTATCAGCGGTGCATCCAGACTGCACAAGACAATGGAGAACTACATCATCTTTGAAGTCATAATCGACACCCGTACTCCCTCCAACACACATGGCCGCTGTACTTGTACTTTTATTGTGTGCACAAAAAGCCCTTTAAACACACATTCTGCCTTTTGTGTTGTGCAACAATGACTCATGTTCCATACATACACAGCCCTGAATGCAATAATAAAGTGGTTGCAATTTTTCCTCTTTCAAACGGCCGTCACGGCTGTGTGATGCTTCTCTGTGTATCAGTGTGAGCCTCCGTCAGTCTGCCTCTACATACACAAAACACCACAGCAGCAATGCCATCATCCACATTAGGACCTCTGCATGTGTACATACTGTATATACATATTGTAACATACATCGCAGTTCAAGTAGAACTAGAAGCATGACATCCACTTTAGACAATTCCAAGATTTTTTTGCACCTAAGACCCAGTTTATACGACAACAGTTTTGCTGAAAACAGAAACATTTTTCCTTTGTTCAATGTTTTTGAAACGATCCTCGTCCACACGGATCCACAAAAACAATTGAAAGCTCTGTAGTATGCATGCCGGACCTTTCAAAGTCAACAGCACCGAATAAGATCCCAGTATTTGTGCAGCAAATCTGCATCGGAGGAAGGTTAATAAACTCGACAGTCTGCAGCACAAACAGAACCGGACAGTATGACATTGTTTTTTTAAAATTGTAACAGGCATGCACGAAGCAGGGCTTTGATGTCATCGTTTTCAGAGGAGGAGTTTTGCCCGTTTACACTGACACGGTACAAGTCAAATTTGATTTAAGGTGTCGAAACCAGATGCTTAAGCATAAAAAATGAACCTGCTTAAGCCACAGTTTGCATATGTCAGCGGGTTATGAACAATAAAGTTCATTTTCAGAGGCCTGAGGAGGCAAATTAGCAAATTGCACGAATGTTGTGTTGCAGAAGTATTATTTTTTCCCCTCTGCTGTTAATCATCTCGCGACTCCTTCGATTAATCTTGTTCCCCCCTTGGGAGAGTTGGGAATCATTGCTCTAGATATTCCACAGAGCAAACAGGAACTACGTTTTTTTCTTCAGAGTCGCTAAACTGAAAGCTGTCCTTAGTGAGGTCATGTTTCTGAGATGTTGCTGCTTTTTTTTTTTTTGGGGTGTTTTTTTTAGTGCTCCCCCACTGTGTTGCTGCAAAATTATCAGAGGTGGTTGTCTCCAAAATTGCACAAATAAAAGAAATGCATGCATGACGCAACAACAAGATAGAAAAATGAAAAAAAAAGATTCTCTTTTTGCAATGTGGGGCAAAACATAAATCAGCTAGGTATTCAGATTAATTCTTTAAATTCGGTGTGCACTAGGAGTAAAGGCTGCCCTAGTGGGCTTCACACTTCATGTGTGCCCATGTGGAGAGACAGACAGGAAGACGGCACTGTGGATGTGACACTGGGGTATGATTTGAATACCTGCCTGCTCTGACTGAGCAGTGATCAATCATCTCTCTGTCAAGTGCCACTCCCTGCTGGCAACCTCTCCACGCCTGTAACCCCATTCCTCACTTTTTCTGTCTCTTCCCCATTCTCTCTCTCTCTCTCGGTCTCTCTCTCCTGTCTTTTATAAATTAATTTTCTCTCTATCACCCGGTCCCTCTCCAACCTCCCAACCTTCGATTTATTCCTGGCCTCCTGCGCGGAGCGTTACTCATTTACTCCGACTCGCCATGCCTCCCTCTCTTCAACTCACCAGGCTGTCTTGTTCCTCCTATCTCCCTTGCTGTCGTCTTGCCTGAGGATATCACGGAAAGAAATCAGGGGTAAAGGGACAGATGGAAATGAAAAACACAACAGCAAACAAACACACGAAGACGTCCAAACCTTTGACACTGATACTTCTTTCATTTCTGTCCCAATTGTAATGTTCAAATTAGTGTTTTGTTGGTTTTTTTAACTCCTGTACACATGGATTGCGAGCCTGGGGAGGGTGATATGTGGGAAATTCTTGTGTAATATGCTCATTGACAGTGTGAGTGCCTTCCACTGGGTGGTGATGGGTACACACACACACACACACACACACGCACACACACACACACACAGACACACATACGCCCATCCCTCTACCAAGTTGAGGGAAATCAGACCTAAGACCAAGCGCTGCTGCTGCTCCGCTCTTGAAATATGAATGGTTTTAATTAAACAAACTCGCTTTGCCATCTGGCTCTACAATCGGCCTTGCCTAATGAACAGAGTTACACACAAACAAAAACACAGACACACACACACACGAACACATCCCACATTATTAACCAGACTAAGCAGCATTCCCGGGCAAAGCTTCGTAAATAGAAATGACGACGATAAAGCGATGTAGTGAGGTGCTTCGCAGTGATGGAGAACAATGCAGTGTCTCATTGTGCTGAATGAGCAGGGTGTGTGTATGTGTGTGTGTGTGTGTGCGTGTGTGTGTGTGTGTGTGTGTGTGTGTCAAGCTTTTCTGTTCTTATGTGACAGAGCATGTGTGGACTTGCTTCACGTGTGCATTTCTCCTTTCATCGCCTGTGTGTGTGTGTGTGTGTGTGTGTGTGTGTGTGTGTGTGTGTGTGTGTGTGTGTGTGTGTGTGTGTGTGTGTGTGTGTGTGTGTGTGTGTCTGTTTTGTTAAACACTCTGAGCTCACGTGCATGTTAGCAAAGGCTCAGACACCTAACCGATAGCTGCTGCGATGCGTCACTTGTCTGTCCTCTCTATGGGGCCAGCTACAGCCGACATTAAATGATGATGTTTGTAATCCAATGGCAGTAGCCTAAGATTTCTCAGCAGGAGAGACAGGAGAAGGATAGAGTCTGGTGTGTGTGTGTGTGTGTGTGTGTGTTGGGAGTTGTCTGGCAGCCGAAGCACAGAAACGTGGGAGGCATGCTAACGCTAGCAGCCGGGAGGACGTGCTATTACTCTCTTAGAGGCTACAATAAATTTGCACTATTCATCTGTCTCAGCAGCTGGCATAAACAGAATCAGGCAGCAGCCTCTGTGATGTACTCAGCGATGCAGTGGTAAATAAAAAGTTGAGCAAACTAAACTACCGCCTCTTATCCACCGGCGATCATCATGATCTCTGCAGTATGGGAAAAACTCTATTTAGATGCGTTTTGCTAGACACACAGAATACATTAGCGGTGTTAGCGCTAGCCTCTAGCAGAGCACCACACTATGCGAGGAGGTGAAGTCAAGCCTACGTTAGGATTGTTTCTTTTTTTTATAAAAAAGAAAACACTATATGATGATTCACGGATCAGATAGGATCGATTATTGGTAGCATGACCTGCAGCAACGAGCTCAACACACCACATAAACCGCTGGGAGCTGCTCACATTCACACTGAGGTTTCACATGAAGCCGCTTTGCACACCTCAGACGCATCAGTCAGAATAAAAGGGCAATGTGTGGGCATGATATTTGAACCAACACGGTAAGGAGTGAACCCATCGTCTAATAATAGAGCAGAGACTTTGACTTCCTTGTAATGCTGTACATCTGGATGAGTTCTTTGACTTCCACAACGGCTTAATCATGTGTTTGACTCAAACACTCAGCGTTTATGAATATCTGATGAGCACCGGGGTAAACTTATGAATTAGTGAGGGGCCCAGCTGTGCATCAGATAAATCAGGACTTGGTGAAATGTACCAAATGCCCTTGCTGAGCAATATGCTTTCAAGAATGATGGTAAAATGCATGTATTTTTTTTTTGTTTTTTTTTTGGTTCTCAGCAGGTGACCAGAACCGAATGCTTTGTGCATTCTGCAACAAAAAAGTCTATGAAGATGAAACTACAGAGGGTCTCCTTGTCTGATGGTATGTGTGGTGTAGAATAGGTGAAGAACGTGTTCATATCCCTGCGCTACGAGATAATCTGTCTTGAATGGAGAGGTTGATTTTGTTAGTTTTTGACACTCCTCGTGGAAAGAAGTCAACCGACAGAAAATGATAAAGTTTGAAACCTGACCTTGAAGGAGATGAGGCAAACAAAACACGTCTGTGCAGAAAGTGTAGGAAGAAAGGAAGGATGAGGAGCGTGAGGGAAAAGCAGACAGTGGGTGTGTTGTCTTCGCTTTGGTCCCCGTTTGCACGGATCCCTGCATATGTGTGTGTGTGTGTGTGTGTGTGTGTGTGTGTGTGTGTGTGTGTGTGTGTGTGATTGTGTCCAGGGGGGCATTACTTGTGTAAATGCTTTCATGTGTGTGAGACAGAGGGCCAGATGTGGTGGAAGACGATCGTCCCAGCACATTTTTTGATCGACAATAAGCCCGTCATAGCTACAAAAAAACAAAAAAAAAAAGCCCAGAATCAAAAGGGGACATTAGCCTTGTCCCGTGTTTCAAAGCTACGCAAAGCGATGGCGATGAAACACGATGAATCAGTGACATGAAGGATAAAATCAAAGTTTTCATGCATCTGGACCCAAGGTTGAGATCTTGAACAGAGCAGTTGTTCCACCTCAAATCAACACACACCTATCCCACTCCTCTCCCATCCCCTGCATCTTTATGGCCTGTTTCGACATTAGAAAAAAAAACCACACTGGCCATGAATCACCGTTGCATTACGCATCTAAATGCCCGCAATTGCCTGTCGCTAATGACGCCCCTACCAACACTAAGCACCACAGCGGGCCATCTGTTAACTTTGATTCTCCGTTTCCTCATAAGTTTCTCCATTTCTAAAAAAAGGCTTTCGTATAGAGGAGAGGCAGGACTGATGATGTTTCTGTGTGTGTGTGTGTGTGTGTGTGTGTGTGTGTGTGTGTGTGTGTGTGTGTGTGTGTGTGTGTGTGTGTGTGTGTGTGTGTGTGTGTGTGTGTGTGTGTGTGTGTGTGTGTGTGTGTGTGTGTGTGTGTGTGTGTGTGTGTGTGTGTGCGCGCGCGCTCTGGCTACAACACAAGGGGGAGCGCTAATGACTGTAGTTAGCATCCCTCAAGAGGCCGGAACAGTTTGCCAATATTTGCCCTAACCTTAGATGATTGGACTTACTTTACACTTCAGTGTCTAGCTGATGCCCCCATCCAGAGTGACCTGAGGAAGCAGCGGCTCCTCAAGGGCACTAACAGAAAACACATAGAACTGACTGGAATGATATTAAATCACAGGACGTGGACCAATTACATTCTCTCAGACCACAAGGCCGCTGTGCAGCTCACATCCAGATCATACATCCCCTCCTCATAGCCTCAGAGTACAAATATGCATAAATATGATATGAGATTTGGAGTTTAATTTGAGAAAACAAAACGGACAAATGTTCACATTCGCTCACTTAGTTTCAATCTCACTTGTGACGGCAGCCTTTCCGTCTACACACAAACATCGGTTCTGGGCTGATCTCAGTAAAGATGGCGAGCGGCAGAAGAGCGCATGGATGGAGAATGATTCATGAATTGACCTTGAATCTATTCCTCCAACCAATCCCCCCCCCCCAAAGCCTCCGTATACTTTGCAACTGCGCTTCCTGAAACTGGAAAAGGAGAATTAACACATGAACCCTGGGCTGAAGCAAAAAGTGAGGCGGATTATATTATCATTTATTCCACATTTATGATACATGAGGTTATTTTGTTGTTCAATATTCAATTTGGTGGACTAACTTGTTCTACTATTTATGGTGTTGTTCTCAAGGTTCTCGCATGATTGACAGGCTGATCACCCCTTTGATCGAACTGGGGTTTCTCCTATCAGCTGTCCCTGTCCAATTACTCTTACAAATGAGCCTTTTAATTAGGTGTAATTCAACTAGCAGATCCTGTTGTGGGGGGGAAAAAAGGAGATTTTAAATATCCAGGTAGCTCTGCTAACTCACACGATAAGTATTTAAATCCTTATTAATCAGCATTTAGTGCAAAATTTGAGAAAGCTCGCTGCAGACACCTGTGACTACACTGATCTGATATAAGTTAAGACAACATCTACCAAACAGCTCGATCTGAGGGGGGTGGGGGTGGGGGGTGGGGGTGGGGGGGGGGCATGTGAATCTTTAAGCAATTTGAATATCCTGATCCTAAGCTGCAGAGGGAAGCCTCTGCACTTAGGCTTAGTGCTCTCAAGACAGCTACTCCTTGTTAAGCGTTGCCTCAGCCTCCTAGACTATGAATGGGACCATTACCCCCAGATACACACACACATTCACACATGTTTTGGCCTTGGTAGGAATCAAGCTCCGGCTAGTTGTGAGAAGGTTTTACAAAGGAAGATACAATTTCGCAGCTAGGGACTGCCTTTACAATAGGCTTCAGTTCTTTACACTGCTCCCACTAAGTCTCTCCTGAGTGCTGTCTTTTCACATTACAGCCTACAGAACATCAGTTTTACCTCCCAATTGTGGAAAAATGAACTCCTGCATGAGGGCCTAAAGCCAAGCGCGCTGCAAATCAGCACAGCCGCTAACTAGCTTCAAAACACCGCCTCCCTCGAAGTCAAGTTGAAGCCTAAATGACAAAAGGAACTCGGGAGGAATTCTCCCAAAGTGCTGCAAACTAAAAGGGGAAGAGACGATCTATAATGTGCGATTTGAAAGAATATATCTGTCACATATATTCCCTCGTGTAGCTTTGATATTGTCTCTGAAACAGAACCATAAGTTTTATAACATATCCGAGACCTCGTTTTCAACATTTGTCAAAGTCTTATGCTTTAATAAAAGTTGCAAAAGTTACTACATCACAACCTCAACACCACATCACACCGGATACACTACAGATCTAACTGAGCGTTACCAAAACTCTACAAATAAAGAACACCTAGAAATATGATTTTAAAAATAAAGCCAGAACCTCATGTGTTTGTGTGTTTGGGAATCTGTCTGTCTACCATCGGGCGTTCTACGTGAATGTTCTTGGCAGTATGTGAGTGCGTGTTTTCTTGTATCTTAATCTTTATCTCCTTTCAGTGTTTGCCCCTACCATTTTCCATGTGCTCTGCCTCACCGACACTGCCATCCGGCGTTGTCCTCTCGTAGCTGTCCTCAGGAAGGGGAAGGGCGCCCAGCCGGGGGCCTGACGAACTCTTGCTGCTGGGCGTCTCCGACTCGTCCAGGCCGCTGTCGTAGCAGCTCTGCAGCGATCCCTGCTGGTGAGGGTCCTGGGGCTGGCTCACCACAGAGAAGGTCACTCGGCGAAACGGCTACAAGAGAAACCAAACGGCCGGGGGTCACTATAAAAGGGATTGTTTTACTTTTTAAAAAAATACTTTGACAGCTAGGGAGTTGGATCCTCCGGATTTCGGAAGGGATTTCGAGTCAAGGTGGTAGAGAAACAAGTCAGGAAAAAGGGGGCAAGGTTAAGTTTGAACTGGAGGAGTCGTGGAAGTGTTCTAGCTCGGTCTTGCTGATTCCTGACTAATCTCCTAGCTCGTTAACCCTCCTGTTGTGTTCATTTCCTGTTAACTAGTTTGGTGTTCCCGGTTAAAAATGACCACTCCATTCTGCCTGATTATAAATCCATAATAATACATACATTATCACCTAATGTTGTGTTTCATCTTTCCATCAACTCAAGTTCTATTGAACATTACAAGTTTTGAACTTCCATTTGCTATTTATGGCCTGTAGGCCTCATTGACTTGAGATCATGGACTCGTAATGCTACAGACTGAACTGTGAGCAAGGCCTCACAAAAGCTTTATATACAAGAGGTGCAAGAAGGTTGTTTATAACATTGAAACAATGTTGTGGTTGTTTTTGACAATAACCAACAGGTGTAGTTCCCATGGGGTAAAAATTCTATTAGGGATAAGTTCCTGTGGGGGTTGCCATGGAAGCCAAAAAAGCGGCATTTCTAATGACGGGTTATTTTTGACCGGGAACACCAATAAAACACCCAAAATTTAATAAAAATTCTCAATATTCAGATGTCATGTGTGAACAAAGTCATGAAACCTTATGACAAACAGATGAAATTAACTATATGTTTTAGAGAGGAAACTTGTAAAGCAGTCAGATTTGACTGGGACACAACAGAAGGGTTAAGATGCCGCTTTGCTGACCCTAAAAATTAAAATAATCAAATATGCTCTAACAAAAAAGCCAACAAAGACCTTTTATTACTACAAAAAAAAAAAAGCTCCTGCGTGTTCAACGTTCAATAGGAAGACCTTGCAGGGACATGGAGGAGGCTGCACAATGGCAGTCTTTCACAGGCTCGCCTGAAGCTCAGGGGACCAAAGAGACATGGCAGCAGGCTAAATCTGCGTACTGAACACAGCTAAGGACGGGAGAATGCAACAACTTCCTTCACTTGTTTATTTACTCAAAAGAGGACAAGGTGAACAAGCGTTCGGCACTGCAGGAGGTCTGATTCGACACCACAGAGCGAAAGCACAACACAAAGACGAGTGCAGAAAAACCCAGCACATCTACTCGACTGCATTTGAACAGGCGAGATGAGCTGTGGGCTCAGTCTGTCAATATGTGTAGCCTGCACTGACACATTATTGAGCAGCGTCCCGAGTTAAGCAGTAGCAGGGCATGTCATTAAAGCCGAGGCCTCTTTCTCACCGTCTCAGTTTGTTTCCCCTATTCCCTCTGCATCTCTCAATCCCTGCCTGAGCATTGAACAAAGGTAGAGGCAGAGAGTTAGGATGAAAGGGGGAAAATGAGCATGAGGCGGGGAATGAACGATCAGGCTTGGTCATTACCAGAATAAATGGTATAACAAATGGCTAATGCCATTCATTAATTAGATACACAGTAAGAGCTTGCTTCTGTTGCTGTGCTTCCTTTCTTCCTGCCCCTCGCTGGACCTCATCACTTGCTCATGTTCCTTCTTCTTCTTCTCCCCTCCCCCTCCCTTCTCGCCTCTTGTCCTCCTCGTTTCCTTGTTCGATCATGAGAATATTAAACAACATAAAGGCCCATTACTCAAACAATTTCTCTTCCCTCCTCTCGCTTCCTTCTATTTGCAGCCCAAATGTCCCACCTGATGAAGGAATATCTGCGCGATCCAGTGTGTGTCTTTAATTTGTGCAGCTACCCATAATCAATAAAACACTGCCATTGGAAGCTGAGAGCAAAATACCCTGTTCATATTTGGCTATACATCTCAAGAAAAAGAGTGGCAAAGGTGAACCTGTTTGTTATTTTGTCATTTTACTCATACTCTCACACTCATTGCGAGCACTATTGAGTTTCTGCAAGCCACATACTTGGACTATTTTCTTTTAGATAATGAAATTTTCCACCAGCTATTTGGAAATATGGGCTTCCTTTCTCTCTCTCTCTGTGTGTGTGGATGAAAATTTGCATTTATTTATATATTTCTTCCCCTCCCCAGTTCTCTTTCTCTGGCTGGCTGGCTAACACAGCAATCTTGGCAATAAATCATGTTTCCATGTAATTATAATCAACACTCAACAAATGAATTGGTATAAATATTCATGCAAATTTCACTTGGATAGTCAAACATTTGTTGCATAATTAAAACTGGGGCTCCAAACAAGAGCTGCTCGCTATAAGTGTTATACTTGAGATGATGTTAAGATATAAAACCATGTTTTTTTTCTGTCTGTTTTTTGTTTGTTTGTTTGTTTGTCTTGTTTGGTGTGAGGTTTGTGTGGTGAGAAAAACAACTACTTTGGGTTAGATTTAGCGGAGTGCCATACTTCTTGGGAAAAACGGTTTTCTAATGATACAAATTAAACAACTGTTGCCTAATGAATTGCTGGCGAGAGCAGAACAAAGAAAAGAAACACTCCAGCAAGGGTGCAGAGAGGGAAAATTGAGTTTGGGAGAGAGAAAAGCAGCTGATGGGGGGGAAAAAAAAAAAAAGTTAAATGAATAAATAGATTTTATTCACCTGAATTTCGCCGTATTTTTAGCGGCGGTAGAGTAAGATAGAAGAGGGGGGGGAGGAAAAAAAGCTAATTTGTTTGCAGACCAGAAATGAGAAAATGAGTTCATGCGGAGATCGCCCGAGGCTTTGGATTAAAATCTGCGGCAACCCCCGTGTGCAAAGCGACCTTCGCTCCCTTTATTCTGTGCCTTTTAAATAAATGAATAAAATGAAAAGCAATTCTTTCTTAGTCATTTTCCCTTTAAGTGTTCACATGTCTCGTCATGAGTCTGGGTAGTAGCTGCTGAAAAAAAATACACACACACATATCAGTGTCGGCCGCTACCCAACTTAAAAGTGTTCCCATTTGCTGTCTGTCCATTCTGTCATATGGCACATAGTTGACCCCTCTCACCTGAAACTGGCCATTTTCAGACGTGGTGCATTTGTTAAGCCTGACTGAGTACATGCCACTTGATGCCGGTCCCTCTACCTCCTACCCTGACCTTTTCCCCTCATAGTCCGGTCAGCTGCCAATCAATCTTGCAGTGAAAAAAAAACAGAAACACAAGCACCCGCACAAACACACTGAAATGTCATGACCCCACTCCTATTTAATTTTAAAGTAGAGTCACTGTATGCCTGAAAATGGGAGCCAATTCAGTTAATCGACTGTGGATGATTTGGGTTCAAAGATCATGACAAAAACCTAACAAAACAAACCCTTATCAAATTAACACTTAGACACACATACTGTATATCACCTATATATATATATAGCTAAAAACCCATGCTGTGCCCAAAGAGTGGCCAAGCTTTAAATGCATGGCTGTCATTACAGAAGGAGTATTCTCTATCTTTACCAGATGCTAGGACCCCATTTGGAGTCCCGGACGTGGAGGGCCTCTTTGGGGTGTGCCTGTGATTGAAGGCCAGCTGTGACAGCCATGGGTGATTGAGCAAACCTGTCATCCCAAAAAAATGAACAATGCAAACAAGCCACAGGTTTATTGGGAGCTCTGGCCGAAGCCTGGCCCAGCCTATTTCCTGAATGCGAAAGGGAAAACACATGGGCTGCCTGACTCAAGAGGAGCTGGAGCCAATAAAAACAGGACCCTGCCACTCCTGTCAATAATGTTTGACCTCTTGGATTTGATTCTCATTTCCTCCTCTCGCCAAACTAAACCTTCAGCCGCTATCAGCCGCAGTCTTTTCAAGCCTTGCTTCCTTTATCTTCCGGAAAACCTTGAGTGGGTAACACACCGTTAAGACGTAGAAGTTCCCAGAGTTGTTCAAATCAATGACACTAGCTGAAAAACACAGTCAAGGCCCATAACTTAAGGTTAAACAGTGGCTTTAACTTGAAATATTTCATAAAATGGTCTTAGTACTAGATCTCCATCCCGCTTCACATATGGCATTCCTACTGTCACTCAGTATGTGATATAGTACATGAACACAACACACAATGTTGACTCAGTTTATGCTCCACTGCATTTTCTCTGGATGTCTGGATTTATAATTAAGCCCACCTTCACCAGAGCCTCTGGACAGAGCTAAGTATAATGGAACGATGGAGGTAGCGCTGGTTGGAAAACACAGTGTGTGTAATTTCAGCCGTAAATACCTTTGGCGGACGGCAGTGACCCACTACTGTGAACCACAGGAAGTAATTGTGGCTGGGCTGGACTTGGGGCGAGGGGAGCAAACATAAACTGCAGGGCCACTGTCTTATTGCAGTCAACCGAGAGAGATGGAGGGATACAGAGAGGAGAGTATTAGTAAGTGAGATGGAAAGATGGATAGAAGGGGCAGTCGAGAGAGACTTTGAGAGTGACACATGAGAATGGTCATGATTGCCAAAAGTTCGAGTCGGTAATTAAGAAGCTATGTTTCATTTTTAATGGCCAACCAGACAGCGACCTGTGATATGCCACCTGAGACATGCAAGGACTGCCAAATAGCCACGGTACACCAATCAACATACTTTCTGGGGTCTTGACTCGGCTTAACCCAATCACAGTTGCTTTCTTTGCAACGCTCAAATGCAGGTGAAGCTCGGTGTAACTTTAGTACTGCAAATTAAAAAGATCACTGATACGCCGATGCTGATGTGATAAATGAGACAAATGCCCTCAAGGTGAGTCTGACTGGAAACCATTTGGAATTTGATCAGGGTGGATTCAGGTTCTTCTTGGGTGCAGCTCAGTTCACCTAATGCTAAAGGATAAGCTAAAGCACAGACTGCTGAATGCTGCCCATTGAGAATTGTGGGCCCCAAAGATGATGGTTCTACAGGTATGTTAGGACCCCCGCAAGCGACCAGGAGAATTTCCAAAAGGTTTTGTTTTAGGGCTGAGCAGCTTTGTTAGTGCAGCGGACCACAGTTTCAAATATCATGCACTAGGCAGACTGATAGCTTTGACCCTGTCAAGCTCCACTGCTCCTCCTCACTTCCTCACGTTCCCCATCTTCTTCAAACTTCACTCCTCCACACGCATTCTTCCCAGGTCATTCAGGATGAAGAGAAAAATATGGGGTAACATTTCCAAAGAACACCCAAGACTCCAAAAAACAAGGAAGAAAAATATAGCCAAGATAAAATAGTTTGGGGAGTTCACTGCGTGATCTTTTCCAACATTATCTTCTGAGTGTGTTTTTTTGCCCTTGTTTTACCCCGCTGAGTTTGAAAGAAGTTGCTTTTTCCCCATCCTTTTCGACAACCGGTCTCATAAGGTCATCCAGCTGCTAGTTCCTCTCTTTGGCTGTGCACATGTATGATGGATTTGAAAATAACGTGATAGATTGCTGTGATATCAGACTATCTAAATGGGTACAAAGTTTTATAATAACATTTTAAACACCTTTAAAAATACCTTCATTACAGGAGAGGCAGACTTTATGGGCAACACAGCAGATAGTCTTGTTAAGAGTTGATGAAGCTCTTATCACTCCCTTGACGATCTTCGAAATTGTGAGAGAATTTTTTTTTTTGCCGTGTGGTCATTTTATGATCTGACAGCACACCGATCAATTGAATGTACTTCAGTGCTTGTCCACAGGCATTCCCTTAAGTCTTTACCGACCCTTTATTGCGGTCTTCGGCAGAAGAAATAGTTGTAAAAATATATGTGTTCAAGTAAGAACACTCTATGGTATTTCATGAATCCAAAAAGAGAGCAGGAAATCCAAAACATGAACTCCCTGATGCTTCTGACAATTGTATGCTTGAGGTTGTGCCATGAAAAGTTGTTGGAAGGTTCACAAGTCCTCCGAATGACCTCTGGGGGGATACATTCTTAGTTTTAGAGCTTGCACCTTGGGAACAACTGTGGACTGAGAGAAAGGAAGTGGGAACAAAACAGATATAGACTTTGGAGAGGGTGAAAGAAGAGAAATGGATGATAAGGAATTGAGAAAGTGAGTGATACATCCATCCCAAGCTCCATTTTCTCCATTCATCCACATTTCTTTTGCTCCGCTCTTTTCCCAGTGTGTTTGGAATGCCTTTGGAAGAGTGCCACAGCTCGCACTTTCCCATTAGCATGCACCTCATGTGTGCTGCCGGAGAGACAGACCCGCAGGAAAAAAAAAATGAAAGAAGAAAAAAAAGATCACACATGGTTACTTTCTTAAAGTCTGGGCTAAACTTTTAATTGCTCTTCAAGTGGCGGATTAGGCTACTGGTGTAACAGAGATACTATTCTAGGGGGATGCGTTTGAACATCTTCAGAAGCTCAGCCCAACCCCTGACCTGCTCTGAATGGCAAAGGATACTTTTTTTTTTTTTGGTTCAGTGGATACGGTGGGGGTGGAGATGGGTTGAGCGGTGTTGGTGTTGAGTGGCAGAGTGGATTAGCTTCAAGCTGACAAATAACAGCCTTTGTGGGGATTCTGCTCGCTCTCTGCTGGGCTGCAGAAGAACCATCATGGTAGGAGCAGTGTCACATAGCTGATTGCGTGAGGTTAAGAAAGACATAAAAATGGATAGTTTAAAGCCTTGTAATTCATAAAAGGATGGCTTGTAATTGTCAACCAAACAGCTCATGTATTTCCATTCATGCCGGCGTACAGTTTTGCGGATTTCCAGAGCAACATCTGCTGCTGTCAATCATGAATTATGCTACATCCTTTCATAATGAATGGATGGGGCCTTCTCCGGTGTCGCCATGTTAAAGCCACTGCTGCTGACACAACTGGAAGACATTGGGAATGTCAATCAAACCCCTGCACCTTGTGTTGCTTACACACAATTTGCCTGCAAATCTCAAGATCACATTTCTTATTATTTTAACACAGCCCTTGTTTTCAGTGACATTCACCTTGCACATGCATGTGCGCACCAAGTGCAATTGCTCTGCGTGCACTCAGGCGATCGAGTGTCTCTTGCGTATATCAATTTGTGTGCATGTGTCACGCCTTTGGCATTGTCATGTCATCTCATGCGTCAACCTGCCATCAGTTTAGGTTCCCAGTTCTGGCATTGGACGGAGGGGTGGGGGCTGGGTGTCATGTGTGGGGGATCCATCAAAGCGCTGCATCTGACCAACGGCCTACTACTGTCATCCTGTGATGAGCCTGGGCCTGGCCCTAACGTTAGCTTGTTGTGACACGGGTTCGGGGCGTCAGCAGAAAGCATGACACGGCATCACAGAAACCCGACGCAGGCGACCAAATGCCAGAGTCGAGTATCGTCTGCCTGCTGAGGATATGAGCCATAGCAGCTCACTTATTTTGCTACCTGTCCAATACAAGCACAGATGGAAGATTTAGAAGCCTTCACATGCAAAGCAATGAATGTCACCACAGAGAGAGGAGAATATGCAGCGATAGGATAGGATCTGCAGGAATAGACAGATTGTGGAGGCAAGAACAAAGGAAGAAAACATGAGATAAGGGAAGGAGAAAGAGACGGACTGATTAATGATTCTTTATTTACCATCCTGAGTCGGTGATGAAAGATAACCTGCATTTAAGGGAGCAGGGCTGCCATTCAAACACAAGAGAGAGAGCAGAGAGATAGATCAGGGGAGGGTTAAAGAGCATATCCAGCTTAACCGCTAATGAGGCGTTCCATTGAAGTATGATCATGCCGGCATGTATCATTTAAGTGGGATAAGAAGTATGTGTCTCCTCCTGTACATTTGCAGTGCCTCTGTGTGTGTGTGTGTGTGTGTGTGTGTGTGTGTGTGTGTGTGTGTGTGTGTGTGTGTGTGTGTGCTCTTATCTGTAGAAATACCCACAATTCCCTCATTTCATTAGGACAATGCCACCAGGTGGCGCGGCTTGGCCTAGACGGGTTGAATGCCAACTGCATGTCATGATCATATCACTGACACACACAGAAAAACAAACAAACAAACACACATACATACTTACATACACCACCTGTTCCTGACAACACAAGCATAGGCCAATGATGATCCAACAATTATGAAAACAATTATTACAAATGAGTAATTAAACGTCAATGCCAGGATAAATAGGAAGGAGAGGATGAAGGAGGCCGGAAAAGAGCCCGAGACGAGTGAGGGAAGGAATGAATAAAAAGCAGTGGGATATAAGGAGTTCTAAGCGATATGTGTGGTCGCTAACATGCTAACACGCTACACTGCTGGTGCAACATAAGGATTAGGAGGAACAGACAGGCCTCACCAGCACATTTACCAGACCTTGAAACTTGAGAAGTTATTTCATCATGTCGTGTTCCCAATCCGTCCATCTCCATACACTCCCCTATCTCCGTCTCTGTCACTCCCGCCCACATCCCTCCCTTACCTTGCTATCTCTGGCGAGATCACACAAGGTCAAACCTCCCTGACATTTGATGGATGAAAATGGAATTAAGATGAAAGCACACTTTCAGATAATGAAGATATGCGACGGGAGATTAGGAAGCTGGGGAGGCTGCGGAGGTGCTGATCGAAATTAATATTGAAATTTATGTCCGTTTGGCTCAGGCCCAGACAATCCCCATGTGTTTTACTCACCAGAGGGCAAAAGTGGAAAACATAACAAAAAATTTTAATAGTGTTTGAGGAGGTAAAGTGGAAAAGCGTTGCCTTTTACTTGCAGCCGTCGGTGCTCATTTTGCCTGACGTGGGAATGCAAAACCACTCATGAGTGGCATTCAAAGACAAAATACTTTAAAAGTACATCTGACGTTTGTGTGTGCTCGCTGAAAGCACGTTTTTTACATATCGACTCGTGCCTATTCAGATATTTGCATTGCCTTTGAAAGGCATATGCTGCACATGAGTCACACAGGCAGATCAGACAAACCGATCTTCCCCCATCGCAGCAGTTTTAAAAGGGTTGGATCAGTGTAAGGAGCGTGTTACAGTAGATGGGCGAAAGGGATAAGGCCCCGCGCCTCAGAAGGCATCAAAGATAGATGGTTTATCAAGGCCCCCCATCACTGTCTGATGACGCCGATATGCCTCTTAATCCACATGTAAAATAGTCCTCTCCTCCAAGGCACTTGCTCTTAGCGAACAGTGTCTCCCCTCTCTGATCCTTTCTTGATTATCGCTTCCTCTTTGACACGATTCCCAGTGAAAGAAAGAAAGAAAGAAAGAAAAAGAAAAAAACAGCAGAGGGAGATCCTCTCGTTTTCAGCACCAGCCCCATTAGATCTCATTACTCAGCTGTTGACTGGGCAGCCATTTTGGGGAGTTAATGGGAAATTTGATAATGGAGTCAGGTTGTTTTGGTCCCTGCTGTCACTGCGCTCACACTGGCGCTTTGTTACGGTGACGCAGGAGTGTCGAAAAACACAATTAACAGTAGCAGCTGGTATTTCTGCCCACTAAGTCAAAAATAATGCAGAAAAACAGTGGAGGAAGAGTCGGGGGGGGGGAAGGAAACTCACATGAACTTTAATTTAGCCCTGTTTCACTCTAAGCTGCAAGCTGTTCCCCCCTTATTGAATAAGAAGAAGGGGGGAAAAAAAACGTGGTCGGGTTACATAGGAGGGTGCCTACAATGAAGCTCTTTGTTAAAATATTCAATAAACATGCAGAAAATAAAGTCTTTTTCGTACCTTAATGAAACGGTACAGAGAGGTCAAACGTGGTTACTGAACACCTGTGCCTTCTCTCCGCTGGGCTGCGTACCGGCGAACCCCTGTGCCATCAATCCTCACCTACAAGTGTGTGTGTGTTTGTGTGTGTGTGTGTGTGACTGAGTGTGTGTGTTGCTTTCACCTATCATCTTACCGGCAGCTGGTATGCTAGAAATAAAGGAGTCATTGGTGAGATGGTTAGCGGAGGAAACGGTGAGAGAGTGGTGGCGATGCACTGGGCTAGCAGGTGCAACATATCCTGTGTCCCCCCCCCCCCAATGGTACAGGTAAAAGAGCCTGACTGTATGCATGGACCCAACTCTCCCCTCGTCCACTCTGTGTACCTCTAATCAAGAGGAGGACAGAAACGAGAGGAGCTTTGAGGGGGAACAGACAAAGAAGAATGAGTGTAACCTAAGCTAACAGAGAAAGATACCCGGCAGCACCAGTTCTGCTCACTCACTCCATGAAGGAGCTGGTGTTGGTGCTGAGTGTGAGTGTGTGTGTGTGTGTGTGGTGAGGGAAGTCAATGGCTCGGAGATGGTTATTGATTGAAGTGAAGTCCACCAAACAGATAATAGTGACGCGTGGAAGGAATGGCACAGTGGTGCAGCATGAAGGATCCGTGATGCCGGATCAATACGGAGGCATGGAGCCGGGTTAGCGATATGTGCGTTTGTGATTGCTATGAATAGGCTTTTCCATCCTCCTGGACTGTCAGGGAGAACATATGAGGATGTTGTTCTGTCTCTCACCTCCCTTCTCCCCCCCCCACCTTTCTTTTTCTCTACTTTCTGTCAGGCGACCGCAACAGAACCGCTTGGAAGAAGAAAAAAAATCAAACCGACATCAAAATTCAAGGCCAGAATTGAGGTTGTCACATAAAAAGACAAAACATCCATTTAATTTGAGCTCGTATTACATTGCCATTTTCTCTCTCTTTGATCTGAGAACAATGGCCAGGATTCGCCTCAGACTGGGCTGCCTCTGCTGCGGCTCTGCAATACCTAGTTCCTGCCGAACAGGTTTCCACGCCCAGCGATTCATGAGGCAAAACTGCTGGCGGGAAAACACGGCACCCCATCACACTAATCATAGCCCTCATCAGGACGGTTAATTTGCCCCCTGTGTAAAAGGAGCGGGAGAGGTCATTGGGATGGGAGTTGGACGGGGAGGCGAGCAGCTCTCGCTTAAAACAATAATCAGATCTGAAAAAAAAGAAGGGAAGAAAAAATAACTGTCTGGCCCACATTTCTATGCTAACAAGAAAATGGGGTGTGTTTTATTTATCTGCAGGGCAGACCACATTATTATGAATTTGGGGCATTTGGAAGAGTAGTTATTTAGAAGGCTAAAGTTTCTGTTATTCCCCATGTGTTTACTTTGCCTCCCCCGCTCTCTCCCTCCCACAACCCTCTCTCCTCCCATCGCTGCGCCTCTGGTCCTCTTCTTCGGCCAGAATGAAAATGAGGTCAGGCGTAAATGACAACTCAATATGCTAAGTATAACACACCAAGAACAGAGCGGAGGCCGCCGCTATTAGCATGCGAGACGAGCGCTATATGAGGCAAAATGTGCAAGTATGTTGTCAAACATTATTTCAGGTGCTGGAAAGCGGCATGCGCTGCCTTTGTGGTGGTTCTAACCGCTGACATGGACTCCCAGGGGGAACGGGCTGGAAGGGGTGTGAGGTGGCTGTCCTGTTTCCACAGATGCATCTTTTTGGTAGTTCGGCAGTGATGGTGCTGTAACATCTGAAAACAGTTGTAGCAGCTGACTCACACACATGTGCGTTCAGCAAATGTTCTCCATTTCCTGTTGAAGTGCAGATCACAATGCTGACGGTGTGTTTGCAGAAATTCTGAAGCCCTTTCCGAGAATTAGCCAACTGTTAGCCCATCCAGATGTGACCGCCGCCATTAGCGAGTTTGTGTTTTTCGACACCGACGACATTTCATTTCTCATCCATCTGTCAAGAATATTACCCACCGAGTCATCCATCACCCTCCATCCTCTCCCTAATTCTCACGTCTCTCGCTCTGCTTACTGCAATACTTGTGAGCGGAGGCATAATGCTAACAAGGCGGAGGGAAGACGAATGGATTGTCGGGTCTTAAATCTCCGGAGAAGGCGAGCTTCATGTTTTACATTACACATTTAGTCCATGTAAGACCTTAGAGGAACTTTCTGGTGTCCTCGCACTCCCATGCATAAGCACACACACACACGAATGCCATTCTTCCCCGCTCTGCACTAATGAGTTCCATCTTAGTCCTGCATTCCTCTACGTGACCCTCTCAACCTCAGTTGTGTCGACTTGGAATGCCATCATCATCTCTTGGCTTCCTTGACTGTCTCTCTCTCTCTCTCTCTAACTCTCTCTCTCTCTCTCTGTACAGTTTGTTCCAGTGCAGCTGATCTCCGTAGAACCCTACCGTCTAGTTAATATTTCATCAAGTGGGGGAATTTCACATCTGTAGGTCACACTCCGGGTCTTGGCAATTAGAAACTCAAACAGCGACCTGGCTTGCTTCTTTAATTCTCCTTCTACTTCTGCTCGCCCCCCTTTTTTTTCTTTTTCAAAGGGAATTACCAAGTTGATATTAATTTGAGCCCTCGCTGAAGTCCTCACAGCACAATCAGCGAGAGTGACCGGGGAGCAGGCTGAAGGCCGAGAAAGAGGGTGGGGAAGGGTGGGAAGGGAAGGAGGGAAGGGGGTGGGTGGTGGTTGATGAGAGAGATAGAGCCAGAGAGGCAGAGATACCGAAGAAACCACCAGGATCCACATGAATAAAATAACATTCTGGGTTTTAAAGAGCTGCACGGCTAAACCAGAAGCGACCGCAGACGATTTCGCTGGGCGCTGATTCTCTTTAGTCTTCAACAAATCCCTCCTTCAGGAAACTGAAGGCGACATATCCCTAAGCTTGCTTGAGACACAATGAACCAGAAACTGTGGCTAATTATAGTAGCATTTACACTGGTTTGTGTGATTTAGACAATTAAATATTTCATTATGAAGAGATAAATGTGTTTGTCTCAATAATGAATTTGCGAGCGTTTGCGTGCCTTCATCCCCCCCCCTTTTGTCTGTGGTGTAATTACATGCACGCTCACTAAAGGACATCTGTGTAGGCCGCGCATTAACTGTGTGTTGTGTGGGTCATACGCACATGCTGAATTCTGTGGGTTTACCCTAGATACAGTATCTGAACTGGATTAACAATGCCTCATTCGCTATAAGATCTTTGATTAACCCAGCCCATACCTCACGGCATTAGGAGGCTTAACAACGGGACGCCTGGTCTTGGCATGTCCGCGTCTTTGATAACGCTGGAACAAGATGGTGTCGGCGGCGAGCGAATGTATAGGGGGATCCTCGCCGTACTGCATCGCTGTGTAATTCAAATGTGGGACATGATAAGAGATGTGATCAATGAGCAGTTTGCTGTTTGCTTCAGAGGGAAGTTAGCACAGCGGCTCTGGAATGGATTTAAAAGGATCAGTAGGCCTTTATCTGCTTAAGATACTGAGCAGACGTTATACAGACACAGAGAAGGACTCGTCATGCTTTTATAGACCAATAAATAATGTCCTCATTTAAAGCATGTGTAATGCTTTTGACGTGGGTCAGCTGTACACCTGTGTTGCTGATTTAGCACCGGAGATTATTAGCAATGGCCAAGAGGAGCCTTGACTTGTTATGCACTCTAATGCATGACCTGCTGACCTTCCTGTCTGCTAGACCTGCTGAGGACTAACACGTATTGATTGGTTGTTGGGGAGAGGAGTAGGCGGAGGGGAGTTAGAAAGAGATGTGGATGGAATTAATGTTAAAATTTGACCAAAACAAAAATCATTCTGGCAACAACAGATCCCTGCTGGGATAATTTAAGCAGGCAAACAAGAGAGGCAGCCCAAAACCAATGCTCCCCTGCTGCAGCTAGCCAACCAAGGCCGTTACAGAGAGAAATGGCCGTCTTTACAGCCTCAACCCAATAGAATGCAAGGACAGTATTAAAATGAGAGAACAGGAAGTGCACCTTTTCCTGCAAGACATGAGATGAAACGTTGATATGAGCGCATATGAGTAAGACACAAGACACGCCCATCCCACATGCAGCCCAGATCTGTCCATCAGCCCTTAAATCACCCTTAAAAAAAAAAAAAAAACTTCCCCAATCAACACAGAAACCGAGGCTTGTCAGTCACACATTAGCAGCCAAGTCACCACAAGGCAGAGGAGGAGATGAGGCTGAATGCTTATTAGCGACTGTGAAATCTTAGCCCCAAAGCTCCTTCTATTGCATTCACAAGCGCCAGTCAGAGAGAACCATTGGTTTTCTTTAAGAGGATTTTTTTTTTTTTTTGGCGACGTCTCTGTTTTGCAGGAAATTATACAGGAGAGAAAGCCGGGAAGGAGGAGGCAGAAGAAGCCATGCTATGTCCAAAACCTGATGTAAGCACACAAACATCTCCTGCTAAGTCAGACAGTTACTGTAAGCACAGGGGAAGTAGTTGTTTGATATAGTATGTTCCCAGAGATTAGGAGGCTTCTCTTTATCCCACGTAAATTTACTCTGCAGAGGAAGGCTGATCGGCTATGTAAACTTTGGTCCTCAACTGAGAACACTGTACATTTTAATTCACAATTACAGTCAGTGAATGGAAATGATACAACTTCCAACTCCCACAAGGTGTTTAAGCTGCGGTAATACTGTTTTTTTTTGTTTTTTTTCTAATACAGTGGCCTCACAAGGCTTGCACCCCTGTTTTCGTCTCCAAGCTGCATTTGCTATCATATCCTTTGTTTTCCTGGACAGCTCAGGAGGAAGTCACCTCTGGCACAAGCAGAAAATCCACACCGGCCCGCTTGCATATACCCGAAACATACATGCATACATTAATAAAAGTGTAGAGCCATGCACAGAAACACACAACCACGTCGTAAAAAAAAGAAAAACTAACATCCGACTGCACGCTCGCCTCTGAGTGACGTGGCGTTTAAATGGTTGTGACATTAAAACAGGCAGCCCTGTTCAGATTACGGCTGTTTCAGAGTCACACTCCTTCTGTCTCCCTCGCTCTCTTCATCAACGTTGAAATAACGATGTCTGAACATATTTGTCAAACAGATGCAGCTACTTTACACTTGCAAGGAGAGGATGGAATCTGCAAAGCTTTATGTATTTCTGTTTTCAATAACTATGCGCACCATTCTGTCAGCCAGAGCTTGACCAGATTTCAAAACATACTCCCACTCGTTCGTCCACTCAATAGCTGTCATGAGTCACCGCTAGAAGCAAATACTGCAATAATAGAAAAAAAAGAAAAGGGAAAAGCAAAAAGGCAGCATTGCTTTATAATCTCTTAAAACTGAGGCAGTATGTTAGATGTTGCATGTGCACTTACAGATCAGGCTCTTGCAGCTAACTCGCTAGCATAATTAAGATGGAAATCTGACAAAAGCAAACTATATTTTTAGATTCGCTCCTCAGGCCGAGCATATGTGCATCGGATTGGATTCCACAAGAAGCAGAGAGGCACTAGGTACAGCTAAGATGCTCCAGCGCTTCATCCCACCTCTCGGCGTGCATCAACCCGAGGATTGACCATCAATCGAGCGCCGTCCCTGTTCAATCTGCTCATTGTTTGATCTCAGCGAGGCGAAGCCAAAGAATAAACAAGGCTATCACAGAAGGATTTTGCATACAAAAGAGAGGCAAAGAGATACAAAACAAACAAATAAATGTGCCAGCCCGCATGAAGAATTCTGGGCTGCGTAATTAGGCAACATTCATAATACATGACCAGAGGGAGAGAGGGAGCAAGGGAGGGGAGGTGAGAGAGAGAGAAGAATGGTGAAAGAGAGCATGTGAGTGTGGTGATGCTTGATCCGCTGTCATTGATCAGATGTGTGTATACGCGCTCGAGTGTGTTTATTTCCGTTCCTCTCCATCATGTGGATATTTGTGCGTTCCTACACCCGTGTGTGTCCATGTGTGTTTGCTTGTGTGCATGGTGTGATGGAGGCAGAGGGGCTGTGGCAGGTAGAAAATGGCCCGGGCCTTTTCATTTGACACCGCTGCGCCTTCAAACAAACTACCTAGGGCCCCTGCGCACACCCATAATCCATTCAAGGTAGCAAGCAATTTTCATTATTGACTGGTGAGAAACACGGGCAGAGAAAGAGACACAGGGAGGGAGAGGGAGAGGGAGGGAGGAAAGTAAGCAAGACGAGATGGAAAACAAAAAGAGAATAGCATGACTGAGCTGGGAGAGATTGGAAGGAGTAAAGAAGGAAGAAGTGGAAAAGAGAGCAGCGAGTAAAGGAGAGAAAATAGATTAGAAATTTTTTTTAAAATGGCCCAAGAATGGGTGAGAGGGGAGGAGCACACTGAAGAGACAGATGTGATTGAAATGATGCGTCTGGAGAGGCGGGCGGGGGGGGGAGGAAGGGTGGAGGGGTGATGGCAACTCGAGATGAAGGGGGGTACAATCATAGGAGGTGCTCTTGTACGGGCACAAATATATGAAGTTCATGTTTACCGATGCCAGAGGTTGTGTGTGTGCGCACGATACAAGCTGTCATCTCGTGTACGAACAGAGTCGTGCACGTGCTCACAAGTACTAAAGCACTTTTACAGCAGATTGGTGATCAGAAAGTAAAGTGAGGGGCGTGGAGCGTAGTATGCTAATCCAGGCCATGGTTGGGGCGACAGACATGGTCGTGACCATGAGCTGATGGATGGCACACAAACACGAAAACACGCCCTCGTCTCTCTCCGTCCTCTTCCCTCTTTTTTTCTCTAGAAGATGAAGCTTATAATACAGATTTAAACCCAGGTGAAACTCGACCACCGCTTGTCAATTCTCCGCAGTTTTACAGTATCAGGCTTTGAAGATCTGTCAAGAATATTGACGGGGCCTTTTGGGATGGACGCATTGAAATTCAACTCAGCCTTGAAGAAGAAGCAGAGAGATACGGATAGAGACATAGAGGGTGATGGGGCGGATGAAGAGGCTTGTTAGTGTTTAAGAGAATGCCTGTAATACATCATATTGAATCACATAGATTTGTGTTGTTTAACAATACCAACAGTACGACCTTTTTAAAAGTAGGCTACCCATCAGCCTGCTTTTCTACATAAAGGGAAGTTGTGACAAAAAGGAGAAAGGATTAGAAAATGTGAAAGACTATTGATATTTCGTCCAATTGTTGTTACAGTCAAGTAACAAGATTACTCTCACTTTCTATCTATCTGTCTCTCTAAAAAACCCAATTATTCTATTGGAGATATGTTCTGTGAGGGTTGCCATGGAAGCCAAAAAGTTGGGAACACCAAGGGTGTACACACGTTCGATAAAACACCCAAAATGTAATATAAAAATTCTCTAAATTAGTTTTGTGCGTTAAGATGCCATGTGTGAACAAAGTCATGGAACCTTATGACAAACAGACTTTGAAATCGGTCAGATTTGACCGGAACACAACAGAAGGGTTAATACGAGATCTGATACATCACCCTCTCTGCGCTGAAATCAATTTCCATCTAATGGTGCATGTGTGTGTCCATACAACTGACTTGTCTCAGCACCATACCTCACAGAGAAGGCTAAACTCACTCGCTGTGGTGGGTTGCTTGCACTTTTCCCCATGCTGCTTGATGGATGCCATGGCAGTGCACATCCACTGTGCATTGCCATGGCATCCATCAAACATAAGCTAATAAACAATAACTGCGCCGATCGCGACCACATTTCCTTTGTTTTGCATTCATAGCTGCACAACCCAGCCACTGCCACTTCCTGCTTCCAAATCCCTTATGCTAACATTCCAGTTCCATTTCGCCTTATCTTCTCCTCCTCATCCTTTCAGCCTCCCTCCTTTCTCTGCAGTCACATCATCTCTATCTCTTTCTCTCCCTGACACACACATTCACAGACATTACATGCACAGGGAGTGTGTCTAAGATTATGAGTCTCTCTCTCTCTCTCTCTCTCTCTCTCTGTTTTTTTTTCTTTTTTTTCTTTACGACTGAGGCCAGGGCCTGAAGTTGCCTCTGTCAGCACAATAAGGCCCTATAATGGATGGTAATCATTCAGCGAGCATGGCAGCTACGGCTAGTCTGAAAAAAAAGAGAAAGAAATAAAGTGAGTGAGAGAGAGAGAGGGAGAGAGAGAGAGCCCGGCTCCTCCGCTGCTAATCTCAGCTAATGGCTTCTGCAGATCCAAGAGAGAGCTATATGCACTAATAATGCAGCAGGGGGGGGGGATTGAGGGATCGGCCGTGTGGGATGGACAGGTTGTTGGCTGTGAGGATGGGGCGGGGGTCAACTGAGTGTTCAGAAAGTGTGGGAGGGGGAGGGGGATGTAAAGGAAAGAAGAAGGGAGCGAGAGAGATGGAGAAGGGAGGGGAATAACAGAGGAGGCAAAAGGAAAGCAAAGCTTAAGCACAGGGTTTAATAGCATCATTATTATGGGGAGGCAACCACCATGGGATTAAGAGTCAAACACTCTCTCTCTCCCTCTCACATGTGCACAAGTCAATTTAAAGATCTGCTAGCCCAATGCTTGTAATGGCCAGGTATTGCTGAGGAATTTAAATAGATTTTTCAACATTATTAAAGGATTATAGTTCATTATCTTGGATGAATAATGATTTGTTTTCTTGCCGAAAGTTAGCAGCTGGTTTTTACTAAGGGTCCTTTCACACCTACCTCGTTTGGTTGGGACTTTCGGACTTTTCCGTTTGATCTGGACCAAAATTGCAGGTGTGAAAGCACCCTTAGCTTAAAAAGTGGCGAAGCAGAGGTTAGCTTGACTCTGTCCATTGACATGTCACATCTCTTTAGTTTGCACTGTAACCTCAGCAACCTCATGGTGACGACCCTAAATGTGCAATTGGATGTTTTTTGAATATTTCGAGTCATAAATAAGCACATAAATGCATTACAAATGCATCATGAATGAATAAACGTAGCAATATACTTGTCGACTGTATTAGGGGACTGGATGAAAACCACTTAGCCTGTGGATTTGTGCAATCAAAGTTATTAGTTTTGCAACAATCTTTACTGCTCCGAGTTTTATACTTTTTGGAAGATTTTACGATTTCCAGAAGATTGGTTTTAGTTCCAGTGATTTCTAGTACCAATCAAAAAAATCAAACATCTGACATTTGTCATTTTTAAAATGTCCAAAACCAAAAACCCTGTGACAAAAAAGGACGTGATAAAAAAAAAATGTTGTAGACATATATTTATCGAAAGAATAAATAATCTAATCTTTAAATACAGGACTGTAAACAATCATTTGACAATGCCGCACATTGGCTGGTATTGCAACGAGCGCCATGCTTTGAGGGATTGGACGTCTGTCTAAAGGGATTAGCTCTGAGGATAAGCACAGTGTTTCCCATATCTCTTCAGCCTAACTTAGCGGAGAGACAGCAAAACATCACTTGTTTGTGCCTGGCTCATTTTACATTTCCAAATAAATATTTATCTCTTTATCCGGTTTTCATCATCTAAAAGGTTATGCAAGAATGAGCAGGGATAAGGCTGTGAGGTCGAATGTACGAGAAGCCGATGCCAAATTACTGTTGTCCAGAGTTTGTGCACATTTGCAGTGACTGAGGCTGGGGATTGGAGGAGAGACCGGAGGGTGTTATTTCTCTCATTACGACGCCATCAGACACAGATGGTCAGAGCAGGGGATCAAATCCAGTGGACAGCACCAATAGGTGAGCCTGCTCGTTGTCACAGGCGACGCTAATTAGGAGGAAGAAGGTTGAGAGAAACGGCAAGAATGAAGCGTGTCCAGTGTCAAGCACAATTAAATGGCATCTCTTTTAAGAAATGGTTGGGTGTAAAGTCAATGTAGTCTAAAATCTCTGATCAGCAGTGAGTTTCTGTTAGTAATGACATGAACTTTTATTCATATAAGTCATTCTCGCAGAGAGATTCACAAAAAGATGATGCGGTTGGGTTTTGTGTGACTTTTTTGATTTATTTTTTTTTGGTTGGCCTCAGAAAAAAAAAAAAAAAAGCTTCCTTTCAGCAAAAAGTGGGTCAGATTTTAGCATCCAGCCGAGGGACAAAGCAGACGTCTTCTGTGCTGTGAAAATATAAAGCTGCACAGAGGACAGGGAAGAATGACAGGGAGAAAAAAGACTTCTGAGATGGAGGGGGACTTAAAAAAAAAGGAGTGATACTGAGTAGAAGAAAGTAGGTGAAAAGAATGCGATGAGATGGAGAATAGATGAAGAGGGGCTGTGGAGGAAGAGGACCACAAAGGAGCTTACAGAGTTTATGGACTAATGTGCATCGTGTGTGTGTGTGTGTGTGTGTGTGTGTGTGTGTGTGTGTGTGTGTGTGTGTGTGTGTGTGTGTGTGTGTGTGTGTGTGTGTGTGTGTGTGGGACTGTGTGTGTGTGGGACTGTGTGTGTGTGTGTGTATAGGACTGTGTGTGTGTGTGTGTGTGTGTGGGGGACTGTGTGTGTGTGTGTGTGTATAGGACTGTGTGTGTGTGTGTGTGTATAGGACTGTGTGTGTGTGTGTGTGTGTGTGTGTATAGGACTGTGTGTGTGTGTGTGTGTGTGTATAGGACTGTGTGTGTGTGTGTGTGTGTATAGGACTGTGTGTGTGTGTGTGTGTATAGGACTGTGTGTGTGTGTGTGTGTGTGGGACTGTGTGTGTGTGGGACTGTGTGTGTGGGACTGTGTGTGTGTGTGTGTGTGTATAGGACTGTGTGTGTGTGTGTGTGTGTGTGGGACTGTGTGTGTGTGTGTGTGGGACTGTGTGTGTGTGTGTGTGTATAGGACTGTGTGTGTGTGTGTGTGTGGGGGACTGTGTGTGTGTGTCAGAGTGGTCCACTCAACTTTTTAGCCACATTTTCGACTATTTTTTGCTCAGATTAGGGATCGCCATGAAATTCTTTAGCCCAAGAGACGGACGGCTAAAGATTTTGACGACCCCTTGATTTTAGTCTTGTTTCCTTATGTTTCAATGCTAAATGATTGCATCCAGTGTGTCTTGCATACATCTCTGCAGAAAGCAGTGAAAGGGGGACATAACCAATGGAACATTCCAACATATTTGCCTAAAAATCCGCCCTGTCTTTCTTTGTACATCTGTCTTTTTCTACCTCTCCTCACCTCCTTTATGTTCTATACTTTGTCAACCTCCTCCTTCATTCCATCTCCACTTTCTACTCCTCTCTCCCTCTCCTCGTCCGCCTCTCCTCCTCTCTTCCTCCCACTCGGCTCTGCGACTCTGTAAAGACCGATGTATGCCTGTTTAAGAGACGGAAAAGGATCATTCATCAACAAAGAGCTGCCTCGTCACTTTGCTTGAAGTGTGTGCGACTGCACGCGTAAACAAAGCTAATACTATCAGAGGTATTCGACATCTGTGTCGGAGTGTGTGTGTGTGTGTGTGTGAGTGAGTATGTGGCTTTGTGCCTGAGTATAAACACACCTCCTTGAACCTGCTTCCACCTGCCGCGACTGACTTGAGGCAGTGTGTTGAATCCTCCATGTATTCTTTCTGGTTGTTGACATTCAAACAGTTTAGTTGTAAGGGAAGTGCCAGAGGTGGAATCCATCTAGCATTATAAAGAAATGCGTTGACAAAAGAGTGAATTTCTGAAATACGAGTACGATCATGTGAGCATCCGTGTGTGTGTGTGTGTGTGTGTGTGTGTGTGTGTGTGTGTGTGTGTGTGTGTGTGTGTGTGTGTGTGTGTGTGTGTGTGTGTGTGTGTGTGTGTGTGTTTGTGTGTGTGTGTCTGTGCAGGACTAAAACCCACGAAAGAGCCATGAATTACGTTTACACCCTTGGCACGAGATCCTTCATCCATCACCACAGTGTGTTATTGTGTGCACAGGTTGCTGCACTCCTAATTTGAACAGAGAATGAGCGACTGTTATCATTTCCCTGCCCTTGACCTGTTCCCGCACCAGGAGACAGAAACACCAGATTGAGAAAGATTGAATGAGGGGAATAGATAGAAAACAGAATAAACAGGTGCAAGAAAGAAGATATAGGAGAGGTCAGGATGCAGGAATTGAACTTACAAGAGGGGAACAATATTATAAAGAGTTTTGAAACTGCTTTATTGTTTCCTAAGGCTATTTCTATTCATGATGGGGAAAAAAATCTTCAAAAACAGTTTGCAAATATTAGATCTTATTCCAAAGCCAGGATGTTGATCACTGAGTGTCATAGAGTAAGAGTTAGCCTCAGAGGATGCAGACCTTGACCTTTAGGTTGTAAATTGCAAATGGTTATCAGAAGATAAGCGTAAATAGAAAAGAATGACAAGAATTTGATGCCTAAGCTAAAAGTTTGGGTCTGTTAGAAAAGTTTTAAATCAGAAAAGTTGGTTCAAATGTGTCCGTGTCGAGGGTTGTCATCTCTTTTCCCATTCGTTTTTGACATTATCAGGTGTTCTAATAGGATTCCGGCTGATACATGGCGATGTATGCGCCCACGAGCACGCACTTCACATGCCGTTTGATCTGGCGCACACTGAGGTGACATCCCGCTGCCGGTAACGAGGCTCGCTCTCGAGGAAGGAGAACCTGAGGTCAAAGAGGCGACTACAAATCCGCAGGCTTTCATTTAGTGCTCAGTTCAACCACCCCACCTGTCTTTGAGCCTAGATTAAAGACCTTCGAAAATAGAGAGAGGGGAAAAGAGGGGTGAAAGAGAAAGACCTTGGTGGAGAAAAAAAGTTCAGTGGCAACAAAACGAATCCTCAACTGTCAAAACTCAATGTCATTGTATCTCAAAAGGGAATTGGTAATTGGCCAGGAGAGAAGGGGACAGGAGACAAAAAAGGGGACGGGACGGAGGTTCTTCCGCCGCGTAGCGCTGTTGAGGTATGCTGCATGCATCGTCTCTTGCCCCAGGCGGGGAGAACCAAGCTTGGCTGCAGAGAGGCTGAACTTCAACAGCATAGTTCTAAAACTATATTGATGTCAAAAGCTCAACAATAGTTCCTATTGTTGTTGGGTGTATAAAAGACAAAGTGGAGCCCCCCCGCTGTGTTAAGGGAAAAAGATGTTGGCATGAGTCATAAAGAATCTCCGCGAGCTGCTCAACAGTTCACCGAACCACTCGCTGTGAATAATGACAGGAATATTTAAACCTGATTTTTTGGTCGAGCAAAATCTGTCAGAAAAATACTTTTTGCAAACACATCAGTGTATTTTTTAAATGTATTTGCAAGGGCAGCTGTTGGAGGAAAATCCATCCAACCCTCAGCAGGAGGTTCTTGTTCAAGACAAAAAATGTGCAGACAAAAGGCATTCGACCGCTCGTGAACTCTTCAAAATGTTGAGGAATGCTTTATCGCCCCGTTGGTGTAACAGTGACAGGTTGATGGCCTCCATTCTTATTCATTCAGCCTGTTCTTTGAATCCCATGTTTTGTGTAATATTCAGTGCAGAAAAGCATTGAATTAGGGGTTCAAGGGAGGTCAATTCATGCAGATCAGAGGGCACTAGCAAAAACACTGTCTGACTTCACTTGTAGACACATTATTTAACAACAAAAAGCTAGACTTCATATGCAGTGAAAGATTTTTTTATTCCTCAGCAACATCGCTTTGACATTCCAGTCCAAACAAAGCAATCCGGGCCCCCGCACAGTGACAAGGCCCCTGATTAACTTTTAAAGCCTAAGTGTAAAAGCAGCGATGACATAAAAAGCCATAGTCGACTTGCCAAGGCCTTCGCACTCACTCCAGAAAAACAACGCAGCTTGTCAAGAGAAATATTATTAATGTAGCATCAAATGCAGGCAGGTTGGAATCCACATCTCTACAATGTCTCCATGCTCACAAAGCCAGATTGTTTGGGTTAAGCTCGTCACTCGTCTGACCTCCCACCTAATACTTCATTGGTAGATTTACTTTCTTTGGCCATTTGGATATATTACTAAATCCTACAAGGTTTATCCAGACGGTCACTCCAGCTTATGTGACAGTCCAAAAATGCAATAAAAGGCAAAGAGAGGATTCACTCAGATATCTCTGCAGCACTCTGCCTTTAATATTTCATGCTTGTGAGCATAATACTTGCATGCTGTGGGATGGAGGAATTCACTTCAAAGAAAGGGTCTGTTTAACCTAGAAAATATAGCAATTCGGTAAAATGGACACTTCCAAAGTGTGTGTATCTGATTTTGCGAGCACAGCCTTTGGCTTTGGCCACGAACTTAATGCTGACTCCTGACCGTACCGAAGAAGTAAGGTGAGCTCCTGATGGCACGGCTGTCAAGAAACGGCAAAGGGTCGGCCTCTCTCTGTATGTAGGGTACAGCGGCATCTTTGCATATGCGAATAAGCACGAGTGTGTCAATATGAAGACACCAACACATGGCGAAGATGTTAAAACGATGCGGTCTGTGTGTGTTCCCTTTCTCTCTGGCCCTGCATCCACTGCTCATCTTTTGTGCCTTTGACACGCTTGTACGTTCTGGGTTCTTTTTTTTCCACGGTGCGATGTCACGATCAATTTACCGCTCGGCACATGACGGCCCCTGGCGCCTCCGAGGATTTGAAGGACTTTGTGTGCAATCCCAAGCCTGCCTCACTCTCCTCTCCCACATACAAATTGGCATTTGTATTTTTATCCCACCTCGGTCGCTGAGCGAGATTGCGGCCCAGCTTTTGGCTCTCTCATTCCAGATTATTGTTTGGAGGAGAAACCGCACCGAACCTCACAGAGGAGACGCCGAGTGGCATCGTCTATTTCACTAACCCCCCCAAAAAACACACACTCTGTCAATGTGGTAATCTTACAGATCTACAGCTGTATGTGTGTACCTGTTTGTGTGTATGCATGCGCGTGAGGGACAAAGAGAAAGCACTGAAGCATTTTAGAAACATCAGGCCCAATCAGTGCTCATTTGTTCGGGGACCCTGGGAAACTCAGCTCATTGCCTCAAATAGTGACAGAGTAGGAAAGAGCCACTGACAAGTGTTGTTCTATGCAGCTACAGTTTGTTTGTGCACCTGCCTGCTTTTTTAATGTGCTCTGCCAGCAGCGAACACAAATGCGACTTGGCATGCGCTGAAACATAAAGCCACATTGTGTCCGCGTGTACTTTGATTTCATCATTCAAGCTCAAACCTCAGCCAAAAAAAATGGCCTTTTTTGAGCCGTCTGTGACAAACATAAAAAAAATATGCAGCAGCGTGTTCGTTTTCAATATTTCGTTTTTTCACCCTGAGAAATCGTGTAAAATGCTAAATAACTCGGTTAATGATCTGCTGAAGCAAAAAACACGCCGTTGAGGACATTTGCAATTCAACAACTGCCTTGTTATGTGGTGCTGTGCCAATCCAGCCATTATATTAACAATCAGCTTTCGTATGCAGGTTGGTACTGCTGCCACTGGCAGGGCTATGCCTATGTGTGTAGGTGGGCCCACATAATTAGCCTGGCCAGGACTGAATGTACTCATGCAAACTGAATCATGTATTACGCCGTTCCTTCCCTCCATTCCACCATCTCTGCCATTCTCCTCCTTTCTTCTTCAGTCTTTTCCTTTCTTCTTCTCTGATCCTGCTGCCACATGGTGACAGCCCCACAATGGGAACTTTTACCGCAGACCTTTTCTGTACTCCTCCTTCTAATTAAATAATGCACTGTAGTATAAAATCCCCCCTCATTAAAAAAAGGTCTTCTCTGCACTGAAATGCTGAGGCGAACACATTTTACGCATGCAGAGGTAACTTAATGCATTTGGTTACCTCCAGTAATGAAACGAAAATGAGAGCTGACTGATGGGCTCCAATTTATGCATTTGCAAGAGAGAGCCAGTGCTGGTTGCCCGCTTTACCCTCATGGTGAGCAGGGTTACAATATGTAAGCAGCAGTTTTATGTGTGTTTGTATATGAATGTTTGTGTGCATTCATTCATTCCTGCTAAATGCAGCATTCTGTTCATCCTCTGACCTGAATCTACATTAATATTTAAAGGAATAATTATATGATCGATACATTTTTACGTGTGTTTGTCAATGCTCTTGATATCCACGAGGCCACTGATCCAAAGCATCCCAGGTGATGTATGGCAGCCTTACAGACATCAATGCTACATCTTTACTATACCTCATTTGTAAGCACTGAATTAAAACTAGTGGTGCTGTAATACATTCTGTTCTTGTAACACTGTCTAACAAAGCTGTTCTAGAGATGGTATGATGCATCAGTGACTGAAATCAACCAACATTTAGTTTTTTTTTCTGCACATTATGTTGATTAATTTACTTCCTTACTCATTTTTGATCAATTTTTTTTGAATAATTGAGAAATTCCCTTTATGTACTCTTATGTGGCACAAGATCTTGGTCCTTCCAGGCACCCATCTGCAGCGTTAGAATTACATTTAAATGAGCATAACGTCACAGCACCTTAGCTGAAGTTAAGGAGAAGTTAAGAAGTTATTCATGCCTTTATTACCTCCACACTTGAATATTGTAATCCCCTGTTTGTAGGTTTAGATCAGTCCTCACTTCGTCGTTTGCAGCTAGTCCAAAATGCAGCTGCTCGACTCTTAACGGGAAAAAGAAAGCGTGATCACATAACCCCAATATTGGCTGACCCGAGAAGAGCTGCAAACCAGGGGCAGCTGTTTCCTTCCTCTGAGACCTACCTCTGAGATAAAGACCCTGCTCTTTCAGCTTGGTTTAACACATCCTGATTGAGCACACATCAGCTCCCTCTTGTGAATCCCCAAATAAAGCTTATTATAATGTATTTAACGAAGCTACACCAACAAAAAGACACAAAAAGCCATGAAAAGGGTGTCAACCACGTGGCTTCCATTGATAAAGTCGGCCAACTAAATCTTTCTCTTTTTTTCCCTTTCTGTTTCTTTTGGAAAAGCACGGAGAGAATCTAAACAGTGGTATAAATTCAAATTACCCAACCTCATCCCCGTATGGATATGAGATTTCTTCACCTAATATTGATTCGCAGAATTTTCTCATCATCCCATGCGAATGAAACTGCTACAACTGCTACCCGGTCAACCATCACATGCAGACAGATAGAAAAAAAGAGGAACAAAAAGTTAATGTTTAATTTGTGAAAACACAACCCTGAGTAATTAATTTCCCAAGTTTGTTTCCTTGCTTACAAAGTTCCTGGTCGGGTTTTGTTTTAACACAGTGCACAGATTTAGAAAAAAATGAGGGGCAGCAAGAACCGGAGTAGAGAGCGGTGGGAAAAGCAATGTTTGTGCAGAAAACACCTTATTTGGAGTTTTTTTGAGGTGATCCGAACGTGCTCTGCCAAAATGAGTTGTTGGAACAAAATGTAAGACAAGAAACAGCTTACATGAGGAGTGCATTGCCTGAGGCATTTTAATGATCCAGGGGTCTAGAGGCGTAAGTAACAGACGGTTGCTCCTCTGATCCCCAGACATGAACTGAATTATTACTGTATACAGAAGCCAACATCTCGTCGTAGGATCACATAAATGTAGCAACAAAAAAAAATAAAATAAAAGGTTGCCGGGAGTCACGGTGGCCTCAAAGATGTGAGGATGTGAGCCAAAAAGAGGACCGTGGAGGAGTTCAACATGAGTTCATAGATGCAGTTTCCAGTTTTTTTCTGGCGTCAGTGTGAACAAACAACATCAAGTGAAATCTCAGCTGTAAATGCAAGGTCACTATTATTCTAAATGTAGCAATCTGAATATAAAATAGACTTCAGTCATTTATTGAAAACGCAGAGACATTTCGTAGGGTCATTTCCTGCTGATCTCATTCCGGAAGCTTTATCTCTTTATGTCGGACTATTTCTCTTCACCTTAAAAATTTGCAGCGCCGCAATTTATAGGTGACTCATACTTCTATGACTTCTTTTATTTATTTATTTATTTTTTTTCCTGAAGCAACCTTTCGAAAGGCTAAGGAGGAGTCTGGAGTTTGCCTCACAGATTCTAGTAATTAGAAATACCGTAGCTCCGAAGTGGAATAACTTTGCCGAGTGCTGAGACTTTGTTCTTTTCATGAGTGCAACAGTCATTTGCAACAAATACAAGACATTACCAAAGAGATCCAAGCACCTAGTTTGCAAGATAGAGGTTGAACACGGAGATGAGAGGGAAGACGTGTGAGTAACTAACCATATACATACCTTCAGACCTGTTTACAGGAACAGACGCCACTGTAACATTTCACTCTGACAGCACGTCATTAACAGTCAAAGACGACGGACACACCTTTTCAAACAAAACAGGAACAGTAGCAGCGGTGAATGCTGTCTTTCCACTTCATTATCTTCCCAAGTGTTTATTTTAACACGAACAAAATCTACTTTGCATGTTTAACTCAATCCGCAGACCAGTTCTGAGCCGTATGCCCCTTTCAGTGGAAAATCTCGGGTCATTATGTTGTTACAAACTCCACCACAGGCATTGCAATTATAATCTGCCTCGAGCTTCTGAGGAAACCCAAAGATCTGAGTCATCCTCACCCTCCAGCATTGTGTAGCCTATTCAGGAGGCCGATGCCCTCGTCATCAACCGTCTGTCAGCATGAAAGCACCCTTGCCTTGTTTGTGCCGATCACGCTTAACAGCACGTCACTCCTAAATCGCACGCTAACACGTCTTCAGTCCCCGGAGGATCAGAGGAGGGTGTTTGTTCCAATTTAGCACAGTAACTTTAATTCCAATGAGTAATTAATGATTTAGTTTTTCTTCCTTTTGGAGTTTTTTTTTTTTATAAAGCTGTGTCAGTCTGTAATTAGCGAGCACGAGTGGAATCAAGAAAACAAGAGAGACTTGTTTTTTTGTTGAGCTCCTTGCTTCCCGTTCTCCCCTGAGGGGAAGATGTGCCTCCTACGAGATTTGATTCGGAGCTGATTGCCAAATGAAACTCTCTTGACTTGAGACAATGTCAACTCCCAGAGACTGATGCCAGTATATTTACAACCTGTGCGATTTTTCTTTTTTCTATTAATAAAAGCTGATGTGTCCGTGGAAAGGATGAGAGACTGAATCCTGCGGGTGTTGTTGATGTCTTAGTGCTTCGTTTTTTTTTCTTCATTTTTGTTTTTTTTTATCCTGAGCAAAGCAAAGTCCTGGATGGCTTCCATAAGTGTTCAAAGGTCTGTGTCTCTGTAATTTAATACATATCGCTCCCTACAGACACAGCACAAGGCTGAAGTCTTGAGCATGTTGGGAAATAACCTTTGAGGCATAGAGGCTCTTTTAAAAAAAAATTTTTTACTATGAATATTTGATTAAGTTAAATGAAGCAACAGGCAATAAAAATGTAAAAACTTAAAGTTTAACAAGTTCTCACTGCTATTATCTGGCATTTTAACCCCTCTGTTCTGACCGATTTACAAATTTTCTCCCTACAAAAAATTTAATTAATTTCATCCTTTTGTCATAACGTTCCATGACTTTGTTCACACATAGCATCTGAACACACAAAATATATTTTGGAATTTTTATTTAACTTTGGGTGTTTTTATTGAACTTGGTGTTTGCGGTCAAAAATGACCGGTCTTTAGAAACGTCCCTGTTTGGCTTCCATGACAACCCCCATGGGAACCTATCCCCAATAGAATTTTTTACCCCATGAGAACCACTCTTTCTCACAGCCCTGGTATATAAAGCTTTTTTGAGGTCTTGCTCACAGTTCATTCTGTAGCAGCACGATGGCCAAGAGATATGAGCTCAGGTCAAGGAGGTCTACAGGCCATAAATAGCAAACGGAAGTTCAAAACTTGTAATATTCACAATAACTTGAGTGTAAAGAGGTGATAATATATGTATTATTATGGATTTATAATCAGCTACAACAGAGCGCTCCTTTTTGGCCGGGAACACCAAACTAGTTAACAGGAAATGAACACAACAGGAGAGTTATGATAAGAATCAGTTTATACAAATCATTTTCTAACACTTCCTCCATCAACGTGTTCGGCGTGTCAATCCACAGCTGGTGCTCTGTCTTTGTTGTCTTCGCTGTTTGGCCGATCCTCCAACTTTTACTGCTTCCATCCTGGGAATGTTTCTGGCCTCGTTTATTGTTTATTAAATCCAGATCCGCTCAGAAAGGTAAAGAAAACAATGCTGCAGAAAAGCTTTTTTGGACTGTTGCTGTACTGAGATGTCAGGAATGTAGAAGTCAAAGCCGCAGTAAAAGCTTTTGAATTTCCTACCAAGAAGAATAATTCAATCACAGAGACCTACAGCAGCTCTAACATCCTCTGGACACAAGCAAGCAGCAAGAGGTACAGAGCCAGAGCTTTGTGAGTCTGACCCATGCGGCAGGCTGATCCACATGGGGTCACATTGAACTCAAACAGGCTGAATTCTGAACAAAATATATATACTATATATATATATATATATATATATATATATAGTATATATTTGAAGATGTTCTCTCAGTCTTCCTGTCTTCATTAGACCCTGGAACCGAGAGCTTCTTCCTTCATGAGCTACAGGCAAAGCTGCACGGCCATCTGGATAAGGGTTGCTTCATAAACACTCCCCATTAGGGACTGGAATTGTTTGCTTGTTTGAATACGATTCAAAGATGAAGGCCTAATGTTTGTCTGCCATTGATCCCCACCAATCCATTACACCTCCAAATGTGCGGACAAACCGTCGTCTGTAACTACCATTATAGGAAATCTATACCTAATACCCTTCTTATTATGAATGCTCATTTTCAAACTTTAATAACAGAGGAGCAGAGGAGTGGGCAGCTATCATTATTCCTTCAGGGGTATGTGAGAGTAAGTGATTTTACAGAGGTTGTTTTACTTTTAAAAAATACCCCTTTAGTCACAAACCTAGGATGGAAACAATATCTCATTGTTGCAATATGCAAGCTGTCCTACTGTATATGCATGACTTTCACTTCTGTTACTTGTATATTTCAATATTTCAATTCCAATGATATGCTAAACCAAAGAAACCAACACATCTCCCCCACAGCTGCAGGGGGTTCTGGGTTGTGACTGCGGCGACGCGGCTCAAAAACAACATCACCAAGAGAACAGAAGCCTTTAAATTGAATTGTGCATTATAGATGTATAGATAGCCGGGCTTATAGTCACAGCGAGCCTTGGAGCCATTCTGGGCTGTGATGAAACAATGACCCAGGAGCTGTCAAAATTAGAGACGAGCTGGGTCTCCAAGGAAGCATCTCCATTTGGGCGGGAATGGCAAGTGTGACCCTCATCTCTCTGCTCCTCACCTCCTGCTAATTGAATCGGGCCGCTGCCTGGGATAATTCTGTGTGCGTATGTGTGGCATGGAGTCTGTTAAACCGAGTTTAAAATCGCTAAAATGTGTCTCTCTGACCCTCGCTTCAGATAACCATCCAATATATTTCACACGCGAAAGGATTGGGAATATTGCGTCCACACACAACCCACCAGGTTTTTCTGCCTGCCTCTACCAAAACCCACAGGGCAAATATAAATATATAACTCCACAAAAAGTCATAAGATATCTATTAAAATCGCTCATGGACATTCCCTGGGAAAATATGCATTATAAATTTGTCTACTCCCCAAACCCATTTCTGATACTCGGCTTTTTACTATATTCAGATGCATGGATTTAATTAGAAACAGCGGAATAAGCATTAAAAATGTATGATTGGAAATTGCCGCAAGTTCTAGATTCCCTCTTTTTTTTTTCTCTCCTTTTTACCGCCGTCTGTTGAATATGCCAAAACAATGTTTAAGCATTGTTCAGCACCTTCTCGGGCATAATTAAAGGTTTTTCGGTGTGAAACGCCGATACGTTCTGGTGCAGACTTGGCACCATCGAAGACATACAGTGCACGGACACGAATGCTCAAGGGGACACACTCTTGTTGGGTTTCTAATGTTCGCTCACGAGCTATCTCATCAGTGTGTGAGATTTAAACATGGCTTTGAGGAGCCTTATAATTGTGCTTATAATTAGTCAGTAGTCTGCTTTAAGAGTGTTGAAGTAAACATGCTTTAATTGGGAAGGAGAGAGCAATCTGGGACAGATGTTGTGCAGGAGGGATCACGCTGCGACTGTTTTCGCTTAGTGTCACAGTAAGAAAAAAACCGGAAAAAAAACTCGCTATTCCAGGAAGACAAAAATAACTAATTGTTTCAAACAAGTACGAACAAACACATGCATGACGTGTCTGGAGTTGTAAACGTGATCTTGTGTCGTTAAGGAGCTTATGTTGAATGTGGTGCACAACTGCACCCATGACAACAGAATGAGCAGAAGACAAAAGTAAGAAATTCCACCAATTGTTAGCCATAAAGAGCTTATGTCCACAGCCCTGCAGGGTGTGTCCGTCATCATTTTCCTTGATGGGGGGGAGGGGGGAGGGGAAGGGAAGGCAGGGACAGGTATCCTGAGAATGTCTCCCGGACTTCCCCGCTAAGTGGCAGCTGCACTACTTAAAACCTGCTGATGGCATCGCAGGCCTCCACCTTGGCTTAAGTCACCAGTAAACCACATGGAACCTCTCCTCCTCCGAAGAGCAGTGGCTGAAGGATCAGCAGCTAACAATGTGGCAGCCAATGCACCATTTTGGGAATGTAACAAAAGCAAGCACACCTAAGGCGGGTGTTATGGATTCTAAGCCTTAAATAACCACGTCCGGTAAGCTGGAGGAACACACGGGAGAGGGGGGGAGAATGGGAGTGTGAGAATGAGAGGTAGAGAAAAAGCACCGCGGAGTGATGGAGGAGGGTATGCTGGTGAGAGAAAAGGAGTGTTGAAACAAAGACGATGAAGAGAAAAGAGAGCAAGTAAGCTAAGGGACAGATGATAAGGGTGACAGCAAGCAGGGGGGGAATCACGCATTCCTGACAGAAGCAACATGGCAAGATCACACAGCTATTTTTCATTCACACTCCTCTGCATTCACACATGATTCCAAAGGTACCCGAGCCCCAAGGAAGCCTTCCAGCAAACACTGTTTGCCAATTTTTCAAACCTGTCACTCCTTTTCGGTGTATCAGCTTGTGACGCACAAAGGGCCCCCCTCCTAGTGCTGCTGCAATTGTTGTTGTCATTGTGCCCGATGCTAGGCAAGCCACCACCATCATCATCTCACACACACACACACACACACACACACTTTAACACACATTACATCACTCTCAGATCACACTGTAAGGTGACAAACATTACTGTGGGAGGAACAGTGTGTTTTTTTTTTCTTTCTGCTTTGCATCAGCATTTTGACAGCAAACAATATCCATGCAGCATATTTCAGCGGGTATTTGGAAAAAAAAATCACACGAATCCTTGAAAATATGACTTGTGCAAATAAGTGGTGATGGCTTGAGTAATACATAAGAAGAGGATGCGGGAATTGTATTCATTGCCTTGTCGGTTCAACAGGGGAAGTGAAGTGAGGTGGTGCTGGTTGCCTGGCTGTCTTTCTCTGTCTCCTGGTTGTAAAAAAAAAAAAAATAAAAAAAAAATGTCTGAGGCCAGACCCATGCAGAGGGGCAGGTGAAGGTGAGTCAGTCACGATTGCGCATTTGGCGTTTTGACAAACGAATCTCTAACATGCAAAAACAGCACAAAAAACCCCACATGCACATACACACTTTCCTCCCTCTCCCTTGCTTCAAACACACAGAGGCACACAGCATTCACTGCCCACAGTGTTCATTATGAGCTTTGACACAAAGTCTACAGAGACGCCGGGCTAGTAATCAAACAGGAGCCACAGTGTGTTCCTTAAGGCAGCCTGTCGCTGCTTTAGGCGGGGAATATTGTATTTAAAGAATAACCTCCTCTTCGCTGCTTCTGCTGACGCCTGGAAATGCCTTAAGAAGCACACATATGCGTGGTTAATATTTGATGTTTGATTCCAATTTGCATATATTGAAACATCCCTGAGCATAAAACGGACGGCACAACCCTGCCTGTTCGGCCGGTTGAGGTCGTGAGATAATAATAGCGGTAATGTAAATGCGAGGGTTAAAAAAGGTGAGTGTTTATCATCGAGGTGTGTGAATGCACTGAGCAAACATGTAAAAACGCTGCAGGCAGTCTCGTGGGCAGCTCTGCAGCGACTTACAGTCAGACGCTGGGATGTCGTCGCGTGGAGCCACTTCATTATGCCACATGTGTCACACACACGTGCACACACAGTCAGGAAAAAACACACACTTCATTCCTGTTATGCAAGTTCTGCTTTTAAGCTGCCAGCACACCTCTGAATACGATATTGTGCTTTACATTTCATTGCCCTCCAATCTACATGCATGCTTCATTTGGTTTATTCCTTATGCATAAGAATACTACAGTATTTATTCAACATCCCTCCTGTTTGATCCTTGACACCATTTCCTTTAATCTGTCTGAATGAATTCATTGCTATTCAACCATCACATTCCTCAGATATGGGATGAAATATAGAGGACTTGTTTCATCTGTCTTTAAGATTTATGGCTATTTTATACTCTGGAATGCTTGAGACAGTAGATTCCTATGCGGCGCATCACATCAATAATAGACTTGACCTTGCAAGACATGTCTTTTCTCCAAAGGGGTTGGATGTGTTACTCAGATCTTGGTAAAGGCTTTTGTAAAACCACATCAAGCTAATTCTTCTCTCCTAACTCAACAAATATGGTTCACATATTGTGTTTTGAATCTTTCAAATCTTGCTCCACAATGTCAGGTAAATTTCGCAGGCAAGAACAGACGTAGAAAATAATAAACCAGCAGGCAAACTTGAGTAAAGCCTTGAGCAAAGAGCAAACTATTCTGCAGCCATCAGTTCTCTCAGTTGTCTAATTTGATCTCATGAATCAAGAACTCAAACTGGGAAGGGCAGTAAATTACGGGTCCCTAAGGAGTTCTGACACAGGGAAGAGATGAGCCCATTGTACTCAAGCAATTGCTGCCAATTTAGTGCTCAGGGACCTTCATGTTTGAAATGTTCCCTACTTGCCCAGGTGGCTCCATCGAAAGAGTTTAGTGGAACACGATGTTCCCACAACTCTTTCAACTCTGGGCCAACGCTGTTAGGATGCTGTGACTCCTGTTTGGGAGCACCTCGCCCCTGAGTTCTGCTTTTGGCAGCACTGCGTCTGAATTACCAGGTACAAGCAAGATGAGAGAGCTTTGGAAACCTTTTATAAAACTCCAGGCATATGGCCATGGGAGAAGTTGCAGTGGATGGGGAGAGCATAGCGGAGGTAGATTACCATAGTAACAATGGATAGCCCACCAAGGGTTCCCGAGCAAACACAGGCACACAGTTTAAACAGCGTCTGAGGAACCTCACCAGTATGTCTCCTTGTTCAAGTAAAGACGTGCTGGCACAGATAAGGCTCACACTTTAGACATAAATTACAAGGTCCCCAATTGTCATGTTATGTTCCTGATTCACTGAGTGAAGAGGCTGCCTCGGCGAAGAAAAGCTTATTCAAAGACATACAAAAGATCCGACAAGGACATGGACACACCCTGACATATATCTTTCAAATGTTTAACCCTCCTGTTGTGTTCATTTCCTGTTAACTAGTTTGGTGTTCCCAGGCAAAAATGACCGCTCCGTTCAAGCGGATTATAAACCCATAATAATATATTATCACCTAATGTTGTGTATCATCTTTTTATCAACTCAAGTTCTTGTGAACATTACATGTTTTGAACTTCCATTTGCTATTAATGGCCTGTAGGCCTCATTGACCTGAGCTCATATCACTTGGCCATCGTGCTGCCACAGAATGAACTGTGAGCAAGACCTCAAAAAAGCCTCAAAATTATAGACCAGAGCTGAAGGAAAATTGCATACCATTGAAACAATGTTGTGGTTGTTTTTGACAATTGCCAACAGGTATGATTCACATGGGGTAAAAATTCTGTTGGTGATAGGTTCCCGTGGGGGTTGCCATAGAAGCCAAAAAGGGGCATTTCTAATGACCGGCCATCTTTGACTGGGAACACCAAGGGTGTACACAAGTTCAATAAATCACCCAAAATTTTATAAAATTTCTCAAAATGTATTTTGTGTGTGAACAAAGTCATGGAACCTAATGACAAACAGATGAGAGGAAACTTGTAAAGCAGTCAGATTTGACCGGAACACAACAGAAGGGTTAAAGGAAGATAGAGGTAAGAGCGGTTGGGATGTGAACATGTTTACATTGATATCAAAAGATTGCACGCAACTGGCTTCACTATAGGGACATTAATTTGCGCTACTCAAACATTTGCTGCAGCCGCCGCAGAATTCTGATGGTGATTAAACAGGAAGAAACAGTCTTTCCTCTGAGTCCGGCTAGGGATCCCAGCAATCCGTCTGTAAATGTCACCCATGCAGGCACTTAGCTGCTTGTCAAAGTCGCGATGTGCTCCCCTCGTGTCATCAGTTCATAAGAGCTCCTCACTGTGTGACAGGCTTCCTTTATGCACTTATGTTCCCAGCGGTTTGCCTCCTTCGACTAAAGCCGGATATTAATATATCATTATGGGCAGATTAAATGTGATGGATCTGATGTTAAGTGAAGCTTATTAAGCAAAGGCTGAGTTTGAAATAAAAGTTGAGGCAAAATATGAAAAACCTAGTCGTGTTAAAATGGCTTTGTTTACCATTATTCTAATCATTTTACCGCCCCCATACCTGTCAATTTGATTGATACTCTTGCCTTTCCCGCAATCCCAGACCTCATCAACCCAGAAAACCCCCCAAAAAAACAACAAATGTAACAACATTCCCTGTTTTCCATGCCTCTGTGGGCTTGCTCCCCTCAAGGCACTTCTCACCACTGAATCCACTCTATAATTTACAATTGGCTATTGTGTCCCAAGTGTTGCACTGGACCAACTCAGAGTAAATGAACCATGTCAAAGACCAGTCTCTCCGTCATGATTACATCCCCTGCTTCTCTCCCCCCCCCCCCCCCTATAATTGCAGCAAACTGTGCAAAACCTCAAAAGGTGCCATTATTCAGGCACCTGAGTTCACCTTATCATTCGCAAACCAAAATGGGAGTTCTTTGCCAGTGGCCAGTTTGATTGAGTATTTGTAGTAGTTACTAAGAACACAGTTGCTGGGAACAGAGCGGGGGAGAAATGAGGAGGAGGACTCGGTCTCCTCAAATACAGTGAAGAAAAGGAGTAAAAGGTGAAACCAAAGCTAGATAATAAACAGGCTATAGGGCAAGGTGCCGCAAATCAATACCTGAAACCATATTAAATGTCTGGAGCTCCTCAATCCACAGAAGAATTTGTCTGAGTAAAGCCAGCATTACAGTTATCTCTGTTTTATTTTACAGTCTGTGTCAGACTATATACAGTTCATTTTGGTAGATCAGAGTTGTGCTATTGAAGAAAACTTTTAATCTTAATGTGTTTCTAAGGTAGAATTTAGTCTTGAATTTCAAGGACTCAAATTTGACATTGATGTATCAACGAAGACACATCACATAATCATTCCAATATTAATAATGGTGGAAGTGATGATTATCTTCATAAGTGATTTTCTAGTGAAATGTAATCTCTAATAATTCTTATTTCCAAAAGCCAAATGATTAATTGTTTTTACACAATTAGTCCTATAGCCCAGGCTTTAAACCAGAGATATTCAGTTGAGTAACATAAATAATAATAATGGAATATCTGTTTTTTATAAATGACTAAAACCAGGGGGATCAGAGCTTTTGGGAGGCTCAGCCACTAATGAGACTGTCACATGCATACGGTGCCTTGCAAATGTGTTCAACCCCCCAGTTATAAATCACTCATTTTACTGGATAACAATTAAACATCAATATTTTTAAGCATATAATACTTAAATTTACCACAGTAATACTTTTAATTCATTACTAGTACGTGGCATGAGTTTCACAAATGATTCTTTTAGAAAAACAAAAAATGGAACATGCTGTTTCCAGAGGTATTCAACCCCTTTCATTTAGCAAACCACAATTAGGTACACAACGTTACCATCAGAGGCAAACTAATTAGTTTGGAGCTCCATTGTAGTGCATAATAATAATAATGGATCGGAGGGAACAATCACAGATTTCAATATAATACACCTGTTTTAGAGAGCGCTCTCAGTAAATTAATGAAATCTGAGGCAAAGACAGTCATAATGACCGGGACTTTCCAAAGTAAATTATAGCAAAGCAAATATGAGGAGAAAGAATGTACAAAACATTGTTTCAGTCTCTGAACCACATGAGGACAGTCCAACATTTCATCAAGCAATGAAAGAAGCATCATACAATTTAGCCAAAACCAACTTTAAAACACAGTGGCTCCAATAATCGAACAAGTGCATGAGTCACATTTTCGGAATGCTGTACAGCTATGGCCTATATATCATGATGGCAAGAAAGAAACCATTACTTTTCCTAAAACAAAAATGGGGGCGGCTCATCAAATATCTGAGAGGCAAATAGCCTGAGGTCAGAAAAAAAAATTACATTTAAGTTTTTGACTTGATACAGACTCTCGCTGTATTGTGCAGACTCAGCACAGGGCATCACCCATGAAAAATGTGCTTTATAAGAGAGAAGGTTTTTTTTGCACTTTGTAGACGGTCCCTGTGCACTCCTCTTACAATTGGCTGTACATAAAGACCAATGTTATTCGTCCAGCTCAGACGACTGCTTGTTTTGATGAAAATGAGACTGTAGTTCGATTTCTACCTTTGTTACGACTCTATGACCAATTTGAAATCGTCAGAGCATTCGGCAATTTTAATTGGCTAATGTCACAAGTGTAATTAATATTATTTTTAGGGGTGCTGAGATGAAATAGAAGTGTGCTTGAGCACCCCCAAAATGGTCTAATATTGCCTTTGACTTAAATCATTCATTTTCCTTCGATCAACTGAAAGATTGAATGATTTGGATGGTCTCAACTTACTGGAGGTAACCCTTCCATTCCTTTAATGTCTAGAGGGTTTCTATAACATTCGATCATTAATTGTGTTGCAGATGTAAGATGTGCAAAAATGCTGAAAGGGTTTTGAGAAAATCCAGTGAATAAATGAAGGTCTGTGTGCAGCCAGGACACATCTGTCATCATCTGCTTCTTGGTGATCACAAACTATACCAAGGCTCTAACCTTGTTCTCGTTTCAATTTAATCCTACATCGCTGTTCCCAGCATGATGAATGAGCGAGCCAAACGCCAAAGCACACAACAAGAAAGAGGCAAATTGAAAATTTATAATTTTTAAACATGCTCTGGCTGGACTTCATATTTCAGTTGATTTGATAACAGCTGCCTCGCAAGCCTGCTCATAAACTCTGGCTGCCCCGTTGACCTTCATTCTCCAGCAGGCAGGCAGACTCTTCTGTCCTATGTCAAGAGCTATCAGGCTTGGTTAATGGCCTACTCTCTGGCCCAGGCCTTATCAATACAGGGGTTTCTCAAGCCCTATGTCACCACTTCGCTAATGAATATTTCTGCCTTTTTAATGCAGGTTGTATTTATTTGCACGTCTGCACTTAAGAAGGTTGAAATACACATTTTTAGTCAAGGCAGTGTCCAAAAAACTTCGAATGCCTTGCCCGAGGCCACTCACAGATACGGAGGGTCATCATCCGCATAGATCTGTCCTCACTTTTTAACAGTTGAAGATAAAGTGCTGCTTTAGCCCTCGGGCTCCACATACCTCTCCTGCGCATGTGTGTAGAGAGCATATGTAATAACCAGACACACATACAAATATAATGAACTACATTCCTTGGGTAAACACAACAGTGCAGACACACACATACACACACACACACACACACAGAGAGCATATTGAAACCCTCTCAGGCATGTCGCTGTGCATGTGCCTGGCGAGCAAGATGATGGAGAGGCTGAACTGTGGAGGCCCCGTTTGCCTCTCCTCTCCAGCCCTCACAGGATAGACAAACACGCACACACACACATTCATGCGGAAACACCGCCACACTTTATCACACCCCTACACATGCACATCCGCCACATTGTGCGTACCTGCTGAGTACACATGCACAAACTTTCACACAGGTCCCCCCAGGCTTTGATGGATGGTCGGCGAGTGCTCAACCTCCTGTTTCATACACATATAATCTCATTTGGGGGCCACATGGTGGGAGCCACACCAAAACAGAGCTAATAGAAGCAGTCAAGCTGTCCTATTCCTCCCCTTCCCAAGTCATATCCATTATATTCTCCTGCTTAGCAAATATATATGACTGCAGCCGGTTAATAAAAGCTTATATCCTTTGGACAAAAAAAAAAAAAAAAAGACAAAGCTTTTGGTTGCATTATTTATCCTGGACAAGTCTTAATGTGTTTTGTGCAGTCAGGAGATTCCAGTGCATCTTAATATTTTAGCAGTCTCTTAATAAAAAAAGAAAGAAAGAGAGGAGGTCAAAGTCAAAAGAGAGAATAGGTGGTGAGAGTGATAGAACTCATGTCTGTCAGAGCCATAAAAAAAAAAAAAATCAACGTGTATCTGAACATAGGGTAAAGGCTGCATCTATTAAATGTGCTTCGATTACACTGTTAAACCTGATAACTCTCACCCTGTCAAAACTGCATTGTCTTACTAAGTCCAGCATCTTTCCTCCGTTCATCTGGGAGACAAATTGTCAGCTTTAGAGCAAACGGTGGCTCTAAGGAGTAAATTATGGATCAACGCGTCTGGGTTTCATGACTCTTATTCTCATTTTCATGAAGGCCGCGTGTCAACCACGGGGTTGACGCTGGATGGGGTTTAAATCGCAGGGCCCTGACGGGGGGGGCACGGACCCTGCTGGTTCCCTTGACACCTTGGACCCATGTGAGTAACACTGACAGGGTGTGCTTCATTTGATTCATGGCGATGTTTTCTCAACAAGAACCAGCGAGAGGGAGGCACACACACAAACATGCACCTAACGGAAACTTCGCTCATCAGAGAATCTGCAAAAAAAAAATGCTTAAATGCAAAGCCGCCTCTGTCACCTGGTTGAATCAGAATCAAGTGGACGGATGGCCCCGTGACCTTTCGTGCAAAACAACAACAAAAATTTACATCATTATGGGAGCGACTCCAAAAGACATTATTGCAATTTTGATGAGGTGCGGTGTCAGAGAAAACAGTGCACCGTTGCTTCGCCCATTAGTCGCACAAGCATGAAGCCTCATGTCTGATCCATGTTATGATCCAGCTTGTTGACATAGAACTATTCCCGAGGGTGTGCACCAGCTAAGCTAAGTGATGTTCTCATTGAGTTGCTTGTGGCTTCCAAAGTCGATACAAAAGGACAGCCATAGCGAAAACAAAGTGGCTTGTATAGCATATCATAGACCTTGGGAGTCTTGTAAAAGTCAATTTACTGTACAAACTCCTCCTAACAATTGCCATGAAAAACAAGTCTGCACTGTAGTGTGTGTGTGCAATGATGGATAGTGCCACAGGAAAGGCAAATCTACAGAAATGAATCAGTGTTATCCTGGTTAGCCCTATCTAATGTGATTGCTGCCGAGTATGAAATGAAATTCCATTTTCGATGACATCAAATTGAAAGAAGCTGCAAGAAGAAGGTGGCATCCCAGATACTTCGTGGCAATACAGACATTTTTGACGATTTGTCGCAAGCAGTGGCTACTTCCTCTGATTTCTTCAAAAGTGAGCCTACCTGTAAGAACGATCAGAGACTGTGGGGGATCACCAAACATTTTAAAGCTCTGTGGAACCTCTTATCTAGTAATTACCTTATTTAGCTCAATGGGGTCTAGACTGCCAGATCCAGATAAAATCACAAGAGATCCATCAGGGGAATTTGGTGGCTGCAAAACACAAATGGTGACACCAGCCAGAGAAGAATACCCAGAAGTTTGGGAACTGGTGACATGATTACTCAATCCTATGTTCGGGTGTCTATATAAAACCGAAATCACCTGAAAGGCAGGCCTATTTAGAGTTTCAATTGAGTCACTTGTGGCTTTTCGTAGGTGTTTAGCTAGCTACATTTCGTAGGTTAAAACAAATTAGGTCAGAGGCAAAGTAGAGAATTTCCATATTGGTTTCCTGATCAGCCTAGAGCCTGAAGGTCAATCACATCCTATGCTTTGGCTACAAACACCATTCAGTGACCTCGATTTGCATGCTGCTATTGTCCGTCCTGTGCAAGTGCGGTAGGGTGAGGATTTGCCCGATGCAAATCAGATGCACCATGGCTGTAATCAGCATGTGCTGACCAGGTTGCAGCTGCAACTGCCCAGAACATTGGAGGTGGGCATCAGAGCCTGGGTTGAGGTCTGTGTCTAGTTGTGCTTGCTGCATCAGCCCTGAGGCAGGATAACCAGTGTAAGTGTCTGGACCATGGTGTTTGCCTGCCCTGCAGTGGTGCGCTGTGAGAGCAGAGGATACAAGCTGCTGCGGCTAACCGCTGATTAAAAGTGATCCTCCTGGGCACCAGTGGCACTTTGAAGTGCAATGACATAACAAAAGCTGATGGCTTGTGCTAATTCAATGGCTAAGTTATTTCATTACTCACTACATTACGGTTGGACGGCATTATTTTATGGCACTGGATAGAGCAGGAGCTGCTGCCAAGCGTAAAGTTAAGTGTTTTGTTAAGTGCACGCACTGAGCATCAGCCTCCGGATGTAAGGACTGATCACATGTATTGGAAGGAGTTGATAGAGCAGCTATAATTCCGCTAAAGAATGGAAACAAAAGATGCTTAAGAAGCAATAAAAGAAGTTACAGGAGGCGTTCAAATATCAAGCCTGTTGGCGCTATTGTTAAAGCCCTCGACAGCTGCTGGGTGACACGCTGGCTTCTCCCTCAACGTTATCTCAGCTTAATGACTGTTTAAATGCCTGGTGGGCTCAAAAGAAAGGCTCACCTCTCTGATAAACTCCCTCAGTTGCCTGGTTACCTGGCCGAGTAGTTTTGCCTGTGCAGTTATTGTGCGATTAGGTAGGTGATGAGAGAAAGAGACGGAACCCGATACCTCAGAGTCAATGGTCATCACTATTCTCCCCCACCCTCTCCGGCCCTCTCTCTGTTTTTCCACCCGATCCCCACGTCCCTTGTGAAATGGTAAGGGGCCATTCTTTAAACCGCTAACAGGGCCGTCTGCCTTGTGCCTGCCTCTGTCTCTTCCCACAGACAGACAAAAAGAGAACATCTGTAAGTTATGAATGTAAACAAACAGATCCCATATGATCATCTGACATCAATCTTAAACACATGCTAAAACAGCTAACCGAGGTTGTCAAAAGTATTAATACTTTTTGTCCTATAATATGGACATTTGATAGTATTGAAAGTTGATAAGAAAATTTTTTTCTTTTTCTTTGTGCCATAGTATTGAAATAAGTATCCACTATAATTTTTAGAAACTTTTATTGTTTCAAAATGTCAAATTCTGGTATCCGTCCTCTGCATTATGAATAAATCTCAACAAAGTAAAATATTAATGCTGTTTAAATATAAAATGTAATATTAAACAAGATGTTAATGGTGTTGATTTAATCTTTCATACTATAAATTGTTCCCTGAACTGAGTCATACAAACATATTTGAGTGTTTTTATAATGTTTAGCTGTTGTGGCACTTCTGTGAACTCTGAATATGTGAGCATGACCGCTTCACTACTTAATCTAATATAGAGGTGGCAGCATAATGCCATAATTGGAGCACATGAACACACACCTTCTCTCCGCTTAGTTCTTTTGTGCGGCCATTAAATTGCGCCCTTTTCACCCCAACATAATTTATCAACAGTGAGCATTTCCTGAGTGGGATATAAATGGCAATATCAGTACCTACTAGCTATTCTATATTAAATAGCTAACAGGCCTCACCACACAATAAACATGGATGATATTGGCCAATTGACCACTGAGCATTGTCTTCACTAATCTATTACAGTTTTACCATCACATGAAACACTCCTTGTGAATCATTGTTTTCTCCATGACACTGTGTTATAACAAATGCACCGTTCATAAAAGTTACAGCAGCATTAACGGAGAAATAAATATATATAAAATATAAGGGGGGGGGGTAGTGACACACAATACATGCTGCTGCCGCAGCACCAAATGGAGTGCCTTTTTAATTATGCAGGAGACATCCGAAAGCAACAGCACTCCTCACACTCTGGGAAGCAGCTCAGTGAATACACCATATTAGAGGCTGTTAGAGACAGAGTAGGGGGAGAGAAGGGAGAGAAGTAAAAGGGGAGTGAAATTATAGCAGGAGGGAGGGCGAGAGGGCTATAGAGAGATTAGAGTGGAGATTTAAAAAGAAACCACCGCAAGGAAAAAAAAAAAAAGCTAAGGCAGAGGGGCTGAAGATGTTGAGAGAGAGAGAGAAAAAAAACGGAATACGTGCAGGGGAAACAGGCTGCAAGGGTGGGTGCAAGGCATGCAAAGATATACGGCACAGGACCAAAGGAGAGTTTGGGGCTGGAAAAGGTGACGGTGAGCGTGGGATATAAAAACATGAAGAAAGAGATATCTAGAGGAAAAGAAAGAGGAAGACAGAAACAGAAAATGAAAAAAAAGCAACAATCCGGCTGTGTTGTGAGAGACAGCAGCACACTAGAATTCTAAAGGAGTGATGCTGACATCAAGTTTAAAAGAAATCAATAATTCATTAGACTTTCACAGAAAACACATAAAACGATAGTGTCCTTTTCCCTGAAAACGTAAATCAGCCAACTTCATTATGTATTATGTATTAAACTTTGTTTCTTGCTGTTGCTGCAAATATCAGTGGAAACACAGCCAGAAAAAGTCGAACGACAAACTGATGAAAAACATTTCCTGGAATTTGAATATCACATCGTGCCACCTACACTGTTTCCCAGCACTTCAAATGGAAGAAAAGGGTTACTGGGAGGGAAACAAGGAGGAGAGAAGAAGGAAGGTGAGACTAGCTGGAGGGTGGATGAGGGTGAAAAAGAAGAAAAGCATCAAGGAAATGGCAGACATTTATACCTCATATGCATAAAAAGATAAGGGATTAAAGGAAACTGAGGCACAATATGGGTGATGATACAAAAATGTCCGATTTCACTGCTCAGTCAATGAATCGATGCAAAAGAATGTTAATATAACCTCCTGGCCAGATGTTCCCACTTAAGCCAAGACTGGAAAGCTGACTCACAAATCTAACAAAGCCATGTTTGTGCTGCATTCACTGCGTCTACCTTTCTCTTTTATCCTCTTCTGTTTTTTTTCTGCCTTTCTGAGAAGACAAGGCCGCCTTGTCGCAGATAGAGGGCAGGGCTTGACATGGCTACGGGGAATGTAGCCGGCCCCTGCCTCGCTCGCCTCTGGGATAAAATAACTGCAAACCAAACCCTTATGTGAGCTGTCTGGAACACTCTGACACGTATTTGTCAAGGTTAGTGGTTGTGACACTCCTGACGGGAAAGACCACCTCGACACATGCTAGGGATAAAAGTGAAAAAAGTTGGCCCTGTTTTGTAGAGTGGTAACAATTATCCTCATAAGATAATCTAAATCTTTCTCTTCCTTTTCAATATTACATGTGAATGGCACTCCAAACCACAACAGATCAATACCGCTAACTTGACACACATTAGCACCATAAAGGCAACAAGACTACTGAGAATAGCCCTGTCAGAAAGCATTATGGTAGAGAGAACACTAAGAGGAGGAAACAGAGGACATTTAAGAATGGTGGATGGGAAAAAAACAAAAAGAATATGGAGATGTGTCGTCTTACCTGTTTGTTGTACTTGTTGATGGTTTGACTGCTGTATTCAGAGCAGTGGTCAGATCCAAGGGAAATGTTATCTCCGGTGCCAACAAAGGTGTTGGCAGGGGGCAGGTCCTGAACTGCCTGGTGCTTTTTTCCAGCTGTAGGCGACTGTGGGTGAAGCTGCACTGTAGGAAGCGGTGAACTGGACTTGTAGTGTCGGGCCAGATCCGGGCTCCCCGGCCCTCCGTTGACTGAGCGGTAGCGGCCCATGCCAGGACTGTCCGACAGCTTCTCGTTGACGCCATCGTAGCGCTGCCCATTGGGTTTGGAGGCCTCCACGGTGACAATACTGCTATAGAGTGGCTGTTTGGACTTCTGTTTCCTCTTATCCTTTTTGGGCTTCTTTGACTTATCGTGCTGCTGTGGTGTGAAGAAGTCCTCGTGATCTTTCTTGCCAGCCTCGTAACCATTCTTGTTCTTGGGGCGGCAGTAACGGGCCATTACAACAACTAGGATGATGAGGATGACTGTCATGATGCCCGAAACTACTCCGATTACAATGCTTAGCCGCTGTTTGCTTAGATCATAGTTTGGGTCACCGGCAATGTTGGTGTTGAGAGACGTGCTCAGGCTCTTAGCCACCTGGGCCTCCACCACAGTGGAATTGGAAAGAGTCTCGTTAACATACACATGAACAAGTGTGGTGGTGCTCTGTGAAGGCTGGCCACTGTCATTCACCTGGACCACTAGTCTGTGGAGGCCGTAATGCTTCTGCTCCAGCTTCCCCACCAGGGAAATGACCCCAGTGCCCCCATCAATCTCAAACAGCTTGAAGGGGTTCCCCCCAATGATGCTATAGTTCAGGTCTGCGTTGATGCCGGTGTCTGTATCAGTAGCTATGACTGTTCTGACTACTGTTCTGATGTTGCTGGAGGGAGGGAGAAGGGTGTAGGAGCTGTTTATTGGGAACGTGACTGTCGGTGCATTGTCGTTTTCATCCATGACAAAAAGTGACACTGTGGCGGTGGCAGACCTGGGAGGGTCACCCCCGTCCACGGCTTTGACGAGGAATGTGTATGTAGTTTTCTGCTCTCGATCAAAGGACAGAGTGGAGAAAATAGTCCCAGTGTCATTCTCAATTGAAAAGATGTCCTCCTCTTCCTCAATGAAAAGACTCATCTCTGCATTTTGGCCTTTATCTGCATCAATGACTGTCACCATGCCAACTGGGCTGTTTGGCTCAAGATTCTCTTTGACATAGAAGGTGAACACATCCTGCATGAACTTCGGTTGATTGTCATTCTTATCGGACACAAGGACAACCACCGTTGCAGAGCCCTGAAGGGTGTTGATGCCCTTATCTTTGGCTATCACTTTGAATTCGTAGCGCTCTGTTTGCTCTCTATCCAGAATGGTGTTTACTCGTATGTCTCCGCTGTCTGCATCAATGGAGAAAATCCCACTTACTGATGAGTCAAGGGAATAAGCTATTTCAGCATTCTTCCCACTATCTGCATCAATGGCTGTCACTGTTGTCACCCTCTCGCCAGGGGCATTATTTTCCGGAAACGACACCTCGACGACATTCTGGCTGAAGACAGGGGGGTTATCGTTTGTGTCGCCCACTTTGACAATAACAGAGTTATTACTTGCCAGACTGGGGCTTCCAGAGTCCACAGCCACGATGACCACATTGTATTCCTGTGTGGCCTCGTAATCCAGCGGTGCAGACGTATGGAGGAAATATTTCTTTTTATTCTGCTCACCCTCCATCTCACTCGCTGGTTTGAGCTGAAAGGGCACATCTCCCACCACTGTGCAGGTTACAATGCCATTTTCCCCCTGGTCACGGTCTGACACCTGAACTAAGGCAATGGGCGTGTCCACCACCACATCCTCAGCCACGTTGGCAATCCCATCTTTTAAGAAAATGCGTCCAATTTTCCGTATCTCAATAGCAGGAACATTGTCGTTCTCATCCTTGATGTTCAACACCACAGTGGCCTTGTCCATTTTCGGTGGCTGGCCTCGGTCACGGGCCATTACTGTGAACCTCAGTTGGCTCACTTCTTCACGGTCAATGCGGTGCAACACACTCAGCCACCCTGTGCTCTCATCCAACCTCAGCAGCCTCCTTACTGACTCTGTGGCTGCCCCAAACACATACTCTATTTGACCATTAACCCCAACGTCTGCATCCGTCGCTTTGAGCTGCAGTATGGGGGAACCAGGGGAGCTGTTTTCTGGCAGGTCAGCTTCATACACGCTCTTCTCAAAGCGAGGGCTGTTGTCATTCACATCAGTGATCATCACCCTTAGAATGGCCTGGGAGGAGCGAGGGGGATCTCCTCCATCCCTAACACGCAGAGTGAGCTCATAGGAGTCTCTCTGTTCCCTATCAAGGGCCCCTTTAATGATGAGCTGAGGCTGCTTCTCTCCATCAGTAGTGTCAGCAACTTGCAGTTCAAAGACGCTGCTCCTGCTCGCGCCTTCATCAAATCTCCTCTTCCCGGAGTATGAATCCCCAGAGGAGCCCAAGCGCCTTGAGTTCTCCCCATTGTCTTGTATAAGCTCATATCTCTCTATTCCATTTCTGCCAAAATCTCTGTCTGTGGCTGTGGGCAGCAGATAAAGGGTTCCAATGGGTCTGTTTTCCTCCACAGACAGTGTCAGGACAGGGGAGGGGAAAGACGGGGTGTTATCATTTATATCTAATATGATGACTTTTCCCTCAAAGAGGTCGACCCAGCTTTGGGCTGGTCCGATCACTGACACCTCAAAATCAATAAAACACTCATTTTCATCAAATATCATTTGGCACTGCTGTAATTTTTCACGGTCTATGCGCCTCTCATTGGTGGTGAGCTCACCTGTTATGTTGTCTATTTTGAAAAAATCTGAGCCTGACTCGAGTGTGAATGTCACCTCGCCAGAGCCGGCAACAATGCCCAGGTCAGCGGCTACGTTCCCCACTCTGACATCGGCAGGTCCCTCCTCAGCCAGACGGTACCGGAGCACTTGCTTGGCAGCGGGCTGATAGACAAGCTGCAGGATGAGCATGCAATAGTACAAATAGTCCACTGCACCAGTAGTCCTCATTGTTCTCCCCTGAAAAAATGTTCCACTTAGACTTGAAAAAATAAATTCAAAATTTTAATCACTCCGGGGTCGCCCGAGCATGCACGAGAAATATCGTTTTCATTAAAAGCAAAGCTCTGCTGCTGCGGGATGAGTGAGACTTCATCCTCCGGACGACTTCCTACATCGCTCCTGCTGCAGTGACAGGCAGCAAGAGTATTCGGGCTCTGGTCTCTTCTCTGCTTTTCCTCCTCTGACACCAGGTGTTAGATGCTCTCTTTTTTTTTCTATTTCTGCAAATAATCAAAACGTAATGATGTCAGAAAAACACCAGAGAGGGTCCGGAGGCTCAGAATGCTGCTACAAATATCTTAATTTCTTGTGCGTAAAAGTCAGAATCTCATTGTCCGGGCATCATATCACCACAGAGAGGGGTAAATTCAGTCGATATCCGGCGTTTTACTCACAGTTTGTGGTTAGAATCTCCACTCGGGTGAGGCTGCAATATTCCTCTGTCCGATGATGTATGTCCACGTATGTCAGAGGATCATTTAAATGCCCGCGCAGTTTCCAAACTCATCATTCAGACTCCGCGGAGGCTGTCAACTCTCCGATCTTGAGGATGTGAATATGAAGCAAATATCCGGCGCACTGTTCTCTTCCTCCAAGTCACTTGCAGCCAGCAAATATACAGTTCTCTCTCCCCTTTCTGCGAGCCAACTCCACCATGCACAACCTAATGAAAATTCAAGGTTGTATTAATAAAAAAGAAAAAAAAAACTAACGGGAAAAAATATGAAACGTACATCCGACGCCGTTTTTTTTTTTTTTTAGCAGACGTTGGTTGAACTCCTCAGTTTGTCCAGCATATTCAGCCGATTTCCTCACCTGCAGACGCGCCGCATGTGTTGGCAGCCCCTATCTGCAGCACTGTGAGAGGGTTTCACAAATGATATTGCAGTCTCTCTCTCTACCCCCCCCCCCCCCCCCCCACCCCCCTCCTCACTCTCTCCCTCCCACTCGACCCCCTTATGGTTGCTTCTCCCTCAGCAGCGCATGTAAACAGGGTCGGACTTGTTGTTGATCGTCGGGTCCAGATGCCAGCAGACAATATTTGACGAAAAGGTTCAGAGGAGGAAGCTGCCTTAGTGGTGTCGTTGTCGTCGTCATTTCCTCGAGCGGTGTCTCGGCACTTTGTGAGCACAGTTGGAGCTTAATGTTCACGTGAGCGAGACGGCGAGACATCCCCTGTCTATTACGTTATAACACTGACGTTATTGCATTTAGTAGAAGTACAGTTTGAGGCTGTTTGTCAATAATCCATAAATCCAAAGCCCAACTTTTACGCACTCTTAAGGTATCTGCTTTGAATGGTGTCAGATCTCTATCCAGCTGCGTGCGTCACAGCCGCTGCAGGACAGGCGAGACGGGACGGGACTGGATGTGTGCGCAGTGCTGTGGTTTCCCTGTGGTTGCTAATACGAATGCGTGTGGTCGCCAGTGGATGTGCTCTCCGGCGCAGCGGACTCGGTGTATTTCGCCGGTCTGCCCGTGTGAGCTGTGGGGTGCTTATTTCACTCAGCATCCATGGAATCTGTGGCTATTAATTAACGTACGGAAAGAGGAATCAGCACAGCTATCCCCCCCCCCCGCGGCCCCTCACACGATCTGAACAAGAGTTTTTTTAGTCTTCCACTGCGGAAACCCGGCTCCCTGTGTAAGATGAGTGCGTGAGGTGTGTGTCCTACACCGCAGCTCCCATCTGAGCACTTGTGATGGGCACAGTGTTGAACATCCACGTGATGCTGGCGGTCATTCTGGCCAGACACATGCTTAAAATCTCCAAAGGGGCGCACCGTGAAGGTGCAAATGCGCACAGTTTCGGCGCTCATCTCATACATCACGTGCGCGTTTGCATTGCCATGTTAAGTGCAAATAAATACATAAATACATAAAGTCTAGGTTTGTGCTTGAACACCACGTTAATGAGGATGCCTGGATTTGTAACTGGGCATGTACTTCTTTTTTTAAAATAGGGACAATGCGACTAAAATTATACAGTAATGAGAGAGGAGTGAGGACCGATCGGGACAGAGGGAGGGAGAGCAGCGGGGGGAGAGAGGAAAAGAGGCAGCCAGTCTCACCAGCTGTCTCAGGCGGCTGTTGGAATTCCAGCAGTGGCTTTATTCTTGCTGACTAGCGCCCTCTATCGTCCAATTCAAATCAACCCCCGTCAAAAGGGTGTATTATTATGAGTGCAGCAGATAAAGAGGGTAAATTCCATCAATTTTGAACATCTACGCTGGGTAGCTGGATGTCAAGTTGCAAAATTATTCTGCAATATAAAAAGTAATTCAAGTTCTATATTCAGTAATGATCGATGATAGACATGGTATATATCATTATATTTGACTCAGACTTTAAAAATGAATGTACTGAGGTCGTTTATAATAGAAATATATATATATATATTTTTGTCACAGGGAACTGGTCTAATTTCACAGAAGTTCCTCAGAATTCTGAATATGGGTATGTTTAGTTCAAAAATGTCCATAAAAATACTGGGTAACTTTACCCAAAGAAACAGCGACAGTTAGCAACCATGACAAATATTATACTAGCAGTTTAACAGTAATATAAACAAGAGCCATCAGGGCACATCTGCCCATTCGTTTGCATGAATACAAGTTGTTTCAGTTCAGCCATCAGTTAGAAACAAATAGCAAAGTTGTGCAAATGACAACTAAAAAAAATAATATGCATTTTGCATCATTCTTATTATATATGCACAATACATCAAAGACAGAATACACAGTTTATAGGGTGTGCTTCAAAAAATGAACCTCGCTCTGAGGAATATGTTTAAGTAGTTGCCATGGAAATGCAAAAGAATGAATTTTCAAAATAGGAAAAGGCTCCACTCCACCATATGGTTGATGTGTACTTGCAATTGTTTGAAGATGTATGAAATAGTTTTTAAGTTACACTCAACATCCAAACAATCCAAATTCAATATTTGTACCCAAAATGAGAAAAACCGAAATGTCGAAGATCTTAAAATGCCAAGAGTCACCACTCTTGCATGTGTTTGATATATAGCCTATTTAATATACCCTTATTGGAAATCTCAGCAATAAACCCTGAAGGCAATTAAAAAATCATTCCCATTCCGCTCTGGACAGCCTCATATGCACCAGCTACATGTATCCACTGGATCAAACAATAATAACTCTGTGTCCCAAGGCTTTTGGAATAACTCGTTAGAATATGGAATTGAGCTTGTAAGCAATTTCCAGACAGTGTTTACTATTAGAGTCATGCATATCAAGGCTCAGAATCATCTCTGAAAATCATTACCATAGTTCTGTGTGGAATCGATCTCGCTCTCAAGTGGATGATTGGTCCAAAATGATGCCAGGGAAAGCTCTTCATGCAGCTACAAAAACCTCATCATAATGTTCAAAAAGTGGCTCATGCTCCCTTACAATGACTGATAGCACAAAATTAAAACCAGTTCTGATAAGAGATGATACACCATTCCATTTTTTTTTTTTTTGCTAAAAGAAGTAATTTTCTGATTGAATCATTTGCATATTGAATAGATAGTGCAAAAGTTAGGTAATGACTGAACGACAAAATGTCTGTTGCTCCAGAATACATATCTTCCTTTCTTTATTTGTGCTCATGGCCCATAGACTCAGAGTTTTAATGAAATGTGGGAAGAGAAAATGAGAAATTTTGATGATTCCCCTACTACTTTTCTTATTTGAACACCCAGCTCCTATAATATTTAGCTGCAGCGACAGTGTGAAGCTTCCATGAGCTTAGATCCTGTGGGACTTCAAGTTCCAGACTGACAGCTGCTGGCTAACCAAGCAGACATAGTGGTGGTTGTGAACAGGTGTCATAGATGTGGCAAGCCCAGGTGACTGTAACATCAGGAGGAAGGTCGTCTGGAAGAGCTAGAAGCACCAGGGGCTGAAGGAACAGCTGGAACAGACAGTGGAAGGTGAAACCAAAGTGGTCCCAGGGGTGAGAGGAGTACTAAGGCCCATTTATGGTCTACGTTAAAGACGAACCCAGCGTTCCGTACGCCTTCTGCATTCATTCCATACTAAGCCTTCAGTTCTTCTTCAGACACACCGCTTGAAACAGACGTATCTATTTTTGTATGTAAATGGAGAATAAATGAGCCTTAACTAGTCACACAATTACTCTTAAAACTTGTCAAAAATATGTGAAGGGATAAAGGACAAGAGATGAGGCTTAGAGAAACCAAGGGGAAAGAGTTCCTCGTAAATTTGCAACTTTTCTCACTGATGCTGCTCATGAAATTTCCAGTTATTTGGCCACACATTTTGCATTGCTTTGGAGAGTCACATTCAAGCTGTGTGATTTCAAGTCCTCCTTTGGGACAGAAAACCCTCCTTTATTGGCATTCGGCTCTGATGCAGTCGGCACAGTGTTGGCAACCTTCACCAGCAAGGCACCGGCTATTTTCATCCGTTGTCTAAAGGTTTCTAAAATTTAGATTTTGCGTGTTACTTGAAAATGGATTGTTGCACCTTATCGTAAACACACATATTGCTATGTCAAAAAATATCCATAGATATCCCATTTGAGAAGAGAGTTGTTTACAGCTTTGGAGGTGTGGAAGTGAGTTTGAGAAATGTGACAAAAACATGGGTATAACCGCAATCCACAGGGAGCTGAGTCTCTTAAAGAGGTTTGCTTGTGCGCCATCTCCCAACGAGCTGTGTCCAAAAGTCGGGGGGAAACGTGCCAGGCATCAACAACAAATAACGTCAGCAAATAAATCATGGATTCAGGATGTACACAGCTGCCTAACTGGCTTTCATTTTTCAACTTCTTGCACATACATTAATTGTCCTGCAGTCATTAACGTCATGTCATGACAGCTAGATTAGTCTATCCTTCAATCCCTGAGCATTAAATAATTCAGTACATTTGCTTTCTGTTGGGAGAGTCGCTCAGCCTTCTAATAACACAGTAAATAGACTCTTTGGTTTTGAAGTGGGTGCTTGACTGGTCATATTTGGTGTGTTTTCCTGCTAGTGCTTAAGCTACCAGGTGTTTGGGGCTTTGTAATTATGTCCAGCGGTGGAGAGTAACAAAGTACTTTTACTCAAGTATTGTACTGAAGTCCAAATATGAGTTATAGGCTATTTATATTTTACTTACAAGTTTCCATTTTAGGTAATTTCTACTCAATTACATATCACAGGCACATGTACTTTTTTTTGTTTTTGCCACTGACGGGCTCAATTTGTCATTCTAAATGTCTGACAATAACAATAGAGAGGTAGATGAATTTAGAATGATTAAAAAAAGCATCCAGGTTGAAAAATATCTAAGCTACCCTGGAAGTGTGACCTTATGGGTTGAGAAAATCCTCCTATTTAAGCTAATTGATGAATTTAAAGTGGACTTTTTAGAGATACCTGGTGCTCAGAGAACAACCATGATAAAATGCTGAAACATTTATTTAGTATTACTTTTAATACTCAATGTATATTTTGCTAATACTTAATAAAGAAGACTTTTACTTGTCTTAGAGTGATTTCATAATGTGAAATTACTACTTTTACTTCAGTATAAAACAACTTCCTCCACCACTGATAGGACATTGCTATTAGCAGCAGATTCAGGATTAAAAAAAAAGAGCAGAACAGCAATGAAAAGTTGCATTGCATTGCCCAGCATTTGCTGTTGTTATAACATAGCAGAATTTTATTAATGATGATTAACACCAAACCAGGGGTTTTGTCAAATAAGCATGTTTTCTTATTGGACTGCAATTAGCACTTCTTTCTTGCAGCTCCCTGCAAAGTGCAGATCCAGTCTCCAGTGTGTATCTCAGAGTGTTTAATGAAGCAGAAAGGTGGGGTTAAAAAGCTTTATACAATGCCTCTTGGTGAACAACAGCCTATATGAGAGCTATCTTAGCACCTACTCCTATCAACGTTCTGCCAACAACCTCTGATGTGAAAGGAGTGAGCTTAACCCTAAATAAGCATCTATGTATGCATGCGTCTTTATCTTCCTTCCGCCGTCCTGCTTATCCGTATACGCCTTTGCATGTGTGGGTGTAGGCACTCATTTTCCCTTGTTTGCAACTGTGTGGACGTGTCAGTGACTCTCCTCAGCCGAGCCTGCGTGGAGTCCATCGCTGCGTATTCTCTGACCGCAAGGCCTCAGGAGAGACGTGCAACCAATCCGTCAAGAGCGCTTAAAACAAATCAGCTGATGGCAGCCAGCCAGGCTACTCTTAGGCAACTCTTTGTAGTACTGCCCGAGAGGTAATGTGTCATGACGTCCTCCACTTTGAACGGCAGAGAGAAACGTCAATGCTGAGTGATTCCACAGCGCAGAGAAGAAGCGTCCAGTACTGCTGCTGCGGTGGTGGTGGTGGTGGTGTAGCTCGACGGGCCTCTTTCTCTGCAACTCCCTCCAGCAAGTTGCTATTTTGAGACTCTCAGCGCCTTGTTCAGCCTTATTCCCCCTGGGCTTTGAGAGCAGGGTTGAAGAGATCCCAATACACAATGGAGATGCTTCAGAAAAGTTTCAATACCGCCCAGATCATTCAGGTAGTCACAGGGGCTAAACTGGATGGTGCAATGCTTTAAATATGAAAAGGAAGTGGTGTGTCTTGTTCTGGTATAGGCAGCAGTATAGGCAGGTCAAACTGTACAGCATGTAGTGTTTTGGTCCAGTTTTTATTGGGTTATTGTTCATATTGAGTCATTTTATGATAAGCTGCAGCTTTTTTTTCATGAAGTATTTAGTATTCATTTAAATTTCATTGAAAATGGAAAAAGAATTTTCACCTATATCTGTTTGTTTGTTTGTTTGTCTGTTAGCAGGACTGCATAAAAACTAACTCTTGTCCAATTTACATGAAAGTTTGAGTGGCAATGGAATTTTTGAGTTTTTCGCATAAAATTAGTTACATGGTTAAATTTAATTATTACATGTTTGTTATTTATTCATTTCATTATTGTAATTGAGAGGTTTCAAAGGAGGAGAGCTCTTACAAGCACCCATTATTATTCTCATCGGTACAAAGGACATAGACATTGTAGGCATTAGTCACCCCCCACCCAGTCAGTCAGTCACAACTTAATCACTGACACCAGTGACACGAGGGACATGCTGCTCTTCAAAAGCCCTCAAACTTCAAAAGGGGACCTCTCAAAGCAGTCATTCAGAGACCTCTTCTCAATGGGATGAGGGTCACTGTGGCTGCTATGAATGGAATGATTTGGAGCAAACGTGGACTGAGGCGACATGCATTGTGATAATTCCAGTGTCAACACTCTATACGTGGTCCCTCCGTCCGCTGATCCTCAGTGAAAGAGCTTTGAGAATCTGACACTTAAGAGGGATGTTTGGCACAATAACCCTGCTAATTCCGCCACCCCCTACCCTGGAAGAAACTACCAGAGCATGCAACACTAGCCGCATTATTAGGATCCGCTGGGGGAATAAAGAGGATGAATCCCCCCCCTCCCCTTCCTGTGGCCTAAAAATTGCAGAGCTTACTAAATCTAGCCCCTGTGTCAGTGGCTGCCTGCTATTTGCATGCATTAAAGTGAAAACAGCAGCTGCATTGTGACACTCATTTTGTGTTAGTGCAAATAGTCACAGACTGTCCCCTCACGCCCTCCGTCAACTTCTGCAGACATGTGGAAAGGATTACATGTGAAGGGTAGTCCTGTCCAATCTGTGGTTACTTCTTGAGTGCCACTGCTATGTTTCTATGCATGCATGAGCATGCATGAGCGTGCATGCATGTGTGTGTGTGTGCGTCTGCATGTCTGCCTGGTCTTCGGGTGTGTTTATCTGTTTTTTTGAGAGGCGTCAGAGTGTTTGTGTGCACTGTCCTACTGTTTCGGTGGAAAATAAGAAGACACCTGCTTGCTGATTCGGAGCTAGCTGTCAAAAACCAGGGAAGAAAAGTGTGGTGGGAGAAAAAAAACATACCCAGGCAGCCCCGAGATATATCTATTCTGGCTCCCCGCTCCCCTCAAGCTGCCGGTAGGAGACTTCAGAATGGCTCCACTTCCCGCCACAGAGTGGGCTCTGCCCTGTCAAAATGTCTTTGAATGGAAAATACAGACTGAAAAGTTCCCCACTTTCCTCCTCTCTCTTCCTCATTGTTTTTCTCTCTCGTGCTCCCTCATTCTCCCACCCTCTCCCCTCCCCCCCCAATCTGTCCATCCTTCATCGCACACTGAAAGGGCATCTCATCCTCTCCAGTGAAGCTCTCATTGAATGCTGCCTTTGCTCTAAGAAAAACACTCTCTTCCTCTTTCCTCTCGCTCTCTCTTCCTCTCTCGCTGGAGCTCCGCCAGAGCTCTGTCTCGGTGAGGTATCTGCCAGTCACTCAGAGGTCTATACCTCACTAAAAGATGATGTCTATCTCCTGGGTCCTGTCTGTAGAGCAGCACAGGGTCTCGGTGCCTTTTGTCAAAAGTGATTATGATCTGTGTAGCCGACAGATAGACAAATCCTGGAGTGAAATTAATTAGTCCGGGTCAAAAACAGGGAATATCTGAATGTTTTAGAGTTAGACTTGATGGTCAAAAGTATGTGGACACCAAGACATCCATGTGCTACAGCTTCAGCATTCATAGGCAGGTATGATAACCTCCATTCTTGTGGATACCACAAGATTTTGAGTCAAAATCATCTTTAAGAGGCTACTACTAAGAGTGCTTTCACAACTGAAGGTCCGAACCAAGGTTCGGGTTTTTCTTACATTGTATACATCTGATCCGGTTAGTTTTGGTTTAACATTCTGATTTTCCAAGCAAACTAAAGAACAAACTAACTTCTCGCATTTGTTTTTCTTCTTCTTTTGTTTACTGGTGACGGTAACCTGCTGTAACTTCCTGCAATTGGTCCGAATGTCTGAACCATCCGAAAAAAAGTGCTTTCACACTGTAAATGAACCAAACCATGGTTCAGTTTGATCCAGACCGAGTCCACTTCTGTTTGTTCGAACAAAGACTGAGTCTTAGATCCAGACCTTGGTCTGGGGAGGTTTCACACCTGCAATTTTTGTCCGGATTAAACTGAAAAGTCTGAATGTCCGGACTGAATGAGGTAAATTTGCATTTGTAAAGTTATGAACATAATCTGTGTTAATGATATCAATCAAATATGCTTGTGTGAATGTTCTAAACAAACGACGTGTTCACTGCAAGCATTTTTATCCAGGACGTTATCACATTTGAGGCACAACCCTTGTTTGGGTTGAGACGCCAGCACTGATACTCAAAGCAAGACGTTATTATCTTAATGGTGATGTTGGAGTACAAAAATGCAAAAACCTTCTATGCTTACTTTTGTCCATATTATACACCATTTACCAATGTGAATTGTCCATGTCATGACAAATATGACCAGAATAATGTTTTGCTATAGTGCCATTACGAATGTCATTTCACGTGTAGCGCATTCTTCACTTAAGAAGCCAATGATCAGTAAGGAATGCTCGAGAAACCTATCTGCTGAAATTTGGTCCTCAAGGCATCTTCCATTTATGGTTAATCTAATACTTCTCCCATGGCCATGTCCAAAATTCCATTCTGCCTCCTATTATTTCAGGTGGCTTCATCACCTGTGGCCAGAAGGAACCACCTAATGGCCATTTTTATTTGATAATTGGTTATCTTGACATTTCAAACTGGCTCCATAATTTGCTCATCTCTATTGTGAGTGGCTTGTTAATTAGAGTGCGTCTGTGCTGAGCTCATCATTTCCGAAAAAGGATTTGAGGTCACTGTCGAATTACACGGTGGGCATTCTTAGGGCGTGTTCATTAAAAATGTCAGTTTTGCCTAACCAGCCTAGGAATTTACCCTAACCCTGAGGACTAGCCACAGAGAGGGAGTTAATAGCCAAAATCCAAAACACCAGAGGAATTCAAGCAGTGTATTTATTCTCATATCTGCAAATGTGCATTTTGTCCTGCCGCTGCTGTGACATAGTCTTCAGGACAGAGGCTGATATGTGCCCTGACAGTGGTGAGGCGAGGGAGATCCATGTTCTGTGAGTTAACTCCCAGGGAAAAGAAGTAAATGTCCTTGTGAAAGTCTTCAGATGAGTGATGCCTCAGACTAAGCCTTCAATCTCTCCACAATGCTCATCGCAGTAATAATTCATTCTGCATCCTCAGAAATGGAAAATATTGATTTTCAATGAATAACACACTAAACCGGCTTAAAGCCCTTCCGAAGATTGCTGGTAAAGTTAAAATAGTACGGCCTTTATACCAAAGAGGCGCATCTCATGCATCCACTCCAGGCATTTTATAAAACACATCGAGTCCAAAGTAGTTGTTGTTATTACAGCCAATTTAGAGACCTCGTTGTGTTCAAGAGGGTCAAACTGCCAAATAATAATCACTGCAATCACTGAGTTTTATTCACTTGTATTATTGTAGAAACATCTGTCAAAAAAAAAATAAACTGACAGTTTAAAATGTGGTTCACAATTAAATCCTAAAAAAAGTCAGTTTTGCCTACGTTCAGATCTGTGGGTAATAATCCGTGACGTGGCCGTATCAATGAAAGCGATCCCTGCAGGATTAATGCAATCTTCAGGATTGGTCAATAGATTATCTAAGATTAATGTTCCCGATCAACGCTTCTGTAGAATTACCTCATTTCCATAGACTCCGACATGCCTCTGGAAAGATTGAGGAGATTATCAATTATCAATCCTTCACACCTGGCACCTGCTTATTAATAAAACAGCATACAGCACTTGGTCAACATCAAAAAGAGGCACCCACTGCGTGATATGAGGCGTTCATCTTTGAGAATAGCAACAGGATTTGTTTAGGGATAAAATGCTCCTGTTTTACTGATGTGATTAGAATTTAAAGCGTAATGCTTTAAAGCCCCCCCCCCCCCGTGATCTCTCTTGTTTTAAAGCACACAGAGATGGCAGATCTGTGTGCATCAGTTACAGCCTGTACTGTTATGCTGTTTATCATTCATACATTCATAAGGGAAAGTATTCCGCAGTATGAAAAAGACAAATCTGCACTCTTTAGTATTTGGAAAAGGGAATTTAAGAAACTGATCCTGTGTGCACTTTTGGAAATTGGCAATAATTCACACTTGGAGCCAAGGAACGCAGTTCATTGAGTTGATTTTTAATCAGCCGTTGCACTGTGTCAAAACCGTTTTTTAAGTAAGTAGGGATTATTTTATGGGGGGGGGGGGAAAAGGGTGGTATTGAGGCCCCAAATGAGTTTAAAGACTTCCCAGTGTGTGTTTGTATATCTGTATGAACTTCCTCCCTCCTTGAGCCCTCATGTCTTACTTTATACCCTCTGAAATCACTCAACTTGTCCAGAGTTGGCATATTACCCTCCAGCCCTCACACTGTCTCTTATTTGTCCCCTCTCTCTCGGCCTTTGATACACCCCTCTGGCCTCCACCAATTCCCCAGGAGTGCAATCTGTTGTCTTCTGGTATTGATCAGGCACACGGGGTTTTGATTAGCACCCTTGGCTGAATAATGGGGCTTCACTGCATGATTGTACTCAACCACTCCATTGTCTTGCTCCTCCGTTGGCCACGGAGTACTTCACTTCATTGGAGTCGGTGATTGGATGTACCCCGGAACCCCCATCCACCCTCTGCGGCAAAATATCCAAGAGTCCTGTTCTTTCTCCACTTGACTGAGTGTTTTTGTTGGTTTTCTCACATTCAGGCAAGGCAGCAATGTGCAACCCTGAGGTATTTGCCATAGAGTAGATCTAAACTCTTACTATGGTGAATTATTCATTGATGAAAGGAGTGATCATGGTCACATTTGGGACAAAAAAAGAAGTGCAGGCCTGCATCTTCAGTAAAGGACTCTTTCCCAGCTGGTTCCGTAAGGAATGGCTTCCGAACTACAGAACGAGCAAGAGAGGAGAAGTGAGATCGATACAGATGTGTAACCAAGAGGAACGTCCAAAGTTTGTTTTTTGTTTTTCACTTTCGCGTAGAAAAAAATAAAGACACGGATAAGCTGTTGGCTGGTCAGGCATTCTGGCATGGCAGCTTAAGAGTCAGCCAGCCATCGACCTATTCACTGGTCAGCCAATTAGGTCTGTTAAGGTTTAATACTGCAGTTAATGCTACTATTGTGTGCCAACTAAAGCTATTCCAGGCTTTCACTCACTTTGGAAACTTCCATTAAATCTAAAATAGGCTATTCACACAGCTTGAATTAAAAGCTGTGCATTTTTAAATGACTTTAACTCTCAGACCAACTCTCACCCCACATATCCCCATCTCCATACTTATGCAAGGACACAGTCTTTTAAATAAATCCCCCCCTGTAAGAGCAAAGACATTTGATTTTTCCCATTTGACTTAGACTGTTCTTTGTTTGACTTGTCATTCTTGTCAGGTGTTTCAGGGTCAGGATGATCTCACTGTCGCACAAACTCCTTTTTCTTCTGTGTCATTCATTGACTCTCGCCTACAAAGTTACAAGAGTTCGGAGACTGTTTCATTTGAGGGGTTTCCACAAACATGTCATGGTCATCTGACTTTTTGCCTCCTTGTTCCGCACTGACTCATCGTAAACAGAGCCCCCATTGAGAGTCGGACTTATCAAACAAAAAGGCCGGGGACAGACACTGGCTCATTCCTCCAGTTGTATCCATTAGTGGGAAACTCGCTGTGCTGCATTCTGTGCGATTTTGGCTGAGCTTGGCCGACCACTCGAGCGCTGTACCCGCCAACAGATGTAGCGTAGCCTCTCCAAACAGAGGGGATCTGACTGACTCAAACTTGGCCGGGAGTCTGGGGAGTCGCTGATGGAGCCGGAGGAAAAAGGCAAGAAAAACAAGGATATGAAGAGGGGAAAAAAAGCAAAGGAGGGAGGAAGAGGAAGGGAGAGGACGGAGGATGAAGAGAGACAAATAGAGATGGGTGGGGGTGGTACGTGGGAGACGAGTTGTTCCCCAGAGGGATCACTCTTGGTGTCTCACTCCACTGGTCCTTCTAATGTGTGACGCTCAGGAGATTGACAGACTGTGTAAAACTCAGCCCACAGGAGAAAACAACAACAACACAAGTCAGACACTTGAAAACGGCAGCTCTGCTGGGCTGTGCCGAAACGAGACGGCGTCGGGGGGGGGGGGCGAGATGGACAGCAGCACTGGTTGATGTAACCTTTACACATTCTGGGAAGGTTAGCTGAGAATGTGAGGCCTTTGTTTTCCCCTCTGCCCGACCTGCTTCACACTTAGGAAACTTTTTTGTCCTAGGGTGTGAAATGTATTCTTCTAGATTAAAAAAAAAAAAAAGCATTTTAGCTAACTCTTATTTGCTGTGTCCCTGTTAAATGAGCCAAAGGTGAATATAAAGATGTAAAATGATAATGCAGATACGTTTGGCTTCACTTACCCTTGTTTTGGGATCGTCATCGCTTTTCATTTTGGGGGTATATTAAGCCTTTTTTTTCATTTAGGAGAGTACGAGAGGAATGAGAATGAGGAGAGGGAGGTATGAGGAATGAAATGCAACAAAAATCTAGCAGTATATGGTCTGTGCCTCCACTCCTGAGTCACTGCATGGGAGACGAGACCATTGCTTCCCATTGAAAATCTAGGGAAGTGACTGTGTGCTGCTCTTAATCGGAGGTGGGGAAATCAACCATATGTGCATTTGCTAAAGCAAGCTGTTCCTTCCCATCCTTGAAGTCTCTTTATGCCTCTGTGCCAGTGTGCTCAGGTTGTCTATCTGTCAACCGCCTGGCGGTGTGTCTCATGAATGCAATACATCAAGAATGTGAATTTAGCAAGTTACTTCAAATCAGTTTGGACTAAAACATGAACTGATTAGGATTCGGCGGACAAAAGTCAAGGTCATGTGATCTCAAAAAACAAATTTTGTTGGCTGTAACTCAATAAGATGTTAGTTGTATTAACACAATAGAAACACGCATATCGGACACTTAAACAATTAATTTAGTTGAACTGCTAGTTTTAAGCAGAAAAAAAAGACAGTAGTGTGAGGTTGTGTTACCAATAACTGGGTCCGAAAGTGAAACACAGACACAGGAGAAGGGTTAGACAGTTTATTTAGGCACGGGTGGTGGTGGAAGATGGTGCAGGAAGGTTGGCATAAGGTTACCATAACACATACGTTACCCACAGTGTGTCTCTGTTCACCAGGAACGTAAATGGATCTCACCAAACTAACACACTAAACACCTTTAATTTAACTCCTCCAAAGCCTTTACTCTACATACAGCATTATATAAATATAAGTGTGGGCAGACATAGATGTAAACTGCAACTTGACTTGTTGGCTGAAGTAAACAACTTGGAGGCGATAATTCTACTTTCTTGGAAAATCAAAAAGTGCTGCCTGAAAAGATAGCTCAGCTGATAGAGTGTGGCACCTTCTTCGCTTCATTCTGGTGCACCCACCCACCTCCGGAGTAAAAGAAAACCCACCGTCGCTACAGTTGGTGAGAACTGCAGTCAAAGTGGGTGTCTCCACCATCAATCACAAGCAAAATGAGAGAAGTTTTCTTCAAACACTATATGTGGTTTCACAAGAGAGAGAAAACAGTTCCAGAGTATGTGAACAACTTTTACTGGGACTACTTTCTCTCAGAGAAATAGGAGCTATATGAGCTCTTTTAATGGGATATTCAGTAGATTTTCATGCTAAGTTGTGTTATGTGGTTTCAAATGTAATTTTCAATCATCTGATGGGGCAAATGGAATTCCATCCATTTCCACTATTTGCATGAGTAACTAAATGGTACGACCCCATTTCCAAAAAAAGTTGTGACCCTGTGTAAAACGTAAATAGAAACAGAATGTGATGATTTGCAAAACATTAAAATGTCCGTAAAAAATACGGATGCTGGTAAAAAAAAAAATAAAAAAAAATTTAATGAATTAATAAAAATAAATACATTTAAACAAATCATAACAATTAATAATAAAAAAAATAAAAGTAAATAAAAGAACATTAATGTTGAACCATATACTGCAACATATGCTGCCAAGTAGACATTCTTAAACACTATTGGGATTTGTGGTCATCACTGACATTCACACCTACATAAACACAAAGCAGTTTCATTTTTTCATCTGATTAGGCTTATCTTGTCCACAAAAACTGAGAATACAGTGAGAAAGCATAGATAAGCCAGTTTTATGGACCCTTTATGGGTTATAGCTCCATATCAGACGATCTGAAGCTCCCACCCTAAATTTGAAAAATGCCACTGGCTTCCGCAATCCAACATCCTCACATCCTCTCCATCATGTGCGTGACACATGGACATATAATTGACTGCAAAAAAGGAGTGTGTTTCATTCACATGTATCTCTCTGGGTTGACCTTCAGCGATGATGGAGTGAAAATAGCTCAATGAAGATGAATGGCAGGCGCACTCGACACCATGACCCAGCGCTCGTCTTCCTCAACGAGCGGGTTTTAACGCGGCCGTGGACAGATCCTTATTTAGGAACCATCATCATCTTCATCACGGCCTTTATCGCATACATTCTCAGAGCTATTAATCTACAGTCTGTGGGAAGCCTTTATCATACATTCTTTGTCGTGAGCTAATCATTAGCATACATAACATGCGCTTCCCTACGCGCAACTGAATATGTAAACAGCATAACAATTGGGACATAACTGGTTATTTATGCATTCTTAGACATGCTTTCTTTGTGGGGTTAATTTTACTACTAAGCAGTTTGCTTAGTTCAGGGTAACAGGTTAAATATTGACTGCAGAAAATGGGCTTTTTGGGTGTATATTTTCCTACACTTTTTATTATTCAGATAAGTTTCATTGAGTGGAAGCCTCTCTTTTTCAGGTACAGTGGGTGGGGTTGCTCAAAGGCACCTCAGTGGTTGTAAAGAAGGGAGTGACTGTGCTGTCTTTCACTTTAAACCAACAGCCTACTGGTCACATGCTGTTTTTTATGATTTTACCTCATCTATCAAAACTCTAATTAGTTATTTTTAAAGTTTTTAACCTTGTTTATGATTTATGATTGCATGGATGGAAAATATCAGTTGTATCATTGTTTATTCATATCCACAACATCATAAAAAATGTAAAAAAATGTTTAAAAAAATTACCCATTTTGGTACAAATTAACTCACATATGCATCTGAGGCTGAGATTTGGCTGCAACAGTTCCTGCACATGGGCCTGTAAAACTCAGCAAGAGCCACTGCATGTGTATGTGAGCATACACACTGCTGGTGTTCAACACGATATGTGTGTGCACACATGCATGGGTATCTATGCTAGCCAACACCAGGATGGCTGCAATATGAGAACCATAACCCCATTAGTATGTAAACAGACTGCTAGGTTTACTTGAGTGGGACGCGGATCCAGACGGCACTACACATTTGCAAACAAACACACACAGACAGCTTCGAGCCGTGTGGATCATTGTGTTTTAGTCTGTGCTGATTATAAAGTGTTTTCCTCATATATATTCCTGCCTCAACTCCAAACAATAGAATTGAGGAAAATGTCAACAGACCTTAGTTTAATTTGACTGACCTGCTCACATATGGACTTAGCTGGAGACGGCTTTTCACCTTGACCCACACCTCCCTCATTCGCACTGCAGGATGAGGATGAAATGAATAAATTGGAGCTCAATCACATCCTTTGGTGATGTAAGCAAGGATTTGTGTTCATCTGCAAGTAGATGTTGTTCAACTAGTGACTCACAAGCTGATGGTCAAGCTGTGGTCTTTCCAAATCACATTCCAGTAGATCGATTTTCCTCTACATCAAAAACATTTTCATATCTTACAGGAAAACAAAAGAAAGGAGATTTTCGATTTACGAAAAATAATCAAATATGACACTTTAATGCATATTTAGAATAAATTAATAATCAAAGCTGCACATTAAAGTATGGAAACATAAAAAGACGTTCCTGTTAAAGTTTTCTTTAGAAGTTATTTCTAAAGAAATGCCTCCATTAAAATATTATTCACAGCAAGGCGTTGTATTGTCGACTATCTTGAGCGATGACAGCAATGTTCCTGGAAAGAAAAATTACTGTATATACTGTATATTCCATTCGCGTCAGTTGTGTCTGGAGGGAGCAGAAGTTTTAGAAGCAGATATCCGAAAAGTTTAGTCACAAAAACTGTCGTCATGACCAGATACTCCCTACGAAGGGGGGGAAATGTGTGTTTTTGTGCTTTGGGTGAACCAGCCCTTTAATGCTTGTTATGTAATGCCACTGTCTGTGACTGTGAATACATTAGGCTCTTTTCCCAATTGTGAATCATTGATTTGGGAGGTGAAACTATATGAGTTAGACAATGAGGAAGCTACATGTACAGTATATGCATGCTACTGAAAGAGAATGATGTGTGTCAACGTGTCTAAATCTATAAGCCTGCCACACACACACTGTTGAATTTTAATGCCTCATCACTTTGCCTCGGTGACACTCATCTCACATGACACACCTGCTTGTGTGTAGCGTATGTGTGACACATCTTCCATCAGCTGTCGCCAGCTTGCGCCAATGTGACAAGGCTGTCTTGAAGTCCTTTCTGTGTGTGTGTGTGTGTGTGTGTGTGTGTGTGTGTGTGTGTGTGTGTGTGTGTGTGTGTGTGTGTGTGTGTGTGTGTGTGTGTGTGCGCGCTAAATGCTTGCACGGTGACCACTCATGACACTCAAGTGACATGCAGCGCAATTCAACTGTGTGTCACAGAAGGCTTGGTGTCACATGACATATACCGACCGGGGCTGTTCTGGAGCTGGATGGCAAACAGAGCGTGTTGTTTCATCATCTCTTCTGAGGCTGAGAGAGAGGACGCAAGAAGGATTGAAATTGACTGCATGTGGCCGGTTGCGTTCATTGATATGTAATAGCACTGCATCATCGCTAAAAGGCACGCTCATCTGAGGAGTTAAGCCTGCCTGAACAGTGGAGAGCAGGCCAATTACATAGCTTGGATTAAACGGCAAATCCCAGCTATAATGAGAACCAATCACAATAGCCGCGGGGTATCATAGCAACCAGAGTCACTTGGATGGTTGTTTGGACATGATGCAGGATATTGTTGCTGCTGTGGTTGTTGTTTGTATGACGGGAGTGCAGATAGAACCAAATACATAAATAGAGAAAAAGCAGGAGGGTTTTGGAGGGTATAGATATGCGCTGCGAGACAAAGAGAAGGGCAGAGAAGGAGATGAATAGACAGTAGGCGAAAAAAAAGAAACAATGCTGTGAAGTGGGTGAACTGACAGGCATGTGAAAGGGAATAAAAGCAGGCACAAATGGAGAAGGAGAGCAAGGGAAGCAGCGAGACAAGACGGAAAAAAGGAGAGACAGTGGAGAAAACATTGAGAGCTCTAGAAGGAATTAGGCAGCTTAGAGGGCATTATGTCAGTGTACATAGGATTTAGAGCATAAGTCTGGATTACGGCCTTTTGCTTTGATAGAAAATGCCACCTTATAGGAAACGGAGCTGTGTTTTGTTCTTCAAGCAGATATCAAAGAGGGTACCCCGCTGCTTGTTGGAATGCACCGTTAGAAGGTGGGCACTCAATCCCTTTCACTGGAGAATTCAGATGGGATTTGCAACGCCAACCACGCCGGTTCCTCCCGCTCGGGACCAAAAGTGACCGTGGCGCACAGTGACAGGCGAGGCAGAAGGGGACGGACGGCTTGACAGGGATGCAAATAAATAAACAGAAACGCACACATATGCACGCACGGAGCAAGGTAGCTCACTTTAAAATGCATTCCATCGTTCTGTTCATTTTTTACTCAATTTTAGATTAGTTTGCCAAATTTGAGGCATGAAAGGAAAGGGGCAGATAAGAAGAAGTGGACAATTACAAAGTAGGGAAATGTATTTCGGCTTTGCATTCAAATTTTCCCTCTGTTGCTTGAACCCTCACCCAATCAAATTGACCTCTAATTCTCTTGCTTTCTAGTCACAAAGTATTCATCGGAGGATTCTTTGGATTTCTCCAGTGTTCTTTTACCATACTGATTATTTTTAGGTTTCTTTTATGTCACAATGCAGCAGGTTTCGCTGTACAGGATCCGTCACGCTAAAACAAACATGCGTATGCTCACGCATATATCCTCACACAATGTTTGATTCCCTCCCATGCATTGTACACACCTACACAAATGCACTCTCCAGAATTGGCACAATCCACTTTCCCTCCTCGACGTTTCTTGTCAGCTGATGAAGGATACTGCGCGATTGGTCGGAAATCCCACACTCCTCCGCCTACACAGTCATTTGCGGCTTTGCACCATGGAGCTCTCTTTTCAGGTGCCTCAGTAAATAGGGCCTTTGTGTGGAGCGCATTACCCAGAGCTTTTATTCCAATCTCCTTGCGGTTTGTAGCCAGTCATACATCGTTTTTTACTGTTGCAGTCAAAGGCATAATGTGGAGTTTTATTGTAAAATGGCACAACAGCTTTTTGCAAAATAATTAATCGCACAAAACTGAAATTAATTATGTTGTCAGAAAGTAATTAAAGTACTGTACTGAAGCTTTTGCATGTTTCAGCTCATTAACTACTAATTAAGCATTCTACATTTTGCCAACAATTAAGACATACCAGACAGATTTCATACCCTCCAGGATGCTATTGGTTTCATTTCAGTTTAAAAAAAATCACCTTCCATACTTCAGGCCTATATACATGTGATTTGCAAGCAGGGGCCATTTGTGGTGTGTTCAATTGCACAGAACTGGATAACCCCTCAGCAAAATATAGATGTGCTGAAAAAGATAACATATGTTTGTTATGTAATTAAATAATCTTAGTGGGCAGTTTGGTTTCAAATTGAGCTTGGATATTCTTTCAGTAGTGGGAATGCTAATGTGTCTTGGGCCATGTTGACGGGCCGCCTACTCAACTGACATCCTCTACGAAAAGAAGAAGCCAAAACAACAAACATAATGGGTTCCATATTGTCTGGATTCCATTTAATTTTCTGTAATACAAAGTACATGATTGGGCTCTCTTACCTGCCAAGGAAGGAGATGTTTCTGTTTCGACTGATATTTGGTATAAGAGTATAACTATAGTCTGAGGGAATGATCAATAATGGGTACTCCTTGATCTGACGTTCTCATTGTTAGCCAAAAACAGGAAACAACCTTTTTTTTCTTGTGATAAATCAACTCTTTCCAAGAAATCAAGCATTGTTACCTCGAAATAACACAATAATATCTTGTGATATCAACTCTTAGAAATAATTGTAGTGGGCCAAGCATAGAGCTGAGGGGATTTACAGACTTCAGAGTATAAATATCATATGCTAGTCCTAGCTAATTATCCACTGCAGCTGTCTTAAATGTTTAATTTAGGTCAAATAGCTTTTTTATTCCAACCAACACTCTAAAAGCCAATTATTGCCATTATTTTTAAGTAATTCTACAATGACAGAAAAGCAGGAAATGCTCATTCAGATTCAGATCCAGACAACTTTATTAAAATGAATTTATCATTTCACAGTCTAACCCATTCATGTCAATAAATAAGAAAAAATAAATTTGGAAAAGCTGAACTGAAAACATTCACTTTGCTCACCTTCAGTATAAATTCACAGGTCGCCACTATTTTTTATTTTTATCTTATTTCTTCTGCCACTCAGAAAAGAGCAGGAGCGAAGAAGTCGACACCTCCTGAACTCCCCACACGAAATGAAAGTTGTGAAAGTTATAAGGGTGATGTCACCCTGAACAAGTTGCCCCATCATGGCATGACTTACATTTACACAACCCCTGCAGGCATGCGAGCTCTGATGTCTCCCTCTCTGTGTTTCTGTCTCTGCCTCACGCTGTCTTTCTCAGTGCTGGAACTCCATGTCAAATAGAGTCAGTGCCCACACCACAGGCCTGAGGGAAAGGGGAGACAAGTTCGCCATCCGGCAGTCTCTTCATATTTCCCTTGAATTCTTTATTCCTTGTGCAAATTCACCGACTAAATATCCACAGTTTAGTTATTATAAAAATCCTAAAACTCCTTTCCTGCCATAAGGAAACCCACAACAAGAGAAATGCATTGACTAAAAGCAGTCTAGAAAGATTAGAATTACCCTCATAGAGTTTTAATTAAATGATTTTTCTTCCATGATGGGCATTTAAATAAAAGATATTGTATAGTCCAGCATGGTCCATAGTCACCATCGTTAGCACTTGTTTAATTATTACTGCATCTTGCTAATGTGCTTATACTGTGATGTGAATTTTAATCTGCATTCGCAGCACTGTTTTTGAATATGACCAATATGAATGGTTTTCACCCGCTTTTTCAAGGAATTTGACAATGAAAGCGAGTACATCCAACGGATTTGTGTGTTTGTGGGTGTGTGTGTGTGTGTGTGTGTCTGTGAGAGAGAGAGAGAGAGAGAGAGAGAGATGAAGGATTTGTTAAGAGACAATAAAGAATGAGAGTGGGAGGGGAGGGAGGAAAAAATAGACGAAGGGACAATTAGGAAGAGCAAGTGTTAGAAACAGGCAAGACACAGATTGAGAGTAGCAAAGAAGTAAGAGTCTCTTGTGATTTACACTGTTATTATCTCTTGCACTTGTGGGTGTGAATGGAAGCTGTCATGCATGCGCCCTGGCAGGTCTCCTCTCTTTGTGTTTGAGGAATGGAGCCAGTCCCCGGGGCCCAAAGTTTGGCATTAGCATTCTGTGAGGTAATGGGTCCCCATTTGCCACTTGTCACCATAAGATAGGTGGCTTCGCTCTCGCCAGAGTCCCTCCAGCTGAGTAGGGCCTCGTGTTCCCGTTGTGCTCAATGACCCCTCTCATTCCGACTGTCAATTCCATCTCCCTCTTTCTCAGCCACTCCTCTTCCCCTTACTTTGCCGGCTCCCTTCTTTTCAAGTGCGAGATCACAAGAAAAACCAAGAGGCTGCAATCACATCCCATCTGGAAAAAGGTTCATTTGTTTTTTTGTTTTTTTCTTCTTTGCTGCCAAATAGGTATTTCATATCTAAATGAATGGACGCTGATTGATGTCATGCAGTCAGTGAACTCCAGCAGCTCCCATCTAATCCCGCGTGGGCCAGTGAGAGTGGTTATTTCCCATTTCACGCGGTCATATTTGGGGTTCAAAATAGAACAGATGCTGGCGTGTAGGCAGGCTAATAAGGTAGTGGAGTAAGGTTCAGAGTTCGCCCTATTCTCCACCGTTGAGACCTGAGTTTGTTTGGAGCCGTGCCCTCGGCTCTGCATCGCCCTGCACAGAGGAGACGGAGGATCACAGAGGTCTTCGCCGTTTCACAACGGAGAATATTAATTGGAAAATGGTGGGGGGGGATTCTAAAACTTCGTATATTAGCTTTTAGGGGTAATATGTGTTAGCTTATTGGCCGCCTGAGACGTTGCAAACAAACACTTATGCATGCATCACATTTATCAAAAATAATACCACTGAAATATTTGCATTTTCTTCCCTTTTGCTCCAACAAAAAAAGGGAATTATATCCTCATCCTTCTGAGCATATTGAGCATTAAGAGTACATTTCATAACCTAAAATCCAATGAGCGTCTGAGATCAATGACTCATCAATTTTGCATGGCTGATCATTAGTGTATGCTCCATAATGGCCCACCAGCTGCTCTGCAAAAGCCAGATCCCTCATAGACAGAATTTATGAAATTTGCTGACATGTCGCTCCCATTTTGCTCAAATTAGAGCCTCTCTTGTTCAAATATGCACAATGCTGACATATACCATATGTCTCCAAACATGCTTTCTTTAATCTGTTTGCTTATGCGTGTCCTCATTTAAACCCCGCCTGCGACTGCAGCTGGGTCACATTGAGGGAGGAGATGGGGAAATCAAAGTTTATGTTCCGTCGTGTTGTTTATGTGACGGCCCCGTATTACAGAGTTTGGAGGATTAGCCGCCGGTTGATGTACTGGCTGCTCTGTGAAGGTGAGGTGAGCTACTTGTTGCCTCAATGTCTGGGATCCATCTGCACGTAATACCAAGCGACAGCCAGCCTGGTGTTTGCAGCGCGAGCCAAGAGGGATTATGGGTAGTGGGCTTTAATATCTGATTTTAATTAGCAGTTTAACACAGTGATCACGCCTCATTAGGGAACTGGGGATGCTGAAGATGTGCGTCACTGTGCTGGAGGAAGAGAAGAGAAGAGGGATATAGATGCTTGCAGACTGGATAAGTGAAAACTGTATGTGATTTTTTTCTCTGATAAGAGCAGATTAATTCACTTTTCTGGCCTTGCTTTCCACCGAGCTGCACTCTAAGTCACCAGTTAATCACGAAACATGACATTATTTTGACGGCGACATAAAGACACATGCTATCATGCACAATAACACCATATATTTGATGTTTTATAGCTCCGTGTCATTGGCTAGCCGCCAGAATTCATGCGTTTGCGTGGAATTCCCCTCACACTTGCCCTCGCATGCCACTTAAGGATTTAGAGCCAGTGTATCAAATCTGTGAATGGTCCTCTCCTGCAAAGGATAAAAAGATTAAGGCATTTTAACCCGTAGGAACCCGGTGCCCTCTTGCTCCCGCCATCTAGGAATTAGGCTGGCGCTCCCAATCGTGTCCATTTCCTGGTGTTGATGGTGCAGTGAGATGCTGAGATGCTCAGCGGGGCGGCCAGCGGGCTTGGCGCTCCACCAGAATGCTGCATGGTTGGTTGGAAACAGAAGCCTTGGTCTCAGTAATGGTACAGTGGGAGAGGAGGGCGGTTTGAAAAGCTCCAGCGGTCAGCTGGTAACACACCACTGCTCTTTTTCTCCCTCTCCGGTGCTCCTTTTCTTCATCTTCGTCCCACTCTTTGACTCCAACTCGCCCTCTTCCCAACGCTGTCCCTGCACCGCCGGTGGCTGTCTATATATGGCGAGATGCATTCAATCCACTCTCAATCCCCTGGGTTTAGTTCGGGGGCCGTGCTCATTTTGTTGAAGGCAGTTTCAACCACCTCTCTAACCCCTCGTCTTGCTCTTTGCCTTTCTTCCTCGCGTTTCACCGGTTTTGAAAGAGAGCAAAATAATGCACTTTATAAATCCATGGAGACATCCTGCAGAATGACAAACATCTCCTACAGTCTTCAGCAGTAGCATATTTGCTGTTTGCATGAAAGGAAACTTTCACTGCCACTAAAATCTCACTTAATTCCTTTGTTTTTCTCGTTTTGATCATTTCGAATTAATACAAAATTCAATCAAGATGTTCCTTGAAAATCCTCTGTAATGCTACATAAACAAAGCAAACAAATGGAAAGCTGCATATGCATTAACCCTCTGCACAGGCCCAGCAAGTGTATGCAGAAGACACATGAATACTAAAAGTCCTAGAAACATGTACTAAAAGTAAAAATGTTAATACTCTAAAGAGCCCATTAAGCCAGAGGATACATGGGAATTAAGGCCTAGATTAGGACCGCAAGTAGAGCAGTGGGTCTGCATCACAACTCAAAGTAATGGCTGACGATTGAGGATAAGATCCATCGCAACAGATGTTGCTCATCTCTCATAACATGTTTGTGTCACTCAGACACTCTTAATGCCTTCATCTGATACGCACATATCCGTTGTTCTCCATCTTTAAAGGCCCTCTGGTGTGTTCCAGATATAGATCAGCTCCATCACAATGATGATCGGCACAGTGTGATGGATATCTGTCTACTTCGGTCTCACCACAGACATTTGATAGCCTGAAATGAAAAGAGATGTTTCCATACGGTCATAACCATCAATCCACATTCCAGTGTATTTCACATACATGTCAAGGATTACATCCGTCGTCATACGATGCCGCACAGCCCCACTGGGAGGAATGGTTTTTAACCCAAAGCACAAACAGCACTGTTTATTCATCTCCCGCTGCTGGCCTGCAGAGCTTAAGTCAAGAGGTGCTGAGAATCTGGCTGTCTTCTCCGTGCCTCATTGAGCTTGCCTTTTAACACCGCCATAATTAGTTTTTACCCAGCCTCCGGCCTTGGGCGTCTGGTTTTGTGGGCCGTGTCTCTCGCAGAATCGAACCTGTCTGGCAAAACAGAAACAAACTGCCCCGCACGACTCCACTCGCTCGCACCTCCCTCCCAGATTGCTTATCGAACAGCGGGCGCGACGGCTTAAAGGGCTGGCGGGAGGGCAGAGGGGAGGCGAGCAGATTCACACCAGAGACGACGTTTCAGGACACCTCTAATTTTTTCATCATTTAAACGGCCCCGTAATTAATCTGCCTGTACATTTAATTAAAAAGAAAAGTTGAGGGTGTAATTGAAAGCAATGCCCGCCTTGTGAGTCGACCCCGAGAACAATGTGAGGGGTAATGCATCATGGCAGCGGGGATACATCACCTTAGTTAATCTGAAGTTGACCTCGATGCAACTTGGTGAAAGAGAAGACAACAGACTCTTTAGAGAGCCAGACCTCTTCAAAACAGCAGAGGCGGACTTGCATTGAATTCCGGGAATCGATCTGTCACCCAGACGTTATTTAAAGGGCAGAATTCATGTGTGTTTGGTTTGATTACCATGATCCAAACAATCTTTTGCCTATCTGCTGGTTTAGGGAATCATCTTTCCTTCATTTCTCTTTACAATTATTTAAATTATGTACAGATTTACATCGGAACCAGATCGTTATAGGCCCCAAATCCAGAAAGACAGATGACTCATCACCACAGCAGAACATGCTCTCTATATATAACAGGACAGACTGTACACTGTACGCCAACAAAGCTCTCACTTCTCAGTCTGCATTACTCGGCACTCTGAGAAAAATGAATAATGGAAAGAAGAAAAAAAAAAAAGACTTAACCACGCGCAGTCAGCTCAATTGCTAATGGCACATCACGCTTAATTTTGGCATGCGGCCATTCTCAGACAAATAACAACTGTGACATGTGTGTCATGTGTGTGCAAGGAAGGGGAAACGAAGCAATTTCAGAAGTCGTTTCAGTCAAGTCAGTGATGCTCCGGAGATGTTTTGTGCTCATTGTTGGGGGGGGGGGGGGAGAACAGCGAGTCGAGTAAATGGGAGTGAAAGAATGACAAGTGGCAGCATGAATAACACCGAGTTGATTTTACTGTGTTGGTGAGACTGTTATGTCATACCTACGGCATTCCGAGAATGAATGGCTTTCCTAGGGTTATTAGCAATAAGGAGGTTTTTGACCAATTCATAACCATCCAATCAAAAAAAAAGAACAGTACGGTGGTGTGGTGGTTAGCACTGTCACCTCATAGCAAGGAGGGTCTGGGTTTGAATCCTGACCCTAACTTTGGGCCTCTCTTCGTGGAGTCTGCATGTTCTCCCTGTGTCTGCATGGGATCCCTCATTCCAAAAATAGATGCAATTTAGGTGAATTGGTGACTCTGTGGGTGTGAATGCCTTCCAAGCCTGTCAGCCGATGGATGTTCCTCAAGCTCTCGGAGTCTCAATTTGGAACTTTGGAGGGATTTTTAACCATTTTACCCATAGTGTGGTCCAAATTGGCCAAATTTGCACCAAAACTGTATGAAATTGTCCAAAACAATTGCTTGTGAGACCTAACTGAGCATGTAGATGGATGTCAAATACACTGTAAACTTTGAAAAAGAACCTAACCAACACATAATGCTTGTAATAGATTTATGACGGGAAAAAAACGACTCTGAGTTCCATTTCATTTTAATTTTGTAGCTCCCAGCTTTCAGATAACCTAAACCCCTTCTTTGTGATAGAGAAGCAGCTATGTGCCGTTTCTCCCTAAATATCCCCTGCCCCCCTATAAAAGACAAATACTGGTCTATGATGGGGTCTCTAACAGACACGTTGTGCCATAATAAAATGTTGTGTGACTATCAAATTAAATGTTTATGTTCTGTTATACAAGATATGACCGTAAAATGTTGTGTTATGCGCCGGGCAGCGGCGGCCGTCATGGGAGTGAGGAAAAGCCCACCTGCTGCTGTGGATGTCCAGCATTCATTTATAAAATATATCAAATAAAAGGTGTTGCCTTTGCTGCCCAAACAGAAAGGTAGGAGATGACTGTGTCTCCTGAGCACAGCATGAGACAAACAACAAATCATTTGTTTAAAGAATAATACAGCTCTGATTCATATAGCCCATAGAAGGCTCTTTCCAGGCTCTTTTTTTTTCGTTATAGACATATAACTTGGTATCTACAATGTAAAATAGCAATAGAAAAATATGAAGCAAATCAATAAGCATGGACAGGATGGAGGTAGCTGCACAGGTTCTTGTTAGTCGACTGAAATAACGACCAAATTAGCATATTTCTTCAATCTGTGCCAAAGAAAGTTAAGTCTCCTGCTCTTACCAGCTGATACCGCAGCTTTCATTTCAATGGAACATAGCATTGGATGGACATGTCAAAGCAAATGAAAATACTCTCCCTCCTGAAAATAAATCTGCCAACACGGACACAATGTCAGCTTTAATAAATACAGTGAAAGGAAATCACAATACAGGCTTATCAGAGTAAAATAAAGTGGTCGAGGACTTTATTCACTCGCCCTCAGCTAATAGATGAAGAATGAAGTGCATTTGTCAGGTGAGCAGAAACACAACTTTAACAAGATGCTCTATGTCTGAAGGATGTTTTATTTGTTCAAACTTGACCCATAAACACTTAATTAGCTAATCCAAGGCCTTTTGATGAGGTTGTTTAGGATCCGCTGGACAAACCAACTTAACGCAGTTTCAAGGAATCATTGTTAGAGCTACAGAAGAATCCAGATCAAATGATGAGCTCATTTCCAGCTAAGTCTGGAAGTGAAAACTCGATAAATTAGCACATAGAGATATCAAACTAAACAGTGTTGAGCTTTGTAATTGCCAGATAGTTATTCTATTCCCTCAAAGGTTGTTAACAAGACTGAAATTAAGATTATTTTCACACATCATGTTTCGTGAACATCAAGACAAACATTTTATTTTATTGTCATTTGCCTTTGGCTGACATGTTTGTGTCAAAGCTCTTCGTCCTGGCTGCTCCCGGGAGGAATGTTCCTCATGCCCTCCACCCCAGACACCACCCTCTTCTGCAGAGAAATGTTGTGTCTTTATTTATCATTGTTTAATCAAGATGGTGGATGGGTTGACTTTAATTAACCCAAGTCGGCGATAAATGTAAATGCCAAATGTCTGCCAGTGGTGCAGCATAAAGGTTTTACGAGGTAAAGCCCTTTTCTTGGAGGGGTATAAAGCAGCTCCGCGCTGACCCGCTGGTTCTGGAGCGGCCAGAGGTTGATAATGAATCCTGTTACGAGATATGAAGAAAGTAATTGGAATTTTACATGCAAGCAATATGATTCATGGTTACATTTCACTCATACCACAGCTCTAATATATACTATGGCCTGTGTCTTAATTTATAGTATGGATACAAACAGATAAAGCATGACAAAAAGTGGGTTCATAATCTACACAACTAAATCTGGTAAGTTTGCATATTGCAAAATGAGGTTTTATTGGGGTTTTTGTTCTGGACTATTTCTTGGTTGGGTGATGCATGAATTATGGCAACTTGAGTCTGAACTTTTTCTTCACGTGTGTTTATTCTTCTCAAGGCACGAAGGCAAGGCAAATTTTTTTTTTTTTTGCTTTAACATGCATTTTTCACATAGTTAGATTCAAGATGTTTATTGTCACACCTGTTATACAAGTAAGAAACAGTAAGTTGAGTTAAAGACACATGAATAATAATAATAGGTAAATATACAGTAATAGACTACAAATGTGTATTTACAAAATAATATACAATAATGAAATAAAAATAGTCTGTAATAGAGATATAATAAGAACAAGTGTATAGAGAAGGACATAGAGGATGGAGGATATGTATAGAGGATATTGTGTGTATTAATGTTCAAAAAAATAATTGTGTGAAAAGTATGAAAATGGATTTTAATGCTGTTTAAGAAACATTTTAACATATTTTTTATGCTGTTTAGGCCTAGAGGAAAAACAACGGTGTGGAACTGGGTACCCTATAATGTTTCAAAATATATTTCCCACAACAAGAAAATAAAATAAATTTCTACGAGTCTCCAAATACTCATTTAGATTAAAAAAAACATAATAAAAATAACAATCTCATCCATGTAAGCGACTTTTATATCAGCTCATCAAATCTGCTTATTATGATAGTTGGCAAAGCACCTATAGGCCATAAAGTCACAAGACAGATATACTTGATCTTTCGTGTGCATACGGAATGTTGGCATCGGTTTGCATTTTTCATTTCCATTTTGGAGAGCATACAAGCTATGAGCTATTGAGTGTTGTGCTCTATTTCGTCTATCAGATCTGCAGGGAATAGATGCATTAAAAAGATCTACTGGTTCCCTTAACATTCACTTCCCACTCTCCTAAAAATAAGGAGGCAAGTCTCTCTCAAAATGTTCGTCTTTGACATTCCAGACATTCCTGGTTTTGCTCTGCCCTCTCTGCCACTGTTGCTAGCCTTTGTTTAAGCCTCTTTTTCTGGCATGCACTCATCATCACGGTCACTGTAATCATCATCAGTGGTCTCTGAAGGAATTCTCCTTCACTATCCTGCAGACCTCTGTATTCCATTCTGCACCCACTGAACTGGTACGAGCCTAAGGAGTGATGCAGTAGGGGTGGCTTACATGCAGTTAAACCAGTGAAACCCATGAATTCACAATAAAATGGCTATTGACTAGCTGTCTGCTGTAGTGACCACCATGAGTCACAGGATTCCGGGTGTCTTGTCACTGTGGAGTTGCCAGACAACCAGTGATTTGTTTTTCATCTTTAGACGGTGCCTTGCCAGCCATTTCCCCTCACTATGAGTCTAGTATTAGTTAGTATTTCGCCATATATACAGTATATAAAGTATGCTCCTATTGGTGGCACTAAAATGGCATTAAGCATTGAGCAAATTCGTCATAAATATGCCAGGACTGAGGACCAAAAGCATCATATTCTTGGAGAAAAGGCAATGAATGTTTTGTCATTGCATGACTGGACTGTCTACTTATGGTATTACTACCTGCTATCAGTAGAAAGTGCCGTATGTGTTTCACAGTGTGACCAACCTGCAAGTCATGTCTTGACTGCAAGACTGATGTTTATCACCGCTAGTAGACTGTGGCCGTATCACTGCCAGGGTTAGGGATTAGCCCCGACAGCAATGGTTTGAAAGAAAATGGTAAAACAATATAGCATATCAGTGTTGTCCCTTGTTGTTTGCCATGTATTTGTCTTTGTTATATTCTGTATAATTTGATTTGATTATTATTCATTTCATCTCGCGCTCATAATTTGGTGCTCAGTAGTGCCAGAGTAATAAGGGATTTAGCAGAGGCTGTTCTGTGGGGTTCCTCCATCTAATTACATTTAAGTTCTCCAATAATTTTGCACTAATTATGCTCATCCAGCTTTTCCTGGCTCCTATAAAGGGGTTCGAGAAGCAATAAGAGGGGAGGAATGTAGTCGAAACAGGAATATATATGTCTCTGACTGTCTCAGTTTATATATACATACATGTATCTTTATGTATGTAGGTTTTTTTTGCACAATTGGAGAATCCATTAGCATCAGGCCTGCTCAGTTCTGTAATTGAATATCATTTCAGTACTTTAGCTTCAAAAAATAGAATTCATGGAGTGGTTTGGAAAACAAATACTTGAAACATGCTGCGAGGGGTTCAAGATGGTCAGACCAATTAATTACTACAAAGGTTCGTATATCCATTCCATTCGGCCCTGAAGGGGTTTTGTGTTTTACTCATTACCTTAATGGAAAGTTATAAAGCATATTGGGTGGGAATATTTGGGAAATAAATTGAGAAATAAAACAGCAAGGCTGTCTCTGTGTTCTCAAATATTTCACAGCACTTACATAAAACAACTCTGGTTCATCTATTATTTATGTAATCACAGCAATTAGAAGTTTAAGTACCATTCACCTTTGTTGTATTTTTATTTGCTGTTTAAGTATTTAACTTGAGAGTCCATTAAAGCAGATTTATCACGGTACTGGATATCACAATAACAGGATGCAAAGTCCCACAAACTGTGCTTAAACTTATCATGCTGTTTTTATATTATTTGTCATTGCATCCTCCCAGCTGCTTCTGCTAAAGCAGATTAATGACTCTCGGGGCCATTTTCACACCCACACTCACTGCGGTACCTAAACTCAGTTTGGGGAGTTTCAGCCATTTAACTTACCTGAGGCTATTACAGCTATTTTTACGTGCCAAGTGCTTGAAACTGAGAGAATCTCATCTCCAGTGTTCCTTTCCCTGATAACTCCCCGGTGCTGCTATTTGATCAAGGCTCAGTCAGATTTTATTGGTTTATACTAATGCGATGGGAACGAATGAGAAACAGGCAAGTGAAAAGGTCAGCAGTCAAATAAAAAATATGAATATATTTCCGCCTCTGTTGAATGATATTGGACAATATTTGGAATGTTGTTTTTTTTAATAATTCATGGTGTGCAGTGACAGTCAAGTGGATAGGCCACAAAAGAGCTCACGGTTAAAATGTTAAATTCCTCAAGCAAAACAGCTATTTCAAGAACAGGAAATTCACACGTCTTATTTTGTATAGAACTGTGCAGTCAAAAAAGCTGAAAACATGGCATCAGAGAATGAGAACACAAAATTCATCTCGAGGCTGTTTTGTCCATCATGTCATGTCAGGGCACACTGAGGGCGAGGCAGCCCTTTTTTTCTCCGACAGTGTTCTCCACACCAATAACGAAATTGATTTGTCAGCATCCTGCAGCACTTCTTGAGTAAATGCACACTTTCTTTTCTTTCCACTCAGGGAAATTAAACCAAGGAGGATGTGCTGGATACTTGCTCCCACACATCTCAGAGCAGAACTTGATCTGAGGCAACCTGCTGGCTACATAAACATGAATCTAGATCGAGGCAAAGATGGCATGTGTCTTAAAAACAGACGGATGGTTAGGTAAATACGGTATGTTTTAATAGGTTTAATGTGTATTTTTAAAATGTTTTTCCGAAACATGAGATTTGTCACTGTTGCCATTTGTAGTTCTCTCTCTCCCAGACTTTCTGCCTCCCCTAAGGCCCATTTATGTTAAAGACGCACATACATATATGTACAAATACATACAGTACCAGTCAAATGTTTGGACACACCTTCCCATCCACTTGAATGGGAAACTGTGTCCAAACTTTTGACTGGTATTGTACATAGATGGGCCTTTACCCAGAAATCCTCAGCACTGAATGTTTCTGCAAACCACAAATATGTTATTCTTACACGTTTCCTTAAGATTTATATGCATTATGTTCCCATCAAACATGTATGAGCTGCACGGTAAGAGGTCAGTGGTGTCATGACTCTTAAGCAAGACGGGTACCAAGCAAGAGACCGCTTCAAGACCACATCAACCAACAAACAAGCTCATGTTAGAGACTCGTGGGCATTTTGTAGTCCTTGTGGCATCAAAAGGTGAAAGGTTTGGAGACTTTCCGGCATTTCTGTAACAATTAAAGTGGATGTTTTCAAGGGAACACAGGGAGAGTTTCCAGGCATGTTTTTGGTGACTAGTGCTGCTATTTTCCAGAAGATGCTGGGAGATTTTCCAGCTGTGTTTGTGCAACAAAACCAGGTGTTTTAAGGCAAAACACGATGTTGTCTTAACCGTAACCAAGTGTTGTTTGTGCCCCAACCCTATCCTAACCAGACCTTAAGAACAGCATTGTTAAATCATAAAACTGAAACATTAAACATGAAGTTTTATCATGTCAAACGTAAAGTTTCAACACAATCCCTAGTTTGCAGAACTGTACAGTGCCAACATTTATTCCACTAACTGAGTTGGCCGCTCTAACTGCTTTCCTTACTATTTATGCCCCCTCCTTACACGTAGAGTAGATAATCATCTCGAACACCCTCTTCAAGACCTCCTAGACGTCTCTTTCTGAATGCATAACTCGATCTGCACCGCTCTTTTCCAAATGAGACAAGACCACTTTTTTTTGGCTCGAGGGGTCAATCTCAGGGGGATCTGATTGGGCAGTAATTGAATTTGATGGGTCAGATCAAACGCGCAGCTCTTCCCCTTGACAGCTACGATAACCTGCTGAGAATGAGAGGAATGCGAAGGCAAACTCCGTTGGGAGCGGGAAAGATTAAATCTAACAGGTTTGGAGTGGGGGCCATTTACTGTTAGTGTTTGGGTTGTGTTTTGCTTTCACGGAGGAGAAGATGATGTTAGATGCATTTGATAGTATGCATAATGGAGGGAAAAGTCGAGATCTTAACTCCGCGTAGCTTCTGACTTAATGGGAGAGCAGGATTCTTAATAGTCTTGCAGGAGTGAAGCATGTCAAATCAATTTATCTCTCTTCATTAAAGCAGAAGCCGGCTGAGCCTATTGCCAGACATGCCTACCTACTCATCCTTGAAAGTCGAGAATGTGACCTCTCTGTTCACTTTGTGACCATCATCACAGGTTTAAGGGGGGAGGGATGTATGTAATTCTGGATCATTTTGGCTACAGGCAGGGCAGAAGTTTCTTCGTGATCTTGTGCTCTTTGTAAACTCATTGAATTGCATTTTTGTGTGTTTTGCAACACGTTACCAATTCAAGTCATAGCTGTACCTCTGGTTCAGAATGCATCAGGAAGTAACTCGATGTTTATCAAATGGTTTTTAATTCGAGGTGTGTGAGCAATGAAGTTTTCTAATTGAACATGCCTCAATTAGAAAATAAAATGTTTGGATTACTGATTTGCATCAACGGGCTTTTGAGTATCAGAATGGGAAGTGCATATTCATTGGGTCTGTGGTTAGAAAAAAAAAACATGTTTTAACCGGGAACTGATCCTTCTTCCATATTGAATGGCTTATGTATGGTACCATTGTCTTGTGCCTTGTCAAGCTTTCCCCTCCTGCATTAATGGACATGTGCAAGTTTAAAAGCATTTCAATCAATGAGGCTGAGTTTTCTAATGGGGCCTCCTTTCAGGAAGGGGAGCTGGAATATACGTTTTCATTACAAGGACCAGATTGCAGCGTTCACTCAGTGCACTCAGCCCTATATTGAAGTGAGAGGTGTGCAGCATGATTACCGGAGAGAGTAAAAAGCTTCTGCGAGATAGAAAATAGTTAAGATGGATTCACTTTTTTTCTGCTTCTTCATCCTGTCTTTGATTTAGCTTTTAATAGAGAGGGAAAGAAAGTGATAGAGGAAGCTAGTGATACTCATGGCCTCCATTCCTGATAATATAGTTATGATGTCAGTGAAAACATAGATTAATGTGGATGATGATGGTGGTGTAGTGGGTAGAGCTGTTGCCTCGCAGCAAGAAGGGTTCTGGGTTCAAATCCACCTGAGGACCTGAGATGTTTTTTTGTTGCGTTTGCATGTTCTCCCTCGTGTCTGTGTGGGTTCCCTCCGGGTTCATCGGCTTCCTCCCACCACCAAAAATATGCAATAAAGGGGAATTGGAGACTCTAAATTGCCCGAAGGTGTGAATGGTTGTTTGTCTTTCCATGGGTTGGTCCTGTGCTGAACTGGGTGTACCCTGCCTCTCGCCCAATGTCAGCTGAGATAGCCTCCAGCCCCCACGCAATCCTGCAGAGGATAAGCAGTTCCAGACCACAGCAGTGCATTGCTCAAGTTGTATGTTCCTACCTAGTAAAATAACTAGTCACACCAGAAAGTGGCACAATGAAATTAAGATGCACATCTGTGTGAAATGTTTGGTTCTAAATGATTGTTATAGTAAGTACTAGTGAGTGAACTGTTGTAGCTGCAGAGCTAACTGCTAACAGCGTATCCAGTCAAAATGACTTGAGAGGTTGTGATCAAAGAGCACTTGGCCTGAGCAGCGGAGAGATAAATCCCCCTCATGTAGGCCGGACACTGGCGGTGGTGGTGGCCGATTACTCTGCAGAGACTGATTAGGCTGAAAATGAAGTCGGTGAATCTGCAGAGGGGTACGCATGACAGCAACATGAATGAACTAGGGGTATAGAGAGAATCATACTTAAAAAGACAGATTCAAGATGACAAGCTAACAATGGAGGTATGTCACTCTCTTATTGGATAGATGTGACGAGCTGATGAACGCAGCTGACGTCTCAAATGGCTCACCAGACAATGAAAGCAGGAAATAATGACTTAGCATTGTTGAGGAGGACTTTTCTATTGAATCTAATTTGGCAAAGTTTTAAAATACTGTCATTAATTTTACAAATCTAGTGTAGATTTTTAAACTTTTTTTATTTATTTGTGAGTTTGTGATGATTTGGTGAAAGATTGTTCTTTCAATCTGGAGAGGCAACACATGCCTGAGCATGTCTCCATAGGAGATCGCAAGCAGTGATGGCAGCCATTAGATTTTTTTGACAAGAATAGAACAGGTGTTGTTTAATTGCTGGGGTTTAAAGGAGTGTTGTAGATGAGTGTGAACATATTATAAATAATTCCTGATAGCAGCAAACCTTTCAAGAGTGACAGCAACATTCCTGCTTTCCCCTTTGTCTCATGTTGAGAGTGTGAGACTGTGTGATGTCAACATGTGTGTGTTGACTCATTTCATTCTCATCCACATACTTGATCTCTGTCTAGTTTGTAGAAAAAGTTCTTCCCAAAGTGATTCAATATGTGTAAATGACCAACACATTTCTTAAAAATCTTGATAACATGAAAGTATCTTTATTAGATATAATATAAGAGGATGAAATATCGATGTCCCAACTTCCAGCAAATATAATTAATCAAACTAATTTATGACACATTTAACAAACTGCATATTGCCTTGGGTAATGAATTGAACTTGAGCAAAAAATTAATTACCTCCCTATTGTGGTGTGCAAATATGGAAATAATTTAATTAGGTCTTGGGACCCATTGCCAAGCCTTTTTCTTGCAGAAGACTGCAAGTTTGGGTTCATTTGCTTATACACTGTAATAATGTGTAAGCAGTTTCTAACAAAACATGATAAAGAGGTTGCATAGAACAATGGGAACATACTTTCTTATTTATCCTCGATGTGTTGAGAATGTCTTAATGTCTGTGCAGCCATGTTTCTGCCACATGTTTTTTAGCAGTTTTTTAACATCCTCCCATATTAGAGGGTCGTGACTCACAGTTAGTTTCCGTGTCTTCACATATCCCACCAGCTGACTACACTACTATTAGCAGCTATTTCGAATGGTGCCTTGATAATGGCAGAAGGAAGGAGGGTAGCAATTTGTATACTTTGCATTTAACCTGGCAGAGATATAGAACCTTGTTCAAAAAGTTCTCATGCATACCATCCATCTCATTACCACCTGGAATTTTGCACATCTGATAGTTCACCTTCATTCTGCTATGATAAGATATGCTATGCATATTTCACTGCATGTTCCAATGTCAGCGATGAAAGCTAATCGACAGAAAGACACTGTGACAACCTTATCATACACAATTTACAGCTACTAAGGAGGCTATTTGCAGCGCATTATCCGACGTGTGTGTGGGAATTTTTCCTAACATTTGAGTCAATGGTTGGTTAGGTTGCTCAAGTTTGCTCAGCTTTACATTTGTGCTGTTCTGCCTGTAGATTTGGTAAAGTAGTGCACTTTCGCTGGAACATTTATTTTGACGTGCACTTTGACAGGAAATAGGCAAGCGACCATCTTCAAGTTAGTTATCAGTATATGTGAGCAAAGTCATGGAACCTTATGACCAACAGATTAAATTAACTACATTTTTTAGAGAGAAAATCTGTCAGATTTGACCGGAACACAACAGAAGGGTTAAAGGTTAAATATATATTCTGGGAGTGATTGTAACACATTTAATCTTTAGTAGGCCTATTTCAATTATTTTCACATTATCACTGGTTAGTTGGGCTGGAGCATTTGAAAAAAAAAATATTTTTTTTTAAAGAACTCCTGTAAGAATTACAACCTCTTAACTAATATCTATAATTTTGTACCTGCCTTAATTTCTTTCTTTATCCTTTTCTATTCTGTATATGTAAGAATCACAGGTCTTGGACTTTTTCAAACTCCATTTTTAAAACCTTTCCAGGTCACAGTGACCATGTAACCAAGATGAATTTAATCTCCACAGTGCGATATTCACATGCACACATTAGCATATTGTGCCAAGTCCAGATTTACCAACTGGGAGTTCTGTCATCAGTCATCCAGTTAAAGGATGTGTAGAATATACTGCCTCACTGAATTTTGCTGCAGGCATTGGAGTCAGTGTGACCCCACTGAAACTTTTTCACTTACACACTATTGATAGAAACTGTAGCCAATAACTGGCAGGCATGGATAAAGTAAAAGTGCTTCACAATTTGAAAAGATAATTATAATTGCTTGTGGACACTTTAAGAACATGCCGGGCATTTTGATACGTTCTATATTTCTATACTTAATCAGCATCCCCAGCAATAAACCTGCTTTTTACAGTTGATTTAAGAGGAAAAAGATGTTTTGTTCTGTTTTTTTCTCTACAAACTTCTTCACACATCCTTTGCATAGTCATTTCCAATTATATGTCTTTTACTCTGACTTTGAAACATTTTTTTTTCAATGCATACATTTTGAAATGTCATTTCAACAGAATGGTTCATGTATTTTCTAAAGTAATTTATCTCCAGAAATGCGTCGGCTGATAAGATAAGTTTTTATACAGACGAAAGCAAAATCGAGATGACAAACACCAGCAACGTGTCCTCATTTAATACAACATTCGTCAAATAAAAGCACAGAACAATTAGAAACTATACTGTTGTCGCATTTTTTGACTTTACTTTTACTGAATTTGCCACTCGTCATGAAAGTTTTGCACCTGAAAGGAACAAAGATGCTATTTTCTTCTCATTTCCATATTAAAAATGTCAAGAAGATAAAATTCACAAAAGAATAGATTGTGGCTTCAGAGAACAGCAGATATCTGCCGGTGGGTTTGTGGGTTTTTGACAGCGAGCGAGATCCCTGTGAACATCACAAGGCTGTGCGAGTGAACGTTTTGCATGAAGTCGTCACTGGGGAGTCTGTGGCGACAGTGAGAGCCATGCATTTGGGATGTGTCACCTCATCCTATGTCATGCAGTTGTGGCAGGTACTAAAACAAAGGATATCAGGAAAGGGGAGTCATTTCTGTGTATGTGATGTGAGTGGGAGACTGGGAGACTGGGAGAGGGGGAGACTGAAGAGGATGTTTGGTGCATGCATGCTGTACACAGATCACAGGGGGGTGTATTATGCCTCACCAGCTCAGTAGCACCCCCTACTGCTGAAGCACTGCAGCCTAGTGACCTCCCAGTTTCACAGCTCTAAGGTCTATGTGTGTGTGTGTGTGTGTGTGTGTGTGTGTGTGTGTGTGTGTGTGTGTGTGTGTGTGTGTGTGTGTGTGTGTGTGTGTGTGTGTGTGTGTGTGTGTGTGTGTGTGTGGTCCAGGTGGATTGATGGGACTCTGAGACCCTGCAGTGGTGCAGCATGGTTGCAGAGTTGGAAGTCCCATTAAAACGGTTTTCAATTCCAGACTTTAAGCACTACCCCTCTCTGCCTTATGTTTTTCTTTCTGTCACCCTTTTTGTAGTCCATTATCTTTCTCCCCTCTCTGAATCACTGACTTTATGTTAAAATAGTGAATGGGGCGAGTATGCATGTTCACGCTTGCACACCCTAGTTGCTGACAAACACACTATTGTAGATCATTTGGTGCATTTTAGCACATTGATCGAGTTCTTGAAGTCAATATTGTCCTGAGCTGTAAGTCACGTGAGTGCCGGTGTGCGTTTGTGTGTGTGCATGTGCATATGTGTGTGTGTGTGTGTGTGTGTGTGTGTGTGTTATGGCTAATGAGGGAGGGCTGGTGCACAGCCCAGGGGGCCCTTCCTGGAGCGCTACTCCAACTCAGACAGCGGGATGATTAATGGAATGTAAATGTTGATGGATTATTGAACAGGGAAATGATAAAGTTGGCCTGTGCTCTCATAAAAACCAGGCAGGGCTCTTGGAGTCCATCATAATGTGTGTATATGTGTGCAAGTGCGAAAGTGCACAAGGCTGTTTATAGGGGCAAACCTAATAGCCTGAGGTTTAAAAGTCACGACCCTTTAACCAGCTTCTAAATGGCTAAACAGTCAAGCTATAGCAAAAACAGAGCAAAATCAATGTGTTTTTTTAAACGGGTCATCGATATTGTGAGTAAAAGAAATTACACCGATATGATGTAATTAAATCCTCAATCATATTAAATTAAAATGTTTCTTTCCCTGCTCTGTTTTGTTGTAACTCACTTATAGGCTCCGCATCAAGTGTTAAAACCGAAGTGAGTGGAAAACCTCTGCTCTTTGTCTTATTCAATAGCTTCACATTAAGTCAGCTCAAGTAATTAATTTCCAGCAGAAGGGAGGCACTCATGGAGTCGATACTAAATGAGGAAAAATTATAGGCTGAATAATACGTGGCCGTATGAATAGCTAGATGTCCCGGCTAATAAGGGGGATTTTTACGGGGGACAAATGAACTCAGTCAAGATGAAAACGTAGATCTCATATAACAATTTTTGTTATGATTAATTAGTTCCTCTTTTTGATAGCATGTGTGTCAAGTGTGGGCGTATGAATATGTCTGTGTGCATATATGGCAACACGCTAGCATACATACAGCAGCATGGTGGATTTATTGACTTTCATCTGAAGTCCTGAGACAGAAATCAAGCATGGAGGATGATGCGTGTCGTATATTCACACTTAATATTTGAATATGATGAGATCATGAATCCCACTCAGCGTTGAGATCACATCGGTAAATGACAACGCTTTCATACCAAAGAAGAAAACTTGAAACATACCACCAAATAAAGAAATAAACAGTAAGATCCTATAGCTGGTTTCCTCCACTTTGAGTCTCACACCGCCGTATCTGAACATCTTATCTCCTGCTGGATGCTTAAAGTTCAGCTCAGCAGATTTGAATCAACAGACAAACTTCAGGGGAAGAAAGAGGATTAGTCGATTGTTGGCCTCGCCACGCTCCAGCTGAATACAAGGAGCGCTGTTTATGCCGGGCTGTTTTTACTAGACCTCCCCTACAGGAACACACACCCCATACCAAATGAAGCTCCTCTAAAGGCCACTTGCATAACTCTTCAGTGAAGAATGACCTTTTCTTTTCCACTGGTACCATACCAAGACTGAATAGTGTAATAAGTTTCATGGCTCGCAGAGCTCATCTGAAAATGCAAGTTATTTACAAAACATGATCTCGTCCTGGTTAAATGTTGTAGGAAGAGTTTTCACATTCGTGTTCAATGGGTAGGATCTGTTTTAAATGTTTTGGATGTGCAAGGTTGAACTAAGAAGTCAAATGATTTACTGTATAAAAAATACATAAAGAAATACACCATCACAAGTAAAACCTGCAGTAAAATGCTACTTAAGATACTGTATTGATGGAAGGACTCTGAACCATAACCATCGCTCTGAACCATAAGAATCAAATCTAGCTGTGAAGAGATTATCATCATTACATTATATTTAATTATTTACTACTTCTGCTTTATGGAAATGCAGTTTATTTATTTATTTGTTTGTTTGTTTGTTTGTTTTGTATGGACCAGTTTAGTGGGAAATGAGGAAAAAAAAACAGTAAAGTAATTCAAATAAAAGCACCCCCCCCCCCCAAAAAAAAGAAAATGGTGCTTAAGAAGATGTAAATAAGTAATTAAAATATTAAATGTGAAATAACTCAATTTATTTTAAAGTAATTGTTGTCAGTAGTAGAATAGTAGAATTACACAGTTGTAGTTGGTTAAGGCAGGGGTTCCCAAAGTGGGGGTCACGACCCCCTGTGGGTCGCGAGACACCAGTGGTGGGGTCGGGAGATGATTTCCAGAAATAAAAAATAAAAAAAAGAAATGATTAGAAATAGTCTATTTTAGCCATAATTGTTACAAAAGATAAATAGGAGCTAAATTTGAAATAATTTAATGTTTGTATGCTTCAACCACCTCTGGGGATATTTTGGGGGTCGGGGGGGGGTGAAACTCAGAGCAAAATCAAAGCCACAGACACACAGAAAGACCTCCACGTTTTCCCATTGATGAAATATGCTGCTTAGCATGCAGTGCCACGCTCAAAATATCCCCATGCCAGTGTGTGGCAGATGCTGCCGTCTCCTCCTGCCTGCCTGCTTGTTGACAGGCCCAGGCTCTCTGGCTAACAAGCCAGTTGTGGAAAAGTGCAGTTATGGCGTGAAGGCCTCCCCAGTGCTCCGCCATTACCCAGTTCCCGGCAGGGGTGAGGGAGATCATCATTTTCACATAACAAACCGTAGATTATTATTTTGCAGACAGTTTCCTCAAGTGGAAAATTAGCTTCCGCCGTTCGGGCATCTTTCCGCCCACATTCACTGGCAACAATTTGCCACGCAAAGAAAAACGGTGTAAATGAAACTAATCGCAGGAAAAGTGATCCCTACCTTCTGTTGGCAGAGGCCATCAACCAGCCCTGATGGGGTTCTGCTTATAGATGAGCTTCTGAGAGGTGGGCGAGCCGACAAAGAGAGGCAACAAATTGCTGTTTACGCTACAATTTGCCAGTATTTTTGTCCAATTCGTTTGGATGCACAAGTGATTGCGTTCACTACAGGAATGTCTTTAATTATGCTTGGCTTTAGCAGCTGCTGTTGCATGTAATTATTTGCACAATCTGGTTTTGCTCACATGGAGGATTTTGGATTAAACGTTATGCATCACAGACCCATGCAACACTATATGCATTACATGGATATGGACTCACCATCTTTGTCAATCGCGGCGTCCACCTACCCTGAGCAGGTACTAAAAAGTACCTGAAAAGTACCCGATACAAAGAGCTGGTACTATGTAGTGAATGCAGCTTTTAACCAGGAGAGTTGACAATTCGTTCAGTAATTAGTGGTTTTAGTTGCATTCCTTATCTTGGCATTTTGTCATACAGAGTGGTTTTATTGGTCAAACCACTGCCAACACTAGCCACGGATTAAAACTAGCGTATGGTCAGTGTTTGCTCTGATTTACAGCATTGCAAGCATGCGCATTGCTATCCATGCAACTGGTTTATTGACTGATTGTTCAGCTTCACCTTCTTAAAAATATGCAGGAAGAAAGAATATTGGCAGAAATTAGAGCGACGTATACTGTAAAATAACAATTCCTGTTTGACTGTACAGAAGTAGCACATTTTCATGTTTTCATGTTTTTTGCAGTAAAATCTATAGCATTTGACTCCTAGTTTAGTAGACCACTCCATTACAGGCATGCTTTTTCTTTACTTCCAGTGAGTATATGATTACATGACCTCTGTATAATCCACAGATCTATTGTTGTTTTGTTTTTTTCTGACGTTTGTGTGGTTCCCACCAAATTCAATTGTACACGGTGATTGCTTTCATTGATTCTTACATTCCGCCTGTCCCACAAGTCCAACATGTATTCCGTATCACCTTATTCCCCTTCATACACCTGACTGCTCTCTAATAATGTGACCCTTTTGCAAGGAACGAGAGGTTACCCTCGCGTTCCCATTGGGATTTGACCAATTTAAGATACTCGCAGTGGCGGGGAGAACATATCATTACGCATTAACTCTCTGAACGAGCCACATTCTAATTAATTGAATCATAGCAAGACATTGCTACAGCCAGAGGCCACAGATGGAGTGAATTAGGCCTTGTGGAAAAGAATGGAAAATCGTACGAACATGGATGGAGGAGAAGATGAGAGGTGGGGAACAACCTCATGGGGATTGTGGCTTAGGGCAACCTCTTTTCTAGGCATCAGATCCTCAGTGCATGTAATTAGACAGGGCGGCGTTGGGGGTCCTGGCAGCATTTTTTCATTGCTGATATGTCTTGCTGTCTGTGATTTATGTAAGATGGGGGGGGGGAGCTCTCAAGTAAAAGCCAGCACCACTAAATTAAGATTTATTTAAGCGTGTAGGTGGAATAAAATTTAAAGCATGGACTAAGCTGGCACCATGGGACCTGAATGCATTAATGTCCTGGTATGTGAGCTTAACTTCATCTTTTATGATGATATACATTGGCTTTTAGCTCTATTGGCTGTAGGAAGTGTCTTTCCTGGTCTAATTGACAACATAAGGCTCAGAAAGGGTGGAAGGGGCGACTGCGGTGTGGTCCAGAAGGTTGATAAATGATCGGTTGGTCTTTTTCAGATTCTTCGTGCAAATTGGATAGCATGCAGATATTAGGATGAATGCTGTTGAGCCTCAAGCGTAACAACGACGCCCAATGATGTATGCTTGCAAGGTTCATTTATGTAGAGCAGGAGGGCGAAGGAAACTAAAGTGCTGTTCCTCTCTATTGATGTAGAGATGAGGAGAAAAAACCCCACATAAGATGAGGAAACATTCACGGCGCTGCTCGCACTCGCCCTCATGCCGCGTTCCGGTTGGTATTCACTTCATGCGGCAGAACAAGGGGGAAGCAGCTTCCCTCCTCTCCCTTCCTGCTCCCCTTTTTCTCCTCCTCTCCGATTCTCCTTGGTCGTGCCGATGATAGATGAAAATCTCAGACTACTGTAAATTGAACATTGCATCCAGCAGACCATTCATAACATTGTCCCTTCCCTGCTGCGATCATCGACATCATATGGTGTAGTCTGCGGTTGACGGGCTGGGCTTTAATGGAATAGTTTGAAATGCTCAAGTGTTGACAATACCTCTCAGGATGGGGCTTAAACCGCGGCCGGGGCGCTGACGAAAGCGACATTGCACATGTTTGACATGCAGCCATCGTCAATAAATTGTCCAGATTTTGACATTTACAGTTTTCTCCATATAAAGATGACCTCTCTGTATTTGAAAAATCAATCAATTAATTAAACAAGTCTATGTGTGTATTGACCTTGACAGCTTGAGAGTTTATCTCAAGCCGAAACTAAAAGCTGAATACACCCACAAAGGATAAAGCAAAAAGTCTTGCCATGCTTTTCTCTCTGCCTCCCTCTCTTTCCCTTTCTCCCCTCCCTCCCGCTCTCTTCTTTATCTTTCTCTGGGTGCTGTCTCCAGTTCAAAGCACACACTGCACACGGACAGGGACTTAATCTGCCGAGCATGCTACAAAGGCGACCTTGAGGGGAGGTTTGATTGAGGTGTTCAAAACCCGGGTGAAAAAGAGGATTGATAGAATCAAGCAAGTGAGATTACTTCACATTCTGTCCCACACCCACCCCCACTGACCTGGGGATAGTGTTGCAAATGAAGCGCCGGCAAAAGTTTGAGAGAGTGAATGAGAATGATGAGGAGAATGAAGGTTGCGAGAGGAGAGAGGAGCGGGAAGCTTTAAGGAGAGGAGGAGATTGTAGTGAAAGGGAAAGACAGAAACTTGTTAATACATATAGTCTAACTTCTGTCAGAGCTGCATGATAAAAAACCAAAGCATCGTGTAGACAGCGAATATTAACGGGGAAGTGGTGGGCTGATTAGCCTCAGCTGTGTATGTCTGCAAGCAAAAGCAGAATAAATAATAATTTGTATATTTCAGAAAAAGAGGTTCAAATTTGTCGGAAGTGAAAACCCCGCGTATTTGTTTGCTCATGGCTTCCTCTCCTCAAGAGCGTAAAATTGCCGGTGCCTATTGATTCCCTCTGTCTGGCTTTGCAGCTATGCTAAGTGGAACACGGCTTATTTGATACATGCTCCTTGTGTTGTTACATAAATGCTCCTTTGTGCATATTTCCTCTTTTCATCTCCTCTCGTTCTTTAAAAAAATAAATAAATAAAATGGAGGAGTTGGGGGGGGGGGCTGTCTGTGCTACAGTCTCAGCTGCATTCATCAGTTACGAGAGCCTCGCAATTATTCCCCCTCTTCAGTCAGAAAAGTCAACCTGCCAGTACCGGCACACAGATGAATGACTGTTGTCTCCTCTGCTGGATTATTAGCCAGGAGATGTGTGTACACCGTCGTCTCTGACGCCTCTGCCTAACCCCCCCCCCACAGGATTCAATATGTTCCTCTTTGTGTTTCTCGTCAGGAAAACAAAATGCTGTCGGGAGTGATGGGAAAAGGCAGCAGACTAGAGTGCGAAGCTTGATGAGAGGCTTGATGATGACAAGCATGAAGGATCTGATATAGGTGCCCCCTAGAAATCTTTTTTGCTAGCTGCTGGTGAGCCTAAGGAAAAGTAGTTCACCCCAAGGTTGGGGAGGGACAAAAGCTGCCGAACATAAGAGATGAAATCAAGTCATATAGGCTTTGTCGTTTGTAACTATCAGGCAAATGTGGAGTTTTATTAGAGGCATTCAACTGACACAGATGCACGTTTGAAATGGCTTGAGCTACAATTTATCATTCAGCAGGTCTATTCGAAAATATCTGCCTCATATCTATCCATTGTGATCTGTCGATACCATCTTACTGTCCATAATTGAATGGTTAGGTATGTGCTATACCTCGTCCAATTCCCATTAGCAGTCTTTCACTCTTTGTCCATGCGCTCCAGACCGTTAAGCGGTCAGCCAGGAGAAAGTCCAGGCCGGGGGACGCATTAATTTTGGTTACTGTCCTGTCTTACGGCCTCACAATGTCAGCGACTAGCAATAAAGGCCGCAGACCTATTATTTAAGAAGGAGAGGTGAAAAAGGAAAGCAGAGCGAATGGGATGGAGGGCTTAGTTCAGCTATATGGACACAGTCTCACATCACAGAGTTGCTGTCATGGGGGGGGAAAGATATGTTTCAGTTCTCCGGGGATGTATTAAGAGGCCATGTGGAGGTGGAGCAAACGGGGAGGAGGAATAAGTGGATGATTGCATTTGTACAATGCATGAAATGGGGAGTGGAAACAGTAATAAAAGACAATAACGGCAAGAAAACCATACTAAATAGACATCCTTATCCGTCTCCTCAATGGCTCTTCAACACATGTACACAAGTAGCTAAAATGTGGCACTTCGTTGACAACTGAGAGCAGCATTGTCAAGAGGAATCTACATGTTTGTACACAATGTTCTCAAATCCACAAGCAAGTTCAGTCTGAAGGCAGAGCGCAACCTTGAAGATGATTTCAAGATGTTGCTCCCGATGTGCTTCACGCTATCCGTCACACTCCAATCTTCCTCTCCTGTTCTCCAACCGGCTGCAAGGCACCATATCTCTTCATTCCCTTTATCCGCGACTCCGGAGATGAATCGCAGCCACAGTCATCCCACATGCGGTCAAATGAGACCATAACACAAAACTGACAGACAACACCGACTTCAGCATAGATTCTCCCTTTCCCCTCGCTTCTCACCACATCTTCCTCTTCCCCTCTCCATCCTCATTCCTTGGAAATGTGCAGCGATTCCAAATCAGATTGTCACATCGCTTTCTGCCGGTCAAGGGAGGAAAAAAAAGAGGGAAGAAAGGCAATGAAAATGATGATTCCTCTTTCCTCAAGTCGTGGCCTGTCGTATGCAATCTACTACGACATTCCACCTCATCAGCCTCTCTATTTAACTATTTTGTGCACAGAGGATGTATAAAAGGCCTGCAGACGGGTGCGAATGTGGTGGCAGGTGCCTATTCACACAGAGAATATTAATGATGGAGACAGTGAGGCCTAGGTGTGCACAAAATCTAGCACAAAGCTATTAATTGTCGTCCTATTTACATATTTTACCAATCTGTTTGTGCCACCGGCTCATTCCTCAGACTAAACGCTGGTGACACGTCGCCGACAGCCATGCAAAAGGGAATGTGAAGACATTCCGAGATATGTATGCAACGACCTTGTCTGCACGGATCACAAAGGCAGCAACAGACTAAATGGAAACACACAAAAGGGACGGCGGCAACGGGATGTCTCACTTTTCAACCTGAGCATCATATTTGATTGCATCTCCAATGTCTTGAGGGACTTTAGAAGAGACATGTTCGGCACCGGGTCAGTGATCAGAGAATGAGCTCGGCTATGTGATCTGGCATTGTGACTACTGGCTTGTCAGAGAGAAACAGGTCAGGCTCAGGAGATGGAGGGACGCAAAGCCATAGTCTCCTTGTCAAAGATATAACGTGAACTGAAGTTATTGCAGGAGTGAGCAGGAAGGCAGTGACAAAATGCAGACTAGATGCATTTCTTGCACACACCATAATATGCACTCAGTCAAATCAGATTTGTTGCACATGGCCATCAGTATACTGTCCAATATTTTTAAAAGCCACAAAGTCTGCCTGTGCCTTGTGCTCACAGTATCATGGATTTCTTCTCTTTTAAATTCACCCTTGTTAGGCTCTTCCCTGTTTTTCCTCCACTGGCCTGTCTAAAAGAGCAGCAGAGACATCCGGACATCGATTATTCAGTATCACTGATACAGCACAGAAAATGACTGCATTGAAAATGTGTTTCTTTTCACATTGCCAGCAAACAAAGTTAAGCGCAAGTTCAGTCAGGAAGACTAAACCTTTGCTCACTCTGGCTATATATATATATATATATATATATATATATATATATATATATATATATATTTATACTTTCATTCACACCCTTCATGCATGCTCAATCTTATTTTCCTGCTGTCACATCATTTGTTATCAGCTGTTCTCATCAGCCGGTCACATCTACCCAATAGCACAGCGACACACTTTCATTGTCAGCCTATCATCTTGCTGATGTCTTTTTAAATATGACTCTCTCCGTTCCTCTAGTTCCTTCATGCTGTTGTTTTGCCCACCTCCACCTCCCCATCAATGCCCAGTCTTCACAGATTCACCAACTTAATCATTCATCAGATTCATCAGGGTCATCAGCCACCACCACCACCAGTGTCTGGACTAACCAAGAGGGGATCTATATCTTGCTCAGGACAGACACCCTTCGATCTCAATCTCCTTGAAGAGTCTAAGCACCAAAGACTTTCTGACACCAAAGTCTTTCTGACACCAAAGACTTTCCAACATACTAGTTATCACATATCATTTGATGTAATAAACATTCTTATTTACTTCAACCACTAGTCTCTCCTGATTGAATTGTATGTAATACCACACATAAAAATATATTTCTCTTGCACTGCTCCCATTCCAGTCCGGTCCAGTTCCAGTCTCCATCCACAAAAAGCAGCTAAAACATTTTTTTTAACATGAGAGTGATGCTTCAGTATGCACTAAATCAGAGCTTGGCAAATGCTGGAGGGAGGAACAGATGTCTCACAATATATCAGTGGGTAGGTTTTTGCTATAGTTTAAGACAAAGTGTGTTTGCATCTTGATTTATTAGGATAAATGAGCAGTGTGCAGTTGCACCGTGGGTGAAAGGCCTCTCTTTAGTGATTGGGATAGAGGTGCTGCAGAGGTGGTGGGCGTTAACCTGAACACAGTTCCAGGCACATGATGCAGTGTTATGTTTACCACATCCAAGGCAAAGGTTAGAGGAAAAGATGTGAGCCAAACAATATGGAGTGATTGCAGAAAAGTCAGTTTGTGCTTTTGTTTTTACTTTTCAGAAATCATACATAAGCGTGTCTCACAGATTTATTTACCATGGGTATAAAAAGACGTAGACTACTGGTTATACATGTACATTGCTAAAACAAATGCAAAGCAGCTTTGTTCACTACCGTGAAGTGTCAAATTACACAGTACAGATCTCTGCAATGTCACAGCCCAATATTCGCCTTGTTCCTAATGAGCACTTGTAGACATTGTTACTGTCATTTTTCGAATGCAAATTACCTGCTTTCAGACTCAGAGGTGTGCAAATTCAGCTCAAGCTGTCATCTTGAAAGACAAGACAGAATGTACATTCTCAAGCTCAGGTTTGGTCATTTGAGTTCCCTGCAATTTATGCATGTTTCACAGTGAGACTTTTGCTGGTAGCAAATAAGTTTACAGCCTTTCAGATGAACACAGGAGCACAAGATTTAAAGTAACTCAAGTGGATGAGGTAGTATTTTCCATATGGGATTATACACGGTGTATAAGGGTGATCGAAACATGAAGTATAGATAATAAAAAAAATGCTAGAATAATAGTTTAATCTAACAATGCAAAAAATATAGTCTCCAGTTTTTTGGTTAGATAATTTTTTTTCAAATTTGCATACCTAACATCTATTAATAATGTCTGATTTTAAGAGGGATGATAAAAATGATACAAGAGAGAAGCAGGTGAGTATTTAAATACATTTCTGGCCATTAAAATCTAACTTTAAACCACAATAACGATTTGTTTGTTCTTCTCACCAACACACTAAAAAAAAAAAAGTAAAGTTATGAAACAGATACATTTACTGAATCTATACCAGCCTTGTTGCTTACATGTCAAATGTTCCCATAGTGTGTGACACTGCACCATGCACGGGTACCAGAGTAAATTAATGTCATCTGTCAAGACTACCTAAATACTCCCCTTGGTTCCACCCACCCAAGGAAGTGTATGTCCCCAGGCAAACACTCTTTTCTTTCCACTCTTCAACTTCATCTGTCACAGATACTGTAAGCCTCACCCTCCTCCCTTCTGCCGCCACCTGATGCACACGCGCACGCAAACACGTGTGCACACAGACGTGCATCCATACATGCGGTGGCGGTTCGAATGGCAAACTCGCGTCTATTTAATCTGTCGCGGTTCTGAGCGCTTGCTCACACACTTTACTGACTATCTGATTGACAAGCATGACACTATCAAACCATAGTCCTCATGGCAGCCATCGAGGAGGAGGGAAACGGGAGTACAAAGATAGAGATTAATCGGTAGGGAAATTGGGTTAGGAAGAGAAATGAATATCACAAACCCTCGACGAGTTCATTAATCTGAGGCACAGATGGGGAAAATGTAGTAACCAGGATGCCAATCTGATTTTTTTTTCTCATTTTGGACTTAAGAGTAGGGAATCAGCAACAACATGCATGTTTTAGCTTAGCGTAGCTGTCTTTAAAACTTCACAAAACACATTAAAATGTCCGTGTCATGCACATTGCTTTCTACTAATAATCCTACCCGGGTAATGTATCACATTTTAAAGATGCAAAAACAACCGCGGCACAACATCCATCAGAGATGATGCAAAATGAAAATGAACGATAATTTTCACATATGCCTATCAAAACCTTCTTTTTTTTTTATTTTGACCTGCATTTACAGGCTGAAATAAAAATCATTAGAGACGGCTCTCACTTGGCTTAGCTGTCAGTCAAACATGCATGAAGTCCCGCAGACATCCCTGCAGATGCTTGGAGGCTAAAGGAGCATTCCTGTGTCTGAATTTAAATTCTAAATCTTCAATAATGCATTTAGACATCAGTGACCTGTTTTTTTTTCTTTTCTTTTTGTTGCTTTTTAAAAGGATTAGTTTGGTACCTTCTTTTCACATCAAACGTAAAAATGTATGTGGAAATATATGTGATTGAAACACTGTTTTTCTATTCCTTGCACAGCAGGTGTGAAGTCTAGGCTGTATTATTGCATTAGTCGACTGTTCATAGTCATTCCTAAGACTTTATAGACAGTGTTGTGTTTCACTAAAATGACAAGAGTTGTATTTGGAAATAACTTGATATGATTTTTATGTTTTGAAGGCCTGCTGGCTGCTTTTTCGACGGCCGTGTCTTTAAATAGAGACATTATTTAACTAATTCAACCCTGTAAAAGTTAGTAGACTGAGATGAATCACAGTCTATCAGGTAATTTAATTAGACAAACATCTTTTTGAGGTTGACCAAAATAGTTGGTTCTTTCAACTTTCGACTGTCAAGTAAAAGTCCATCCAAACCTACCATCAAATGTAAAAAAAAAAATTTTTTTTTTTTACTTTTTATTTAATACATTTTTTTTCAAAAGAAATTACAAACAACATAAATCCCCCAAAACACACACACACACAAAAAAATTCATGAGGGGAGGGGATACACTGTTTACACAAAAGTCATGTTGATTCACAGTAAATTTCCGTTTGAACTTTGTGTTTGTTGGCTTCCATTCTGTTTTAAGCGTTATCAACAGTGTCGTTGCCAAACGTTGTTGTCATTTTGGACCCCTGGCTATGTAATCCATCAATGAGGGGGACATGGTGTCTCTGCCGTCTGAAGATATGATTCCTTTGTTCCTCTGAGGCAACACCTTTGACAGGCGGCAACAAGTGTGGAGATAAGACTTGAAACAAAGGACTCTGCAGGGGCGTTAGAACCTGTTTTGGGGAGTGACACCCGCGCCTCAGATGAACTGTTGTATCCCGCTCAGACATCTTTATATCAACACCTTGTAACCTTTCTGAAAGCCATATCAGCGGGCAGTCTTTGCAGTATCTTCCTCTGGTCCGCTTTCACACTTGCTGTCCGAGACATCGTCTCTTGTTTATCGCCTCTTCCTCTTCTTTCCATCCATTTCTCCCTTTTCCCCCTCTCCGGCAACCTTGGCATCACCCCCTCATCACCTCTGTCTGCCTGTCTCCCAATGCTCCCTCCTCCCTGACACCGACTCACTCCGCCGTCTCTCACAACTTTTCCCAGCGTGCTGATTCTGGCATCTGCTCCGCCTCCCGTCTCTTGTTATATATCCACCACACCTGTCTCTTTCTTTCTTTCTTTCTTTCTTTCTTTCCTCCTTTCCTTCTTTCTTTTCATGGACCTGTCACTGTCATCCTGTGTGTGTGTGTGTGTGTGTGTGTGTGTGTGTGTGTGTGTGTGTGTGTGTGTGTGTGTGTGTGTGTGTGTGTGTGTGTGTGTGTGTGTGTGTAGGCTCATTTCCATGCCTCAGAGCAGGTGCGAGGTCCAGGGAGAGGGGTTTGGATAGACGAAGCGCTTTCTGACAGAACAGGAACAGGATCGGTTTGAGGAGAATTAACCCAGCAGGCCTCTCACTCTCTCCTCTTCTCTCTCTCTCTCTCTCTCTCTCTCTCTCTCTCTCTCTCTCTCTCTCTCTCTCTCTCTCTCTCTCTCTCCATCTGTTAGGACAAAGCTTCCAAGCTGTGAGACACACACACAAGGTGGAAGTGAGAAGAGTGGTAGGTTTTATCATGCAAAAGAAAAAGAAGAAAACAACTCTTGGTTTGTTCTTTTGTCAGTTATTTCTCATGATTGTCACAGTTTATATTGCAATATGCAGAAAAAAAAAAAAAAAATTAAAAATAGTGTAACTGTCATCTAAAATCAATTTTGCACCGTCTCCATTGAGGCTTAATATGCCTGCTGTGAAGTAATAATATCCTATATGGCAGATTGATGGAACGATATATATAAATCCTGGTATTCCATATAGTTTTAGCCACCTGATGTGGAGCAATCCGCAGCGAGGGGGGTTAACCGGAGGTGTCTATATCATGTGTTATTAATTTGTCTGGCTGTCAGTCGAAACACACACATGTCTGTATTTATTTCGGTGCCCTCTCAGGCTCCATTAGAGGGTCAGGTTATTGCATTTTGATTGCATTTATTCCCTACCGCCTTTCATTTCCGCTATCCTCTCCAAGATATATTACCTGGATTCACGCTTCTCCTCCGCTGTCGTCCAAATTTGCCTGATTGATCTATAAATAAATATATAAAAGTTAGTTTATTGCTTTGCTGTGATGAAATCTTCGTATACAGAGGTAGTGAAGATCAATTCTGTCTATACTGTATTAATCATACTCTATTAGATTCACTGTTTTAGGTATTATTGATGTTTACACAGCAGCGTTTGGTCTGACCAACTTGGAAAAAAAAAAAAAGTACAAGTACATTAAAGAAGCATGGTGTAATTATATAAGACATATTTCTTCTTACAAAAGTTCAATTAATGAGCAATAAAATTCATGCTAGCTTAATTTAGCACGCTCAGCAGTTTCCTGTTGGAGTCAAGCTCAGGCCGGTATGACCAGTAGCATCCGGTGGCTAATGTAAGAAAATATTTAGTTAGATACACACCCTGTCTGACCTATGCTTTGTAATTGTAAATTTAACTTCTTCAACTTTTGCAAACCATTCTAAAACCCCTGTTCTTGAAACAATAGCTTAATATTATCGGACATCATGCTTCTTTCTTTGCTTGACAAGAGTTAGCTGAGAAGGTAAGCTTCCATAAAATTACATGGCATTTTTACAATTACTTTCTTGTAGGAATGGGCATTAGAGTTCCTGGAAAGCAGATTTTGCTCCCTCTGGGGGGGAAAAGGAGCTGTTTCCCCTATTTATGCCTTTGTGCTAAGCTAAACCAAGCTTTCTTCCTAATATTTAACAGACAGACATCAGAGTGGTATCGATTTTCTCATCCAACTCTCTCTGCAAGAAAGCAAGAAAGTGCATTTCTCAAAATGTCATACTATTGATTGAAAGGAAAGGACAAGTTAAATTTCTGTTTGGATGTGCATATGTGCATGCTTCTGTATTTGTGTGGGTTTGAACTTTAGATGCTGCTCTGGGATGTTCTTGCTTCCCGATAGGGCTGGAGAGCAAACTTTGAAAAATTAGAAAAAGTAACTTCTTGTAGTTTTTTTCATAGTTTCCAGTCTTGGAGCTCTGACATAGGCCCTAACTATTATTGTGTTTATAATGATTATAAGAACATGCCCCTCTATAACAGTGGATGGTGCTTCTTATAAGCTGCACCCAGCAACAGCCACCGTGGAGATGCATGGAGGAAGTAGGAGATGCAATTAATAACAGCTCTCAATATAATCCTTTACCCAACTGATGCCTTTGGATGGAAGCCAGATAAGAAGGGACATGAGTAAAACTATCAGAGGGTGGGAGGGGAGAGACTGTCTAACACTATAGGAGGATAAATGTGGAAGTCTGTAAATACCAGCACAGTGCACGAGTGAAACAGGCAGCGATAAGACGTGAGAATAAATCTGGTTTGGTCATGCAGGAGTGACAATAGCTACAATGCAGTTGTGTCAAATGGTAACGGGAGGACATGTTGGGTTGTGATTTCGAGCTAATGTCCAGGTTTAAAAAGCTTCGCTGAGCTAAACAGACAGCGAGCAGAAGACAGAGGAAAAGCCACTGTGACAGTAATGTCTGCTGATGGTTAAACTGACTTTGATTGACAATGTGAGCTTTACTAGTGGCGTAAATCCAAAGCCACAGGGAGGAATACATACTGGGAATAGCGCTAAATAACCAGTGAAAGACTCATTCCTGCAGCTTATTCCCCCCCGTCTCTCTTCTGAGAAAGATCATCCCTGGACCAGTGATGCACAGGTCTACGGCCTACAACGTACAGGATCTGTGGGTTGGGCAGGTTTGGCTAAAGTTTCTAGAAAACACTTTTAAGCTGAAGTTCCCCATTAATACGTGAAGGATGCATTGTTAGGTTTGTGCGAGAAAAGGACCATAATGGACGGCTTCTCTGGAACTCCCAGCAGCAGTATTAACACTTTGGAGAGTTCGTCAACGTACAGTCAAGACAATTGCGCTACTATATTGAAAGTAGGCGGTTTGCTGGTCGGGATGTATTCGTTTGGTTGATTGATTGGTTGATTAACACATTTTTTCGGGTTGGGCAGTCGGTGTAGGCTTTAAAAAAATCCTGCACATACCTTATCCCTACATTTGCCTGGGAACCCTAGACTTGTTTTTTTGGAGTAAAGATAAGACTGGGAAATTGTTGACTTTATTGCACTGAGGGTTGCAGTATGCCAGGAAAGAGAACAGAATCATTTGTAATTAACTTAATTCAAAGATGCCGGTGCAGAGCATGCAATTGAGAAAAGTTTAATTTCTTTGTAAGGAAGGTCATTAAAGGTAGTTGTGTGCTTGCGTGCGTGTCGGAGTGCAATGGGCGAAATGGTTTCGTCGAGTTGCACGTGACTCGGCTGGAGAGCCATGTAGATGCTCCTCGCCGTGCTCTTCTGAAATGATGTGCCCCTTAATGCTGCTTTAAAGGAGCCACACTGTGGTTGTGTCTGAAGGGAGGCTGACTCACTCTTCAACCAGTGTGAGTGCATGCACATGGCTCGTTTTAATTGCAATGTCAGTGATGTACAATTGATAATTTTGTCGTGGGTTGCACAGACATAAACAGCCACACAGGTCTGAGGAAAACATTACAATAAATCGCACGTTGCGCGTTGGAGACTCGTAAAAGAAACTGCCAAATCGCACCAAATGCATGTCTCTGTTGATTTCTACCATTGTCTGTTCATGTGTTTGTTTCCCACAAGCCTCCGTGGTTGTCTGTCTTATTGACTTACATGTGAGTTCATCAATAATTAACCGCTTTAGAAGCCTTGCTACAGGCTGGCATCATTGCCAGTAACACACTCAAAATGTGAGCAACATTGTGATCCCTCTGCACAGCATTTCTTCCATTGTTAACCAAGGTTATTTTATTTGTGTCCACCAATCGGTTCACCTTATATAGTGAATAGTCTTTCTGCAAGAAACTACCTGTCACTTCTATTGTTTGTTAAAAAAGTGTTTCAAAGCATGCATATCTCATGAATTTGCTCCGATCCCTTAGATTCCGGTGCACCAGGTGCAGACGTACATGACATTTATTGACAGCTTTTTTTCTGTCAGCGTCGATCTTTTATGGATATTCAGTCACAGAGGGTAACAGGAGATGACAGATAAAGAAGCCGAACGCAACAAACAGAGGCGAAAGAGAAAGAATCCCCAGCGATCTGACAGAGACTGCATGAGGTGAGGGGAAAAAAACTCCACATTTCTGTGCAGTTATCTTCAAATTTCCAGAGTTGAGAGAGGTATCAGGGAGAATTAATTCAATTAAACAATGATCCAGCGATGTTGAAGGTCAGATGTGCTGGCTCAGACATCACTGCGGAGACATGACAGCGGATGTGAGGACCTGACACGATAGGCTTTAGCAATTTCTTTGAATGACAGAGAATAAGATTTTAACACCGCATGAGGCTAGTGAACCACTGGCGCTGATTACATCCATTACACAGGTTCAAATCTGCATGTTTCATGCTCGGACAGATACATTTTCATCGTATCAAAGCCCTGCAGGTCGCCAGGTGTCACACATTCATGATGGACTTTTGATTTGTCTGTGAGGTAGGTTAAGGGATTCTTTGGAATTGTCCTTTATCTTTTCCTAATTGGCTGGAAAAGAACGCACAAATGGAACGAATGCAACCAAAAATGTAACAAAGACACCGAAGCTCGTTTAAGTGTGTAATTAAAGTGATCATCCCAAAAATCTCTCTCAGCTTTTCAGTGGGTTTGGTGACACACGTGGTAAGTAGTGTCAACCTTTGCTGTGGTTACTGCAATACATCATTAAAGAGTACTATGAAACATGCGGTACGTCTTATTAGCAGATATTCTACCGGCTTGTTAACGACTAATGAGATGGTTCAATAGCTGTTAGATACTGGCTCTTCTTTCCTGCAGCTGACCTGCATCATCAGGAGGCTGCAAACATGTGAGACTGTCCATTTCAAAAAATAGATAAAAGTCTTTTTTATTCTGTAGATGATAGCAATTGGCTAAAATAGCCTAATATAAAGCGTGAGCAGTGTTTAAAGGTACGATATAAGACTATAGAATGACAGGAAACATTTGAGAGAGTGTGAATGAATTTTAACTTTGTCAGCATTTGTTAGCCAATCAATTTGCTCACCTCGTCATATCGGAAGTGGAGTCATCTGAGATCCTTTTTATGTGTGCAACCAATCATCTCCCTTAAAAGCCAAACACGGGAGCGACCCTCAACACAGAGTCTCCACCTCTCTAACACTCCGTCCATCTCACCTCTTAACCCTGAACCCCGATCAATAGCTCTAAGTGTAACACAATCAATAGTTCAGGTATTGCCTTGACGCCTGCAGTGCCAAATATATACAAAAAGCCAACGAGGGTCAGTCATCTTTGCTCAGCCTGGAATGGCAAAGCGTTACTGCACAGTTTACAGGCATTATTGATGAATTAGCCTCTCTTGGTTTTCATACTTCATTTCCTTTTTGTTCCTCGGCTTCCTCCGTTTTCTCCCTCATCCTCCTCACCCCCCCTTCCTTCCTTTAGTCGGTCCTCGCACATCTGATTGGTACGAGGGATCATCTGGGCTTCAGCATGGATGGATGCATGAGTCAATATCTAAGGAAGATTGGAGCTCAAATGAGGGCCGGACTACCTGAGAACGCAGCCAAGGGAAAAGATGTTGAAAGCTAAGTAAAGCAAAAAGCTCTGAAACACAGGCAGCAGTAATTTTCTCCTTGTGAATTTTTCCCCCACGGCGAAATTACAGTCATGCATTGATTCTTTCTTTTTTTCCCTTCTCCTACAATTTCTGTCGTGCCCACTTGCCATCCCCTTCTCTTCATACCTATTTCTTTTCATTTGATCTTTTTTTCTGTTAAGCTGTACTTTGTGTGCCTGACATGAGTGTATGCACTAGTCTACAGCACTTGGTTTCAAAATTACATCTCGCTTTATCTCCCCACTGATCTATATAACACATGCTGTGATGCTGTCGACAACAGTGAGACAACGGATGTACCTTTTTTGAAATTCAGAAGTCTGTTTTGAGATTAAAAGACAATTGAAGGCCATCTGCTCCTCCTTACCAAACAGCATTAAAGCAGGGAAACTTGTCATATTAACTGTTAATGGTAATAATTAATTAATTAATTGCTTCAATCAATGTGCAATTAGAAGTTGGAGCCACTGCAACAAAAAGTCACTCGCTCATTGGAATGTTTATCGACGTCCGCAACTGCATGTTAATTACATGTGAATAATTAGAACTTGGTATCTGGTGCATTCTAAACAGGTTCATTTAGTGCAGCAGATGAATTAATGACCTTATGATGTGTTCACATTTTTAAACTAAATCATCTCCTGTTAAAGTTACTGAGGTCATGCTATTTGTATTGTTTCTGAAAATGTGGATATCCTACTTTTAACTCACACACTCACTCCACAATCATAAACAGTTAGAGTTAAATTCATGTATTCTTTTTTTATTTTTTTTTAAAGTCGTGTTGTAGAACAGCTCTTAAAATAACTATTAGCAATTATTTTTCACCGTTTATTCTGTGCAAGGACATAGGAAGTGAGTGGCGGCACTTATTCCAGCTGAAGGGCTGACACACAGAGAAAATCAACCACTCACAATCGCATTCAAACACTGGCAATTTAAAGTTACCAGTTAACCTATAACTTGCATGTATGTGCGCTGTGGGAGGGAACCGAAGCACCTAAAGAAAATCCATGCAGTTACAGGAATAACATGCAAACACAGGACAAAAGGCCCAGCTGGCTGCATCACCTGCTCTTAAATTTTTTTTTTTTTTTTCGAAATCGCCTAGCAACAGACTCCAACTCATGTTGACCCATGGATAAAACAGGCAAATATAAATAAATAATGCACAGGAAAAAAATGGAGATACCACATAAATCAAGTAAAGTGCCTAATTATATAATTAATCATGCATAGCTCAGCGCAAAAAAACTAAAATAGAATTGATTACGATGCTAAGTGTCTGTAATTGATTCATATAAGTGGACACAGATAATTATCAGCAACACAATTAAAAGCGAGACAAACAAGTGATCTCATGGCGACGCGATACTTTCTGTCTCATTTGAGTCCAAATAATTTATGAGCGCTGTTATTACTCGGGTGTCTCCCGGTGAGGAGAACTCACCAGAGGGTTAAACGCATGGCTCACCCAGGGCCTGGATTGATGAATAAATACAGGGCAGGGCTTGTTCAGACATGGTCGACGTGGTTTTGATCAAATGGCTTTATGTTTCTCCTCTATACTTTGCTAAGCCTGGTGTGCACTGGGAATACACCACAGTTGCAGGTGAATCAGCGCAAGCGTTTGTTTTCTTCACAGAAGCAGGAAGAAGAGCTTGACAGACTGCTCAGCATGCAGACCACATGCCGAAATTTCTGTCCAATCCCAGGAGGAGGCCCGGTTCCTCCAAGAGTTGTGCACACATGTCGGTAGTGTTCGTGTGTGTGTGTGTTGGCATAATCAAACAGGGTATCCATGCAAAATCACACTGTACATAGTTTCTGAACTCCATGCAAACAGAAATACCTTGATCTTTGTTCTGCTTTTCATTTTATTGTCTTTAGTTATTTATTAATTATTGCCTGCGACTTTCTCAAGGGTGTAATTAGGAAACATCACAAAGACAGAAAATGGTCCTTTCTATCTCTTATGCATGCAGCATCATTTGAAAGTTAAATCCTGCTTTTATATTGAATGCACGACCCGAGTAAGAATTTTAAATAGAAATAGAAGGATTTCGTCTTCTTTCTTATAACATTCATGGTCTAAATGGTCACATTAATCTCATATAATAATCTTACATTATGGTTTGGTGTCCCGGTGGGCAGCGCTTTCTTTTTTTTTGCAGGCGCATGAGCAAAGTGTTAATTGGCGCTGTTTGGTGACACCTCAAGCTGTTGCGTAGATAACACTGCAGTTAGAAAAGAAATACTTTCCCCCTTGGGATAGAGGACAGGCTACTTAACAATCACTTAACCCCAGGTAACTATCTTCCCATCAAAACCAAAAAGGAAAATTGGAGATGGGTGAAAATCACCAAGGGCGAAAAGGTCCTTCTGAGGAGATAAATAATGTACTCAGGGGTTGGTTTGAATTCAAGGCACACCGCCAGAGGATAAAATCGTATCACTTTTATTCTGGTTGCGGGAGGAAGTTTGTATCTGGTTCTTCGATCTCAAATACCTGTGATTAGATTCCCTTAGCTATGGCTGGGAGGCCTGGAGGTGAGAGGTTGAGGGGAGCCAGCGGGGGCAGATGGTGGGGGCAGAGTGGTTTGGGAGCAGCGAGAGTGGAGGTCAGACAAGCCATGCTATCACAGGACTTCCCTCTCTGTAAATGATTTAACGGTTAAGGTTAAATTATAGGGCATCTGTGGAGTGTCTCCAGGACTCAGATAGAGGAGTCTATCAGATGGGGCGGTTCTGATATACACTGTAGTCATGACTGGTGCCAAGGTCAAACTAAAGAACTTTCCTCTAAATGGCATTGGAAACCAACATCCCATACATTATTTTAAGATGATGCACGGAGTAAAGCCGTTTAATAGCTGTTTACATTTGTAAAAAAGTTATTTACATTAGTTACATATCTTTTTCTTACATGCATATGCAATTTGGCTTTTAATATACTGTATACTGTCAACATCTGCACCCTGATCACACTGATAAGTTCATAGTCTATGGTAGAGTACAACTCTCGTTGTATTCGCCCGGGGAGTTCGACTGTTTGAATGATTATGCAGAAACTTTGAAGTTAATAACTTTTGCGGTATCTCTGTTTCGGTTAACTGAAACCGAAATGGAAAAAGTCAGCAATGTCTTGAGAAAATGGACGACGTTGGCCTTGGTGCAGTCATCAGTTACCTCCATCCTTATCAGCCAAGGAGGTCCTCGTTGACGGTGTTGCAACACTAGAGGAGGGCGCCCCTCCCTGCAGCATGGTAGAGAAGTGAGCTGCTGAAGTCAAACCACAGCAGAGAGAGACAGAAAGATGACCCCCATGCTGTTGTGTAGGTCACTTTTACCACACAGGAGACCATTGACAAGACACATGACATCATGCAGTTCTTGACAACAGTTCCCGAAACTCCTTGGGTCTAGCAATGGCTGCAATCCAGGAACACGGTTTAGAACTCATTCAACACTAGACCGATTAACCTGATTATCAGGAGTTGCTCTGAAGTTTCGTTGTACAGCTGTGCAATGACAATAAAGGCATTCTGTTCTGTTGCCCATGATATCTATACATAATACCTATTTATGCTCTATGTCTTGACATACTTAATGGCCTCACAGACCACCGCTGAGTACATCGTTATCGCCGTTTCTGCTGTTGTGTATTTACTAGGTACATTATCACAACCTCCGCCGATCGTCTCCTAATTTGTTGCTGTCGAAACGTTTGACTCTTCTCTGCCCTCTTGTGGATTTACGTAAAAGATGCATGGATGTATGTGGGCATTGACAGACACACCGTTTGATAATCTATTTTTGTACGTAAATGGAGAATAAATGAGCTTTCAGGTGGCAGCTGATAACCACACAAACCTCTGTGTTATAACTTGGTATTCTACTCGGCTTTTCCATTAACTCCATGCAAATTCTGAACACAGGGTGATTGGGAATGCACTCGGTAGAGCTTTATGAAAAATAAGGTTGTCTTCGGCACCGGTCATCTTTCCTGTTCCCACTAATGCTCTTTCCTCATTCTAATCCAGAGTTGCTCATTGTGGGGATTATTAACCTGATGAACTGTAAAAGAGCAGAATATACTCTAACTGCCTCGGCAGTGGTGAATTATTTACTGCAGAGACACATTTTCTGAATTCCAACTGGTGTCTCAGGTTGGCAAAAGTAAAGGAACGTTAAATTAATTAAACTTAAAAAAAAGAACTTCCTAACTGTGTCACCTTCATGTCAGTGCTAACTAGATCCACTAGATTTACTTAGGTTCAGGTCAACCACAATTTAAAGGGAAGTATCCATTTGAAATATACGTCTGATTTTCCCTCAGCTTCATCCGTAAAGGTCTCATATTGTTGGGTCGCTATGAATGAGCAGCAGCGAGACGTGTTGTCCTTTCAGTCCGCCTGACATCTGACTTCACTGTATACATTACCCGGCAGTGGTGCCTGTTGATGAGGGCATACTTAATGTGACATTTGCGTTTGCAGATGAGCTTGCAAATCAAGGCTTTACTGCCATCACCAACCTGAGCAGCCGCATATTCATTTATTTATACTCTTAGATTGCTGCCATCAATCAGAGTGGTATAAATCTCTGCCCTCATCAATAGGCAATCTGCTAATGCATGCGGCCGATCAATTACTGACGAGCACAGCCAACATGCAAAACAACTCATCTCTCTCTCTCTCACACACACACACACCAACTTTCTCTAATATACACAAACAAACACCTCAATACCCCGCGGAAACACACATCCCATTTAGGGATCAGTAGTTTGATCAGAAGGACCAATACGGTATCACATTACTTGCCTACATGGGAAAAAAGGGGCTTAAGAAGAGAAGCTTGAAAGGGACCCTGCTGTATCATAATTATTTGATTAGTATTTATGCCAACGAGCAAAGATGCATTCAAGATCCCAAGTGGTGAATAAAAGTACTGCCATAACAGAATAACTGCGCTTTAAAACAATAGAGACTCATAATGTGGTCCAAAGTTGCTGCTATTGTTTTTTTTTTTCTTTAAATTCAAATCACTGAGAAAATACGCAGCTGCATGAAATATTTATTTTTTGCAGATGATGTGGGACATTAAAAAAAAATTTTAAAAGGCCATCATTTCTCTGATGTAAATAGTTAGGCAGAGGCAAATGTCAGAGGTGACTTGTTTGACTGGAGACAGTCTAAAACACCTTTTTTTTTCTTTCTTTTTTTTTTAATCGGCTGCCTCACAAGCTCAGTCCCCTGACAGGTTATTACATATTAATATTTGCTTCTTGTGTTTAGGCCTAATAAAACTTCCAAAACACAAAGGCTGTCAACTGTTGCCTCCAGTATTAAAATGCCCTCAAAATGGAAACGCTCATTATAGTCAGACAGGTTAAAGCAGGTACAATAGGGGGTCAAAGCCTTTCTTTTTTTTAGTCAATCAACAAACATAAGTGTAGACAACAGCCTGGTCTGATTAGAAACAATGTCAACAAATTAATTCCTTTCACTGAATATGATTATTCAGCTTCACAAAATGCACCAATGTTCTTTATCACTGAGGCTATGACTGTGTTAAATCTTCCTGTAGCAGCCAATGTCCTGGAATGTGTCCTTGCGATTCCTTCAGACACGGGATCCTCGAAGAGGTAACAGCTACGATGACGGCTCTGAAAATATCAACATAAAGCGACTGTTCCCATAAGTCATTCACACATATATGAAGTACAATATTACATGATTTAAGAATGACATACAATGGCCTTCAGGTACCATATACTGTGTATCAGTATGGAAGGTGGTGTAATCTTCAGCTGCCCTTCTATATTTTTCCTATATTATGAATAAAATGATGTATTATAGGATAAGCACGTTCAAATCATTTTTCAACTTGACATAATAGTTTTAGAACTAAATAATTCTAACATTTGACACATTCCTCAACTTAAGGGAAATCAGAAGCCATTTATCAAAATCCCTGTCTTACGACATCTTACAGCCACCAGACAGTTGATGACCATCTAAGAGCCTTAAGTCTGATGCTCGCCTATAATAAGAAAAGCTGAAATTGTGTTTACAAGAAAAACACATTTAGTTTATCTTGCAGACAAGATAACAAGGGCAAGGCAGGGAAAGCTGTCTGTGCATGCAAACACGGGAAAGCACCCACAGACACACACACACACACACACATACACACACACACACACACACACACACACAGAGATGCAGACTAAAGCTACATAGCCCACCCCATTAACCACCCACCTACCAAACAGAGAAGCCAAACACTGTCTGTGTTTGCATGCCTTTACCTTGCAAGGCGTGCAGTGACATATTTACCATAGATGGTCACGGTGGTGCCCTTGCCTGCGCCAGCTCTTCCCTTTCTACAACACAAAGGCAATTATCACCTTGTTTTTCGACAGAGACCCCACTCATTCAGCCTGGGCCCACCCTCGGCATGACAATCCAGATTAATTATCATAACAGACACGGGTGGTTTCCAGCACCTCCTGCTGGACGTGAGCTGAGGAGATGACATCACGTCGAGTTATTAATGCTGACATTACTGGAGGCAGGAGAGGGATCAACATGACACCTGTGGGGGAAGATAGAATGTAGACCCTTGCTCTGCAGGTAGGGATGGGAGATGTCACTTTAGCACAGAGTATGCTAATTATGTTGCTTAATTAATGGTTTTCGTTACTTAACATTTTTTGGATGCTAGCCAAGGGGACATTTCAGCAAAGATTCTCCTGCAGCGTTTTGGAATGCCATGCCGAGTGCTTTCCCATAGCACAACACGTGGGGGTATGTTTGTCCATGTCCATGTGCGTGTGTGTTGATGGGCTGCCACACCTGCACAGGTGGGCATCAGTGGTTAACAGCTGACATACTAGAGCTTTGACTATTGCACACATTCAGGCACAACAAGGTTTCTGGGATGCATGTACAGGTCATGTGGAGAAGGAGTCGTGTATTGAAGTAGTGAGGACTTCGGTTTAGACAAGCAGCTGCAACCCAAATGGCATTTTTCATAAAGTTGGTTGTTTATCATGCTCAGCATCTAATTTTAGCGAGTTAGCATGCTAATCTTTGCAAATAGCACTAAACAAAAAGTATAGCTGAGGCTAAATGTCAATAGTCTGGCCGGTATGTGGTCATAAAGTGAAGATAGCCTTCTCTAAGAAGTTAAGGTATTACCAATTCATTAAAATACGTCTTGAAAGGGATGTGGATGGGTTTAGGAAATATCATGGATATCCATTCAGTTTTTTGAGATGATTCACTCAAAGCTGCAAATGACAGTCTTCTGACAGTGCTGTAAGAAAAGTGGACAGATCTTCAACTCATTCAGCTCTATTCTCTGGGCACCATGAGAGCCTGTCTCACATAGTTGTTGAGATACTTCAATCCCTGCCGCTAATCTGGCAAAAACCTTGTCATCAATAGGAGTTTGATTCAAGACTCTCATCTCCACCAATCAAAACGTAATGGAATGCAAGTGTCAGGCCTGTAGTCAGTTCCATGAATCACACATAAAGCATTAATACTAGAGCAATTATCTTACTAATTTCAGCTTTTGCTGGCATTTGAATGCAACATTCCCTCCTTCTGTTGAGTAGCAGCTTCAGTGAAACGTGCTCTTTTTTTTCTTTTTTTTTTGCCGTAACGTTTCACACAATTTTTCCTGCTATGACCTTCCACTTTGTTCTCTGAACTTCTTAGAAATGTCTAATCTTTGCGAACCACATCAAATGTTGTTTATTTGAACAATCACTTTCAATGCAAATCAGGGTTCTTCCGGTCAACCGAGAGACATGTGTCAACCTCTGCCAAGATCCTTTAGAATAATATCACAGAACAGAGCCGGCAAGGACCTGCCACGAGTGTTTGACATTTTCTGGAAGGGATGCCGTTTCTTGTGCCTCACAGACTCGTGTTTGACAGAATGTAAACCAGCCAACCGAATCGGGCCACATGGGCTCCATCTGAAAGGTCAGGAACTCCTCACAGCAACCGCCCAATCAGAGCTAAGATACAGCTGTCGTGATTGGAGGAAATCTCGGCATGGATTCGTATAGCCGTGGGGCAACACTTCCTAGACTGGTGCAATTACTGCGCCAACACAAAGAGGCTGTAAAGTGGATTTACCCCCCTGGACAACACACGGCTGCTAACCTGTGGTGGTTGTGCAGGAAGAAGTGAGCTTTTAGCATTAGCCTTGATGTGTCTGGTTATATTTTAGGTACACATTTTGATCACCATTATTGTGATGTTTATAACAGCCAATCCCCATAAGAGATTTGTTTTTTTTCATCAGTCAGTTTGATTGGTTTTGTGAATTAACAGAAAAGCTCCCCCTTCACTCCGTCTGTCTCCACTAAAGGCGTGCCACCTTAACAGAACAACACAATTAAGGGTCAGCTCTCATTAGTCTGTGTCCAAGAGGTGACATGGAGGCACACACAGTCTGGTTATTAGTGTGTGGCCTAAACAAACCTGTCCCTGTGCTGCCACTGATAATCCATGGTCATAATCAAAGGTTTCGATTCTGTGTGTCATATAATTTGCTTTTGGTTTGTCTGCCTGTGTCACAATAAGAAGAGCCTCTAACATCAGTCCAGATAGGGCTGAAATCAATTGGGTTTAGTTTGAGCCTATTGTCATACATGAAGTATAGAAAAGACTTTTCTTTTTCGTGTTGCTCAAATTGCCCATTAACTTAACATTTAGTATTTGGAGTTTTATTTTATTCCTGTTGTTGCAAGAGTGATCTATTTAAAAAGAAAACATCAATACACAAGTTAGCAATGAAAAAACTGCTGCTGTCAAAACATTTAATTTCTATGAATCTGCTTGATTTAAATTGAATCTTTTATATTGAAAACGTCTATACTGCTGCCTTAAGCCCTGTTCGGACCAAAGGTTTGACAAGTTGAAAATTGCAACTACCTGCAAAGTGCCGGTCTGACACTTCCTAAAAACCTGCCACTTCACACCAAAGTGACTAAAGGGGATGGTGATTCATTACCATAGCAACAACTCTATGTACAGTCAGTGGATTTGAAAACACACCAAAAATGGTTTAGCCCATTTTGAGACTGTGGAGCAGGTTTTATGATTATTCCCAACATACTGGCTTTGGGTCACACTTGACTAATTTATGCTTATTTTAAATAGCCATGATGCTTTAATTCAGCTAAATGACCACGCCCTTGTGTGAGGAGGAGGATTACTGCTGTAATCAGTACTGATAGGGAACTAATTACTGATTGTATAGAATGTTGTATGGTCCAGTTGAGTCACCTGAGAAATTTATGGTGCTCACAGTTTTGGTGTTGTTTGTGTTATGGTTCTTTATTTTTGTTACTGATCAAATTAAGACACCATTAAAACTTAATGAGGAACAAAACTGTTATTTTTCATAAGAAACCCGATTACACAAGCAAATCTGCACATAAATACAGTGGTGCATTTTTAAATCCCTTCAGTGTACTTTTGTTCTAACTTCTAGCTTTTCAGGCTTTTTTTTTCTTTTTTTTTAATAGCTGAATATAATTTGTAGGGTCTTAAAATATTAATGAGTGTTTGTGATGCGCAGATCGCTGTGATATCTAGGGGCACTGCGGTTAATCTGTTGAGTGAGGGGGCAAAGTCATAAAATGTAATATTCTGATTAACATCGGTTGGGTGGGGGTGGGGGGGGTGAAATAATACTTAATTAATAAGGAAAATAATAATTAGATTACCTGCAGCTATGTATTTAAAGTAGAAATGGTGAACGAGTCTCGCCATTAAAAGTGATGCTGTGATGCAGCAGCTTGACTTAATTTATTATTTAATTCTCCCATCATGACGCTCATGCAGTGAAATTATTCGGATTAAAGCAGCCAGCCTTTGGATCAATTTTGAGCTCTATCAGAGCTGTCCAAAAAATATTCATCCAGTACGTACTGTACATAATGTAAGTTACATATTGTAAATACAAACATTTTTATATATGCAAGTACTTTTTACAGCTAAACCAAACCAAACGATGACCGTTTCACGTTAAGAATAGTCCCAAAGTCCTAATACTATGTCATGATATGTGAGATGCTTGTTCGCACGCTTTATTTTGAAAGTCCAAGCAGACGTTGCATATTTATTTGGGCTAATTTGATGGTAGAGCTGTGCACATGTAAAACTGACTCCAGAGGGGCCAAGTTGAAGCTTAGAGCCACCGACTAAACCGAACACGTTGGTTTTCATTGGTTGACCATGAACATGTGATACATTGTCTTATATTTTTATTCAGTTTCTGTCTCATCTTGTTTAATCCATTTAAACCTGAACCTGACGCACAATTACAAACTCTTGAATAAAATGACTGCGCTTTAAATCATCATTGATGTCTTTGGAATGTTTTTATATGGATTCAGCATCAAACATTAATTGCTTTGACAACACTGTTTTGCTTAAGGAGGCTGACAGGCCATGTTGCATCCATTAAACCGAATCCATAATCCCAAATACGACACAATGATAAATTTAGCACTCTAATGTCAGTTCAGGGGCCCAACAGAGACATCAGCTCTGCAAAAGCTTAAGTTACCCTGCTTCCTCTTCCTTCTCCCTGGGGCCAAATTTGAAAAAGCGGGTCATCCCAGACTTCATCTCCTCCCCTTGGTCGAGGAGTCATATTCATCTATCATGAAGCCTCCCAGAGGATTTCCCTGACATGGTAAATTGGGGTGCTCAAACAATCAGAGTTTAGGAAAAGTGCATCTCATAGCAAGCTATTCCTCTTTGCTCTCCCTTCCATCCATGTTTTTTTCTTCTTCTTCCATTCCCCCTTCTTTTTTTTTCACCTGTCTGCCGTTTTATCTGCTCGCCAAGGTCAGACAGGCTTGAGGCGATCAGTCCCGATAAAGACAGGATGTGGAGATGGGGGGATAGGCGACGGTGGCGAGGTTGAGGCAGGGCTTTGGTCAAAGGGGTCATGTCCAGCTGTTGATGGTCATATCTAAACACTCCCTCAGACAGCAATGTGCTTTTTACATTTCAGTCACATTCAGGCTGATGCACTGACTATCCTGAAAAGAGATAATCGTGTTGTCCTGCCGGGTCGCAATGCATTCCCTTTATCTGGCATGTATATGATTTTACTGCGTCCACGATGTCGTCTCAAACAGGGGTGGTCAGACCCTCCCTAACCTCCGAGTAATGTTAACCCAGAGCTCCACCACAGAGTCGTCTCCGTCTTTCTCTCTTTCCGCAGCAGGAAATGGATCAATTCCGTGAAAGGCCAGATTCTCAGAACGCTTCAATACCGTCCCTGTGTTCTACACCATGATCACCATGATGATGAGGAATCAGGAGGAGAAGTGCGTTCAGTGTTTGATTGATTTAACATTTTGTCACCGAATAATTAAAAGGAAGCTTTATACGCGTCGGTAGATTACTGCCTGTTTTTTTTTTATTGAGGTGTTTTAAATTCCGTCTTTACTGCTCTGCAGGAAAACAATGTGACACGTGTGACATTTGAGTTGTTTGCTGAAACAATCGCCTCACTTGACTCGAGGTAAACCTGAGAGAATGCCAAACGGAAGACATTAAAGACGAGGCATGGTAGAAACTCCAAATAACACAAACATATTTCTTTCTCTCACTCCACTAAGGGAGTGGGAGCTCTATTAAATAATTCAAATGGCTGTCCTAGGATGCCAATCAGAAATACTACAGCCATAAAAGCCATGTCTATACTTGGTGCAGAGTGGAGGCCCTGCAGCAAATGAAGGCATTATTTTTGTTATCCTCAGGAGGATGCGGCAGCGCTAGTATTTCTCCTGTTCTTGCTTGTCGGAGATTTATTTCATTATTTATTCTCTGGGAGCAAGGAGAGATGTTTAGGTTTTTGAAGCAGGACATATCTGGGGGGAGAAAAGCGGCTGTCAGCCTACTTTATCCGCATTTGAATATCGTCTCTCTGCTTGCTAATGTGAAACGCACTGTTGGAAAATGGGTTAGGAGAAAAAGTGCCTACACTGCTGTGCAGCAATGCCAGAGGTTTACTCATGGCCAACCCCCGCCCTCTTCACTCGCCCGTGATAAGTTATCTGTGCTATTAAAACGTAAATTATTAATCACTGATTTGGGCCATGTTGTGGCTTTTTCTATTAGTTTGTGTCTCTTTGTAGGAATTAAAAAATGTATGGGTGAATCAGCGCCCAGCAGCTTTGTCAGCAAATCTATTAAATAATCAAGAAAAGCCTGGTTTATAGCATCAACTGAAGAAAAGCGCTCCAGCTCTTAATCTGCCCAATTTAAACATATTCAGGTAGTAAGATTGGATTTACAAACTCACTTCAATTCAAAATGATAATGGCAAAACGTTATGACAGCAAATATGTGAATATATGCATCCTGCACTCCTTATAAGAGCGAGTTGATTATTATTGGTATCTTTTTCCCACTGGTGCATAGATGTGAGGCGACTTTTACAGGTGGTGCAAAATCAAAAACTGTCCAGCATCCACAACACAAAGCCAGGAGTTCCTTTTGCTTTCTGTCTGAACACAATTTTACTAATTTTACCAGCCATGTGCAACCTATTGGTGGGACAGAGCAGAAAAAAGGCTATTGGGAGAAATGTTTTCCCACACAATCTGACTCTCTTTTGCGATGCTATAATATATTTATAACATATAACATATAATGTACTGATGGAAAAATTTAACCACTACACTCCTCTGCCTCCCAATGCCTTTTAAAAATTGAAGCAAACCCCTCACCACCAAATCTGCACTCACTTAACCATTTGGCCGTTTGGCTCGGATGCCAGTCAAGGTCATTACTCATTGATAAAGCCCCTCTCATGTTATCTGCTCTGCCTGGGGAGTCCCCAGAGCAACCTCTACATTAACCTTATTATTCTTCACTTATTATCACCGTGACAACCACTCGCACCCAAGTACTGGAGCTCAGGTCGTGTGAGGCTGAGCAGACACCAGGTGGCCACCCAGCGGTGGTCAAGAAATCACTGGAAGTAACATAGATCCCTGATCAGCCCCAATTCAGACTCCATCAGGCCGATTGTACAACCAGCACCAAGCAGCACAACGCAGCAGTTTCCTAACGTCATCTGAATGCCACATTGTGTGAGTCGAAATGTTCTTGCACCCATCTGTGTGTGCATATGTGTGTGTGATCTTAAAATGAGGCGTTTCAGGCACATTCTCGGTGCAAAACGGCGACAGAATTGTCACTTTCTGTTTCACGTACGTTTCACACCATACGTTTGGAATCAGGGTTGTAAGAACAGCAGGGTGGCTTTTTGAGCAAATAATGATGTAAACATCAAACTCTCTTCAGTAACAGCTTTTGTCAGAGCAAAAAGACAGTGTGTAGCTCTCCACAAGTTGTTTGACTTGCAGAGCTGCAGCGATCACAGCGGCGCAGTAGGACAGAGCTCATTCCTGCCATGGAGAAATTGCAGGAATATACTATTGGGGTAATCTCAAAACACTTCCTTCCTTTAGAGAAGGAACAGCTTGAGTTTGAAATGTGTGTGTGAGTACAGGGCAGACCAGTAGTGTGATTATTTTAACACAGTTCTCAGCTATTTTGTCGAAACACTTTTGATACAGGCAGTGAAAGGAAGTGGTTGATGACATAGACTAGTCTATAGTTAACCTGCATGTAAGGGAAGACAGTAACTAATGGTTGACACCAGGGTTTGTCTGAGGGGTCAGACCCATGATGCTGTAATAAAAACTCAACATTTTTTAGATAATTTCTGTGCACACACTAACTGTGTGATTTTTTTTAAAATCATTGGTGACACAGGATTTTGTTTTAGCATAACTTGGAAGCTGTTTGCTGCGTTTTAATGACAATGACTCTCGCTCTGTGCCTTCTAGTGTTTAAGATAAGTTAAGATTAGTTAAATTAAGCTCAGTTAAGTTAAGTTTAGATAGAATTTTATTAATCCCGAAGGAAATTCTTATGCAAGAGATTGCTCCAAATTACAGTAACAATAAAATACAGGATTAAAAAACAGTATTAGGTATGAGTGAAAATAAAAAATCTAAAGTGTATAAGGAGTAAATGCAAGAAGCAGTGCCTAAAAGAATAACAATAGAAATATAAGACAAGTTAAGCAAGAGAGTAAACAAAAAAAAAAAACTCATATAAAAATAGAAAAGTAGGGCTGAGAATGACTTTGAAGTAATATTGGCAGTGATATGGAACAGTAGTAATGAGTAATATTGCACCTGGTATTGAACGTATTATTAAACACACAAATGTACATGATAATAATACTAAGAAGTAAAATTGCACATTATAATATGAGGCAAACTTCTAATTTATGAGCAAAGGAAGTCAATCAGTGTTTGATTATTGCTTTGTTTTTAACATATCCCTTATAACTCTATTACAATATTTCACCTCTTTCCCTCCTTTTATTATATAGATCTATATTTTTGGATCTGTTATTTGCTTTGTGTTTTTCCTCACTATTCCAGCCATCGTGTTTTACATCAAGTTGTAAAATATGCCAGATAAAAGTGACCTTTACTTTATTCATTTATTTTTGTTTACATCATTCATTATTACTCTTGTTAATTATTATGTGTCCTTGTTGTCAGTGTCAGCACTGTCAGCATTCTTTGATTAAGGGTCAGGAGTTCAGGAGGGTGGGGGGTGAAGGAGGGGGCTGTTTATATAGAGGCATTTCATTTCATTGCACGTTGGTTTTTCATGATAATACCTAAAATGCCGATACAATATGAATTAAAAAATAGAAAAGTGTAAAGAGTGCTACCTAAACACCACATGCTCCTTAACACACACAGTATTTTGTGTAGTTGTTGGTCATCTCACTGTCACCTACTTGACGCTCTTCCTTAATCAGAGCAAAATGTCTCCCTTTATAATTTCTGCACACGCGCCGAGCCAATTAGCTAATCATTATGGCGAGGCAGGTGGTGCACTAATGCAAGATAATAACACACCTTGGGCATTCAGAGCCACCGTACTGCTCAGGGCTTTTCAGCAACACTGCACAATTCTGCTGAAGCCTAATTGGGTTGGAAAATGGGGGGACATGGGGTAGTCCGAAAATGATTGTGGATAGGAAATACTTTTAAAGCTGAAACTCTTGCACCAGATTTTTAATGGGAAGAACTACAATTAAATAGTGTATTTTTTTGGCCCACAATATCACAAAATCTCTCGAGGGCTCAGAGATCTATGATGAAATGAAAACAGAAAATGGATCATCTGTGGATATAATCTTGGGTTTACTCTATGCCACCATTTCTTTTTGGTTTTTCCAGGTTTGAAACGCAAATAACCCGCGATCATAGACTAATAAACATCTTTTATTTGATCTAATAATGATAATAATAATAATAATAATAACAATAATAATAATAATATAATTATGTTTATATAGCAATTTACAAATAATGAAAAATAAAAAAATAAAGCAACAACCAATAAAATATGGTAATGAAATGAAAGTAATTATACAGTAAAATTAATTTAAAAAATGATAAAAAAAAATTAAAAAAATAAAAAAATAATAAAAATAAGCAATAAAAATGAAAGAAGACTGACCTCCTCTGGAAGATCATTCCACAACTGAGGGGCCAAAACAGAAAAGGTCCGGCCCTCCTTATACATTAAATATGTGTCAGTATGGGGCTGACATCATTATAAAACACCTTTTTATTAAGGCCCTGACATCTGAAATATTGAGGAATCACCTTGAAGTTGAAAAAAAGGTCCCAAAATTATAAACGCTTATCAATAAATGTAATTTTACAGCACTATCATACATTCTGCCTTCCATTCACATTATTGATTCTATGATAGATAAAGAAAACTTTCATTGCCATATAGATTTATACAACTATAATCTTAAATCTGTCCCATTTTCCCTCCAAACATACATTATGTTGAACCTGGGGTCCGTGCTACTGCAGTGATCATACTTCCTGAATTGTCTTCTTTTTTTTTTTTTTATCAACACCACCATGTACTCGCTTGCACATGTTTTCCTGTGTCCTATTTCCAGATTGTCAGCCCATAAATACATCTCATGAATGCCTGATGAGGGAAGAACGAACCCTGTCTCACACTATATGCATCTGGCAATGAAATAAAATCACCGTTCTGAATGGAGAATTTGGGCTATGCCAGACATGTTCTGTTAGCATATCTTATAATGATACGTACACTGTGTGTTAGAGATTCTACGGAGCCTGGGAGGGGACATGCACAAAAAAAAATTAAATAAAATAAAATTGCTGCAGTCTCTGCAGAGGTAACCAATTGGTTAATTGCAGCCACTTGCTTGTGGGGAGTCTTCGTGTCTCTGCGAATAAAATTCACTGTGAAAGTAAACTGACAGTCAAGACTGTCAAAAGTAGTTTGCTTCTATTACAGCCCCCGCCCCCCCTAAAATCACACATGTGGTATTCAAGGAAACAACATTTAACACACCCTCGCATGGAGCCTCGAACGTCTTTTTTTGTTGTTGTTATGTTAGCACCTCCAAAGGCCAGGATGCTGCGTTTCTGTCCCTCTCTTTGACTGACACCGCGGTTATGAGCAGTGATGGCTGCCAGGGCTCCTGGGGAGCATCTAAATGAACTGACTCTGGCAGTGTGAAGACACTTCAAATCCACTGACAACATTATTATACTAAAGACCTCATACAGGACGATGAGGCGCGGGGAATCAATATGATTGACACACGGCGCCCGCGACATAATTCCTCACGATTATTTAAGACGCCCGCTCAGAGGGGTTGTTGTGACTGATGCCACTTGGAGGGAGAGGTGCTGTTACTGCATCGCGCTTGTCGGCTAAATATTTTCAATTGTGCAATACACACAGGAAGTAAAACATGCTCTAACATCCTGTCTGCCACCTGTTTGTAGTCATTTAGGGAGATGACAGTTGTGTGCAGCCTAAGCCAACATGGCAGTAGGACTGTTGGGCTGTGTCACAGCCAGAGATTTATTATTATTATTATTGTTGTTGTTGTTGTTGTTATTAGTGTTATTGTAGTAGCTATTTTGTTATTGTGGCTGTGTGACAGGTAGTATTTGACAGATATAAATATTCATTTATTTTCAATCAAACGTATTACATTTAACTTCATTCTTGTTTTATCATGATGTTTCAATTTGGTTTCAGGTGTTTAAGGCAGATCAGTGATGCAGATCAGTGATGCTGTGAAGGGTTAATTGTTCGTGGATCTGTTAGTAATGCCTCGGGGCTCCAGCAGGGAGTCGAGCTTCTCTTCCTCTTCCTGCCATTCGTTCTTCAGAGTTCTGAGCTGAATCAAAGTTCATCAAATTGTCTTTGAACATTGTTGTTGTTGTTTTTCCCTTAGAATTGGAATCAATCTCTCAGGCACTTTTCTTCGTCTAGACATGTGCTCATCAGCAGCAGATTTGGCATTTGGAATTTAAATTAAATGAATCAATACTTCAGAATCTTGTGTGTGCATTGACTGCTTATACCAGGAACAGGCTGGTTCCTGGTATAATAGCTGCTATTTTACGGTAAAGAACACCTTTTCTGTTCATTTAGCCTAAATCTTGGCACTATGATGGTGGGAAGCAGGTGGGAAACAGAAATAGGAGCAGGATCAGCACCTTGGAGAGCTCCAGATCACCCAGGCTCGTCTCAGTCCTGACAATGGTGCTAATATAATGCATAAATCTGGAGGTTTGTGGGTCGGGTTGGGTTCAGGTGGGTGATTAGCACCTATTTTTGCTGGTGGACTAGTTCTTTTAGCATGTAGCATTAAAAAAAACCTGATCCAAACAACATTAATAAACACACTCACTGAATGAAACCACACACAACGTTACAACTATCTCCAAAGCAGTAAATGTTACATGACAAAACAATAACTACACAATATTTTTGTGTTATTTTCACTCTATGAAGACAAACATTTGAATTAATACTAAAGTCCTTCTCTGTGATGTTTCTCCTGTTCTAGTCATACATCTGTTCACACTGCAGCAGTGCCACACACCAGTACCCACGCATTGCTCGCCATATGTCCTGCACAACTGTTGCTTTGAGTAAAACCTACATTCAGAAATAATGGAACATGCAGCTCTTGTAAATGAATATAAAAGCAAACTTGTTTTTTTTTGTGTGTTTTTTTAATTTGCCATTATTTTATGACTGTTATCTGTCTGTCATTGAATTGCTTTGTGTAAACAAGAAATAAATAACATGATTCAGGCATAAAGTAATAAATTATAGAAGAAATTTTAACGAAAAACAACCTGAAAATCAAGACAAAGGAAGAAAAAAATACTATACCACACGTGTTTGAGGGCTGCTTCACTCATTCCCATAATGTCGTAGTAATGCTAGACACTATATATAAATATATTTTTAGATTTTGGAGGTAGGGATGTAGGTGTGAAGCTAAGCTAAGATAAAAAAAGTACAAACTTTAAGGTTGATTTGGCTAGTGAGCAATTTCAGGCTGCTTGGGCATAAAGTTCTGTTTATGTCTCAATCTACTAGTGAAGAAAAATCCAGTTAGGCCCATTCGCTGTATTTCTCTCTTCCCTTTCCTACAGAGACTCTCAGCTGATTCTCCTGGCACCCTGACCATCAGTTCCCCCCCCCGACCCATTCCAATTTATCCCACCTTATACTTAGAGGCTGCTATCGAACACACAGCTCCTGAACAACCCAGTGATTCTTTCTCGCTCCCAAACACTTTATTTGTTGCACTTGAATTCCCCAAAGGGACATCAATCACGATTAAACTGATGACACGGGTAACACAGTTTTTACTTCATGGGAACTTTGGAGTTGATGGGATGTATCAGGTTCTGCTGTGTAAGAGCCAGACGGCACTGCAATAGGAGGAAATGTGCTTCCGAGTCCCTGCAGTGCATTTAGAACGGTTGCCTCAAAATATATCACTTTCGCATTAGAGGCAAAATGTAATTTTGTTGTTATTGGGAAATGTGATGAATTTTGCGTTGCCTTAGGAGTGCACACAATGTGTATGATTGATTTGAATAATGGAGGTGAAAATCCTGACCGGACGTTAACTCCCATTGCCTCGCTTTCACATCCTCAGCTCACAGCAGTGGATAAACCTGAATGGTTGCAAAGTTATAACAGGAAAGGAAATCAGGAAAGAAACATTTATGCTACATAAAGCTTTGCATAGCTGCTAATACTTTCCTTTAATCTCTAATCTTCTTTTTTTTTTACTTCTTTATAACTCCCTTTTGTTCTAGGTTTCTAAATTACTCTAGGAATGGTGCCAAAACCTTCTGCAACCACTTGTCTATATATATATATATATATATACAAATTTAGATGAAAAGATCAATCCACTCTAATATCTGTCTGTTATGAAGGAAGCTACAGCCAGAAGAAAGCTAACTTGGTTTAGCATAAAGACCAGAAACAGAGGAAACAGCTGGTATGACTTCTCCTTCTGTAGATGTATTTTTCAGTGGCTCATTGAAGAAGGGAAATATGAATTTGCTTACCTGCGCAGCTATAGAAAGAACGAAAAAAGGCCTCGGCATCATCAGCATATTCTTTCATCGTGCTGCTGAGTCATATCAACCGCTCATGTGGAGATTCTGATACTTCTTATGAAATAAACATGGTTTTGAAAGGAGAACAGATTCCATGAGCAGACACAGGCTTGATCGCACACTCAAGGGAAAGCAAAATAGTCAAACCAGATTGGAAGGCTAACATAATTGGACTTGTGTTGGTAACCTGAGTGGACACGGACCCATTTATCACCCTGTCTGAGGCAAAGGAGCAAAATCTCAAGCCCGGAAAGGTCACAGGAACCATGCTAGCCATCACTGACGTGAGAACAATCTCTTGTCAGGACTTTTAGCTACAAGGTTTCCCCCCTTCTTTATGCTGCTGCCAACCAGACTTGCATGCTAGCGGCTACATTCAGCACAGTGGTGGTTTGAGCTAAATGCTAACATACCTTTAAGCTTCTTGGATAAAAACACATCAAAATATAGGGTAGGCCTACAAATAGGAAAGAAAAGCAAAGAAAACAAGGCATTAAGATGATTTTTAAAGATGTACACCGTCGTGGTCGAGGTCTCCTCTTCTTTTAGTGGACATACTTGAAGACTTGTATCATAAATACAGTATTGTGTGCCTCTTTTAGCTGCAATGCATGATCAATACAACCCCAGAGACATCGTCCTTCTGGGGTTCAAGTGTATCTGTTCTCTCGTTTTGCCACAAGAGGCAGCATTGAAGCGCAGGCGTCATCGGAACCTTTGTTTGGAAGCGGCTTCTTCTATTTTGTTGGTTGTTCCAGAGACTTTGGACTAGATAGCCTTGGAGAAGAAGAAAAAATAATTTTAAGAGCTGTCTGCTCAATTATGTGATCTCCACATTCCACTACGTCCATGGTTACCCAAAACCGCCTCACAGCACAAGAGGGACGGCTTGAAGGAAGGATATGGAGACAAGAAAAGAGGGGGGGGGAGACAGCGATGAGAGGCAGAAAGGCAGATAGTCGGGGGGGTAAACGGCATGCCAAGCTTTGTAAAGCACCAGGGATGAAACATCGCTTTCCTCCTAAGATGATTATGTTGTTAAATGAGATATGGCAATACCCTTGTAAGCGCTTAATCCAGGGATCTCCAGCTGCCATGCAAATGTAGCAGATGTCAGCAGAATGAAACAAAGCCGAGGAATGAGCAACCAAAATTCTCCTCATCCTCACCCTCCACCTCCTCCTCCCTCAGGCCTCTGTATTATTTAACAGGGAGGCTTGTGTCTGTACTAATTCTGCCCACATATTCAGTGGGCGGCCGTTGCAAAGCATACAGTTGGTCAGAACCACCGCAATCATGGCCGTTTTTTTTTTTTTTTTTTTTATATCTCTCAGAAGTCGCCGAGCTTTAAGGCTTTCCTAGAAGTCGCCTAAACTTGGTAATGCTCGGATATTTCGGACCGACTTCTAAGACGTAGTTTCTTTCTGATGTTTCTCGAAGCTTTGCGGCGCTTTCATTTCTTCTCTCCAGACATTCCCAGGTGGGACTTTAGGGGTGGGTGGACCGAATCGGAGTGGATTTCCTTGGGGGGGCATTAAAGTAAAAATGTTTGACTTTCCCCCTTGGGATTCACTTTGATGACATCACGACTATGAATACGCAAGCGTGTGCCACTCCAGGCCCATTAAATCAGATAGCGGGATCATTTAGCCTAATTTGCTATCAGTCCCACTAATTGCATCTGACTGTCGACTCCAGAGACTATTGTAATTCCCTTGAACTGGTTAAAGTGACTGTGATGGGAGGTGCTTGAACTCGTTTAATGGCAGGTGATGAATGATTTGTTTTGCTCATTCTATATCATTAGCTTTCCCTTTAATAGCAATGTTATGTGTTTGTTGAATAACTCGAAAATGTTGCTCCTCCCTGGGGCTTACTGGGTATATAAGCATCCTTGCTATTTGAAGCCATCTCCTTAAAGAACTGCATGTAAGCTCCCCATGTATCATTTAAAGTGGATCAGTTGCCTCCAAATACAGAACAAACATAAAACCATACCGTACAGCGAGATCAAGCTCGTCAAATCACAGTCGTCGGAAACGTTTACTATTCAGCCTACCGGGAGGCAAATTTTTTTTTTTTTTTTTTTTTTTACTGCGAATATGATGTCTCTAACTGCCCCTTTCTCTCTTCCTTCCCCTTTTCTTTTATCACTCTTTTTTTTCCCTTCTCCCTTCTGCAGCTCACAGAGCTTTGTGCTCATGTTTGAGTTCTCACTGGCTGACAGGTTGTCACAGATAATAAGTTTTAATTCCCCGTGTGGGACCAAAACGCACTCGCCTTGTAATTTCCTCATAATTTTATTCCCTTTTGAAGCCCCTTGAATGTAGATTGGTGAGATGTCAGTTATAAGTGCTGTAAGCTGGGATGGTTCTGTATTCCGCTGCACTTAGACTGGACTCTTTGTCAAATTAAAGGGAATAAAAGTGCATTCTTTCATTTTTAATTTGAATCTGGCATTATCGTGTTGCAGGTACGTGATCAATGACAATCTTTTTTTTTTTAAGCCTTTCTTGCAAGTTTTTATACCTTTTTGGAAATAATACTTGATTTCCGATAGGTAGAAAACAAAATAGTCCTCTATTTTACCTTACTGTGAAAGCAGCGCCGTCTATACGGTGAAGCAGGGTCGTGCTGACTCTTGTGAGTCATATGATCTCACTCCAGCCCCTGATCTCCATTTGTCCCAGCGGTGATGTGTCTAAACGCACCGCAGCAGCTCTGATGGACACTTTTCCTTGAGCCCCTGTTCACCCGTTCCACCCCTCAATGCCACATTCTCCCCAATCCAGAATAATGAGCCTTTCAGAAATTCAACTCAGGGATCCCGGCCCAGTGGTGTGCTCAGCAGCCCAGATGTCTTCCCTCTTCCTCTTGCTAAAGCCTCCGCTAGCCCCGCAGCTTCCAGGCGGCTGAAAAATCGCGGCTTTGTCGGCCAAGTGTGGCCGCTGTTTCAGCAGGATAAGTTGGCCAGGGGACTGTTGTCTAAGTCCCCCTGAATGTAAACGAGGCACCCTTTGCTGTCACCCCAGATGCCTGGCCTGTGTTCCGTCATGGATGGTTGGTTAGGCATTCTCTACCTCATAAAGGCTGCAGCTGCGCTGTATGAGAAAACAAAAGACTCTCTGGCTCTTCTGAATTGGCGCCCAGGCCTTCCTCATTCCAGCACAGAATTGTTACAGTAAGGTTCAGACTTTGTCCACAGATGAAAAAAAAAAAAAGATGCTTGTTTTACCAGCAGCCAGAAACAGGAAGGTATGACATCTTCCACCTAAACCTGAAATCACCTATTGTTTAGACAGGTGGATTATTCCAGTGAGGACTGATGTTCATGTATTCAGCATTAGTGCCATATTCTGTGGGCTCTTTACTTAGGTGCCATGGGTGTTCTGTGGCGATTCCCTATGGATCCCATGTGATGGATGCTCTTAATGAAGGGTGTTAATTTAAAGTCACCTGCAGGCTATAGTCGCTCCATCCAGGAGGCTGCATCATCACCTACCCAATGTTCTTTCTCCACTGACAGAGGAAGGCCCAGGGAGAAGTGAAGAGATGGAATTGGATTTGAAGCTCTGAGGCAGGTAATAAAAAGCAACACTCCCACACACCAAGGAATGTGATTTCCCCAAGTACCCCTGGCAGACATGTTGAATTTCTCGCTGTAATGTATAGGCGACCAAGCTATTCATAACACGGGAGGCCCTGGCGACTACACCGGCTGAAGCTTGTTTTCTCATTAAAAAGACTCTTTCCTGGTCAAAAATGCACAATGTGAAGTTTTATCAAGCTTCACGTAATGCACTTTCATACGTTCATCGCATACCGTAGCTCTGCCTTAGAACCTCAGCGGTTTCCATGGTAATGGCTCAGTGCATTAAGGAACCGATTCATTTGATAAGTGAGATGGAAGCCTGTTACAGAGGCAAATGACTAAATGATAAGAGTTATATAAAATGTGCTTTCTGTGACAGAAATGCAAGCAGAAGGGAAGTACTTAATAAAGTACATCATGAGCAAAGGGGATAGAAGGGTCTCTAAGTACAATGGGGATGCTCATTTACATAATGCAAATATTTTCCTCTTCCCCATTGAATATAACCGAATTCAGACAATGAAAAAGATAGGGGTCCTCAGCCAAAGCCATGCTTTAGAGGTGAGAGTGTGTGTCAGCTGCACAAAAGCATCAAGGTCAATTCTGGACTCCTGTTTGTTTTGTATTGAGTTCTGTTCATTGCCATTTACATCACTCCTGGTCTATCTTCTGTGTGTGCTCCCTAGAGGTTCATGAATGCAATGAGCTAAAGTCAATCAGCTCCAATAGGAAGACAGATACCAATCAATACTCATTCAAGTGCTTTTTGTTTTGTTTTTTGTTTCATACTAGCCTGGTCCCACAGCTTTGGTTTCATGAATTCAACATCAAATGTGATAAATCCATGAGAGGTGAGGGAGGACTTACAAAGCCTCTGGATGCCATGTTGAACACGGCCAGCAGCAGGTTTTCGGTCATGCCATAAGCCTGACCTTGCAGAGAGGCAGCATATTTCAATTTCCCCTTCAGTAGCTCCAGAGCGGTGTCCAGTGAGTGTTGGAGAGACAGTTTGCCATGCTAAAGGGTCCTTTATGCAGGTCCCTAGAGCTATAGCGATGGCCTCAGGCTGGAGCTAAGCCTCATGCCCGCCTCGCTGACACTGATCCGCCTCAGTTGCATCGCTACACCTCAATAAAGCAGATGTGGTCAACATGTGGAGCAGAGGTGGAAGAAAACACTTCACTTTGTGTCATGATTGTATGTCAGTCATTCTGTCTTCCTCAGCAGGCGTGAAGCCCTTGACTTTCTCTGCCAAAAAAAAAACTTTTTTTCCGCCACTATTTGCAGATAACGCGACTGTATTACATAAATGATCCTGCCTGGAACTTCTTTTTAGGTGAAAGTGCAGAATGTACAGAGCAGCCACTTTCTCGCCTAATACTCCATTAGACATTTGGCGAAGAAACATCATTAGTTTATTTTAATGTGCCACAATGGAGGCTGAGTGACACTAATGGGGGGCTGCGTAAAAAATGGTGTCAATCTTGGCGCTGTGATGGTTCACTATGCAGCGCATTAGTGCTAAAAGTATATCAGGTCTTTAAATGTGCCTTCCTCTCTTGAGCCTATATGGGAGGGGAGAAGGGGCAATTTGGAAATACGTTTCAATAATCATAACGGGGGAGACTGAGAACACACATTGTGAAACAGACAGGCAGGGAACGTCTCAATCGCTGTGCCTATAACCTAAAGATGCAGGAATGCTGAATGGATTCTCCTCTTTCTATCCAAACATTCACAGTCAGTGAGGAGGATCCCTTTTACTCCATAAAAGGAAGTACTTACAGGATGCCAACACAGCAGAATGCTAAGACAGCGGAGATTAATGAGCAGTTTACAGAGTGATTATGAACAATTCTGGTCATTAAAGCAATGAGATGTGATAAAGTAAATAGCCCTAGTCTGATCTGCTGGAGACCTGCTGGTGGATGTGGTGGCAACAAGTAAACCACCTCAGGGTGTTTTGATCCCTGCTCAGTAGAAAGATAGAGTGATAAGAAAAAAGGCTTTCAAACATGTAATAACGGCGAGGTTACAGGAGGTCAAAAGTCGTCACTCATTCATTGTCAGCCGAGACAATCTGATGCAAAAGACAGATAAACGGTGAGTCATTTTACCGCTTGATGTTATTGCAAAATAAGTGGTCTCGTCTGTGACAAGTCAGGCGCCTGAGGTCCGGCTTCCCCGAGGTAATCGTTTTTAAAAAATCACATTATTGACAGGTAAGAAAATACGATGTAAAAAAAATCATATAGCTTCACCATAATCACCAACCACAATATTATTTAATAGACTAAAGATCTTTACGAATCAATATTAAATGATTTTTTTTTCTTTTTGCCTTTATTTGATAGGACAGCCAAAGAGGTGACAGGAAATGTGGGGGGGAGAATGGGGGGAAGGAATGCTGCAAAAGGCTACGGGCAGAATCGAACCCGCGCCGTTTTTTTTTTCTCTTTTATTATCAAAAATAGGGATTTTTTTTATACAGTGCTCAATATTTACAAGTGGTGTCATGAAAACAAAAACAAGTTTAAGATTTCAGTATAAATAAACATAAAATTCTTTGGAGCCAAAAGGGGGAGGGGGAGACTTTTCCACAATTTTAAACAATAAAAATAAAAAACAAACAAACAGGTTAATCAAAATCCAGTGTGACTTCTCCCTCATTCCCTGTATCCCTAGAAATACAGACACTGAATTAAAACAACGTGCCCAGAAGTATGAGAGATCCTGCAGCAAATTTGATAAAAGTGACAAGACATACAAATCGAATGCAGAGAGAGAGAGAGAGGGAGAATTAATAATTCAGACCTGCAGAATCCTCCCTGAGACAGAAGGGGAGAAAACAGAGGAATAAGAAATCGGATCCCTGGTGTCTGCTCGGTTTCCCTTTTCCTTTCTCCTTTTCTTTTCTTCTCTCCCCGTACAGATTTCATGAAATCTGGGACACTGAGATGTGTACGTTTGGAATTCCTGCATGTGTATTTTTGCAAAGTGTCTTTCCCTCCGCATAAATTCGGCGATGAAACATCTTCGCCGCTCAGATGGAGGAAACCTTCAATATAGTCACTATGAGTTGAAATTGCAACATGAGATAAATGGAGCTCAAGTCAGGGTCAAATTGCTCTTGACCCTCCCAGTGTGTATACAACAAAACATACTATGCAGTTTGATTCTGCATTGTTTTGATGGTGCTTGTCAGTGCTAATAACCCAGTCCACTGCAATACACCTCACCTAAGTGACGGAGCAAAGGTGGTGCGACCTTAACTCCTCTCCTCCTCTCCTTTTGGAATATAACTGAGTTGATTTGTCTATTGTTTTCGTCCTCCTTCCTCTGTGCCCTCTATCTATTCTTGTTTTTCATTTGTTTGGCCTCTGGAGATGTCCTTTCCATACATCACCCTGGGTTCTGCTGCTGGTCTGGGACTTTTTGTCAAAAAAAAACCCTGTGGCTATAATTGTCCTCTACCTTGTGATGCCAAAGCAGCAAGAGGATTAGTTTGTATTTTCCTCTTAACCTCCCTCCATGTCTCTCTTGTTCATTCACACTGTATATTACTGGTGTGCCAAAGCTCGCATGTACGCGTCACATCCATAAACCCCGAGGACATGCTGTTGGGGAGGCCGGCGTTCACACTCATCCGCAATGAACACATGCACGCACGACTGTTTTCCCGCCAAGCAGGATTTGTAGTATTTTCCCCCATGAATCTTGTGGCATTCACCCGATAAGCTCCATCCTGCCAGTTTCTAGCTGCCTGGCACTAAAATGTGTGTGAAGCCTCCGAGACCTCCTCTATCATTATTCATGAACATCATTATTTTGCAACTGTCTATGTTCTTTCAATGAATTTTCCCGGTGCCAAACTGTAGGCGGCCTCCAGTATCAGCATGCAACACTCAGATCCTTTTGGTTCTCACTCCAAAAAAAAAAAAATCGAAGCATGTGTGAACCATCCGAAAACACGCAACTGACAAGAATTTGGCCTAATCTTCCTCAGACTTTATTGTAACCCCCTCCCAACCCTCTAATTGGTTTAATGTACAGTGAAATAGAGTCTGCTGTTTCCTCTTGAACTTAAACTGTGGATAGATTCTGCGTCTGTCTCCGAACGGCTGTCAGGTTCAGTTAGAAGCTTAGGTGGACTGAACAAAAAGGAGCCGTTAAGCTGAAAATCCAATCTTAAGTGGGCTGGGAGTGAAGTTTTTGTTTTTTTGGGGGGGGTTTTTTAAGTAAATGATGCATGAACTCAAACCATGAAAAGTCAATGGGGAGAGGCAGAAGCAAGGACCATGTACTACTGTGCTACAGTATTATTGTCACATATGACTTTCAATTTGCAGTGAGAATATTCCTTAGGAAAACATGTATCCCTGGTGAAAACAGAACCACACTGGGAATATCACAAAAAGCTACAGACAAAATATTAAATTGTTTAACGGTTGTGTTGAAAGCAAATTAATTTTAATGCTCTTTTGGTCTCGCTTGTTTACGGCAATTAAAGCAGGTGTTTTGACATTTGTTTGTGTATTTTTAAAAGTGCTACACGGAGCTTTTTTTTTTTTTTTTTTTTTTTTTTTTTTACAGCTGAAATACTTTGTAGCTGTGCTAACAACATGGTTCTGTGGATGACGATGTCATTTTCTCCACTATTGTGATTAACTCAACAACTTTGGATTACATGAAATTTGGTACACACATTTATGGCCCTTTAATTATGAATTTTAATGATTTGTTTGATCCCCTGACATTTAATGAAGTGCAATTATGATGTCAAAATTTCAATTTTGGAAAATGAACATGTGCAAAAGACATGTTAACAATAATAATAATAATATAATAAGCAAATATTGGTAGTGTGGGGAAGCTACTTGGAAAGCTTAAGCACCACTTACTTTACACTGGTGTGGTTAATTAGAGCTCTAGCTACTAGCTAGAGGACTTGTGTGTGTTTTGCTTGCATATGTATTTATATTATAAGCCCCTGACTTTATTTACTCTATGTATGCATTGGATTATATTACTGTTAGTGTGGAATTGCTTGGGGCTGAGGGGTCATGCTCATTGTTTTACATCACAGGATAATTTCATGTCTTGAGGAAAAGGTCTGACCATTCTACATTCTGATGAACATACAATTAAAGAGTCCACCTCAGTGCAAATTATTCTCATTCCATTCTTCATGCTTCAGAACAGGCCCAGGCAGACATGGAGCCCACTCCTAAGTGGTGCCCCAGGCTACACTCTTCATCCATCTGAGGGCCAGAATAATTCCTGCCCTGTCCGATCTGATTGGGACGGAGGTGCACTGGCCTACATAATCATAATGAGCTGAGCGGTTCACGTAGATAGCGAGCTAAAACGGCGATACATGCGGGCTAAGTTAATAGAGTAGGAAGTGCAACCCAGCCGCAAACCTACGGATGTGGGAGTGGCATGTGATTGGCTATTGATGGGCTTTTTGCTAATCTCCTTTGAAAGGTCTGACAATGAATGAACGTTAAGAAGACTTTGTGCCCTCGAGGCACATTAAAGGGTAATTATGAGGCTCCACGTGACCTCGGGATTACCTCATAATTTACCTACCCGTCATGGTAGAAACATTGTCGACAGCGATGATAGATGGAACCAAGTTAAATCCAATGGAAATGGATGCATTTGCACCTGGAAACTAGCAGAATTTGGTGAGTGGTGCAGCGTATGAGTACAAGTTTAAAGATATTCTCATTAAAATTGAACAAAATCATGAAGTCACATTAAACTAAAGACGTTCATCCTCTTTATGTGGATGCATGTTTCTGTTTGTTTCGTTTTTTATGGTGGATATAATTTAAATTATAGTGCATGCACTGTTTAGTGCATGTGCAGGCTGTTTTATCTTACGCAATAAACCATGATTTCAAAAAGAGATAAAGTGAAAAGGTAGAGATGAATTACCTTTTACTGCTATGGACCTGAGATCTGAAGATCTGAAGCTGAATTGAATTGGTCTGCTAGTATGTGTGCACACACACATGCACACACACTGACTAGCTCCAGTGTTAATCTGAGCAAATGCATGGCCCATTAGCTGTTTTGCGGCAGTAATAAAATTCCCCTGCATAATTTAAAGCTCTTTGCTTTCAGTGACTGTCATGGCGTAAAAGGTGGAGCAGCCTGAAGTAAACTGCATATCAAATTCAAAATAAGCTACTCAAACAACCTCTGAGTAAAAATTGATTTGTCTTGTCTTTTGAAGTTATTCATATCATGTTGTTGCAAGCGAGCACAACAGAATCAAAGGTGGAAATTAATTATTGATACCTAATTTCTCTTTTAAAAAAAAAGGTCTGTTCACTGATTAAAATATTTTTTCTCTCTGTGTCCAATTAGCACCATGACACCTCTGTAAAGATGCTACCTATGACTCTTCTCCTAATTGTTCTGTTCTACAGTCTATTTATGGTCACGTTTTAGCTCTCTCTCTTTCCTCCTCTGTGTTTCTTGATATTCGAGGGGTTGTACAGTTTTATGTAAATGGCGCCATGATAAAAAGACAGAATCTTTCCCGCTCACATGACAAAACTGACACGATTCCCCCGCTTTTGTCTTTGGATTTGCTTTGTTCTCATAGATGTTCTGCAGTCCTCTAAAGGTGGCACGCCGTCATGCGCTCGCCAAATTGAACCTGACAACTGTCTCGTTCGTTTGCAGCCGGCGTTTGCTCCAAAAGTTGCAAACCACGGCGTCTTGCATTCTTGCACATCCGGCGAAAACTGTAAATGCTCGCAACAAATAAAGTACTGCGTCACCCCGAGGCTCCTCTCCCTCTATCTTTCTCTCTTTCTGATGTACACCACAGACAACACCATACATAAAGAACCCTCCTTATCTTATTTGAGCAGTTGCTTTAGGTATTTCTGCAAACTCCAAGAGGCTAGAATTATAAATCACTGTGAAACAAGATGGCAATCAGCGAGTATTGTTGCAAAGAAGACTAATGAAACCACCCACCCTGGTAAATGACCTGGAGATCTGGTGTGATACTGACTCCCCACAGTCACTGAGATATGATACACTAGATCTCTCTCACGTAGTCCCCCGTGATGTGCCTTGAGCTGGCCAAGGCCAGATAAGGCCACAAAGGCAAACCAGTGGGGCTCTTTGTCTATTTGTTCCATTACTAGGAACACAAGCTTATTTCAGATGGCTTGGTTCTGTTTAACTGCCACAGAGGGCATTAGAATTTTATCCGAGAGAGGGAAAGAATTAGTTTGAGCCTAAATTCCCAGTGCTAATTCACATTTAGTTGTAAATACATGCTACAACCTTTCTTTGGAATAAATTAGCATGTTTGCTATTGTTGTTCTGTACTTACAACAACTTCAAAATGATCAAAGGACCACGTTTGTTTGAAGAATGCAGCATTCAGCATATTTTAGGTTAACAAGAGTTGAGTTTCCCTCTGCAGCAGTTGGCTAGTGTCGTCTCCCCAACGAGCCTGCCCTCATCTATTTTTATCCCTTTTATTACTACGCTCATATCTTACCATACATGGATATGAAAGATACGGCTCCCTAACCGTATCATTATTATCTCTGACTGCCATGCTAAATCACCTCTTTTATCTCTCACTGGCACGCTAACTCTGAGAGAAAGCCCCAAAAAAATCAGAAACAAACATAGAAGAGCTTTTTAAGGGAAGATGCGGTCCCTTAAACTGCTAGTAGCGTCCAGGAGAATCAACACCGATGCTCCCTCAATCGTTGGTCATACAATGGTGGTTTGATTAGAGAAAAGATGTTTGCATGAACCTTAAAAACCAATAATATATGTATTCTGTGTGCTCTTTAAATGAACCAATCAACAGTATTCCTGTATTTTGGTTGTGTCGCGTATTAGTATAATGTATAGCTAACACGAACAACAGGTTTTTCTCCACATTAAGAAGGAAAGAAATAATAATAATATTAAATAACACACAGCTGAAACTGTGTTTTTGAAGCAGTACATTATCCGATTTATTTAATAATGACATTTAAAATAAACGCAATAACTCTGTCCGCCTAGATTGCGTCCGTTTGGTTTTTTCTTTATCGTCAGTCTGAACTCTCACCTCAGAGTCTCAGGAACGATTAACGGGATCGTGCTTCTAACAAATGCCTTTTGTGATTTCCTGTGTGTACGAGCTCGTACGCGTGCTTCCACGTGTTTGCGTCTGCGTTCGTGCACTCAGAGAAGATTAAGATAGAGTCTCAGCCATGGCAGCTGCCTTAAGAGGAAAATGGAGAGGGCGGGATAGAAAAAGAGAGACAGTGATGGAGGGAGCAAAAGAGAGTGTGAGAGAGGGAGACAGACCTGGCGCCCTGCACTCAGCACTTTTTACTGACTTAGCACAACAGTGTGGATGTCACCGACTCTTAAATCACTCCCAACCTTCTTTAAGCTTTAATTTACATTTCAGGGAAATCCTTCTGCCTTGAGCCAGAGAGGTTGTTTTACTTAACTGTCTCAGGATACAAATATCAATTACTGTAATGTAGCTCCCGCTTAAGTGTGTGCAATTGCTGAATGATAGATGAGCTTTACCGTTCTGCAGCATCGGATGTATATTCAATGGGATTGTCGGATTTTGTGCAGAACTTCATTGAGGAAAAAAAAAAAAAAAAAAAAAGCATTTCTCAAAAGGAGTGCATTGATTGAAAGCGATATTTACACAGATATCATGTCGATATCAGGTGGGAACACATCCAAATGTTGCCATGTTTCTGTTGTTCAGCACAGTTTGTTGTAACTGGGGTCCTCTGGTGGTGAGGGAAGCTCAGTTTATGGGAACACTTCTAGTGATCAGGCACGTTGAGCCCATTCTAAGTGCACATGAAACTACAATTGATCATTCATCAATTTTATGACGGACCAATTCTACACCTATGGGAACACCTATTATGAACCAGACACCGTCCACACGCTATGCTTGCTAGCGCGTGCACACTTCAAATCATTCACGACTATTTGATTGCTCATCAGCACGATGATGAGGAGAGGTTAATCACAGATGAAGAGTCTAACGGTGGGGCATTAGCAAGCGTGCAATGGGAGTGGTGTTGGGAATAGACTGATGACTAATAAATTGATATCAAAGAACGTATTCCACAGCCAGACCATGCTATTAGAAAAGGCACTGGTGCGTGACAGGTCTGCATTTTGCTTTGCTAGAGTATATGTTAAAAGCAAATGTGAACTTTTTGTGAGACATTATTACATTTCTCTTTCCTCATCCTAATTCTGCGAGCCGGACCAAACGTCATGGAGAAACTCGGATAGGTGGTTGCAGAGTGACTGAGTCCTGTATCCTTTGGTTGGTCCTTTGTGGCTAGATTAATTCCTCTCCTTCTCTGAACTTGGGTGACTTTTAAATCAAATAGCTTCCTTGCTGATCGGAAACTCTGCAGCAGATAAATGTAAGACAGCCGAAAACTCTTGCTGGGTTGGGTGCTTAGGCAATATCAGAAAGCTATGAGGATGCTTACTGTTTTATTGCTCTGCATGGGGGCAACATCATGACATTTGCTGGATGCTAATCTCTACCGGTATGCTGCTGTCATCCATCCTTGTGAAGTATTATTCGTGGCTGAAGTACATGTCATTCTGAATTGTCAATGGCACGGAATATTTCACAAAACTAGTCTCATGGTTATATAATCTTTAATGCTATTTTCACTGTGAACTAACCAAAGGACCAACCGAGTTCACATCCCAGCGTTTTTCTCCTCTCAATCTATCTTCATATGACGCACAATGCTTAATTTCCCACTTGGTATTGTACATAAATAACCACTCTCCACTTTTCATCCACCAGAGTTGAGTCGCCCCCATTAATGTGGTTTGTGCTGCTAAATTATTGAACATGGTGGAGGATGAAGATGAGTGAAATGTGTCGGGTTATGACTACAAGCAGAAGGAAGCCCAGACATAACCAAAGATAATGGTAGAGCAGGCGCCGCTTCTCATCTGGGATAAACTCTGTTGTAGAAAGCAAGAGTCTATTATATCAAGAAGTCTCCCCTCGGAGAAAGAGGCACAAAGCTATGTTTAGAAAAGTCTGCTCTGTGTCCTCGATATATGCATAAGACCGCTCAGAAGTAGCGCTGCCAAATTGGAACGCCTCAGCATGCTCTTGTACACAATGAAAGAATGTGTCTGAGTTCCTGAATCTCTGTGCTTCTGAACTCCTGCTAACCTTCAGGAATAGTCACAAGAGTACAGAGAGTTGGGGAAATTTATTCCAAATTCATCTGGGCCACAAAGGAGGATCCTCAACACTTACATTCTATACATTTGAGTTACTAAAAGCACTGTTATGCATGCAAAGCTAAGTGCTAACGGTTTTAATTAGCACACTTTTCTTTCTTTTTTTTACTTTGCTGTATCTAACACTCCAAATGACAAAGTCAAAGAAATTTAAAAGAGCATATTTTAAATAACAGGCTCTGTGTTTTACTGATGAGCCTCTTTCAAAGCTAAACAGGTTGGGTTTTTTTTTTGTAGGTATTTAATCAAATTGAAAATAGAGAGGAAAAGGGGGAAGCTAAAGGAAAGCTGGAGGATTGTCAAACTTCAAATTCAAAAGTGGTTGAATATAGTGTTGAACAAGTTACTAGTGTATAATGACAAGTATTAATATCTTTCTCAAATAAATAAAAGAAACATATTTTGTGGTTCAGTAATAAATGCGTATTGTGATGCTCCATTGTTTTTTTACTTTGGCCCGGAAATAATGTCCACACACAAACGCAGGAGGGAGTCTTTAGAGAGCACAAGACGGTAAATGTGCAAAACATGACTGTTGCATTCTGGGTAAAAGACAGCTACGTTGGCTCGGTTGAGGCTCATGAGTTTGCCAATAAAGGATTCTATCACCCAGATGGTGATTGTTTGCATGAGCCAGCCCCACTTAAGGATGCTACACTTGTGTGCTTCCTTTGATATGCCTGGTGTTCTTTGTTTCGTGCGTCAGATCCACGCATGAAATGATGGCTCCATGTATTTATGATCCTTGTCGGTTCCAAAGGAAGCATCTGTAACGCACAAATGAGCCTGGCAATAGTCGCTGTTTAATGTTTCAAGTGATTCACGTTGAATTCTAAGCAGAACGTGGTCCAACAGTTTGGAGGCAGATGCTTAAAACGTGATTTCAAAGGTTTGGTTTGAAAACCTAATTAATCACAGGCAGTGTAACCAACCTAGATCAAAATCTTTTGCAGTGCAGCTGTGCTACCAGTCAACCAACTGAAGCAGACTGCCTTGCTCTCCAGCAATCTTATGCTGCAGTATCTCCATAAAGCCTTATTCAACTTTAAAGGGATTTTGCAAAACATGCAAAATTACTTCAATTAGAAAAGTAAGAAAATATTTTTTTATTTTTTGTGCCAAAATTGTAAAGTAAAAGCAAAGACTACAACAAAGACATGGAATCTTCCAACATTTTAAACTTCTCTTCTCATTAGCAGAATGCTAACGTTTTTTGGGGCAAAAACATTGGTGTGTTTTCATTTCATCTCTGATATATAATTGATGCTATATTTGCACAAAACTAAAATAAAATTAGAGCTTTTTTTTTGTCCAGAAGTAGGTGAAAATAATTATTTTAGCCGTTCAGCTCCATTTACTCCCATTCATGTAGGAATCCTTCGCTAGCGCCCCCCCTAGGTGAACTGCAGCTGATTTGGGTGACGATGATGCATTTAATCTTTAGTTCTAAGATAATTAAAGCGTTATTTCTTATGTGACATGGTTATAGTTTACCACATGTTGCTATATTGTAACTATATTACCAGTGGGATTATAACCATGTTCATGTTTTTAAAAAATTTATATGCATAACATTGTGGCTTTGAGATATCAGCATCAGAACTCTTATAGACGGCGTTTTAAAATTCAGCATTCCATCGGGGAATCTAATTTTAACAAACCTAATGACTCTTTGATATCAGTGATCTGTCTCAAAGCTGGGTCAATTACCCAAGCTTGTAGGACAGCTGACAAGGAGCATTTTACATCGCCCACAACAGTGCTGTGATGGTTTTATCATACCAGTTTCCCATGAGCATGCACTGACCCCACCTTCTAAAGCACAGCTCATCTTAATTGCCTGGAAAATTATCATCTGTGCTGGGGAAAAAAAAAAGCGAGGCTCAAAGTTTGTCTTAATTTATTCTGTACGGGCTCTGTGATGACTCTGTCCAAGGCATAAAGTGCCAAGCTACAGGAAATGTGTGATAATTGGTGTAGTCTGAGCTCCTCTCTTCATCTTCTCTGTCCTTTGGTGACTTAAAACAGTTGGCAAAAAATTGCATGGCATCTAATAAATGTGGTAAAGCTCTCTTCTAGATTATACGAGGTATCGGGGTTCTATAGATCTGATTAAAAAAAAAAGTTCTGGAGTTCAACTTCGGATCAAATACGGCCTAATTTTTTTTTGATTATTGGTGACATTTTGTGTCGAACCCCGCGAGAGTGAGCTACACAATAACGACAGCCAATTAGTTAGTTCATCGGTTAATTTCCCAGAATGCTTTTTTCAACTTCAAGTATAGTGCAAGATAATACTGCAGTGATTAATCCCCGTGTTTGACAAGTAAAATGGCACACACCACAGGATGATATACTCTTCATACTGTCAGACAGCCGTGACACACATTGTTCCCTCCGTGTTTAAATAGTGTAATCATTTGCCAAGAACCAGTCACTATTATATCCATGGCAAATTGACAGTGACTACATCAATAATATAATCGCTCCTGTGACCAGATGTGAAATTAATCATAATATGAAGACATTAAATCATTGGTCACAGATCTTACAAGGTTGAATTTTATTAGTGGAGGAGAATACGCTTCTGACATGATGATTAGAGCTTTAATATCTGGCACATTTTACGATTATTTCAAATACTTGACCGCAGCGTAAACATCTGAATCAGTTTTGGAATCGTCTCTTGTCTAGATGTGAGATTGCAGGGATGCCAAATGTCACGAGGGTCTTGTATGTTAAGGTTACACAACTTTTGGCGGGCAAATTCACCACTAATATGATTTTTATTGGGGGTTTTTTTTAAGAGCCGCTCCTTTATTTCAGACAGGTTTTATGGTGAGCCATCTTACAACATACACTTCATGTCCCAGGTAACAAGCCAGCATCATATATAAACCTTCAACAGTGTCAGTTCGTTTTAAAGATCTAACAACCCCTCCTCACACACAACCATGGTCTTTCTCTCTCTCTCTCTCTCTCTCTCTCTCTCTCTCTCTCTCTCTCTCTCTCTCTCTTTTTCAATTTGCTAAACATACAAGTAAACTTCATTCATTTTTTTATTTAAGTTTATACGGCTGGTTTGACACTTTCTTCTGAGTCTAGCTCATTTTTAATAAAAATAAGACATATATGGGCTTTAAATATTATGCATACAGTATTTCTTTAAGTTTTGCACAGCCTGTCTCACAAACATTGTGCATAAATTTAAAAAAATAGACCCCACACCAAAATAAAAATATTAAAACAATCGTTAGCTAGTAAAAAAAAAGATAATTGGCGGAAAACTTACACGGCTAAAATGTAATTGTTATAATATAAATAAAATAATATACAAAGAAAGTAGTTAAATGTGTGTTTTTTTAATTCAAATTTATAAATAACTTGTTCTGTGTATTTCTCATTTTATTCTCTTATAAATAATAAATATATATATACGAATTTCAGGTCTAAAATAACAACTTCCTGTCTGAGCACCACGCTCTACTGGTTTACACCATTCCCCATCTGAGCACAGATACAGATAATTTAACTGGTTACGTTAGCGCAGATAATCCCAAATCCATTCCCTACACCTTTGTTCTTGTATTTAATTTTTTTGGAGGGTTGTTTTGCTGATACTGTTTCAAATGACGTGATCCAAACTCTAGATAATTCATGGTAACCAGGAGAGAAGAATGTTCAGTGTCTTTGAACAATTGTTCTTGCACCTGCCTGGGGTGAACATTGATCTGCAACAATGCCCGACTGATGAAGAGAGAGAAAACCAGAACAACTCCTCTTCTGCGCTTCTTCAGCCACATTCCTTCAAACGCGTGGCGCCGAATTCGACTAACCTGCCGTTTGTTTCTCAGGTAGTTGTGCTGTGCAGCTTGAACATGTGTGATTTCCATTTTGCTTGATTTGAAAACGTGGTCGGTAGATATGACATGAGGGCGTGACGGAGTGCTGGCCATGTTTGTTTGCTCTTTTCTCTATGGGAAAATAAGTGTGTTGATAGTGGCTGAGGCAGCCAAAAATGATGTTGGATCAGGGATCCCATGTCAGCCCACACAAGATGTGCAGAATTCCCTCCAGATCGGTGTGCTGTTACAGCGTGTCCTTGGGAACAAGAAGGGAATAGAGTACCAATCCGGAGGAGTGGATGGGAGTCTGGAGGAATATATTTTATATTGTAGTCATATTATCATTTGACAGTAGCTTTATATGATGGGGCTTTTACAGTCGAGTCGTGATGTTGTGTAAATCCAGACATTCAGTAACACGTGGGAGTAATTCCCCAAACTGGAAACCAACCAGTAGCAACAGATGAGCCCTGGACTTCTGTTGTGGTTTTAGAAAGCTTCCTGGTTGTTTAAAGGTGCGTTTTAGGTTATTTTTGCAGCATGATTTTTATTTTGAAACTATGGTTTTGTGGGGAAGATGTCAGTGTTGATTAAAATTCTATATATGAATGCATTGTAAAAAAAAACTCGATTCTCTCTATATTTAATGATGTTCGCACAGTCGATTGATTCAATATGTTACTTCATGTTTGTTTGTAATTACGTATCCTCATTTTGATATCTAAATTCTATCATTCACACCAAGTAATATTTAACTAAACGACTTAAGTAACTCGACAACCTAGTAAAAGCACTTAAAATGTACTTGGGTGATTGGACCTGGCAACCTGTGCGTTCGCAGATGTTCTATTTAAAGATGTTGTTTTATTAAAATCTCTTCTTAAAATGTATTTTGGCAGCATTGTTTAACTTTATGTATTCTTGCTACTACAGTAGGAAGCCTTTTGCACCAGTGTTGGCAAACAATAAAGGTGCTGCTGTTTAAAAAAAAAAAAACATCTGCTATTTCATGTTTTATCGCCTTTTATTAAGAGAATTTCTATGACTGAAACAGTTTTTAGTCTTGATTCGACAGATTCGATCAATTAAAGCGAAACACCTGACAGGGCGCTGCACTAAACTAATTATGGGTATTTTATTGTTTATGGTCTTCTGTGCTCTGGAGGTCTGGACATTAATAAACAGCACTCTGTGATGTTTACACACGGCATGTGTCCACATCTACATTATCACAGCAATGCTCGCTTCAAACTCACTTTAATTCGTCTTTTGTGATACCCAGCTCAATAAAGTCTGAAAATTCCCAGCAGCCTACTGTCAGAGGGCTCCCCCACCCCCCCACCCACCACTGCAACCACTCAATGACAATAACTATCCACCAGGGGAGTGATGTTGGCGGACCGATTGCAGGTCTGCTCAATAGGTCTTCCAGCAAATTGCTTTTTAATGTTTCACACAATAGCCCAAAACAAAGAGGATTGTTGTCCATAAGCTGTGCAAGGCCATTTAAGTGAGCGCGATTCATGACTCACAAAGGACTCCAGGTGTCAATGCCTCAGCGGGAATAAAGAGGGGACAACAGCTGTGGCGGTTGGGGAAGGTGAGCGTGAATTAAGCACATACGTCTGGGGATCTTCAGGTGCAACTGGCTGATGGGATAAATGTGGAGGAAGCAGCTGCAATAACACAAATGTTACTGAACGAAGCTTCGCTGAGACCTTGAGAGTCAAATTAAAGCTTAATCAGCCTCATGTAGCCGAAGCTTTCCGGCATATGTGCGTTTGTATGTGTGATTTTGCACTAATTATGATCGCTAATGATTGACCTGTTAGCATGCTAGTAGCAGGAATGGCATAGTTGGTCCGTCAGTCCAGGTGTCCACTTTTATGCCCATGAGTATTTATCTCAAATATCTTTTTTGGATTGGATTCATGGTCACCAGAGGATGAGAATCCTACTGACTTTGGTGACACCCTGATTATACCTCCTGTGCAAGATGTTGATATGTTTGGCTTTTACTTATCTCAACTATTTCCAGAGCTATTGTTGTCTTCTTTAAGCTTAGTTTTCCCTTTTTACAGCTTTCTCTGTCTGCGTTTGGAATGACTGTTCTCTGACTCACTGAGTTTATTTCCCAGAGTGTTTTTCCTTTATTTTCTCATGTCTTTATGCATGTATATCGCTCACTGAGCTGCATCAAGTCTTGCAGCCCCGCCGCATTGTTGTACAGAGTGCTGTTGGCTTCGTTTTCTTGAGCATGCGGAATGTCCAAAATTACATCAAATTCGACTGAGCACACCCTTGGGTGAATGACAATACACCAATCAAGTGTAAAATAGATTGGATGAACAATTATTGAGATGCATAGAGAACATAGAGACATGCTGAGATTACTTGCTTCATGCACTGCAAAAAAAAAAGAGGAGCTAAACTACAAGAAATAAACACTGAATTTGGACAAAATAGCTTGAAACAAGTGAAATGCTCTGACATAAAGTCTCCAATAGTGCCTTGATTTAAGATATTTCATCTTACTTAGATTTCGTTGTTGTTTTTTTTGCAGTGTATTACGATGACTGCATATCCGCAAAACTGCGACATTCCAATCGGCCAAACTTTCTCCTTACTGCAAAGTAGCATGCTAACACGCTAAACTAAAGTGATGAATATGGTAAACATTGCACCTGCTTTAATCAGCATATTAGAATGCTGATGTTAGCATTTAGCTTCACTGCACAGCCTCACAGCGCCGCCAGGAAACCCTCCACGGTCTCCGTCTTGTTCGAGGCACATTTGGATGATTTTCATGTCAAACTAGTTTACACACACACACACACACACACACACACACACACACACACACACACACACACACACACACAGCTTAAGTTCTTCAGAAGTGAAGAAGGAAAGAGAGGTGCCATGTTTCATTAGAGAACAACACTACATGACATTTTTAAGCACAGATATTTCAGAGTATGCCATAGGGGAATGCTTCCTTTTCCCTTTTTGTCATCTGTTTCCACTGAGGGTTGCAGCTCCAACCACAGACCCCTGTTGTAGGTGTCAACCGATCGCCTCGAGCTCCCGACGCCACATCTGCTGCATCTGTTCGACAAGCAGCGCGCCGAAGGATGCATCTAAGCCGAGGACTTCGCCTGAATACTATTAATTAAATCTCCCTAACTAATTGTGTGTTACTTTTTGCTGTCAACCAATTATGTTTTACACTCTTGGGGAGAAGCGAGATCCCGTGCTCGCTGTGAAATTCCAGCTGTCATTGAATTTCAATAAGCATGTATTTAATTAACATACCAGGCCACTGGAGCATATCAATATTTATTCCTCTTAGGGAAGAGACAGCGGTGCGTTTGTTCTGCCCGCAGTCGGCTGGAGATGCCTGGTGAGTTGACACCACATGCAGACAAAAACATTTGATCGAGGGCCTATAATAATGTTTACCTTGCGAGCGCGGTTGTGAGCAGTGTGCTTAATGTATTGGTTGCCTTTAAAGCATCTGACACTGCGTTATAAGAGGAGGCGCCACATGGAGGCGCAGATTCAAATTGCTCCAGCGGTGTGGATTTGGCAAGAGCAGATATTGATGCGAGTTTTGCTTTCCCACCCCCCCACTGTCCGTTTGTCTTGTGCGTCCGTCCTGTGTTGTTCTTTTATCAAACACCGGTTTTGACAGCACAACAGAAATCATCCATCATCTAGATTTACCCCCACAACCCTAATATCTAGCCGACAGTCCAATGCCATAACCGCACAGTCGACAAATGCATTTAGAGGAAGAGGATGGTGCATGCGAGGTTGTGTGTGTGTGTGTGTGTGTTTGCAGGAGCAAGAAGCATAGGGATGGGGGTATAATGGTGACAGTGAGCTAAACTCAAACTATAGCTGCCATCCCATAAGTAACTGGGCGAATATTCTCCCCTCTTCTTGCTGGGTCAGCGGAAAAATTGCACAAAACAGCATCAATTGATTCATCCATGATATCAGGAGGAGGAGAAGCCTATCTCTTTACAGTAAGCCTCCCCTCCTCCCTTCCTTTCATTCCAGCCTCTACCTGCCTCCTCAGAGCGCTGTCACACATAATGAGGCCCAAGTTGGAGATGGAGCAAGCCAAGAGGCCAAGACAGCCACCACGGCACAAACAGTCGCCGAGCCCCAGTGAGCCTCCAGTGGAAGCGGTACATATTTTAGCATAATGCTCCACTGTTCCCTTGTGCTTCACACAGCAAAAGAGCTGTGTATTATTCAGCGATGTTTCCACCAATCCAGCGGTCACGTAAAGGCGTGTGAGGTCACAGATTCAAAATGTCACTTGTGTCCCAAAATGATTCCCCCGCTGGGAGAGGTTTGAGAATCTGGTGGGGAGTTGTTTTCCAGCAGAGCGGAGCCGACTCGAAATTCAAAGGCTTTTTTCGATGAATACAGGCATAGAGAATATAGTCTGCAACCAGAGCATGAAGTGTTTCAGTAAAGGCCTATTTATGCTCTAAGTTAAAGACGGAGCCTTCCGTAAGTCTTCTGCGTTCATTCCGTATGTAATCGGACATGATATCGGAGAGAGAGCTTACAGATACGGACGAGACGGACGAAACAGAGCAATACCACCGGAGATGGCTGAGGGCAGTGTAGCTGCAATTCAAGCAAGGCACGACAAATATGTACGGAAACAACGAAGAAGAAAATACCTTAATTCTCCCTCTTTAAACTCCCCTGCTAAATATACAGACACTCTCCCTGAAATATGTGACTACTCACAAACGCTTGAATCAGTCTTACAGCCTAAAATGGGATGAAATTAATGACTCTCCAGGCCCCGTGTCGAGGAACCGTGTTTAGCCCCAGCCAGCTGTTTAATAATTTCCTTTTTTAATTTCACATATAACCAGCTCAGTTGGTAAGAGTTCGGGAAGGCAGGGCTATCAACCAAAGCCAACTAAAAGGTGTGCAAACAGATAAGTGGAGACTCACCAGTGTCAAGACTCTGTTAGTCCGTGTAAATACACCACACACCTCTCAATTTTATGCAGTGGAGATGATAAAATGAGAAGATTTTTTTCCACATTACAGCGCCTCGGGGCTTGAAAGTGGAGGATCGAGGCAGCTTTCCCCTTCATTTTTTTTTTTTTTAACAACCCCTCCCTCCATCACCGAAGCCAGTAATACATTTAAAGAGGTTCATTTTGGTGGCAAGCGCTATCGTGTCAAACTAAGATGAGCGGAGAGATCGTAAAAGTGAAGTAATTACCAGCAACACGTGATTAAAATGTCATTCGGCTGACAAGGGCTAATTAGAGATGTCCCTTATCGTCATCCTTGCTCCGAAGACGGTCCATAATGGCAGGGAATCAAAACCCTGTTTTGAACTTTGCCTACATCGGATCACACCAAAGAGATGGCCCTCTTAATAATTTGTGTCACTTCCGTCATATTACGTTTTTTAACAGACCTTATATAACGCTCCATTCCCAAATCAGCTTGTCTTTCTCTTGACCTCCACTCTGTCTGTCAGATTCGCTTCGACGAGCAATGAAACCGCAGCTCCGGCGCCGGCAGTGACAGACTCCCTTTACGTTCCTGCCCAAGGGCGCCGCAACTTTTTGTTCACATGATGTCAGAGACAAGTCGCACAATTCAGCGATGAGTTATGAAGTGCAATGAGAGAGGGGAAAGCAGAGGATAGACGGAATCTAGGTTGTGGAATCTGGAAGATTCTCACATTATTATTATTATTCTCACATTATAACAAGGAGGTAATGGTTGACTTTTCCGATCAGACGGGTTCTTTTTATCCACAGCTTCACTTTTCTTTTGCATACTGACTTCATTTGAAAGTCGTTTCAAAGGCTATTTGTTGGGCCTACTGTACTGTTTGATTTCTTCACCACAGCCTCTGAATCCTATACCTCTTATCTCGCCACTTGCCACTTTCTTCATCTATTTCTTCATTGGTCCATATGGTACAGAGTTATGTCATCTGTGCATTATAATGGCAGCCATGTGTTGGATAGATTAATGACACTTTCCTCAATAAACGCAACTGTACACAACATGCACTGAATGTATTGAAAATATGTGATTCACATGCAATTTCCCAAGTCTTTCATTCAAATCAAAGAGAATAGGACTCAGGGCTTGCTACTACCTATAAGAAGGCTAAATTGCATGTACCATGTAATTCACAAGAAAGTAAACTCTGCAGTTTTGTGCAATTAGCCAACAAATGCGCCGCTTTTTCTCTCTGCGTTTCCTTGTAATTATTGTTCCAATGTTAGTGGCTAAATCAAATAACCCCAGATGGTGTTATTGTGCTGTATTGTCTCCTAAACCCTGCCACTGGTATATTATTTTATATTTCCTCTTGCTTTGTCCTGACTTCAACTGTCACATTATTATGATACACGAATAAGAGAACAAATGATAAATACATCGCAATTCACATGCATCCTCACAGGCGTAATGTAACCTCAGTAACCCCAATTATAGCACCAATTATTATATAAGTAGCTACAACAATTACTTTTCCAACAACTTAGAATCACGTTGGAAGAACAAATCACGAGCAATGGATTATTCATTGGTTTTTGGTGTTAAAGATTCTAACAGTGACTGCTGCACAGTGGCCTGGAAGGCTCAGGGTTTAGTATCGGGCATCCTTCCTTCTAAGAAGAGGCATAAAGGTTGCTGGAAAAGTAGTTAGATGGAGAGACTCGACTAAAGGGAGCTGTGGAGTATGAAGGGCGACATAATTAGATTCATTACAGCTACAAATTGTGATGTGTTACCACCTCACAGACCCTCCCTGCTTTAGGCTTACCCTGTTAGCAAAGAACATCTAACCCATAGGATTGTAGTGGGAGCACTGGGGTGTCACATGTGACTGTATGGCAATGGCTGAGGGGTCAGGTTGGACAGCCCATTAGCAGACTTTTGCTGAGGGACCAGTGTAGCTCTCTGCCTATCATCCAGTTTTCTACCGTGGCGGAATAAAGCATTTTCCATTTTTAATGCAAAATGCACGAAATTTCTGAAATATTTCTGAAATGTAAGGACTTAAAATCGTACTTGTGCGAGAAACATGAATATACTAATTGACATTGAACATATGTCTTTACAGTCTCTGACTGTACTGGTGTATGACTTTACTACTGTAATTCCATTGTTTTTCCTAGTAAACAATATTAACCCTCTGGCAAGGCAAAACTTATTTGTATGGCACTTTTCAATAACAAATAGCAAATTAAAGTGACAGGCATATGAAAAAAAGGCATAAATACAACTGAAAAAAATCAATTACAATGAAAAAATTTTTTAAAAATAAGCTAAGGAGAAGCATCGAATATGTTAATATAGGCAGCTATTTATTAATTCCATGGATTCTTTGTTTTGGAGTCACGAATGTGGACAATTTAGGCGACAGCAGCATCTGTTGCTAGTTTCGGGGTGGTATCACGGAACAATAACAAGCGTGTAGTCACTCAAAGGAGTCAGTGAACTATTGTACACTGAACAGCAGAACAATTAATTACAGTTGGTGTGGTATGATGTGTAAATGAAATAAATTTCACATCAAATTATCTTGGGAGATATCAAGCAACTGAACTGCAGAGAGGAATGCAGAGCAGCGGGGCGGAGGGAGACGGTTGATGTTTGGAATAATTGCAACTGCATTGTCTGCATTCAAAAGACGATTTACAAGAAAAGAGAGGAGCGGGGTGACTTTGAAAGACATGTTTTAATTATGTTATTGTTATTAGTTTATGCAATGTGTTTTTTTTATCATTTGTACCATTAAAAGTTCCTGGAGTCAAAAATTGTATAAAGACAATTGATAAAATTACTAAATTTGAAGATCTGTTACTCTTCCTGTTTGAGTATTTCTCGCAAGCTAAACTACCCACCAGATACCGAATGAGATTTCCTGTATTTTTAACATTCAAACATTTAATTGGCATCAATCTTCTGTTCTAACTCTTGATTGCACTTCCAGCACTACTTTAAACATTTCCAGGCCATCATCATAAAATAAGCCAAAGTCAACTTTTTTAGTACGTAGAATATAATTTAGTGTCTAACTCCTGCGAGCTTAGAGAAGTGATGGCATATCAGGCTTAAAAACATTTAACTTATGTGACATGATCATATGATCATAAAAAGACATGGCTAAAGAACAACATAAGATCCAGATTGACATTTTTTTCCTACTCAAATGAGGCCAAGCACAAAGAAGTGGGTGCTTCCTCCTGCATAAAACGGCCCCTCGGAAGCTTGCGTCCCGTAGGGCCTATCAAAGTAGCGTTTTGAGATACACTCGGATTTATCCCGAGGGAAAAGGTAGCTGGCAGCCCAGTGGACGTATAGCACTCTCCCTAGAGCTGTGCAGGGGGAAAAAAATATGCAAGAGCTGTGCAAGAGATGTAAATTGGTTTACAACATACAAGGCTTCTATTACAACATGCTGCAAGAGAAAGGAAAGACAGGTTGTCATGTATCATGCACACTTTGCAAAATGTATGGACGGCTACATCTTTATCTTGGTCTTAGCTTGTATTGTAATGTAATAGAATTGTATGAGACATTTCACCAGAGTCAGTTTAGAGCTTATTCAGTGTTAACATCCTAAGGCCTAGTTTTGCTACCAATGTCAAGGCAGCATAACATTTCTTCTCTTAAGGGAATCAATCAAATGCACTCTGCTGTTCCTCAAAGTCACGATGATGCAGTCAGGCAACCCATGAGATTCAATTTACTACGAATGCACACCAAAAAAAAAAAAAATAGGGGTCAGCATATGCAACCTGAAGCTAATAAAGACAGTGTTGAAGGCACTATTACTGTGTCTTATTGTGCAGTATGAACTGAGAAGACTGGAAACCATATATTTGGAGTAGTTGGACAGATATTAATATTTTTCATCCTTGGTTCTGCAGGAAATGGGGAAAAAAGGGGTCATATTCCAGTTTTGATTAAATTCAGAATGAGCCAAATTCAAACTTCTCTACAGCACAAGAGAAGGCTAAAGCAAAACGGGCGTCATCCACTGAGTGTTCAGTCTTGTTTTCATGCTGTCACTAATTTCCAAAAAGCCTCCCATCCAGAAAGACAAAGAGAAACCAAGCGATTGATTCGGCGCCGGTGCATTTACCCCAAGCTAATATTCACTTTGTGACACACACTTATCCTTTTCAGTCATTTTTCAAAAAGGTTCGAGCTTTCAAGCTGCAGGGTAAACACTAATTGAAAATACTTAGTTACCATTTTAAAGTAGAGTGCTTCCATGCTGAGGTTTCACTATCTTTGACCTTATCAGCCGCAGAAATCATAAAAGTTCTCAGACGAGTTGCTTTTCATCTTTGTAACCACCACTTTTAACGGAGATTAAGAGCAAATATCTTAAAATATCTTCAACCACTTAAATATTTCCACCTCCAAATGTGTTGATTCTGAATACCTTTTCTGTGTCTTTCTAATTCCAGCCTTTCTCTACCACCTGCTTGGTTTTCCCTTGTAGGCATACAGACTTCCTGATGGTCCACAGGTACCGATCAGTCGCTTAACCTCCAAGTTAGAAACACATAGCGCCTGCAGCTATTCAGTATGCAAGCAAACAATTGACATGGCTGCTCAACAAGGGGCCATTGGGGATTCCCCTTCAGCTACAGCACAGCACAGCAGGAACAGGGTAGAAAACCTTTAAATATATACTTGGGCAGATAAATGCTGCATCTCCTTCCTCAAAAAATGAATTCCCTGCAGGCCTGTCAGCGGGCAACAGCACAAAATTAAAAAAAATAAGACCAGAAAAAAAAAAAAGCAGTCCAGAGATGTGAAAGAGAATTTGAGAGACCTGTTGTTTGCCTTGTGATAAAGCTTTCACGGATACGGAGCGGAGGAGAGCATAATACCGAATGATGCTCGCCTGACAAGCCGTTGTCTGTCTGTCAATGATAAAAGTTGGGACCGCAGATATTTAAATGCGAAGCCGGGTTGTTTTTCTCCTATCAGGATAACTGTCTGATCGGGATTTGCTGGTTGCAATCACACGGAAACTAATCTGAGGGCTTGAGATGCTCATGCATTACAGCAACACATTTTTTTTTTTTGCCTTTTCCTGAGACGCTACAGATCACACCATAATCCCTCTGTGCTGTCTATGCAAATCACATGTCGCTGGGTTGATATCCATTCTCCTGCTAGGCTCTGGCTGGACATGTAGCTCTCATGTTGCTTGGATCAACGCTGACTCAGAGGACTATCGGGTTTATGCAGCCGTGTTGCGTGGGAGTGAAGGCAATGCAATTACAAAGTCAGGTAAGCAAACTGGTCTGAATCAGATGTACTGTATCCCTGCACGTGATTGCTTGGTTGCCATTACCCCAGGAAAATTACTTGAGTAATCATCTGGTGAGGACATAAATGCTCATTTAAGGTTGCATTGATGTGTGCAATTATGGTCTCATTTCATTTTGTCAATCCAGATAACCCAGTCTAAAAGCTGGAGATATGTAAGGTATGAAGGTTTAAAGTTTGGAAACGCATCAACAAATCAAATTTTACTTTCAAAAGTAATGAAATGGATAAAAAAAAAACTTGTTTCCTTTTTAAAAACTAAGAGTCAAATTCAATCTATTTCCACTTTATCTCACTCCAGTTGAGGGAAATCAGAATGTAAAGTAACCCGTGTGTCAGTCTGACTGTGTTATCCCAGCCTGAGCATCAAATGCAGCAGAATATACATCAATGTTTTTCCACCAGACTCTGCTTTAGCTGCAGCCAGGAGCAGACTTTCTCCTTTCTAGGGGTCTGTACTGTGAAAGACAACATGATCCCAGCGCCACAGCAGATGTTTCCTTTACACTTACTGCAAATATGGCACACGTTTCCAAGATGCGGTAACAAATACTGTCGGTGTTATTCATGCCTGACCTGTTGCGAAGCAATAAGCAGGATGCGTCTGTCTCTTCCATGTTGCTGCTGGTAAATATTGGCTTATATTGGCACATTATAATGGCATCTGTGTATATGCAGACACACAAATGGAAATGAATGATTTTTAAAGGAATTATATCTGAATTTACGACCTTGATTCTTCTTTTACATGTCTTTAAATAATATGTGTCTTTATTAGCGGTTCTTTATTATGATTGCTGGATTATCCAGCTTCAGAACATATTTTTAATCAATATCCACTCTTTACGAGGCAACTCCACAGCAGCTGATGAGCCCCAGCGCTTGTTGTCTTTGTGCAGTGATATTAAAGTCTGTACAAGTGTCTGATGGGTACGTGTGCAACAGTTCTGAGTAGACTATTTACTCTTTAGATTTATAGAAAATCTACCAGAAAGGTCATGTTAAAAGTATTTGTGTTAAGAAGAGGATTATTAGCTGAAATGCTTTTATTAGAATCAAGAATCTAATGATCATCCATCCATCCATACCACGGACCTATACGTCAAAGGGCCCCACCAGTCATTGGTTCACAGTGTGTCAGTTGATTGGTGGTCAATATACTGATAAATGGCAATTAATTTAGAAACAGGGACTTCTTAAGGCCCATTTATGCAATTGCATACTATACCTTGATATTCACACACACAACCAGTGCAGTTTCATTTAGTTATTTATTTACTGGCCTTCCCCTGGGTGCTCAACATATTTTGGCAAGTGCTCTTGCACAGGAGCTCCTGTGTGATCGGTGTACTTGATCTTTCTTGGTGCAAAACTCAGTTTGTTCAAATGCCAGGTAATGCCAGTTTGATGGCGCGTAAGAGGTTAGCAGATGGCAAAAAAAAAAAAAACATTCCCCGCTAAGTGTACGATTGCATATTTTACAGTATGGTGTCAAGACTCTACCCAAGCATAAAGAAAACTATTGTTGTGTGAGAAAAGGTTTCTCAGAGCCACACGGTCGCTTCATGGCAGACAATGAGCCGCTTCACTGAGCTTTGGGTCTGATTCTCAAATCGCTGCAAGAAAGAAAAAAGAAAAGAAAAAACATCCCAAAGTGAGTGGGATCACCTGAACAGAAAGAGAAAGGATGAATAAAATAAGTAATGAGGAGATGCAAACATTTGGAGCTTTGACCTCTCACACTGTTACTGTAGAGGATCGAACCCACTCTCCTGTCTGCATGTTAAATATGAAGTTATGAGCCAGTTAGCTTAGCTTAGTATAAAGGTTGGAAATAGGGAGAAACAGCCACTCGGGTTCTGTCTGAAGGTGTCAACATTTCCGTACCTTTTTCTACTATTTCTTTTTCCTATGGCCTCTGCGACATCTCCGGAAAATTTCTACCACCAGAATCGTATCCTCTCAACTTACTTTTAGCAGAGTGAATAAGCAGATTTAAAACTATCAAACTATCCCTCTAAGGGAATTGGATTTTGTTACCTTTGGCTGCTTCTTCCTGTTTTCATTCCACAAGCTATGCTTCTTTTTTGTTTTTATTATATCTTCATTTGCCATGTAGAGACACAACTGGTGTTGATTTATCTCGGTAGGCAAGCAAATAATCTTTGCCCTAGGTAGTTATTAAGTTGCATTTCAAAACAACTGGGGTGTCACAAATTGCCATTATAAATTGGCCTACGAAACAAGATTCCAAGACTTTAGACTTCTTTCTTTACACATCTTTTTGAATCGAGACCGAGTGTAGCTACTTTTCCCCTGGGGGAGCGGTTCAGGTATTTACATGCTCCTGCTGAAAGCCCTCAGGGGCAAAAATAAATGTGTACCTCTGGTAGGGAAGTGCCTCCTGCTTGAGTAAGAATAATCACAACCCCAGAGGCCTCCCTTATTGACACATTCTGAAGCTGTCAAGTCTACATCACTCTCCTATGCGCAGCCTGCTGTCCCATACAGGACTCATACATGCCCCTTCTGAGTAATGGCGTTCTACTAAATGACAGAGAGAGAGAGAAATGAAATTGCCACAAGCGTTTTATAAGCCTAGCTGTTATCCACTTTAATGCACTGGCCAGAAATAGTGATTTTATGACTTGATTGCCCGGTGCGATGTAGGAGTTGTCAGGAATTTGTAGATAAAAATTAACATGTTTTCCTTTTTGCTGCATCTCTGATTTGCTGTAAACGCCACTGATGTTTATTTCTTTGGGAATGAGTTATTGGCATACCCTCAAATCCGAGCTCTTCCAATCCCCCTTTCACAGCTCTGCTCGGCAGCTCAGCGATCAATCACTGGCAGCTCTCCTCCTTCCTCTCCTGTTCTATCCCCCATAGTGTGTGTGAGTCAGCCCAGATTTCCAAGAATTAGAAACTCATTTTATCTTGCCTGTCAACACACACACAAAAAAAAAAAAATGTTTACTTTGCCTTCGCTGCTTATTTAAAAGACATTGAGGATGTCGTCAGCTAAATATAGAAAAGCAAATCCGTTCCGAAAAGCAGTGTTTGCAGTTTGACATATGTGTCTAATGAATCATAATATAAGCCATGAGGAGATTTCAAGATGCTGATAATTTCATTTGCATTTGGGTTTTGTTTTTTTAAATTTTATATGCAAGGCTTGAAAAAATACAATATTGGATGTCTGCTCTTAGCAGTGCAAAGTGATGAAAAATGATGCAAAGATTGAGATTATTTTCCTTGATTTCACAGACCATCGAGGGATTTTTCCAGGCAGGCTGTTGAGAAGCCGAGCTTAAATTTGATAGAAAAGTCCCCCGTCTAATACCCGCTTGGATCGAAACTGCTGAATAGGAGTTAAATTCATTTGTAAGACTGTTTCTCCCTCACCGACTTCCCACTTCCATAACTTCAAGATGGTCAGCGTTTTCCTTCAAGTGCCTAAAATGTGAATCAGGACATTATTCCTCTTTCTGAGCCCGACTTTCTTTCCAAGGCAACCGCGGCGGCTTAAATGCCTCATTAGGCATCAGGGAAATTTGTCAAAGGATAACAATCGTATCCGCCAGCTGGGATTGGCGGAAAGCTTAGATGAGATTTATAACACCTCACACTTGTCCGTGCGCTGGTGGTAAGTTCACCGATGATGGCCATGACACAGTGGTCATGGAAACAGGAAAACTCCAGGAACACCTGATCACTATTATTCTAGATGTCGGGCAAGAAATGGAGCTTTTATTTGAAGGATTTAGGAAAACAAAATTGCAAACATACTTATATAAATGTCATGTCTCTTAATGGAGAAAACAGATTTTATTTAAAATATACACCTTTAACCCTCATATGTGCATACTGGAGATTACATCTACAACATAGAAAGCATATAATTACAATAGAAACTATTTTCTAAATATCAACATGTGCCTAAATGGCTCTCCCAGGACCAGTAAATGTGCTTTACTTTACAGACTATGCTTAACGCGTCACACTATCATTTCAATAAGGTCCAACGGGTTAAACTGTGATAAAACACATTCATGTCTGTTTATTCACACTTTTTTATTCTCCTCATCTCCCCTGCAGTATCTCAGACAATTAAAGGTCAACATAATTTATGTCTGTTTGGCGTCTAAGGAATAACCTCCTCCTGTTTACACATGAAAACACCATTAAAGATCATGCATTACCCTTTAAATAATAGCATGTATTTTACTGTAAAGGCCACAAGTTCATCAAAAACAACCTTTTGCTGCCCCCAAAATGTAAAATAGCTATAGAATTCTTATCCTTCCTGGCATCGTCAAAACAATATATACAGTATAAGGAATATTAAATATTAATAATATTAAAATAAGTTGGTTTAATTCTTCGTTGGTGCTGATTGGTGACATTTAGGCGTCAATTATCTGATTGTAATTTTTGGGAAATATTTGTTCAGCAGGGCCACAAAACAAAACCACATTCTGAGTGTGAAGTTAAAAGAACAGGTGATGGGCTGGCTTAGAGGAGAGGCTTTTTTTAATTGGAATCCTGAGTGAAGATCTGCCAATCCTGCCTTTGGAGGGCACGGCAAGGACGGAGAGGCGGGCGCCAGCGGTGAAGGCTATCCTCAAAAAGAAAAGAAAAAAAGAAAAAGAAAGAAAAATCCTTCCACCAGTGAGAGGATTAAGCATTGAGCTTTGAAAGTGAGTGTGGGATTGAACTGCGCAGTCCTGTTGAAAATACAGCAGAAACACCTTCCCTCTGAATGCTCCAGATGCCTCAGATTGGACCCGCTGGGGAAAAAAAAAAAAAAAAATCCAGTCGCTTTGCATTGAAGTTATTTGCGAGCAACATTTCGTGCTTCCATTGAGGTGCAAATGTTTGTATCAAGCTGGAGAATCTCCATGTTGGTGTCACAGCGTCGTATGGAAGACTTCAGGGCTTCACTGAAAGTACAAGTATCCCATAACCAAACCCTTAGAAATCGGCAGATATGGAACTCTGTAAAGCGGCGAGGAACATTTCGTACATTTTACTGGATAGTAGATCACATTGTTTCCACGACGTACCTCTCAACACAGAGACCAGATTAACACATGTTGTGCTTCGGCGCTATCTCTCGCTTTTCTTTTCTTTTTCCACTCCGAGCCAAAGGACCTTGCTACAGTGCAATGTTGTGGGGAAAATTGAATGAACAACCTTCCCTGGGAGACTAATAATATCATGGATCCTGAGTGCTTGCTCTCTGTGATGAGGCCTAACAGAAGGCTTGACAGGAGAAAATGATGTGTTGTTCTCTGCTGGGATAACAGTCCAGGTCCCTCTCAGACGATTGCAGCGGAGATATGAAGTGTACATAAACCACAGGTTTGTTTTTTTTTTATCCTCGAGGGTCCGCGAAGGAAGAGAAAACTCGAAGAGGAAGGGAAATGAGTGACACAGAAGAGCCAACGGGGCTGCTGAGAGACCCTGGAGTAGCATGCGTGCATGTGTGCGCTGTCACTCTCTCAGCGCGTACAAATAGAATATCCACTCACTTCAGAACATCTAGAAATTCAAGAACACTTAAAATGGAGTATAGAAAAGTTGATCCTTACCATGAATATTTCATCAATGAGCGAATTTTCCTCTGGCACGGATGGCAAGGGGTGGGTCACACTGATGGTGGTGAAAAGTCAGACCTTCTGTAACATATTACTTATAGCCCTGCTTTCAGGGAGCTTGTATTTTCAGATACTGCATATGTTTAAAAAAGATTGACTGAATAAATTGACAGGCTATGATTAATCATATGTGAGGTACTGTGTCAGACCCAGTGGGTTAATTCTAGGAGAATGTGACTCATGTCCCCACGACATATTAAAAACTAGAATGGGTGTGTTCCTTTGTACTGCGCAAGATGCGCGTGTGTATTTTGGCACCGTGACGAGAAGGTGCAGATTTTGCCAAATCTGTCGTTTTACTGTGTTTTTATGTTGGCCAGTTCAACTTGGTGTTAGCCTGTTGCACAGCTATTGTGGTTATGTATTGTACTCCCACAGGCTCTTTATTCCAAGCCATAGAAGGTCATAGAGGGCAGATTTTCATCCCAATGATAAGGAAACAGGTGAATATTTTAAAGCCTGGATTTTTGCATACCACTTTCTGTCATATTTATACTGAACACGGTAACATTCAAAGATTATCCACATTGAGAAGGAACTGCAAGGCATCAGAAGCTCCTCACATGAGGTTTCACATAGACCAGTTGCATAGTGGTTAGCCATGTTGCTTACAACACCAAATAATGGGTTCAAATCCTACTTTGGACATAGGTTGCGAATAGTAATGGATGTTAATGTGAGTGAATGATTTTTTTTATTTTCTCTAAAGGCCCTAAATCAACAGATATTAACCTGAAAGGTGGTTGTTTTTCATGTTTTTTTGACTGTTTAATGAAATCAAAAGTTTATTCCACAACTCTCTGCAGCTTACAGTTCATTCTAGACATACAGTGGGGTCACATATAAAAGCTGATACAGTTACAATAGAGGCTAACTGCATCCTGCCTACCCAATATTGAATAATGCAGTAGCCGGTGAACATTATGAAACATTCAGCCAAAGATTTCGCGGGAGTTGGCACAGCAAACAGTTGCATGACAGTCGGCTAACAGAGAAAAAACGCCTCCGTCGTTCTGTTTCCACTAAATGTGTAAGTGAGCCAAAAACATGATAAATGATATATCAACTTCTGCTGCTGCGACTTCATTTTGGACTCCCTGGTGCTCAAAAGTCACCTACAGCAGCATCAATATATTTTTAATGAAGTCATATTTTTTTTTTAAATCACCACTGGAAAAAGCCTTGTTATCAATTATTTAAACACTGTAGGTGTGAAAATGACGGTTCTGCGACTGCATGACCTATCCCGCACCTCAGACTTCATCATTAAACGATTCTGATGGAACGTCTCGAAAAATATTTTCCAGTTTGAAAATGAAAAGCAAAGAAAACTGACAACTGAGCGAGTGATGTTTGTTTAGTCAGGCGTACTGTAGGTAAGGTTCATGCTCATGTCTGAGAAGTAGATTTTTCTTTCATAATGCCAACACTCATTTCTACAATGGTCAAGTGAACACCGCTGATTGTATTGGGCCAATGTGATGTGACTGTGGCTTTTATGGAAAAAATAACTTGAATGCATGATTATTCTGACATTCCCACCCTCTCCTAACCTTCAAATTCCTCTTTTACAAGCCATAATAACTGTAGTGCAGTGCAAAGCGGTAGAACAAGGTAACAAGAGTGAGAAAATCAAAAGTTTGAGCTCTGGCTTATTGACAAATACAAATCTCCCAACTTGTAAATTGGGAGACATGGGAAAACCCTTGGCAATACATAAGAAGAGTGTTCAAAGCTAAAGCATCCCATCGATTTGACCTGTGTGGGCCCTGCAAGCATGAGCCATTAGTATATTCTCAGATACGCTTTTCAGATTTGTTTGTGCAAACGAGGTCCCATGATGATTGCGCGGTAAACAGATCCAGGATTTTAGTGCTCTCAATCTACAAGATAACAGGGACACCATAACCTGTCCTTGGGCGTTCGTGCTGTTTTTTTTTTCCTTTCATGGTGCTGCAATAATCCTCATTTTCCCTCAGTTATTTTCAGAGTAAAACCCAAACCGTCAGCATGCATTTCCTCTGCAATTAAATGTTGAGTGGAGTAGTTTCAAGTACTTTAAAATATTAGCTTTCGTGTCTTACCTGAGCAGGAACTAAATATAAGTATTCATATAACTTGCAATATATTTAAATATTATTTCCTTTTGACAAATAAATATATAATAGTCTCTTTTTTAATACATGCATATCTGTCCTTGGCAAAAATTTTGACTGGACATATGTTTATTATAGAGCATTCCGGATGAGAATGTTATTTCAATCAGGACAGACTAGTGGTTAAAGTAAATAAGAATGTTTATTACATCGAGTGATATGGGATAATTAGTCTGTCAGAAAGTCTTTGGTGTCAGAGCAGCAGCAAGATATATAGTATATCCCCCCTTGGAGTCCAGACCCTGGTGGTGGTGGCTGATGACCCTGCTGATGCTGATGAAGTTGGTGAATCTGTGAAGACTGGGCTGTGATGGGGAGGTGGAGGGTGTGGAAAACAGCAGCATGAAAGAACTAGAGGAACGGAGAGTCATATTTTAAAAAGACAGCAGCAATAGTTTCATCCATCCCCCTAATATAGGTTCCCACGGACTGAATACCTGAACACACACACACCCTACCTACCCTACCTTTTTATCTGTTAATGTTGTTTTTGTTACACACATTGTTTGTGTAGTTGATGTTTGATATGTTGTCTTGCAATAAAAAAAAAGAAAAATAGATCATATATTATTTAATGTATAAATAATATTTAAATTATTTTTGGTGTTTTGATTTTTGTAGTCTTTACTGATTTTAATGCATTGCTCTGGAAAATTGCCACAGGCAAGCAAGGCAGACCAAGTGTACACTGTAAAGCTAAGGATTTTGGTCAGAGTCAAGTGTCATGATGGGAAACAGCAGGAAAAGTAGCCCAGGTCCTGATTGTACCACAGGCTGCAGGCCACTCCTCACTGAAAAGAATCAATTACAATATCAAACAGGAAGCCAGGCTGATTAGAAAGCTGCTGGTGTGTGTGTCAGCTGCTATAGTTGGATTCTGAACATACTATTTTAATAGGGTTATATGAGAATGCAGGAGAACACTCGTGAGACCTTCTATACTGTCTGAAAAGTTAATTTATTGGATTTTATATAGGAAACCTGCAGGCAATGTACGTGTGTGTGTGTGTGTCTCCACTGCTAGTTGTCTGGATAACAAGGTAACAGTACAAAGTGGATAGCAGACATGCAACAACATACCCGCATGAATACAAGTTGAGGGATTAAATTTTAATATCTATTTTGTTCTCATTATACTTAGATGGCGCATCTTTGATATACAAACAGGCCTGTTGCAGACACTGCTTCAGATGTTTGTCTTAGCCATTTCCTCGCCAATTTCCAAAGCAGTTGGCATCCATCAACATTCTATCAATGCGACTTGGCACCGAAAAGCCATTTGCAACTATTTCAGAGCAGGGAGAGAGAAAAAAAACAAGCATCTGCTGTTTTTAGTTTCATTCTGTTCTCAGACTGAGCATCTGGAGTTTCTTTTTGAGAAAATTCAAAAAGAAATAGACTGTAAGGGCTCCAGAGTTTCAGCAGGTCTCTTTATGTCTTTTTATTCCTCTCTCCCCACTATAAGCATGCTGTTTATGAAGATAACACTGCAGACAATATACTTTAGAATTTGTATGTTTCTGCTTCCTTCACATATTTTGTCTAAAGTGTTGCCACATGCGTCACGTAGAATATAATCTATGTAAAACTCTCTAGAAATAGAGAAGGAAAATGTCTCACATCTACCTGCTTTTTGCATTTGAATCATTAAGGCTGAGAAGGCTTGCAGCATCCCTTTAAACCATCACTTATTTGCAATGCTAATGTGACCCCCAACGATGTCTAAGTGAATGGAAATCACTTAAAAAATCCACCTGTGCTCACATCTTCCCACCTTGTCCCGCCGAATTTCCACAAAAAGAGCAGTTATGCAGAAATGTGTCCCCACGGGAGTGGTTGCAAACTCCCCTCTGAAACCTGCTGGTCTTGATCTTTCGGCATGATAATCAGCGAGGCGATTGGCATGAAAAGCGAGCAAACTTCAGAGCAGAGTTTCTTTTTTCTTTTTTTTTAGAGAAGACAAACTCTGTTTCAAGAAAGTTCCACAGGAAGAAAAAAAAAATCCTTGCCCTGGAAATATTTGCAAAGTTTAGTAAGAAGAAAATACAAGTTCCTGGAAAACAAAGTGCGAAGCTGATTGCCATGCCACACCTCGTCACCTCGCAGTAAATGTGCACGTAACATTCCCAAATCGACTTCTGCCTCCCATTTTACTCCCCGGCGAGATAACAAAAAGCAGTTTTTTCCCACTAATTCTCAAGATAACAATTTCTTGATTTTTTTTTTTTTTTCATTTTGACTCCCTGCTTATTACCTAAAACCAATCACTGTGTGTCCTGATAAAAGGATATAATTAGAAAGTGAAAGAAAACACCTCCGCTCAGAGTCTAAAATGAGGAGACTTTTTGGGGATGAGGGCACGTCGTCTGTTTTTGTCTTTCTGTAACGAAAGTAGGCCAAAAGATAAAGCACACATTTGAGTAATAGTGCTGCTGTGTGAAGCCAGATGTGTCCTTTTTTTGTGTGTGACTGTTTCAATTTCACGATACCAAAAAAAATTCAAGAATAGGAAACTTTTTCGACCTCTGCATTTATTTGACAGCTACATATGCTAGTTTCCAGATTAGTATTTTCCTTACAATGGTATATGGAGTGTCTTTTGAAATATTATATAATATATATAATATATATTAGACTAATCACGTTCTGACCAATTTAAAGGTATTCTCTCCAAAAAAACAATTTATCTATGTGAGCTTCAACCATTTCCCTGACCACCTCATGAATAAGTCACATCCATAGATTTAAGTGTGGAAATAGGTAAACAGAGCTGCCAGGTGATACAGGCTGTACAGTGCTTAAGCGTGATGGATTGGTGGCACTAGCCTGGCATAATAGCCCTGCAGTGGAGCCGACCTCTGCACAAAGATACTGCAGACTTACTGTTTGGCTAACACTCACCCTCCATATGCGACAAAGGTACTGGTTTTTACATCTTCAGACATGATGGATTAAGACAAACAGGTTATTTATGGACCCAGCGAAGCTTTGGAAGCGTATTTGTGCCTTGACCACACATCTGTTTGCTCAGGGAGAAAGAGGCTGGACAGTGAGGACCTGGCATGACACAAACCCAAAATCAAACATTTTGTCCTGTTTTTTTCTTCCTATACTCAAAGAGATATTCCACTTGCTAGAGAGTGTGTGGGTTAGATGAGAGCACTGAGAAGTGGGCTAGTTTCAGCTTGAAAAGTTAAAGGGTAAAGTCATATTTTTACTTTCACTTTGCACCATATTATGTACTGTACTGTACACTGATGATCAATGTGTTGCCTCTCTGTGAGAGAGAGACTCTATTTGCACCTTTTGTCCTTTCTGACCTGCTGCAGTTTTGCTCCGTGCCAGAAATTACAGACGCTATCTGTTGCTTTCCTGCTGTGTTTGCTTTTCTTTCACTATCCAAAGAACATACTATGTATTTATTAGTTGATTTAAAAATCAGAATAGTAATTCTTCATTTTTGGCTCTCACTACAATATGTCAACAAGTGGATTGCCACAAAAACATCGGACATCAATGGTCCCTCATGCTCCACAGTGATCCCCTAACTTTTTGTCCAGCACCACCTAGAGGTTTATATTTTTAGTTCATCATAATATAATAACTGCTGAATGGTTTCTATGAGAGTTGGTACAGATATTCATGGTGCCCAGAGGATGCCTTTGCATGACTTGGTGGTAGACTTTTAAGCAGGTGGAAAGATCTTAAGGATACGGTGAAATATCTTAACTTCTGGTTGATTAATCGGCACAGCACTGTTCTCCAGAGGCTGATTCTTTGATACGTTTATTCTACCGTCGACATTTGCACTCAAATTAATGGCCATCCATCCAATGATTGACATTCCACATAAATCAGCATGCATTAATGCCCACCTCAGGCTGAGCTGCAGTCATTTTGGGAGTCCTTTTGCTTTTCATTTTCCACCATCATTTACTCAAAATAATAAATAAATTATTCAAAATGCCTAACACTTTGCTGTGCTCTCGTTCTGCCCACGGAGGCCTTGAAGGCATGAGGAAGTGGATACATTTGCCAAGCAATCACTTAAATCAAACACAATAAACATAAAAATTAGAAAATTAAATTAATACAGTGGGAAGTAAGATATAGTTTATTTATGTTCATTTATGTATTTACTTATTTTTTTTATACACTCCAAGCCAGTTGGTGGCGGTAATGCACCTATAAGTTAATTGCCACCACCAATAAACCCAAAGAAGAAGAAGAAGACTCTTGTTTACTGCTGATTAACAAACATTAGCATGCTAGCATGCTAAACCAAATGGGTGAGCATGGTGAAAATTATACCTGCTAGACATCTGAGTCATTTGAGCATGCAAGATCGGTCGTCCACTTATCAGAAGGTCTTTGGTTCGATTCCCAGCTCCCCCAGTCTACATGTCAAAGTATCCTTGAGAAAGATACTGAACCCCAATTTGCTTCCCGGGCAAATAAGGCCTGCCCACTGCTCCTCGGGGGGCGGGTCTAATGCAGAGAAAGAATTTCACTACGAGGACAATAAAGTATAGCTTAGCTTATCTTATCCTGGGGACATTAGCATTTAGCTCAAAGCATTACCCAAACACAACCTCAGAGAGCTGCTAGGACAGCTGTATAGGCTACCGCTACTAGTCTCGTCATCGGGCGTCTGAATGTTTGACTGGGGCAAAAACCTCTGGACACGGGTTTCTGAGATGCTGCATGGTTTCCCACACGTTCCACTGCTCATGCTTGACACTCATGGGTTATTAACACAGAGCTCTTTAGACGTATAACTGAATGCATGTGTTCTGTTCACACAGACGGAGATGCACTTTATCAAGCGCAAGTAAATCTCCAAAGCTTGCCCTCTGCCTGATTTATAAAGCTAATGAGAGTATATTAATATGTCAGCGGAAGCCTGATTAATACAATTGATGGGCCACGCTTCAAATTCCTCATCATGATGAGACTTATGATGGTGCATTCACTGGGTATAATCTTCGATCACAGATCTCGGATCATTTGTGTCATATTTGTGGCACATTACGTTCTCTCGGAGATTGGGATTGCTCCACAGAGCGTTCTCAACACCTTACCGTGACATTCCCATCATTATTAATTGTTTTTGTCAAATTATCCAAGCCTCAAAATCGCATACAACCATAACACTAAAACGTAAAGCTGAAAGGAGGGAGAAACATCGTCAGGTATTTTTGGAGGTGAATTCTTTTTCCCCGAGTCCCACATTTGATTAAAAGTGAGACTCCATTACTAATTTGCAGCACACACATTTCGGTGGCATTACATTTGAAGTGAGGAGGAAAATCTCCAGTTCATTTTAAATCTCTCTGCTCGCTAAACCTTTTGTTTTCTAATAATTTCCACACCAGAGAAGGTGGGTTGAATACTGTAATCTCATAAGCGGCTTAATTCAGATACTGTGACTTCATTACATCCTCTGCTGTTTGTAAACTATTCGCCCAAAAACTGCAAGCCGCTATGGTTGACTGGGAGACGGAGTGTATAAAAACGAGAGATAAAGCTTTTGTTTCTTAGACAAAGCTGGGCGTGCGAGAACACCATCCTCCAGAGGCTCAAGGTATATTAAAAGTTTGACCAGAAGACGTCATAAAAAACCTTTGGCTCCCACTGTGCAATTAAGCGGTGGCTAAAACTATTGATTCGATCTTTTCTTTTGTCCATCCGCCCACCTGTTACATAGCTCATGTGGGATTCAACACAAACCACAAACAAGAGATGCTCAGAGAAGAAAGTGATGGTTCTGCACTGCATAAACTACTTCCTCTAAAATGACTGTAAATTGAATTTTTTACATATATAATTGGGACAAAACCTGACCGTCATGACTGTGGGTGGCTTATTTTAAGCTGGGTGTACCTAGTAAAATTACTAGTCTGTCTGTATAATCATGTGTATAATGTAGGCAGCAATGTTACTATTATATAAAGAAAATGACAATCCAGCAACAGATTTAATGCTATATTTTCTGACATAACAAAACTCAATAAAATAACATTTTTGACTTGTTGGAGGTGCTAAATGAAAAATCAGGCCTCATCAAAGTGATTGGAATTCTTCCTCTTGGGACCATGAATACAGTAACCAACTTACATTGAACTATTTCAGTATTTGACGAAACATTTAAGTCCAAGCCAAGGTGGTGGAGCAGCTGATTGACCAACCAGCCAGCATTGACAACCCTGCAGCCTCATCAAAAAATTCCCCAACTGTTCAAGCTTCAGGTCATGAATTGCATGGTTAATTTAGATGTCACTATTCAGTGAGGAGACACATTACATTTCATTTTAGCAGATTTTGACACCACATTTTTGACAAATGAACGGCCTTCATGCCACAGCCAAATAGTTGAACTGATCAAAAGGAAGCAGGCCTTTGAGGACTCTCCCGGTCGTTTTGTTTGCCGCTTGAATTGAGACGATTTTGTGGAGCAGTGCCGAGAAAGAATTAGAAATCTTTGTGCCTCTCAGAGGTATAACGGTGTTAACTTTCAACTGCTGAGATTTGAATGCTTTGTTTGTCAAAGCCCACCAGCATATCACCCACAGCCTTTTATCCACCAAGAATTATATCCGCTAAAGAGACTGCTGTATAACAAACTGCAATATAAAATATGAAAGTGGTACGAGTGTCTGCAAAAGCAACCAAACAATCACAAGGCAGTCTCAGAGCAGCTGTGCCTGATGAGGACAGATGTCTGCGTCAGGTTGTAAATGGCTTCTTTACTGTTTACAGCATGAGCCTGCTGCCTCCTTGCCTGCCACAGTCGTGCATCCTGATTAACTCCGAATGTGAATTGAGTCCCGCCAGGATCGCTGTGACAACCCCAGCAAAGACCTCATGAAAAGCAAATTGACAGTGCAGCACCAATCACTCCACTTTAATTTGGCGAATGGCAAAGGTCATCACTCAGACAAATATAGCTCATGCCACCGAGGCTTGTCTCTAGCAAGGCCTCCCACACTCATTGGTCCCACAGAGCTCGCTAAGCTACTAAAACATGATATAAGGAGATTCCAAGATGCATAATTGAACAGTTTTCACCCAGCTTGATGGCTGGAAATCTGCTTCATTAATCAACTCCCACAGAGTTATGAAAGCACGAGGCGGAGAGGTTATTCTGGCACAGAGAGCAAACAGAACGGGATGGTTCTGGATGTTCCTGAGCCCACAGAAGACATCCAGAGCTCAGTGGCAACAGTAGGAACATATGTTGAAAGTTATAAATTACATCTATATTATAGCTGTTCTATCTATGGAACAAACATAATTCACATAACCAAATGTATTCTAATTCCTGTTTCTAGTTATAGGATTTAGATCCAGGATAGGATTTCCTATCTTTTTGTTAACTGCATCAAAGGTCAGTATTAAAATGGACATTTTCAGGGGACCTCTGTGCAGCTTTGGTTTAAAGGAAATACGTTTGCATTGATAAGTTATCGCTGTTGGTAAACAGATATTGAGTAACATTATCGTCACTTCATTTTACGTCCGTAAAAACGGTCTATTCGGCAATGCCTTCATACTTCCATACGTCCTTTACGTTGACATTGATGCAACCTTATTTTTGCCTGGAAGGGTTCCGTACCCTGTAAAATGATAGGTTAACACTGCATTTCCAAATGGAGCCATTCCTGCTATCCCACTAGACACAATTAAATGTCTCTCCAACTCCCTTGGATCAAAAATTAAATGTTAAATCACTCATGTCTAAGTATGTACAAAATGTGCTCTGGCATCTAAAGAAGCCAATTAAGCTAGGTCATCTGGTGCTTTACTGCTCGTCTGCCAAGAAAAGTCGACTTCTATGGGTTTGGGGGATTTGTCCCTGCGTTTTAAGTATGTTTGATACCACTCCCAAAGTCTATGGATCCCTCTCTCTCTCTCTTTGGCACTTATGGATTGATACAAGTCAGCAACATGAAGCTAGAACACACATTTCAATTGGCTTGCTTGTAGCCAGTTGCTCTTTAAGTCAGGCGTTATGAATAGTCAAGGTGTTCCCGATGCCAAGTGTTAATAGAGGTCAGTGAGGAAAGACAGAAGCATAAACAGATTTTTAAATGAGAGCAGTGGCACAAGGAGAGGAAAAATAGAAGAAGCACTGTCACTAGCCAAGGCTGGCTATGAGGCTCTCGATGTGTGTCAAAATCCAGCAGAAACAGGTTTAGAATCAGGCTCATTATTTCCTCGTCAAGGCTGGAAAAAATTGGGAGCAATTAATCTAACATGCTTTATCCACAACATTTAACGTCTCCGAACCTAAGAGTCTCTGTAGATGTATAGAATCAAAAGAAAATGTTTTGTTTTGGGGGTTTTTCCTATTAAATCGTGATGAATAGACTTGTATATGTAAAGAAATATCCAATGACTTCTTCATTTGCACCATTGAAACACTTCCTCCATTAAAAATTGTTCGGCTTTAGCGCGAGCCCCTGATATTCCATGCCTTAAGACTACAATATGTCGCCCAAGGAAGATACATGAAGTCATTTGTCCAATTAGAATTAGGAATTTACTGAAAACAGGAATAAGTGGACTTTTTTAAGTTTGATCACTAAAGTTATTGTTGCACAACAAATGAGTACGGAAACAACAAAGAAGAAAAAAGCCTCCATCCTCAAGTCTCGATGTAGTTAATGGCCTCAAAGACCACCGCGGAGTTACCTCCGCTTGTGCCACTTTGTATTTATTAGGTACATTATCACAATCTCCTCCAACCATTGCCATATTTGTTGTTGTCAAAACTTTTGACATGTCACTGTCCTCCTGCGATTGTATCCATGTCGACGTAAAGGATGTATAGAAGTATATACAGGCATTGACGGATCAATCCTTTTTATGGACGTATGGAAATGGAGGAAATATGTAAAATAGCTGAGGTATCAGTTTTTATTCCCTTCCACAAAAAGCGGGGAGAGATGAAGTTCCACTTCAACTTAAAAAAAAAATATTTATTCATTTGGACAATAATAGAAAAGTGCCTCTAATGTAATGTGGTGAAGCACATGCGTGGACATGATGTTACAAGTGTAGCAATGTGCTTCCCTGTCAGGTGCAGCACTGGGGTTAACAAGCCCAAGCTTCGGTACGTGCGAGTCTATGCCGGTTGCTATGGAAGCCAACCTGTGCATGTGTAGAAGGAAATTTGACCATTAAGAGGAGCCAATAATAGGCAGACTTGGTGCTGCCGCTTCTGAATTTCTGAAAAAGCCTCTTTTCCAACAATGCAAAGAAAAAGTGGGTCAGTATTCACCGTGAAATCTACTATTAATCAGTTGTAAAGCGGCACATGGTGGAGCGCAAGTATTACAGTATTGTCAAATTTCTGGGCCATGGGTATCAACTGTATATTGAGCTACGTTTTATGTTTAAATCTCTTATTGCCAGTGGAGGCAGCTACAGACAGAGACAGTTGACTAAAGGTAATAACGCAACTATTTGCAGGTTGGGAATATTTCACACTGCATATAATCACACTAAAGGAGAGGCAAACCTGAGTATTTACTTTAATTCTACGTGTGAGGAGAAACCGTATTGTGCTTTGGTAGTTAAACAGTCAGTTGTGTGTCTCCCCCTGTTGAATCCGTAACCACATACTGCTCACTTGTCTTTACATAAAAGCCGTTTTCCTTTGGGTGCTTTTATCTTTCACCCTCCAGTTGAGATTTATAATTTGGATCACAGAACAGGAGATGTCGAGAGAAGAAGAGAGAAATAGAGGAAGGAGTGTGGGTGTTTAAAGACAGATAATCCATTTCAAGGCACCCCCTTAGGGAGGGTTCTGTTGTGTTGTGCTGCTTATTTGTTTTCGAGGAAGAAGTTGCTCTGCACCTCATGCGGCTCCTGCTATAGGCTCGTAGCGAAAATGACACTGACGCAGACAGCTTTTGATTTGGGAGAGGATGGAGGATATAAATTCTACAGGAGAACTGGGGGGGGGGGGGTTTTCCAAAGTGAATGTCCCCATGTTCAAATGGCCTTGCTGGCCCCTGCAGAATAGGCTATCTATCATTTGGGTCACTCTCACTGACAGCTGTTCTCTTTGGCTCCTATCAGTGAGAAAATGACCACTACAATTCAGAGGCTTTACACTCCGTTGCACACACATACACACATTTAGGAGTGTATAGAAATGTGTCTATATTCAAGCATGCTTGAAGACTTGAAAACAAAGGTCATAAATTGACTATCATTCCATGCATATCTAATTAAATGCTAGATGAGTGCGGCTTAGAGTGAATGTCATTGCTGTGGATTTGTGTAATTTCATCTCATGCTGAGGTCTCAGATTGATCTCTCTCTCTCTTTCTCTCTCTCTCTCTATGCATAAAATCTTAAATATATCATCAATGTTTCCGACTGAAAATGAGCACATTTGCATAACTGTGTGAAAGAGTCTCACCTATATTACATAACATCAGAGCAAATGCATACAAATCCTGAGAAAAGATGAGGAAATACTCACAGATAGCACATTCGCAGATGATCTGAGATCAGTCAGGGAAGCTGTATTGGGTCTGTTCATGCTTGCTCCTTGTCAAATTATATTACAGCTCGTATTATAAATATAAATGCATGCCGTGTTAAGTCACTGTTTTGCTCTGCACTTTGATCTACAGCACCGAATTCTGATAATGTATTAAAACTCATTTTCTGCTTTATCAGGACTTGATCAGATTTGGTTTGACGTCACATTTTTTCCAACAGAGGCTGCACATTTAATACCGGAGAGAAGAGGATACGGATCTTTAATATGTAATAACCATTAAAACCGTTTTAATGTGACCAGAGCCACGTTGTTGAATGCAAAAAAAAGCTGATCAAGAAAATTGATTTTTAAGGGCATTCAAGAGTTACTCTTTACAAGTGTTATTTAACAATACTGGATGTAAACTTTAACAAGAATATAGATGCAACAATTTAGTTTTTGCACTTGCAATAACTTGCGCAATAATCATGTGGTTCAATCAGCATCTTGATACGCTACACCTGTCAATCAATCAAGGGCACATGCGCATTAAAACAGATTTAAATAAGAGGGGAATAAACCTTTTGTGTGCATAGAAAAAAAAAATCTTGGAACTTTTTCTTCATCTCATGAAAAATGGGAGCAAAACAAGCGTTTATATTTTTGTTGAGCGTGTGTGTAAAACCCCATTGTGTGCATTGTGTTGGCTTTATCCATATTCAATATCGCAAGAAAGCGTTTTGACAGTCCACTTACAGGCAATCAATAATCATTGAATGTGTGTTAAGGTGGCGGTGGACCTCTCCGAGTTATCAATCAATTTATAGTGCAACAATTATACAACCATATATTTGTTTGCTCCTTGTGATTTTTTCATTTCATGTACCACCGGAGCTTTGTGAGCGGCTGCAAAGAAGCTCAGTCAGGAGCGGAATGATTGCAGAGCTGTCACTTGATTTGGATTTGTAAATTGTCTACTCACAGCCGTCATTTCAGGTTCACTTCATCATCAAAAAAACTCAATCAGCTGTTTTGCAATACCGTAATTTGTCAATAGGCTTTGAGTGTAGGCTTGGTTTAACAACAGAAGCTATTCTGATTGTTCAGCTTGTCCAAAACCGGCAATTTAACAAGCAAATATTTACAACAGCTTCTAAGCTTGATGCCTTTTTTTTTTCATGCCAGCTCTACGTACTGTAAGACCAAACAGCATATCTTAATAAAAGTAAGTAGCATTTTAAGTACCGCCAATAATATTTCAAATCATTCCATTAGCTCATTTTCTTTAAATTTAACTTTATATTATTTAAAAATTGTAAATCCTCTTGAACATGGACAGCCATTTAGCTAAGTATGGCTTTGAATATTTTATTTCTTGTTTTTATTTCAGTTAATACGACATATTTATTTTAAATGATAATTATTTTACTATAGTGTAAAGTAGTCCCATTTTTTTTTAAGTGTTATTCTGGAAGGTAAGTCTACTTGTTATGTTACCCTGCCCTCGATAGCATCCTCTCTCTACTGCTCCCTTCCCCTGACTCCTTTGTTCTGTCCCAAATCACATACTTCCATACTCACACTGAGGAGCCACAACAGGGTTTGTTCACGACAAATACAATGTAATAAGTTACTTTAGTGAGTAAATCCAACTATAGCGCTAACATTTTTTTTAATAAAATGACTTTATACTTTTAATGGAATTGGTACTATTACCCTAATGTTGCTTAACAATAAGCATTTGAGTTACTTCAGCAAAATTAACATTTACTCATGTCTAAATTATTTGAGTTAATAAAGTTATATTGGTTTCCTTAAACTGTCTGAGTTGAACTGACTCAGCACATCTGCAGTGTTTTTAAGTTGTCATAGAACTGTTTAATGCTTTTAAATTTATAATATAGTAAAATAACTAATGGGCAGAAATGTGTTGTTAGAGTTATTATACTGCAGATCGAGTGGCACTTGCAAGGACAGGCACTGTGGAAATGAAAGGGACACATAAAGCCCCTTTCTGGCAGACCTGTCAGAATCCACCAACAGAGGTTGTCTTCTTTGTAAGCCTCCCTGAGATAAAGTTATTACAGTAAGTCAAAAAAAGAAAAGACACTGAGCCCTCGGGCAGTTAGGAGTTGTGTGTCTCGTCAGTGCATTTGTCTAAATTCCTCCCATTTGTTTAATCTAAAATTGACCCTGAAGCGAAATCAAACGGTGACGGTTGCCCTGTGGACGGGTTCAGAGAGAAGTCTTGAGAACTAGCATAAGGGTGATTGTTAAGGCTTTAACTTGTAATCCGAGGTGGGTTTTGTGTCACGTCAAAGTAAGTAATAGTCTGGGAATTGAATAAATCTTTTGCCCATTGCTTACATTTCTCAAATCAATAATTAAATAGCATTGATGTGTCGGATGTGGATATTCCACTTGCTCAGTACTTTTTCAAAGAAGTGTGTCTGCATAATGATTTCTTCAACTCCAGTTTAGGGCTGATGAAAAACTGATGAAAATCGTCTTTAACCATTAAAATAGTTCTCCACCAAATCATCCTCAAAAACCAGATGACTGCATTACCCACCGCCTACAGTTTTGGTAGGAGATTTCAGTGTGTTATGCAAGTAGCAGCTAATATAGCTAGTAATAAGAGCGAGTCACAGAGGTGTGGAAAGCTCCCAACTCCACACCTCCACATTTATTTTAAATTTCAATCTTGTAGTCTTCACTTGACTCGGTGTCAGTCGGATTCACCTGGCATCATACAGCTCCCTCTGGAGCAACAACAGGCCAATGCAACTTTTTTTGCAAGTATGCAGTAATATTTGTAACAAATCACTTAAAGTTTTCATCTTTAAGTTTTCAGTCCTGGTTGACTGTAACAGTGGATAACATATATTTATTGTGTGAAGGAACTTTGCATCCAGAATGGTGAGGGTGAGCTGTGCCATTAACAATCAAAATTAATGTAAATACTATATATTGATCAAACAATTAACCATTTGAACATTACATCAGGGATCACAGTTTATGACACAAATGATGGATTCACACTGAACACTGTCCATATTTTCTCATAAAAGGTGAAAGAAAATAGCCACAGACTGATTTTTATGATTTGTTTCTGTCCATGTGGAACGAATGAAGAAATGGGAATTAAGACAAGGTGTTTACCTGTTTTCACGTGTTTTGTTTAAGAATGCTTTCTTACCGTTAACAAAGTTGTCTAGCTAACGGCTAATCAGTCATCCAGGTCATGGAAATCTGTATCTTAGTGCCAAACGAATGCAGCTAGACTTGCTTGAAGGTTCTTGAAGGTTGAGCTCTTATACAAAGGCTTCTTCAGCTCTAATGGACTAGTGGGGAGGCAATTTAATCTCTCAACGACTCTCAAGGAATCTCCACAAGAAGGTTAACCCCCCTACACACACACACACACACACCACCAGTTTATTAGAGCTGAAGAAGCCTTTTGTATAAGACATATAACGCCTTCAATACGCTCAAGTAAGTCTAGTTACTTTCGTTTAGCAATTATACTGTATATTGTTAGGCTAATGGAAGCTAGGAGGCTTTTCAAGTGCCATATCAATTTGCTAATAATTGCAGCAACAACAAAAAAACGTTACAACAACAATATATTCATAATAACTCTTTTAGTTTTTGAGATTTTTTTTTTGGTTTTTTTGGCATACCTGTAGATGTACTTCACGAGCTCAGAGTGGCCATCCATCCATCCATCCATCCATCCATCCATCCATTTTCCTCCGCTTATCCAGTTCCGGGTCGCTGGGGCAGCAGTCTCAGCAGGGAAGCCCACACCACCCTCTCCCCAGCCACCTCCTCCAGTTATTCCGGAGGTTCCCCCAGAAGACCTGTTCTGGCCACTGAGCATGTGAAAGTACATCAACAGATAATAATTTTTTTTTTTTTTTTATTGAGCATCGAGACCTGGGGTAGAGGCCCGTCGGCGAGCGCCTGGTGGCCGGGAAAGAGCCCCATGGGTCCGTCCTCCAGTGGGCCCACCACCCTCTGGAGAAACCGGTCAGAATGGCCATGGATGAAAAAAGAACAATAATGAATGAAGTGAACAACACTGAGAAAACAACAAGTTTCCTCCAAGAGAAACAAGGCCATTAAACCAAGGATTTACCACCACCTAAACACACAATCACATCTACACGTATGGCAGGGTTAGACTCATTACTCAATGAGGCGCCGCCATTTCAGCACTATTCTAATGCAGTAAAAGTAAGTTAATGTGAGGCGAAACCCTCTTATGATATTCGGTATTTCTCATGTGACACTTCCACCCTTGTTCGAACTGAGAAGTGGTTGAAAACTTTTCTCTATCCCTCACCTTCCCAGGAGAGATTTATACTCAGACACTGAGAAAGCCTGCTCTGGCCCTGAGGCACACACTACCTGGTAACTAATGAAAATGAAACATTTGTTCTTTAAGGCACCTCGCAGGCACACAGCCCAGCCTGCTGTTGGACTCATTCTAAAGACTGCACACCCTTTGATAGATAGGCGGGAGGTGGGGTGAGAGCTAACTTTAGCCCTTAATGGTTTCAAATATGCTTGCGCCACAGTTTTTTTTTCTTCCTGTGAAGCCAAATGATGGCCCCTCTCGATGATTTATCAAGCCCATTCAGATCCCTCCCATCAGGGATGAATTGGCTCCTGCCTCCTGCCACGCCATTGATGGATAATCGTCTCATTTTTCTTGATTATCCTATCTATACGGCTGTTGCTAAAAATGTAAATGAATATTAAAAACATAATGCCGCTGCCACTCTTGCTCTAAGGGCCATCTAAGATTGTATGATGAATCTAACAATAGTCAGTGAATATGATGCTTCAGAAACCAAATTAAGAGACAGCTTAGAGCGGCTTTAGAGCTATTTGAATTTTGACCCATTTTTGGATCAAATTTAGTTGCTACATTTATACTGACAGACACAAATGCGATCACAGGTTGAAGTCTATATTTGTAACACCAGTTTTATATTCATCCTTATCGCTGCAGCTTCATGTCACGTCTCTTTTTTGTGATTTATTTTCCCACACCTGCACCTACCAAGAGATATAGATGCAAATTCTATACCAGCCATTATTTCTATATAGTATGTATTAATTAATGTTGTTAGCACGCTATTTTGGAAAGCACTTACAATAAATTAATGCAAACTACTTTGTTATCTTTAATTCTTTAATAAACTGCAACTTTGAGTAAAAACTTCAATTTCAAAATAAACTTTTACTAAGATAAAATGTTTGTAAAAGACAGAGCACTTAAACCAATATTCAAAATCCACTGATTTATATTACTTTAATATTTATTTAATTTTCCTTTAATCAAACAGGTTGTTTCATTGAGACCTCTACTTATAAAATGAAGATATACAGTCTAAACATGTTCCTGGATGTTCCTACATTCCTGCAGACAGCATGCCAATTACATGCTCCCCCAAAACTTGTGACGTCTGTGGTATTGTGTCCTATGTTCTGTGCCCTTTTATTGTAACCAGCCAAAGGCAAACCTCTGCATTAATGATGAGTCTTTATTCTGTATTCTTTAGACGGATCCCCGTTAGCTTACACAAAGTGATCGCTAGTCTTCCTGGGGTCCGATCAAAGCAAATCAAACAAAAGAATAAAAATTATAATACATCAGAGACAGGGAAAAGGCTTAAAACAGACTAAAATAAACCCCTACTAGAAAAATCAAGGCATAAGCATGATGTTTAATCAGCATCTTAATCTGCCACACCTGTCAGATGGATGACTTACCTTGGGAAAGCAAGGGAATGGTTACTAAAGTGGAGTAATAATTTTTGCAACTGAGTAATGATTTTTTTGTGAGAAAATTAAATGTGAAAAATGGGAGAATAAATGTGCATTTATGTTAGTGTTAAGTGGTATATAAGATGCAGTTTTGACAGTTATAATCTCCCTACCAAAGTAGAGAAGCTCACCTTATACAGTGTTTTATGTATATATATATATATATAGCCATCTTCTTTCTTTTTCAAATGGATACTCTTCTATTAAACTCCATCAAGACATCAAGGTCACCTCCGTAAATGAAAAACATCCATTACGTTTTGTGATGGGAGGCATTCAGGAGCAGAATATCTAATAGCATTTATATGAGAAAAAAAAAATGATGATGAAAGTGACATAAGTTTACTTCATTTGTAAAGTCATAATGCAATGTCTTTCAATTTAGAACACATTAATATCTGATTTCATGCTTTCTCTGTCCGTTCCATTGAGCTGCTTTGTCCTTTCATATATTTGTGTTTTCATCTCAGGCATATACTTATTCAAAACAGGCAATTTTATTTTGACAGCTATTTGTATGTAAAGTGTGACTTGTCATTGCTCCCGTACTTTGCTATTTTGCTGAAGCAGCCTTTTTTGTCCCAGAACAGTCCAAGACAACCTCTCAGTGGATTAGCTGCAGTTACTCACTATACATTCTCAGCAAGGTAGAGTTGAGAATAAAGAAAGAGAAGGGAAAGCATTTTCTACTCGCTGACGCACTTTTAGACCGTTATTCTTTTTTACACTTTGCATTCTATACGTGGACTTGAAAACGAAGGCAAAGTCTTATATCTGTTATATTTATTATAATATTAAGTTGAACTCACTGCTCACCCTACACAGCATCTAACGTTTGTTAGTCTCAGTGGTTGGTTTTATTTTACCCCTGTTGCAAGATGCACCAACTCTGGCCATCTATTCGCCTTTCATTGGCCTCATGCTCCATTGTTTCTGGCTTGTCACGTCACCTTCGGATGATAGGCGAACACATAGGCTTTCACCTTATTACAGATCGGCTAATATGTTGTGAAAATTAGCAATTTTACAGTAAAAATTCATCCTAGGTTGGATTTTAGGTTTCCAACTTACTGATTCATTTAAAAGGCCCACCTATAGGTTCAAACATACTCTAGTTTGTCCAGTTATTCTATTGAAAAGGAGTTTGACTGTCTTGAGGTCTTGAGTTCAAATGTATTAGCCAGTTTGTTTTTTTGCCAATCGTACTAAGAGGGAACAATAGAAAATAAATTAATGCATATTTTACGCAAAGATTGGATACGTTGTTTCATTTGAGAAATAAACCCGAATTTGCATGTTTTATAAGTAGGCCTACATTTAGATTTGAGACTTGAAACCAATGACACAGACTTCACTTTGGGCACTATTGGTATGCCCACGCTAAACTCATTAATTAATTATGCTTTTTGGCCACCTGGAGCAGCATTACAAGCTAAAAACACAACATTGACAAGCTTGTTTTTTAGCAAACAGTCGTCTCTTTGCACAGAAAACATTAGCATTCAGTTGGAGTTGTGTTTCTGGCCACTCAATACGTGTAAGTTTAATCGTTTCTCACTCCTTTTAGCTTTGGTCTGATCTGCAACAACTCATGAAGATATCCGGCTCTTCAGCTCTCTGTTAAAGCTTGAGAAGATGGATGACGATGGTGAAATTGAACAAAAACAGTATATTATCGGACCATAAAGCCAAAACAATGTGTTAAAAGATTCGGGTGATCATTATCTGTGGGTTTTTCGCTACAAGTGACTCCTGACATTAAAATAAAGAGCTATATTGATTAGTGCAGATTCAGGCCCTAGATAATGACTTTAGCATACTTTGGCAAATCTGACTTTTAATCATGCTATCGGTTTCATTAGCTTCATGATCACTCAAAAGAAAAACAATCTTATCATAGCTGAAAGAAGAATTACTCTACTGTTTGAAAAAGGTGAAGAGTGAGATATTCCCTCATTATATTCTCTATTAATGTAATCCATCATTACATCCTATGTGCTATGTTGGTAAGCAGGAAAATGTCCTCAGTGGTTCCTGAACAGATGGTAGTCATCTTAAGGTGCAAACAACCTGCCATTGAGGAGAGACAAATCTGTGGGAGTGGTAGAAGAAAAAGGAAGTGGTGGCCAATAGGAAGATGATTATAAAGTCTCTGGAACGCTGCTGATTTCACAGCAATTACATTTTCTTTAATATTTCAAAGAAACAAACAGAAAGGCGGTCAGAGGAGATCAGGGGCAAACTGAATTTCACAAGTACTGATGCTACCAAAGGTTTCTTTAGTATTAAGTGTTCTATCAGAGAATTAAAATGGACCAAACTGAATTTGGCTTGAAGTAATCTGTGATTAAAAGCTGATTTAAGTGTATTTCCCAATACACTTTGCGAAGAACAAAACAATTGCGAGTCAGAGTCAGAGTCAGAAAAAATGCAATGCTATAAGAAGTTTTGAATTTTGCTTGTGTATGAGATTAACAAAGATTCTATAAAACAAACATGACCGGACTACAAGCTGCATCAATGGCAGGAGAAGTTCCTGTCTCCCAAAGGCCTGATTATGCTCTACGGTAAAGACGGTGTTTGGGTACGTTTTCAGAGAGCTTGTGGATACTGACGAAACGGACGGAACGGAGCAATGCCACCGGAAATGGTTGAGGGCAGTGTAGCTACAATTCAAGCAAGGCACGACAAATGAGTACGGACACAACGAAGAAGAAATAAGCTAAATGAAAAGTCTTGGTGTACCTGACGGCATCACAGACCACCGCAGAGTACATTGTTACTTCGGCTTTTTGCCGCTTTGTATTTACAGATGTACGTTTAAAGGACTTGCGGAAATATGTAGGCGTTGTATCAAAAAAAAAACATCGTACATTGTCATGTTTCACAGACATTACTGAGGACTATTGATTGCCCATGTGACAACCCAACACGAGATAGTGTTGAAATGTGAATGTTTTCGTAAGAATGTGTTTTTGAGGCAAAGACAGGTCTAAATAAGTAACTTGGAGAGTTACTTAAAGACTTAAAAGTTTTAAAGTAACCCTTAACTGAAAGAGTAAGTTACTCATCAGTGACTGTCTCGTTTCTTTCTATCATGATAACACCTGGGGTTTCATGTCAATCCATACAATTTTCAAATAAGTGGATTTTTTTTTCAATTCATGACAACAGGACAAATCAGATACTGTGAGGAGATGGTCATCACAGAGACGCACACAATGAAATACATCCTCTTTAAGAGCATCTGTAAAAGCTCTCTGGAACACAACCTTCACAACAGTCCCTCTCCTCACACCAGCTCTGCTATCACACTGACCTTTCCGAATTATCTGTCAGTATTTGTATTTCACCAGACGGTTTACTTTTTGCTCCCCGTCTTTCATCTGTAGTTCATCACCATTACAGCACTGGACAGACAAATCCCCGCAGTGGAAAACCTCCAGTCATATTTAGCTCACATGCTGCACAATAGGGTCTTCAATGGAGACAAAGAAAAATCTTTCTATCCTTACAACAATCATTCAGGCAGGCACAGCTAAATAATATTCATCCATTAAAATTTCATGGGCTCTCCTGTGCCTCCGTTTTGCTCATTTGCTTGTTTATTTTTGAGGCTGTAAAGGGAGGTGCCCAGACGCAGCCACATTGATATTTTTTCCTCTCTCTCATGTCATGCCATTCAGTGTGTTATTTCAATTATGCATGCAGTTCTTATCTATGAATGCATGATGTTTGACTGTGCAGAAAGCACTCAGTGTGGGGGTTTTTTTTCTCCATTATTTTGTATGGAACAGGGTTAGCAGTCTGAGAGCATGCTGCTGCCAACAGTGCACAGTATTAGGTGTTAAGGAATGATCATGTTATAGTCCTGGGGTTTTCTCACAGCTTCACTTTTGTTGATCCTTTGTTGCACAAATATTTCTTAATGATGAGATGAATATTCAAACTCATACAGCAGAATTCCCTCTGTTCATGTAAATGCATGTGCACAGCGAGTCCAGTGAGTGTCCTGTAAGTCTGCACACACTCTGGGGAGATTACAAGCAAAATCTTTCAGTTTATTTATGAATATTTTCAGAGTGAATATGGGGGGAAATTTTTACGTGGGGTGGGGCAGGGCTAGCTAGAGCGCCGAAAGCTGAGAACCAGAGTGTGCATCTGTGTTTGTATGTGTTTGTGGTGTCAAAGCAGAGACACAGTGTCCGTAGGGCATTCGGGGAAAGTGTGATGCAGGCGGGGAGGCAGCCCCCTTTCTCCTGAAGCACTTCAATGTTTTATTTATCAGGGGTGGCAAAGTAAGCGGTGTGTTTAACTCAACAACAACCGCAACAGCAGCAGAAATCTCAGCATGCTCTTTGCTCGGCCCTCGTACTGGCAGGGATTTTTTGTTTGTTTTTTCATTTTGTTTTAGAAATAATGTGCTAGAAAGTGTATGTCCGGTGATTCATTTCCCTCAATAAACTGCAAATAGCTCAGTGGCAGCTGCTCCGCCGTAACTTCCTCCACAGAACAAACAAGGGCAAACAAAGAAAAAGAGAAACGACGTTGTTGGAGACATTCAAGGAAATAAGTACTTGATTTAGGTTTTATCCAGCGAACAATTTTTACACGATTGCTGGGAATGTTATGCATGTCAGGAATATTTCTTTATACACACATTTGGGCATGGAGAGCATCACAGCACTGATTCTGATTATTAACCCTCTCGGCCAGTTTACTTCATCTTTGATAGCCGCCAAAACAGATAAGTCAACCTGCACGGGAGAGAGAAGTCATTTACTTTATAATTGAAATCAATTAGTAAATCAATTACAGTTCGATCAAACCCGATGGAAAAGAAAACAAATGGCCTGAGTCGGGACAGGCTGTATTTGCAGATAGGCACCATTATGGTCCCATCAAACATAAACCCCGATAATTGAACCTGGGGTTAAAGAAAAATCAATTTCTAATCACGGATCGTCATATCCCCAGTGTCCATGCTAGCATACAAGCTATTTTTCAAAATTTCCCTGTCATGGAGGGCAAGAGCACATCTTTGATTAAACTTGTAAATATTTGTCACTTCCAGGCCTTCAAATGTCACATGACAGTGAAACCAGGAGAGATATATGGCACCCTATAGATATGAGACTCTTTTTTTTTTTTATCCATTATAAACAGGTCCAATCACTAAAAAATGCCCTTGTGTTTTCGGTCTGTTGATATGTGACCTTTAGTTCAATGTTATTTTTCCCCCACCTCCCTTCTCTATCCATTCGATCAGAGTCATTTTCTGATTAAATGAATTAGATCCAAGCTCTCCCCTTGTGAGACATGACATTTTAATGATGCAGTTTTGTGCTTTTACAACCCTAATTTATTCCCATCCTTAAAAAATTATCCCCCTTGATATTAGTGTTATTTGAACTACAGCAAATAGAGTCACGAATCAGTGCAATCAACCCTCATGGTAGTCTGTATAAAAACATCTTTAGGTTTTCTTACAGGCTGCAAATGGAAAATGCAATCCCTCCTCTCCCTTACTAATAGCATGTTTGATATATGTGCCTTTCTGCCTGTTTTTTCAGTGTCTAAACAGTTTGATCAGTGATTCCTTTTATTGGACACAAGATCGAGACCTTGAGCTACATGAAGAAGTGAGGAATATACTCTATGTGTTCAATGGTGGAGGAAGCATTTAAAGCCCTTTCCGATGCAACAATGTGAAAGTAAACAGATATTATAAATTAATTATCATCACCTTTCAGGTTGAGATAAGTTAGCAGCTTATTTATAAATCTGGCAGAGCAGGAAAAATTATCATTCACGTTGAGTTTCTGGCCACCTGGTGATGAAAGTCTACCAGCTTAAACTATACTTACTCCTAGAGTAATATCTGCTTTTATAGCCGCTAAATCCTTTAGTCTATTCACCAATGAGAAGTCTCTACCTGCTGGTTTGTGCTGAGCAGGTGATGCCAAGTATCTTTTTATAGATTTTTTTTTTAAAAACAGCTGTCTGTTCAGACTGAAAATAACACTCTAATAGTGGTGAGAGTGAAACAAAACAGTACAATTGTGGACCGGACAGATAATCAATGAGCTTAATCGATGAAGGAACACATTGTGATTGTAAGAAAATATTGGTTACAGCCCTTTTAAAGTTCTAAAGTTTCTAAAATTTAAATTGTTTACAGTGATGCACCAGTTCATGCTCTACAGTAGAGCTATTTTTAACTTTATATACAGGTATGTAAAACTTTTTTAGTCCTGTGGTAAAGGGTTGGAAGTTTTACTTTACAAACCTGTAATAATTTACGATTTTTCCAATCCTAATATATATTGAATGATCATAATTCTTTGGGCCTTAAATAGTTATTTGAAGTGCGACTATTGTTCCTCCTTGAGAATAAAGTCAACTCCTTCAGCAGTAAATCCTTAATACAATGTTATGCCATTGTTATTTACTTCATTTCATCAGCATTTGCAGCCTCATAAATTTCAGCAGGGTCATCAGCCACCACCACCACCAGTGTCTGGACCCCATGGGGGCGGGGGAATTATCTGGCTGCTGCTCAGGGCAGATGAGCTTCAATCACAATCTCTCTGAAGAGTCTAAGCACCAAAAACCTTCTGACGGACTAATTTTCACTTATCATCTGCAGCAATAAATCTGCAGTCTTGGTGAGAATCAGACAAGATTTATAATTACATGTTTATGTGTTCAGTTTAAAATAAACCTGTTTGCCTTTGCTTAAACTGAGATACTTAATCATGATGTTGTGCACAGACGTGTAGGGATGGGTGCCAAAATACTATATGTCAACAAATTATTCTTTCAAAATTATTATTATTTGTTGTCCATGTTTGTAGCTTCCTTGTAGATGCTTTCGTCAGACATGACTTTATGCGGAGAACTAAAACCAAGACATAAGTCCGATACATAAAGTGATAAAGTAGTATGTTTTTGAATGTGCTTGTGAAGTACATAGGCTTTCACCATCAACAGACGGTGTCATGCTGGGCAACAAGCTGCTCGTAATTGCTTGCGAAGGAATTAATGACTATTTGCTTTTCCAACAGCTTTTGCTGACATGCTAAAAGCTTTTCGCAGAGAGTTTCAAGTAACAAGTACAGAAGATAATAAATACAAGCGTGGACCCTGGTCAGCATATGCTGCAGCAGTGACAACATTTTTCACCTGCCATTTTTGTGTTTGCTATTTCAGCCTCTTCACTCAGCCTGTGATGATTCATGTTGTTAAGTAGGCACATGAAAAAAAAAAGAAGCTTTTCAAGAGCTTTCCTCTATTTTATGTCGTTTGCAGTGCAGTGTTCCGACAGTGCAGGGTCATGAATGGCAAACAGTCCTTCCACTGAGTGGCTGTCTGTTCCAGCAGGAGGAACGTATGGGATGAAGCACCAAGTTTTGGGGTAAGCAAGAACTAGAAGAGCCCTTTTACATCCATCCAGTTAAACAGAATAAAGGTTTCCTTTTATTTCATTGTTCAGTTGTTGTTACACACATCAGATTTACATTTGGGGTTGACGTAGAAAATCTGGGTTCCAAATGGTTCCTATATAGTTGTGACAGGTACATTTCTTGAAACCACAAATAGGTTGAAACTTTACATTTAATATATTTAAACTTCACGTTTCTTTTCCTTTTAATATTCAACTTTTCTTGTGACAATGCTTTGCTTAAGGTCTGCATAGGATTATGCATAAAAAAACACTTGGCTAGACTTCAGGTTTTTCCTTGAAATACCTGGTTTTGCCACAAAAACATGGATGGAAAATGGCCTCATGTTCATTTAAAGATATTTTGCTTTCCACTTGAAAAGATTCTGAAGCCTCGTTGAAAAAAATCTGGTTTCGATATGATACATAGACAAACAAACATAAAATGCAAACATTTTATTCTGGCAGCTAGGCTGGTCACTACATAGCTTGCAAACACAGATAATTAAAAATTAATGAAATCCAGTATTTTTTTTTAGTTTAATCCTAGTTTGAGAGTTGTGTCAAAAAAAAGTTAACAGTGATAAGTTAAAAAAGTTATTTCATGCTTGAATTTTTCTATAATATCATGAAACTTATAGTTTTCACACCAGTTGGGAGAATCAGGGCTGAGACACCCACAGCTTACATAGGATCTAAAGATGTGACTCCAAACATGGAGGTCAGACCAGTTTGAACAGGGGTCATATGTGCTCTGCCTTCACTGCCTGTGTAATGAATGCCACATATTACCACTGCATGTCAGCCCATTTCCTCATCTGCTAGCCAGGCCACCATTAAAAAAGCATGTTTTAATCATCTGTATGTTTTACCTTGAAGCTGATCGTCGTGTAACATGATTAATGCTTTTTGATTGAATGATTGATTGATTCTGTGTTTCCTTTAGTAGAAATGAGCTGCAGGTTATTTTGTATTCCAGAGAAGTGTGACACTGCGAGATGTGTCTTGTGTGTTTAGGTTATGTAACACCGTGGAGCAGAATCTGCACATCCTGACGCTTGGGTAAGCACCAGATGTACAACAGTATAAGGTTAAGAAATGTAATTTAGATCTTTCCCCAACAATATGTTCCTTTCTCTTTGCTGTGTCATCAGTGCAGACAATGGGGGCAAAGTTATGTTGCTGCTTCATCCGTTCTCTTGCTTATTTGTGGCAAAATTAATCATGTGTGCAACAAAAAGACCTGTAGAAAAAAAGCAGAAGCACATAACCACAGGGGGAAAAAAACAACTTTGAGCTAGTTAAAATGCTAATTCGGGCCACGACAGGTCATGCAAAAACAAGAGGACCAAGTTGGGATGATATAGATTAGACTTTGTCTACCTGCACACTCTTTTTTTGGCATCGCTATGTTTCAATCTCTGGAGTACATTAGACATTTAAAAGAGATTAAATGTCTCATCCAAATACTGTTAACAGGGTTATTCTTAGAAATGCACGAGTACTGTATGTTCCTGGGTGCAAAATCCTTTATGCACACATGCAAATGCCACCTCGTGTTGTATTAACACCTCTCTGCTGAAATACCCTGTGAGTCGCAGCAGTAAAACACGTTGGAATTACTGGGTTTACTATGAACTCATATGCATAGTTAGTCTTTGAGGTTCGAGGGAAAAGTCTTCCCTTGAGAAACAACAGAAAAAAAGGCTCTGAACAACAATGCCGTCTGTGCATACGAGGTGTTGATGGAGCAGAAAGAATGGACTTTTCAAATGACCAGTGCAACTGCCAATTTCCCCTGTGGCCAACAGATGGCTCCTGCTGCAACAGAAATATTCCCCTCAGGCCTCCGTCAAACCAGTCATAGGAGGTAGGAACACTGCCTTGTGAGGACATGGACACACACTAATGAAAACACATGGATAAAATGACACGCTAGGAGGTAGAATACAAGCAAAACACGTTTAATCACAAACTGAAATGATGTTAAAATGAATGAGGTTTGCTAGCATGTCACAAGCAAGTAGCTGTCAGGAGATCATTTATAGGAGGTGTCCACTCTCTAACGTTCCTGTAATGGCTACTGACTGGGAGGCCTGCACGGCTCATAAAGTACGCCCAACCCGCCCAACACGTCTTCTCCGCGGTTGCTCACGTGAAGACGCCATAAATCTGTGGAGGTAAAGGCCGAGGTTGATCAGATGACCCGCCCCCAACGCCACCACAAACGACTCCCCCTACCCCGCTGCATCTCACCGATGGCGTCGGAGGAGGCAGCAATGACAGTTGTGATGTGATGTGATGTGATTGGTTCCCACTTATGCAACGCCTCGAGGTGCAGGCCTATTTGATGTTCGCCGCTTAGCTGCTTCGCTTGTTGAGTTCTGCCAAGCTTGCATTTTTCACAAAGACACAACTTATAATGTAACTTTCGCTTTAATTGGATTATCCTCCTTAACCAGTCGTTGGTATTTTACAGTAAATCGGATTTTATTGGGTAGAAGCTGCTTGATCTCAACACAGTGTGGGGAATTGAACTTGAGTTTGATTCAGTGCACATGGAGAATTAGTGCGGGGAGAATTGGGACAAATGGGAGCAGCAGCCACCAGGTGGTTATTCTAATAGTTCCTCTCTGCCACCTTCTCTGCACTTCTCTTGTTTTTCTTTCCCCAAACCCAGTTTGAAAAGCAGGCTGACGGGCATGCTTGATGTGTTAAAGGAGAGTGCTGACTTTACAGAGTACTCTAAAGATAGAGGGGGGGTACGAGGAGGGAGAGGGGAGGCGAGGCGGGAGCTGCTGAAGTCATGCCTCTCTTTCCTGGAAGCAGGCCAAGCTCAGGCCTTCAGCGGGTCCCTGTTAATGATGCAGCGCTGCCAATTGGTCGACATTTAAAGGCTACCTGCCATATATCTTTGGCTACGGGAGGGTTCGGCCAGGAGGAGGTGCACATCAGTCCTGCTTGTCAGCACAGGTAGTGACAGGTGCCATCGTCAGTTCCTATCTCCCTCCAATTGGCTGCCTATCACACAGGTAAGTGGCAAATAGGTACACATATATATACATACAGGGAGATAATGTGAGAGAACGGGAACAGTGTGTCGTATTGGTTGATTTTCTAATACTGGACAGTTCTCAAGATGTTCAGTTCAGTTTTGGCAGTAATTTCTTAAATGCTCAGGTGTCGTCGACTCTGTGTTTTTGTGCGCGTCTGTGTTTAAACAGCCTCAGGTAAGGCCAGACTGGCTCTTGCCACCCGTAGGAAGAGCCGTCAAGCTTAGAATACAACGAAAGTCTGAGCAGTCAATATTTTGCTGCTATACTCTTGAATGACTCACAGGCTTGAATTTGGGAACTTTATATTTTTAAGTTGGTAGAAAAGCTGTCATACGTCCTCACCAGAACTCACTATATAGTATTACCGTCATTATTTTGCATTATAAGGCTTTTTTTCAAGATAAGGAGTAATTATGTGGTTCTCGTGTAGTTTTGTTTCTGTCAGCTGAAGAATTTCTTTTCGAAAATTAACTCCATTATTTGGCTAAATGTAGCTTTAGCTTTGCTGCTGAGAAGTATTTGTTTGCTTAAGTACTGCAAGCTCTGCTAGTTTTAATTCTCATACATTTCCAAGGCAGTCCTACGGTTTAAACAAGCAGTTCTTCCGAGCCACATGCATCCGTCATACACCCCATAGTACATGCAAACGCTGTTACGAGGTATTTATCATCCAATTTCTAGCAGCGTGCTGTGTAAGTGGGAGAGTGCATACACCCATCACGGGGTTTAGGTTTGCTGAGAAATGGATCGTTTCTTTCCCCCCCCCCTCGCTCTCTCTTCCCTCTCAGCCTCTCTTCAATCTCAGTAATGCAGAGAAGAGCCCTGAGCTCTTTTACGTGCAGACACAAGCAAAAAGCTGCATTAAGGGGACAGAGAGGAGATTTCACTGGAGAAGTAAGCTGATGAGGGAAACTATGGTAGAAAACCAGGGAGAAAAAAAAAAAAAAACATTCTCTGCCTCACCTTATGAAAGGTGAGCTCCTTGTATGATGTCTCACCCAATATTACTCTTTTTAGCAGCAACTACAGGAAAATAACAGTGTTTTTAGCACTCATATTTCCAATATTCATAAGCATTACCCTCAGCAGTACACGCTAAGTGATTATCTCTCTTTAATTTGTACTATATTTGTCCAGCTAAGCTACCAAAATGCATATGCTACATGTTCAGAACAGTTCTGAGCATACTGGTGGAGTGTGGGGGCTCATTCGTACAGGTCGGCGCAGTTTCTGAGCCAATGGTCCTCTCTTGCATTGTTGCAGAATGCGTGGGAATGATTCACCATTGTGCCTCCATATCAGCGTTGCCAGGTTGGTTGTCCCTCCGCTGCAGATATGTCAGATTTAGAGTTGCTCCCCGAGTGATTTTCTTTCTCTTTTCATGTGAAATGTAACCTGTGGAGAAATTCTTTTCCTTTGGTGCCTTTAGGAGCCATCCTGTTTTATTCCTATTCGTTTAATGCTGCTTCAGAGCAAAAAATGAGATGTTCAGCAAAGCACAACCTACAGTACAGCAAATGCTACAATAATGATGTTATTATCTGTTATCTGTTTCTCTTTTTAAGCCTGCACTGTAAAAAAAAAAAATAATAATAATAATTAAAAAAACGGTAAAAGGACTGGCAGCAGAGTTTTCAGATGGATACTAACCATACCACCCAATTACATGTAATAAACTAAAAATACAGAAGAGATTTTACAGTCCAAATTAATTAAACTACAGTATATTATTGTTGAGAAATGATTAAACAGTGGAATAACAGATATATGATGTCAAAAAACATTAATAACTACCTTCCAGGTGGACATGAATCCTTGTATAATAAGCTACATATTTAATTACAGTTAATAGATTGGCGTTACACTTAAAAAAAAAAACAGTTGGCTTATGAATTTACAGACAGTGTCCGTAATTTTACACAGTTTTGTATGAAATGAAACGTTTAAAAAAAATCGTAATTTGTAATTACTGGCATTACACTTAAAAAAACAGTTGGCTAATTATTTTACAGACTATGTATTTTACACAGATTTGTATTACATTCAAGAAACAGAAATACTGTAAAGAATTTAGTTGTTTTCTGTAAAATTAAGATTTTTTTTACAGTATGAACTTCCTGCTATTTATAAACTTCTTTTAAAAACTGTAGTCCACTGCTGAGTCAGATGTCAATGCAGGAGATTGTTTTAATAAGACTCTTAAGCAAAGGCTTGTTAATTTCATTAAAACGGAGCTCGGGGGATTTCTGGAAAGAGGTGCTTGACATCTCACAAGCATCACAACCCTCGGCCTCAGTCTGCTCTGTGAGGGGTCTGCCGTCTCATAAAAAATACATTCGACAATGGACAGTGTGCTGATGAGAGACACTTTCTTCTTTTTTCTTTTTCTTTTTTTTTTGCCTCTCAAAGCTGACATCCAATTAGCTTTGAGAAGCAGGCTAACCCGTAGCCGCCGTTTAGCCCGAACCACCAACAGCGCCTCCAAGATATCAGGACATGACATAATGAATGCAATCAACAATAATTAGGGGGAATGATGGGCTCTCACTTTGAGGCGTCATTAAGAAGGACAGGCCGGCGCTGCTCCGCTGGTGACCTCTCCCTCTTTAAACACTCCCCGCCATCAGGAAAACGGACCTCCTGCTGCATTGCAGCCTTTCATGTTAGACGTTACACAAAGCTAGGAGAATCTTTAAATGGCCAAGCAGGAAAAAAAAGACAACTTGTTATGCTATGGTTTGTGGGCCTCTTTTGAGAGCGCTTTTTATGGTTTAGGATTTAGACATTTTAGAAACCCAAAGAGGCTTCATGTAAAGTGTAAATATGAAGGGCAGAATGAGTCACAACATCATGCGACTTTACATAATTAATGGTAGATCAATGCATCCTAAGCATGGTCTGATCATGAAGGATTAAGCTTAAGGTTTATGATTCAGAGTCAAACATCATAACTGGGGATGTCTGTCAATACTGACTATCTATCTGATACCAGTGCTCACTTTTTCATGGATATATATACACCAGTAAGTCACTGCACTGGGATAGTGCAGCAATAAAATGTACATCTTCAATGCGGTGGAGGAGTCCATAAGTAAAATGAAATTACCCTGGGAAAAGTTAGTGGGCCAACCAGTAAGCCCTGCCACCTGTGTGGCGAGTTTTCTAGTCATTGTTTCACCTGCAAATAATGAAACCGATGCTTACATGCAGGGTTTTGTTTACAGTAATCAAGTCCTCAACTCAGACTGACATATTAAAGAGCAACTATTCCTGCCTGGGATTTTCAAGTCTATTGCACCTCTGATGGGCGACACCGTGGCGTGATGGTTGGCACTGTTACCTCACGGAAAGAGGAGTTTGAATTTTGACCCGGGGCCTTTCTGTGTGGAGTTTACATCTTCTCCTGTGTGTGCGTGGGTTCCCTCTGGGTGCTGCAATTTCCACTGACAGTCCAAAAACATGCAATAAGGGTGAAGCACATTTCCTGTTACAGGTGAGTGGCAAATCTACAAAGAAACAAAACAACATGGAGAATCTGCACCTAAAGAAAAGCCGTAGTGCTCCTTGATATAGTTTCTACAAGGCTCTTGTTCTGTTATTGCAGGCAGTATTTCTCATTTCATGTTTTGATGCTGGTGATGAAGAGTGCGGTAGAACAAATCGCTTCAAAATCTCCCGTAAGTGTTCACTTGGGACCGGTGAGAGTCTATGCTTTACATATATTTGATAGTCATCAAACAATTTGGCGGTCCCTTGTGTACCGTATAGAAACACTTGCATTATTTATGTTCCTTTATTTTGTCAGTCACTTATTTGTCATTTTTGCTGCCAAGGAAATGAGAGAAATTCTGCATAATTGCACTCCAGGTGCTTTCTGTAAGAATTCAAACTTTATTTAGAACTAATCTGTCATCAGGAGGAGAAGCATTTATTTTATCCTTCTACCTTGTTTTTAGTTCATGCACTTTGGGTTTAAGATGATTCTGTTTTTGGCATCAATTAATCTGGGCCACATGAGTGGTAGGAAGTGATGCAGGCTGTGCCACTTCCCTGAGCTGACCTTAAAAGACGGGGGTAGTGAGGAGGAGCAGAACAGGTAGCCAGGTGAGGAAGGCCAGGCCACAGCCACACTCAGACAGAATGTCAAATAGACGGCCTAACCTGTGGGTGAAAAGGAGGGAGCATGTCCGTGCTTAATGCTCCTCTGTAAGGAGATTGAGGTTGATAGAGTTCAAGGAAGAAAGAGGAAGAAAAAAAAAACAGACATGGGCCGTCTGCACCGGGCTGCACCTTCTACAGCTGCTCAATTATTAATATGTGCCGTCTTAAGGCGATCAGTGTGTCACCATGTTTATGTCTTTTGAGAATATGGATAAGGATCTGAATTTCATTTCACAGATAATCTTTTACATGGCAAATGGAGACAATCCAACCTATACGGAGAGGAGTGACATTTGGAAAAGACACCAGTGTGAGCAGGAGGGCGGACGGGAACCGGCTGTGATTAGAAGGCCGTGGGTGTATTCTCATGAGCCTTGAATATGAAAGATGTGCAAGGCTGCAACTGTTGTGAAAGAGGGAAAAGTCATTACTTGCTGTCTGAAGTAATTTGTGTTAAAAGCAGTTTGCATCTGAATATCTGGGCATGCAAATGCAATTAATGCTAGCGGGTGTGCTATGAAATATGAACTGCGTGGCAGGAAACATTTCCACTGAGATCAACCTCCCTGAGATTTAGTCTAATTTATGCTGAGTTTTAAAGTCATGTGATTGTTAAAGTGACACATACTTAAAGGAGATGGACGGCTTAGGAAATGTTAAGCAGATACTTTCTTGTTAACATGAAATTATTAATACCATTAAAATCAAATTGGCGACGGAAAAAATGTTAGCATTGATCCTTAATTGGTATTTATTCTCATTTGATTTCATAAAACCACTTACATCATGTTATGGTAGATAAATGAGTTTGTGCATAAAGAGTGAATTATTAAGAATTATTTACAGTCAGGGATCCTTTATAATAAAGAATTAATGGCTATGATATTTGCAATCAACAAATTATGCAGCTGACGTTTTAAGCATATGAAACCTAATGCAATTGCAAAAGGCAAATTAAGTGTTCGTTCCAGGTGCCTACTTTTAACACAGATTAAAAAAAAATTATTGCAAGTATATTCATTATTGCAAGTATATTCCATTCCTTTGCATCCAAGCATATATCATTTTCTTTTTAATTTAATTCAAACTGTTTAATATTAACACACTGGAGGGGTGGGGGGGGGTGCTTCTCTAAAACCACAGACTACTCTTTTATTCAGTTTAATTTCCTCTTTGCACAGTAAGTACTTTTTCTGCATGCTGAAAATGCATGTGCAAGCTTGCTGTTGTGGGTAGATTATTACCTCCACAGAGGAAGTAATGTCGCCTCCTTTGGTTTGTTTGTTTGTCTGTGTGTCTGTCTGTTATAGCAGGATTACACAAAACTTCTTGATGGATTTTAATGAAACTTAGTGGGATTTGCTTTACTTTCTTTAACCTTGCAAGAGTTTTTTTTTTCTCCACCATTTCCATGTCTTCTTTTCTGTAACCTCTTATCCTCTGTAGGGTTGCGGGGTAGCAGGAGCCTATTCCAGCTGTCTTTGGGTGGGAGGCGGGGTTCACCCTGGACAAGTTGCCAGTTCATCACAGGGCCACATAGAAAGACAAACAACCATTCTCACTCACATTCACGGTCAAGTTACAGTCACCAATTCACTTATATTGCAAGTTTTTGGTGGTGGGAGGAAGCCGGAGAACCCAGAGGGCACCCCAACAGACAAAAAGGAAAGACCCAGGTCCTCAGGTGGATTTGAACCCAGGACCTTCTTGCTGTGAGGCAACAGCGCTACCCATTGTGCCACCGAGGAATTTGTTTCCTACTTCTTTGAACATCGCAGGGCATTTTGGACTGATCAGATTTTGGAATGGGTGCTGAGAAAAGGGACGAATCCATGGATTTCTGTCACTTCCTTTTCCATTATGAGGCTTTCTTCGGCATTTTTTTATCAGTTACACAGAAAAAACTTGACAGATTTACATGAAACTTGGCAAAAGATGTAAATATGCTAAAAATTGAACTTTTAATTTTGGAGTAGATTCGTACAAAGTAGTGGATCCATTTTTTAATTACTTTAATGTCTTACTGGAATTTGGATTAGTTTGGATTAGTTTATTAGTGGATTAATTAAAAGGGACTGTTGGCCCTTGGTTAAGATATGTGCTTTATTTAGGCCCCTTCTAGTTTGATAATAGAATTTAAGTCCAACATTCATGCTCTCTTTATCTCTGCATACCTCATCCTGAGGGAGATATCTGGCTTTATAAATACTAAATGCTCCAACTTTGCCAGTCTGCCGTTTGGTGTTGGGTAGATATCACATGGGTGGATTTTTAGATTGCATTCAAGCAGGCTTGTTATTAATTATACATGCTTTAAATTAATATCAAAATCATTATGATCCGTTTACGCCTGAAACTTAAGATACATACATACATACATATAAATGCGACCCCTTCCATGTTCTGCTGTAGAGATTTTGATTTGAGCTAAAAAATCAATTTCTCCTCACGCTTTGTCAGCCATCCAGAAACATACAGCATGTCTCTCCCTGCCATCTGTTTGTAGAGGTAAAACAAGAAATCTGCATATGATTGAACACCAAAGACATCAGTAAGATATGAAATGATGAATCATAAAAACTTCAAGGAGATTAATTAGGCAGCGCAAAGCTGTTGATTGGTCTATAAAAAATTGGAATGGTATTTGTGTGCAGACTCTCGAGCAATCAAAACATGTCCTGACATTTATGTGCTCAAGTTTTAAGGAAAAATCAAAGGAGTTGGCGCTGCTAGGGTGCACACAGTGTGCCAGGAAATCATTTTAATGTGCTGAGCTGAACATATGCCCACTGCATTCAAGCATTTCTGCATGGATCAGGGCCTTGATCAGTAAGCTGGAGCTTCTTTTGACCGCTTGCAGCGTCGGATCACATGACTGACATCCCTCACATTGTTAGACAAAGTAACATGAGCCGTCTCCAAAAGTGCACAATCAAGGACAGATTGCATTGCCAAAGCTGAATGGCAAGCACAAAACATTCACATCTCTGCATCATCTGCATAATAACTACTTGAGTTGCACGCTGACTCTTTTCTATGTATAGATATTCCTGTGTATAGATTATATATAATTAAGACATCCTCTCATTCAGTGGCTTGATAATCAAACTGAATTGTCATTTGTTTACGGCCAATTTTTCTCCATTGTTCTACGTATTTCTGTCTTAGTGATTGACATATTTGTGCCACCAAAGCAATTTCCAGTCTACACAGAAGCTGCATTAGTGCTTCATAGCAGCAGTTAAACTAGCATATTTCAAAGATTTACTGTAAAAATTTCACAGTCTTATTTAAGTACAGAAGCTGGCTTTGAACATGTATTTGATACCGTTGTCTGGTTTTTAGTATAAAAGAAAATATCTAAAATAGTTCGTTTGCTCTTTAACCCTAACTAATCTCAGTCCTAATGGTTTAGCCTACAGAACCCAAGCAATGGAGGTAATGAGTACTAGCCAATCAGAGGTGGAGTCAGAAAGGTTGTGACTTCACCAATTGGATTCTGCTTTATTACCTTATCTTGAGGCCCGATCTCAAAAACGGTCTTTCAATCAAAATGTAGTTTTAAGACATTTTTTTTGTGAGACCTCTGTTGCAGAATATAACAAACGGATATGTTTAGACAGTGATATAAAAAAAAAGACAGAAATAAGAAATGTATGTTGCACTGATCTGTTTTCACCTGTTCGTGTCATGTGAATGATATAGTAATCTATGTTAAGTCAGCCATGACAAGTTCTGATTTGAGCATTCATTTATAAATCACATGTAGGTCTCACATGTGGGAATCTGATTTTCTACTATTTACATTCAGTCGGTTCCTGGATTACATCTTTATCCTCTGTGGAGTGAGAAAAATGTCAGGCTTTAACACTTTTGCACACTTTCATCAGCAGCATGAACAGCCATTAGTTACTCAAGTCTCTCCTGGCCTCCTGATCTTCGCTCAGTCTGCACCGCTCACCGCAGACACTTACATCCAAATCCGCACGTGGCTTTTTGTGTGTGGTAGTGAGTGCAGGCTTTTAGCTGGATGAGCCTGCATCCCTTTCCCACAGAAATCAATTAGACCTGTCAATGGCCATCGATCTGCGAGGCTCGGATCGACCCAGCTGATGAAGGATTAGAGATGTCATGGGGGGAGGTTACTGTCTCAGCCTCTGCGTCTCGGTGAACCTTGACATAAAGGCACACCATCTCCTCCCTACTTCCTAGAATAGGGACTTGTTAGCCTTTGTGGTCTCCAGGAAGCAAGCCGCACCATAATTGAATAACAGTAAGGTGGCTACATCAGCAAAGGCTTCGGAGATGTGTTCCCTTCCTCTGTCAATCCACTTAGATGATAAATGGTTCCCACAAAAAGGTTTTAGAGGGTAAAGCTGAAAGGTGCCGCACAGCGTGACCAGTCAGAACAAATACGGGTAAGACGGGGATTAGTGTGCAATGACAAAGACAAAAGATGGCAAGACACAATAAGATAAAGTGCATATATTTTAGGCATCCCTGGGAGCAAAAACTGGCTTTTGAATTGCATGGTAACCCATAAAAGAAGAAAAGTACTAAATTAAGGGTCTGCCCATGCAAAGCTTTGCCATACTGAAAGAAAATATAGCTTTAAAACATCAAAAATTATATAAAATTCTACTGAAAGTGGTCAGTGCTTGTGTCATATTATCACTAATACTGAAATAATGACCATGCGCTCAAGCATATCAAAGCATAATGCTTTACATTCACTGACTGATGAGATCTATTACTCTTAAAATTAGGTTTAATGTTCCTTTGGGCAGCAGGTGATTTTGACCGTCAGGGTATCCGCCTCACTGGCTCTGCAACAGAGCACTATAACCAAAATAGTAGGGAATCAATTGTGTGTGTGCACACGCAAATGTGTGTGTGTGTGTACCTTTGTGCATAAGTGCGTGTCTGCGTGCACTGCTACTGCGAGCGTGAGCGCTAACGAATCTTGATTGTCAGGGTGTGAGTAGTGTTTATGAGAAATAATAACGCTTGAGTGAAATCCCGGCAGCGTTTAGCTGGGGCATTAATGGAGACAGAGACATTGAACCAAAATGTATTATTCAGCACTTAAAAGCACAGAGCATCTGCTCAAAGCAGTTTAAAGCCCCTGTCCAATTCCATTGCTGCTTAATATTTCACACACTCGCTGATAGGGAGGAACATTACTTTAGGAGCAAATAGAGGAGCCGGATATTCTGACCTTCAACAATGGAGGGCTTCAAAGGTCAAAAGGCAGTGACGCCAGCATGAAGACGGTTATAGAAAACATTCTTTTGAGTGTGTATCTATATACTTTTATGGCGGTTCTCTCATGTCTGCATGTAGGAGATGCTCCACGTCCCTTTGTTTCAGTTTCAAATATCCAAATCCACACAAGCCTACGTCATCCATTCAAGCCGGCCTGCAGCTTTTCTATTGGATGACACAGTGGCACCTGCAAACAGATTGCAGCAGCAGGATACATCAGCCATTTCTCAGAATCTGACATTTATGGGTCTTGCTTTTTTTCCATGTAACCCATTCAGCTTCCAGTGTCCTTGCATCACCCCCCCGATGTCTGTCAGAAAAAGTTTGCAGTTTCGCCTGAGCTGTTGATAGTTTTTTTAAGGGAGGCGTTTTTGTGCCACTGACCGGTTCTTCGCCCTCGGGGTGACAACAGGAGGAACATGCATTTCTACTTGTGCTTGACTCGCGCATTGCCTGAGGCAGACACCTATCTTTGCCTCCACTCTCAGCATCGTCAGTCCCACAAAGTGCCAAATAACAACAGTGTTGTGTGCATGTGCTTTCCTGGAACGGCATGTCTGTGCTTTGTTTGATTCATTATCAGTTAAGACTTGCAGAAATGATGGAGAGGAAGAGTTAGTGAAACGGTGCAACATATTACCAGCTGTTCGTATAAAAAAAAAACAACACTCAGTTTAGTTTATTTCTTTTGCAAAGAAGATTTCACTCAAACTGCAGATTAGTGACTTGTAAAATGGGTTTCTGTAAAAGAATGACATCGATGCTTTGAATAAAAAGACTGAGATGCTTTTTGTTCAGCAAAGGAATTGAGATAAATAAAACATATCACATCTATAGGTTCAATTTTCTCAGATCTAATGAAATATCTATAAAGTAACATGGTCCCGAAACTCACCGCTGGGCTGGTCAGAGCTGATTGCTACAACAATGAGGAATGAGTTGTGTTTGAACTCAATGTGACTAGGATTAACCAGAATTTGTTCATTTAAGCCTGAAATTGACCGATCAGTGATCAAAGATCAGTGTTTTTAGAGTGTAAGAGTAATTCGAATCGATGTACGAATACATTTCAGTCAGCTACATGAGTACGGGTATTCATTTGGATGATACTGGTACTATGTAAAGATACATTATCTCCACCAGATAATGCACTGAGTACTTGCTCAACCCTATTAATGACTTTTGAGGGAAATATCTGGCTCCTAAGCTGATAAATGTTCTACTATGTTCACCAGCTAATCTCGAACTGTCTCTCGAATTGTCCCTGTTTGATGCTGAGCAGGAAATGTGCAGTGGGTTTTTTTAGAGGTTCTTTTATTGTCGTCACAGCTGCCAGCTGTGAGAGCAGTGAGAGTGAATTAAAACAGTTAAGTGGCAAGCTGGCCCACCGAACAATGCTTTGAAACTCTGAAACGCTGAAGGGAGCTGTAGAGTGATAGTCACAATTCTCCGTAGGCTCATCACTCGGCTACATGTGACCCCTTTCACGCTGTCACTTCATTTTCACATGCAGTGATGGATTGGGATTATAATGGCATTGATTACTGCCACTTGGAAGAGGGAAAAACAGTTCGAGCTAACACACTTGCTACCTGTCACATCCATTAGCCTAGCTGCTAACTGGACAACAGTTCAGTAGTAGTACAATAATATTCAAAAGACCATTTTTAGCATTGATTCTTGGTTTTAAAAAAATATATGTATATATATATATATATGTATATAAAAATTACTCTCTTGTTTTGACAAGCAAGGCACGACAACTGTGTACGGACACAACGAAGAAGAAAAAAGTGGGAAAAGAAACCTCCATGCTCAAGTCTCGATGTATTTAATGGCCTCATCTCGGTCAATCCTTACATCAAATCATCATGAAAATTCTTCGCAGTCATGGTGAAAGTTTCTTACTTTTGTCAATGTCGGCTTGTAGATCATTGAGCTTTCGTCCTCTGCTCCACTTTGATCAGAATATTCCCTTTTAACGCTCAGCTGGAACGTAGCGCCGGTTGTCACCTTCACTGTGCATTTCATTCCCTCTAATCAACCACACCTGGCGATACACCTGGCACTGATGTCATTAGCTGAACTCCCTGATTGCACCGAACCACCAGCCTCTCTGTGTCTGATTCAAATCTCTTGATCAGCCTGGAAAACATAAGATTAGATACCTTTAAAGATTAATTATTACTTAAATCCTGAGAGGCTAAATTATTTTCTTCATCTAAAAGCTTCATAATGGTCAAAAGTGCTATTTACTTGAATTTTCTTTTCATTCAAATGCAAATCAAACAGATGAGTGTTGTGTTTGTGCAGTTAGGGGCAAATTAACCTAAAAGCTAACACTTACTGATCTCATTAAGACAGCAGCATGGCAGCAAGAAGTCTTCCTACCTTCTTCTATCCTTATTTGTTTTGTTTCTTCACCCACTCCTGGATGAGACTTCTTCTTCTCCATTAGACGGAGAGGCAGAAATGGTAGGACAGAAGTTACCAGCTAAACAGGCCTTAGGGAAGAGGAGGGAGCAAATGATAATCGACAGATGCTGCAGTGTCTTAAGAGGACTTTCCACGGGGAGAGTAGAAAAAGAAAAGCACGCTCCCTCTTCCTCGTAGCCCTTGACATCCAGGAGGGAAGGAGGTAGAAAAGTGAGCATCAGGGAAAGGAGGGTGAAGGAGGGCAAGGGAAGGAAGGAGCATTTAGGAAGAATTGTGTGCCCTGTGCCCTCATCAACAGGTCTTCCTATTCGCTGGGGTCCAACGGCTCCACTGACACAATGAATAATTCCAAATGTCCTGTGGCCCTGGCGCTGACCTGGCGAAGACGGTATAATTAATGCATAGCTTGCTCTTGCAGTCACATATGAGAGGAAGTAGATGCAGATTTGGATTATTAGATAATATTGTTAGAGGGAGAAAAAAAAGACTTCCACAGCTGCCTCTTTCTCTTAGCTGTAGCGTGCACATTATGCATACTATAAGTGCTTGCATTTGCAGACTGCGACAGTTTAACGGGCCCAATGTCATACAGATATCTAGCAATGTCAAGATTTGTATTTCTCTGTGTTTCCAATTTCATGAAACAGTGATGCGTGACAGCAGTGACAAGAAGTCGGTGCCGCACTGCCCAGGTATTCACAGAGCAGTGCTGACATGGCTGTTGGATTTCACTTTTGTCCATCCTTTGTCACTTTTTGCAAAGCTCTCATAAATTAAATTCCAACTGTCCCCTTAACGTTTGGATGAAGTAAGTAAGTAACTAAAACTTTATTTATACAGCACCTTTCTAAACATTAAGTTACAAGGTGCTTTACATAATGAAGAAACCATAATTCACATCTACAGACTCAGCTGATTTGATGGGAGAGGGGAGGTTGTTCCAGAGTTTGGGTGCAAGGGCAGCAAATGAGCATCGCCTTTGGTTTTGAGTTCGGTCCGTGGTACAGACAGAAGGTTTGAAGAAGAAGAAGACAGATTGGATGATCTATGGGGTCGGTCGGTGGTGTATGGGGTCAGCAGCTCACAGATATAGACAGGGGCTAAACCATGAAGTGCCTTGAAAGGGATTAAAAGACTCTTAAAGTAGAGGGGCTAAAAGCAGCTGAGTTCTGGACCAGTTGAAGTCTTGCCAGGGCCGTTTGACTCAGGCAGGTAAAAAGAGAATTACAGAAGTCAAGGCGGAGAAAAAAATAAAGGAGTGACTGATGCGTTCGAGGTCAGAGGTTTGAAAGCAATGGTTTGATTTTTGCAATATTTCTCAGATGGAAGTAACAGGATTGAACCAGTTTATTGACATGATGATCAAATTTCAAATGAGGGTCAAAATTAACAATGAGATTTCTGCTGGGGGGGGGCGCAACAAAGTCGACATCTGATTCCATCAGCTTTGTTGCATAATTTTTCCTTTAGAAAATGATTTTAGATCTAACTCACTAAAGGTCGTATCCTCTGACACTGCTGCCATCAAATATGTAGAGGCTTTTGTCACCATTCATTACCGAAATAACAAGATGCATTAGTGTTATTCAATCTTGTACTGTCTGACCTTTGACCTCTCACAGTTTATCCACAGGGCTAATTCTCTTTCTTTCTGTTATATTGACACCGAACACCCCGCTCCTCCAGCCAGCAGGTGAAAACAATCCTCCTCTTCTTGCTCCATTTCATTCGTTATTATGTTAATTATATGTTCCCTCCAAAGTCAGCCTTGAATTGGGTATGTCTGCTGGTGATTAGCTTCACTCCCATCCTCGGCTGTGAGCTGAATACAGTATCAGTCTGCATACGGTCAATACGAGGAACGTCTGCAATCCCGACAACTTCCTCCCCCCGGTAGGCTTGACCTTGCACATGTCCTGAAATAAGAAAATCTTATTGATGTCTGAAATATAGCTGACCCATATCTGTGAGGAGAGAGCGGGGTTGTATTTTCCTTCAATATGTTTTCCTTTCAACCCTCACGCATGCAAATGACAGCCCATTTGATACATGCTGGGAATGAGAAGGAAAAAAAAAAAAAAAAAAAAGAACGCTCGCTTATCAGTTCATTTAACTGCTGAGCTTTGAATGTGCAGCTGGTTTGCCCAAGAGAGTCTGAGCTATTTGATGGTGTTTACAAATGTATTCGCTCAAATTAAAAGCTGAGATATTATTAAAAGTTTGGAGATATATAAAGGAGCTTGGAATTGTTTTATTCAGTACATCTGTTCAATCCCCCTGTTCTTAATTTAAAACACTGGGGCATCTCCACTCATGTCACACATAGTAGCAACTGATTAATTGAACAACTATTTATCCTAATGAAGCAACACTCCACCAATTTTACCCACAAAGTTAATTTACTCAATGTAAGTGCTACTTAGCCTGTGAAAACAGTTCTATAATGTCCTCTATGGCTTTGGAGGGAGGTTTTTAAGTCTAGAGAATTAGTTGTGATGATATCATCAGGGTTATATCATTGTGAGCTCGGAGAGTACAATTTCATTACAGTGGGCTTTTATTACAAACTTGGGGCATGGAACTTAAAAGACCTCTGAGTTCGCCAGGTTTGGAGGGTTTAACAAAATTAGGCTACATGAATGAAATTGCAAGATCCAGCGTTCTTAATCAACATCAGGGACCACAAATGGTACTAAATGTAGTTTTTCCAAATAGGAAATACATGGATGCAGTCTTTTAATTACACTATCAATTAACGCTGGCCACGCTCTACAGTATCATGCTGATTACAACAGACACTATATTAATTTTTCCAAAGAAAAAGGGGATGTTAACTTGCTCATTGGTCTACGTCCCCCTCCCTAAGGGGAAAAAAAACTCTAATTTTCCTAATTATGTGACATAGAAGGACATCTAGAAATAAGGTCTTACCCTTACTTTGTCCTCTTTATGCTGCCGAGTGAAGACAGGGAGGGTGTATTGCCACGAACACCACGTTATTGTTCCACCACTCGCAGGCAGCACAGATGCTAGAAAGCTGTCAAAACTGGCTTGATCCTGATTTGGGGTTAATTAAACTTGCAAACCCTGCGGCGAGACGGGCGTCCAAGGCCAGGGCTGAAGAGGACACAAGCTTGAGGTCAGCAGGACCTTGTTAGGTGGAGAACAGGCTTGACACAACAGCGATGGGAAATGGTTTGTAAGGTTCAGAGAAGGGCAGAACGAGTAGGCCACAGCTGCACTCTGGGAAGGTGAAAATGAAACTGCTTCAGCGAAGGCGTGGGAGTGCGGTTGTTCCGGCCGACGAGCGGGTAGCGACGCGAGACAGATGATTGCCAGCAGCCCCCTCCTTTTCGAGCTGAACGTCGATGAGAGAAACATGTTGGATGAGCAGCTGTACAGGAGCTTTTCGCTTCCTGCCAGCTTGTTCAGCAAGGTGACCTTAAACTAGTTTGGCGGTGGTCCCAAGGCCCAAGCTGTGAATCTCGCAGGAGGGTTTAGTGGCAACAGAAATCACTCTGCCACTCTTGCCAACAATTATGAGAGCCACGTCTGTGAACACACTTTTTTACTGTCTGCAGCCTCTCAGTGAAAATGAAACAATACAGCTGAATGACAGTGAGAAATTACACCTTGGGTTTAATCTTAGTTTTAGCTGGTGGGTGATATCGCCGGCACCTACAGTATGTTTTATGACATCACAGATCAGTCCAAGCCAAAAATAAATGATCTTGAAACAAGTGACAGGTGTCTGCAATTTCAAGTGTCATCAGTCATCTTGAGCATGACTTTTTAATTGTCTTTCTTTTATATCCAACCTCCATGCATTGAATTAACACCAGTGTGCCACTGTTGCCACTGTGTGATTTTCTCACCTGAAGATCAAGTCATATCATTAGCACCCATACAGGAATGTGTATATATATATGAAGTGACATACTGTATAGAGGCAGCTATTCTCATAAATTAATAGGTCGCTTTTGACATTTTCAAGTAACTTCAGTCATATAGCCACAGCTACTGCAAGAAGGAGGACTTAAAAGTGAGCCTTTGGGACCCGGAACCAATCAGTGTGTCCCTATACATCAAGGACTCCTGTCTCACGGGTGCCTTATTTTTCGTCAATAGAAAGGTCTTTGTGTTCCAAGTCTCCCTTAGCACTACATCTCTAACATTAGCTAAAGTTAAGTATTTGGAGGTTATATCACTTTGGGCTATATTGTGTGCTTGTGTCTGAAATGTTCTCATGAGAATACAGTCAAATTAGTGAAAAGTTATTCTATGCATGATTTAGAAGGGTTTGGTTTGTTTGAAAGTATGAGATTAAATCACTCACATCTACAAAATGTGAGAAGATGGCACAGCGCAAAACGAGATGTGCTTTTGAAGATCAAGATAACATTAAAGTCAAGTGTGTAGGATTTAAAGGGCAGAGATGGAACATAATAATGATAATTATGTTAGAATGAGCCTTTTATATCTGCAGAGGGAGCGTGTCCTCTTCCACAAAGACCAAACACTTGGTCTTGAGCAGGCACTTAAAGTTTTTACGTATTTGTATTATGGCCATAACTGGTGTAGTTTGATGGTAAAAGTTAGCATTATCTAGGTTGCTAGCTGAAAAGGCTGGTGCTCGGTGTGTTTAGCCACCAGAGTTTGCAAAATGATGCTAGATAGCTAGCCACAGAGTCTCCACAGCATCACTGATGTTAAAAACTAATAAACTGTTATTGACCAATCACTGCTCTAGACAAAGGCATGAAATGTCATGAAAACGTGGTCAGGAAAAGTAGACAAGTGTATGCTGCACTGATATAAAATTAGCATTTGAGTATGTTTTGGCCACCTCCTGAACCTAAACATAAGTCCAGTTCTTGCTCTCTTTTAGCTCTGTTTTTGGTCTCCACCAGTTCCTGAGGGCATCATCTGGGTCTTCTGGTGACAGAAGTGACCATATTTGGAAGAGTGGGTGGAGCTGGAGATCATACGCTTTGCTATGCCTCTATCTTAACTGGATCGGATTGAGAACCTGAATCTGTCTTTTTCTTTTCGGTTTTGAGGCTTCACGAATTCGTAGGTGTAAAGTTTTTTATTTGTGCATTAAGTGATTGCATGGCATCAACATGGGTTTATCTGTCAACAGAGGATGTTTGAATTGCAGGCGAGGGATCATCCTCTTCCCCTGTTTGTCTTGCCATCCTACTGTGACCTTTTGCAGAATTCCACATTTACCGGCGGGAGGCACAAAGCACATGTTGTGCAAAGGCCACTGCAAAAGTGTGGATCCTGAAGGGAGCACAAGTGTGTCAAAAACCTCAACACAGATGCCTTAAACAATTGCACCGCTGCTATTGATTCCTAGCTTTGTCAATCTTTTTCTTTTTCTTTTTTATTGAATGCACAGGGTTACAACCTTATCTCTTTGCAGGAAATGTAATAATTTCTCTCTGATTTCAGACAGATTATTTTTGAAACTGCATGTTACAAAAAATACATAATATTCTAGCAACAATCTTCTTTGCAATTGCTGTTATCCTGGGTTACAAAATGTTTTATTATTGTCTTTTTATTTATATATTTGTTTTCTTAATCTTGCAGAGACAGTAGAGTGGAAGGTCATTATGGGCAAACATGTCATCACCTCACTCAAAAACTCCTCAGCAGAAGAAGAGATAAGTAAAACAAGCCCATTCTTATAATTCAAGGTAATAGCTTTTTCAGCTCATTTACATCAGAAAACAAAACAAAAGGTTTTTAGAGTGTGTGTGTGTGTGTGTGGCAGTTAAAGCAAACTTGTCGAACTGGAAACAGAAATGAGTGCGTGTTTCGTATTTTGTATTTCAACAAATAAAGTAGGCGTCAACAGTGAGAGATAGACAAGGGAGTGCCTGGTGTTTTGGGAAAATTAATAGTATTCTTTTGCCATAGTAATTATAGCTGATAAATTATGTGTAAACAGTGCAAATTCTGTTTGATCCACCTGAGTAGCAACACATTCAATAATTCATGTTAAGTTTTGTTTTGGAGAAAAGGGTGAAATGCACACAGCACTACATGAATATTGAATTTGAAAGGGGCTTAATATAGAATAAACAACAACGAGTGAATAATGTACATTTTTAGATCTAGATAACAGTATTAGCTGTACAGACATTCATCATCTCCAAAGGATGAGTCTGAATGACTTGGCTGATCCCCTGACTTTTTCGTCTAGCGCCACCATGAGGTTCACTTTTGTGATTTTGAAAAAAATTCATTCATAATTCCAAGATGAGATATTTATTTTTGAATGAAATGTCTTAAAGCTATTGGATGAGTTGCCATCAAATTTAATACAAAGATTCATGCTCCTCTCAGGCTAAAATGCAACAACTACACTGATCCTTTACCTTAAAAGCAGAACTTTTCTGTCTACTTCCCTACAAAGTCAATAGCATGGCTGTAGGCTGTAGATTCTGTCTTGTTCTGTAGAATTGACTGTATACAAAGATGAACAACATGACACCAGCCCAAAAGTGAAGCTGAATGTTCTCGATCACCCCCTGGTGAACTGGCTGGAGTAAAGGTCATAAATCCCACTCAGTGTTTCCCTTAGGTTTATTGGTTTGGGAGGGCGGACTGGTGGTGGGGGGCGCCTTCAAAATGAAGGAGTATATACAGTACCAGTCAATAGTTTGGACACAGTTTCCCATACACTTGAATGGGAAACTGTGTCCAAACTTTTGACTGGTAGTGTACATATATAAATATAATTCTGAAATATATTTTTTGTGTGTATGCCAATATATATTTTCAGTGAATAGGTAGGCTATTGTACATTTATTATATTCCATCAGTTATCTTCATCGTCCTGGCCACATGGTGTAGCCGTAGCCTTGTCTTTAATTGTGGTGAGTGCTTATTAGCAGGAGTTTTAGAATTATTGCATTTTACTGTCCTCTATCAAAATATAGTATATGTGCTGTGTGCTCCAAAAGATTGTTAATGAGCTGCGGGCTAAATTATGTGAGGGCCCACGTGTGCCTGCATGTAATGCACTGTAAATGCTACAATTTCAGCCTTTTGTCAGTTTAAAACTGAGTCTTCCATTGTGGCTGAATCACCTTCATCAGGAACTATTGTCAGATGCACAATGGCAGTCACAGTCATTCACACATAAATGCGTCCTCACACCTGCTCATTATCATGTAGACGTCATCCAAAATGGTACCACTTTAGCGACATCAGAGCGCAGTGTTAAGCACCGGTGCAAAAGTGCACCCCCCCCCCCCTCTCTCTGTTAAGAGGTACCTGGCAGGAGCAGTGATTGGAATAGGTGTGTGATTGGACAACTTTTTCCAGTCTGGAAAAGAAGGGGGGACAAAACAAAGCCAGTTTTTAGACTAGTTGTAATGCAGCATGCTTTCAATTCGAATTTCCTGGATCTGCACCTTAATCCAGATCTGCCCCAAAATCTAATAACCTGTTCTCCATTCTAAGGGCCACGGCTCTACAAAATTTCATCAAAACCCGTGACGAACTTTTTGGTCATCCAATCATATCCACATTAAATTGGGAAAAGACAGTAGTATGCTTGTATTTTTTTTTCTTTTATTATACCTGAAGTTACTTAGAATACTTTTATTTTGATACTTTTGTACTCTAATTCATACTTAAAATTACTACTTTTTTTTTTTTTGCAAAGTCACAGTACTATTACTTGAATATAATTCTGGGCTACTTTGCCTATCACTAACTTATAATGACGGGAGGGTAAAACGAAAGATGTTGGGCATTATGGGAAAATTTGGAATTTTTCATCTTTGGCTTTTATTTTTTACATTCCTATTGGTCTTTTTCATAGAACTGTATCTGCATTGATTCGGTGCAACAAAAACCCTCATACAAAGCGCTTATCTGGACCAAGATTACATACAGAGCAGTGACTGAAGGTGTGAGTCATGCCCTTAATCTATGTTAATATTAAAAGCCTGATAAATGTGAGAAGGGGCTCAAATGGGAGTTGGGGTGATTAATACTGTTTTATTTATGGCAGTCATATTCTGGGTGTCTGAAATATTGTCCTCCGTAGATAACAGCAGCTCAATATGAAAAACGGGGCAGCTGATGCACTAACTTCAGCAAATGTGTGTTTGTTTGTTTTTTTGTTTTCCAATTATCCATGTGGGCATATATCCTTGTTAGATGAACCACTTTAGTTGGAGAGGAGAGTCCCATCAATAAATGTGCATATTGTGCCAAATGTACGTTCACCGCTTCAGGCTGCAGTTGACCTCTTTGTGTCTGGGGCGATCACTGGATCTTACCGAGAGAACAGGGCAGGAGCCTCATCATCTGCACACCAACTTCTGTGAAAACATCTGTGGGAGCAAAGATGCCCCTCTCTGTTGTCATCCATCTCTCTTCCTTCTGCTTCGCTGTCACTTTCCATCTTTCCTTCAGCATATATACTGCAGCCTCCGCCGCCTGATTCTACCTCATTATAGTGGCTCATTAGGCCAAGTCGTGATCATGGTTGGAGGCCACATCCACACTATTAAATCATCTTTTTCAGTCAATCTGGTCTTCCATCCACACATAAAGAAAACTGCGCTTCTCAAAAAAAACACTCTCTGGAGAGTGTGAATCTGAAAGTGCCGTCTGATGCGTTTATGTGGACAAAGAAAACGGAGTATTTGCGGAAGCTCTGGCTTAAGACTGAAGCTTGATATTTTTTTTACAAATCAAGACAAACAGCATGAATTTATGTTTCTGTACTAAATTGTTAATCCCATTTATAAATAATAAAAAAGTAATAAACAGCTTTACAACCACCCTGTTCTCCCTCCCAGCATGTCAAGTACAGCATCTTGGTCAGTCGCCCCACGCTTCAAACAATGAGACTGTAAGTACCCCTATAGCCTCATTTCAGAAAATGCCCCTCTAGCATAGTAGCAGATGGTTGGATGGGTCAAACAAGACTTTGCCCTAGGAGATCCGGGTTCGAGAACCACATGTAATCGAAAGTAGGAGTAGAGTAGTCGAGCCAGGAGGAGTATTTCCTCTCTGACAGTCAAGATGGGTCAAAGCCTTTCTTTCCTGTGTTTGTTGGGGCAGGGCTAGCTCTTCGCCTCTGGTTCAAGACTCAGGTTGGGTAGCGGCAGGTGGCAACGCATTTGGAAAACGCAGATATTTTGGCCTTGTATGCACTCTGGGGTCTTCGGTTTTGGGGAACTTTTTATTGCACTTACCGACTTCATCCTCAACTCGGTTTAATGTCACTAAACCCATCTCCTGTACTTCGCTCTGTGTGTCTGTGTGTGAAGCATGGATAAGCCACGCCCTTGGTAGGAAAACAAGACCAGAGCAGAGGAGAGTAGCGTTATTGATCAGGATAGCAAAACTGAAATGAAATGAAAAGAGTCCACATGTAAATTACGTGAATTCCATAAATAAAATATTTTATGCCTTTCCTTTTGGGGGGACTGGCCGCCCCTCCAAATAAACAGTAGGGGAAACACTACAATTTTGTTTTTGAGAATACTATGCATACGAAATTAGACAGGATGGTGGCTGGAAAGTTTTTACCATCTCCAGGACTATATACATGCACACAAACTCACACACACTCAGAACATTGTGTTGTCTTTTGTCTTCAGTCACTTTTTTTCCACTTTGCACTCCTAGAATGTCAATCAGCAGTTCATGTACATTAATAACACTGAGATATTTCACACTAATCTACACCTGAATAGAATACATTTAGGGCATTGTGGCAGCTGTAGTCATTTTCAGCACCTTAATGTGTTATCCATTTACCTTGAATGAATTTCCACCATAATTTAAATGTTGCAGGTTGGGGAGCATCCCATCCTGCCTACAGTGGCAGCTCTTTGTGTGCTTTGTATTTCATTGATTTTTCCTTGTTTTTCCAAGTTCAAGTCATGAATTTTTCAATGGTCTACATCTACTCTTGAAGCATACCCAAGCATTTAAATGAGATTGGTAAAGGAGGAGATGTTTACCTTGGAGTTGTGCCTGTTGTTTCCTCCAGTAGCGGCGGGGTTTATTACACACAGAATATGATGAAACTCTGCTCAAAGTGCTGGACAAATTCGGATGACTCCGCACTTTGAAGTGGCGGTTTAAGGAGGGATAAATCTTTGGGATTGCAACCTGTCAAAGTCAGCAAAGACGCAGATAATGAGACATTTTGGCAGCGTGTACTGCTTCCTCTGATTCCGCCAACAAGTTATGAACATCTCTGAGTCACATTTACACATTCACATGTACGAACACACTGTCGCAGAGGTGAAAAGGGCAACATGGCTGACTCAAAGACAGTTTTAGCAGATAAATTAACGGCCTTCCTCTATCACAAGGTCTAAAGCGACACCAGAAATATGGAGATATCCTCCCCTCCTTGTTGATTACTTTAATCGAATCCCCTCTCTCCGGGATTTCACTGAGGCTTATCAGGAGGCAGGTTGGCTAGGAATCTGTCTTCCTTGCTAAGGTGTAGAGTCTCAGGGACAGAACACCTTCCTGAAGCGCCAGACAAAAGCCCCCAAGCGCTGCTGAGAGTGGCAGATATCACTGCACCCTGCAGCTCCACAATCACAAATGCATACATTTAGTCAAAAATACAAGGGACTTTGCTGTTAGGGAGATAATGACACCACCAATCCTGTGCAAACGCGTGACTGGGAGGGGGAGGAAAAGTAACCAAGGTTACAGAAAGGGGAAATATTGTCAACAGAAAAAAATGCAAATCTTTTTTTTTTTTTTTTTATTCCTGCAAGATGAATGATCTTCACATATTCCCCATTACTACTGATGGCGTACTGACTGGATGGGCAAGATGTGACTTTTATCTATACGGCTCAGCAAGGACGCTTACATCAGTGACAAACAATGTTTTATTGGGACAATGAGTTTCTCTGCAGATTGAGTAACGGTCTAAACGGCATAATATATATAGACAGGCAGCTACTGTAGGCTGTCGATGGAGAACCTCTCTGCGACGGTAAAGCAGAGAATGGCACACAGTGAGTAATTGAGAACATCCCAGACAGGATGTGGTTACAAGTGAGATAGATTACAGCGAGTTGAAACAGATGCAAAGGAAACTAATGAGACAGTATTTCAGTGATTGTCCTCAGCTAAGAATAAGCATCAATGGAGACAAGTCTGAGACATTGGTCCTCTCTTTAGGCAGCATTTAGATCACTGTCTCACCAAACCCTAATTGCAAGGTGACTATTATTTGAGACACTAGACGATGACGCCGGACTCAAATGACGGGTATCTCCGTGCAGCTTTTAATGAGCTGTGTTGCTGTAAACATACTTTCATGCTCTCCATTGGTAATTATGATAGAAGAAAGCACCTCGAGGCATCCTCTTTCACAATTATTTTACTGATATTGTTTGTTGCTGTGCTTACCATGTGTCAGTTAAATCAAATACAATGCAAAACTGCCTGAAGAATAGTGTAATTATTATAACTTTAGCTCAGTATTGAGTTATTCTTTTGAACAAACACAATCAAATGAAAGAAGTGCTTTCACTAAAGGGAAGCGCGTTCTCCGAGTGGCTCATTTAAAACAGCACTTAAAACTCGCAATTGAGACCAGACATGTCATACAAACAGCAGAATTAGTTAAGGAACATTTGCAACGATTGCAGCGAATTTGCTGCAAACAGGACTCTGGTGTTGTGTTGCCTTATAAAAATTAATTTGTGTGTGTGTTTTGAGTGTTTTGCCTTTAAACCTGCATTAATATATATTTTTATATGTATTCATATGGCTTCAAGTATAGTGTGATGTGTGAAGATTTTCGTTTTATAGTCGCAAATTTCTTGTTTCGTTTCATTCTCACCTTTCTCAGCTACACGCGTGCTTTAACTGCAGCAGACGGTTTTATGAGAAAAACAGCTCTAGAGGTGGTGGAGCCCAAAACTGAGCTTAAAAGAGAGTGATTATTGGACCAGGTCACCAAAAATATAATGTTAGCAAACAGTTTTAAGGCACAGTTATACGATAATAAAGTGTCGGTACTTTGTCTTGCTGCCAAAAATCAAGTTTAAATATTTAGGTTTTGTTTTTGTATTGATTTCTTTATTGGGATATGCAATATATAAACCAAAACAACCGTTAAATTAGATATAGATCCCATTTTTATGTAGAACATAAATCAAAAACAGTGATACTGTACCTGTCTCTGTAGAATATCCCCCAAAACAAATAAACAAAAAACATAATAATACTACTAATAATGATAATAATAGTAATAGTAATAAGTGAAAAGATAAATAAAGAATGGAAGAAAACTTTAATAAAAAGGAATAGAAAAATGAATTAAAAAAAGAGAGTAGGGGGGGGGAAGTATTTTAGTTTTTCTACCGAGCCCCTAAAGGGAAAAGTTTCCGGTGCCCACAGAAAACTGTCTGGTGTGCAGGGGAAACATTCTAGTGTACAAAAGAAAGTTTCAAGTGCTCACAAGAAAATATTTCGTGCTCACAAGAAAGTTTCCCGTGAGCACAAGAAACCCTGTAGGGTAGCTTCAGATGCAGATCTGGCAAAAGACCATTTTGTTCATCCTACTGAGAGAGTGGATATATTCACCTTCCTGAAAATGCAAAATATACCTGATAACATCATCAACCAATTTAAATACGATCCCACCATTAACTCAAAACCATGGAATTTTTTTCTGTAAGTGCAATCTTATACTCAAAGAATTCATTTGTACTCCCTCTGTCATTTTCAAAAATTCTGCCGTTCCGTTTTTTGTAGTCCTTGCTCTGTACCTGTATTTTTTAATTTCTTTTTTCATTTAAAAAAACATGCACATTTAAGTATACATAAAGGAGTAACTGCTCTATTTGTTATCATGCAAAATAAAAAAAACATGACTTTTCCACCTGCAGCAGGATGCGTTGTTTAGCCGCTTCAACTGAAACCATAAGAAACTGTGATAAAGAAAATAAAAAAAGAGCCCTGGCACTTTGCAGGCCAAATCAATTGATTTTTATGGTGCCGGAGAGATGGATGAAGGGATGTGTGTGCAGAATGTGGATACTGATGAATTGCTGGGCCAAGTGGATTTTCACAACACCTGACAAGACCAGAACTCAAGATTCACCACTTTCAATCCCCTGCAGGAGAAATTGGCGAGACGAGGAAAAAAAAAAAAATCCAATGGTCAAAATGAAGAGATAAATCAGAGAGTGAAACGGTCCTCATAATGGAAGCTGGTTAAATGTCTCTGGCCGAGAGCAGTCGCCATTAAAGTTATGATATCTTTACATGACAGATGAAATAGTGTGAAATACATCTGTTGCCTCCTGTCATACCCTTGTTAACACTTTCTGTCATGAGTTGTTCTTGCACAAACAACCATTTTTAGAGGCTCTTGACCCCTCTAAAGTCCTCACGGCTCCTCTCTCATCTCTTTTCTCTCAAATCACAGCTATTATGATGCTTGTTAAAGACGAATGACATGGTCTTGCTCTAAAAGGTCAAGGACGGCTTTGAGATCCAATCATCAGAGTCGAAAAGACAAAATTACAGGCATGAAAGAGGGCAGGCTGTAATGGCTGGATCGCCATTCTGTACACAGTAATCCAACATGCCAAGATCGATGACTTTCTCACCACACATATAACCCAAAAAAGTACCAAACTCACCAGGTTCACTGAGGTTAAACATGAAGGCAAGTTTGAAGCATCAGCAAATTCAAGACGCATGGAAGGTCATCATTGGTCAAGAAGGAGGCGGTCAGCATATAACGTGATTCATGACCATAATTTGTGTTTGAGAAATTAATAGAGGCTACCTGATAAATCATGACCCGGACCATCTTTTGACAAAATCACTGAGCTGCCAAAATCTCCTCTGCTCTTTGAATAGGGACGTATGCTGCAAGGTTAAAAGAGAAACTTAAACACAATTCCAAAAACATTAATTATACCATTTTGTGAAGCTGACATTTAAATAGTAGCATTGCAAAATATCAATCTTTCGTCTGTGTGTATGTATTTCCAACCAATCATGCTGCTAGGTTAGTCTGTGATGAGGAATGATTTTTCAGCCTTTCTCCCAACATGACGATTATTTGAGACTAGAGGGAGCTTTGTCATGAAGGGACGCCTAAGTGTGCAAGTTAAGTTGTTTTGAATGCAACACTTAGCCCACTTATTAAGTTAACCAGATTAGTTTATGGCCCTTACCGATGCAGAATAAAACCCCATTCATGCTCTATGTTAAAGACGGATAGGGAGACGTTCCATACGTCCTCTGCATTCATTCCGTACTTAATCGGACACGTTTTCGGAGAGGGATTACGGACGAGACAGACGAATGAGAGCAATACCACCGGAAATGGTTGGGGGAAAGTGTAGCTACAATTCAAGCAAGGTACAACAAATGTGTGCGGAAACAACGAAGAAGAAGAAAGTGAAGCGATAAAGTGTAAAAACTCTGAGTCTTCAAGTCTCGATGTACTTCATGACCTCACATCTTTACCTCCACTTTTGCCAATTTGTATTTACTAGGTACATTATCACAACCTAATTACGACCGTCGCCACATTTGTTGTTGTCGAAAGTTTTGAAACTTCACTGCCCCACTGCGTTTGTATCGATGTCGAGGCAATTGCTCTCCAACGTATTGGCCCTATCAATTTTGTGATTGATGATCATGCGATGACACACAAATGTTGTGTTTACAGCTTTTTTTTCTGCTGTTTCGATTCATGCCTGTTCAAGACTTCCGCTCATTGACTGGAAATAGATTGAACCACATTTGGTTATATGGGCTTTTAAGTTAGTGATGAAGGTAGACACTCATGCACACACAGTTTAAATGTGTGAAGTTTTACTAAGGACTTTTAAGACTTGTAACAGACAGCTGTTCTACATATTCACTGACACAGCAAAAAATTGGAAATAGAAATGCCAGTTTTTAAATGACAAAGATGTGCTAGAGGCTTTCTGTGCCCAGTCCTGCAAATCAGGTGGTGAGGGAAGGCTTCCTTTTATAGCAAAATGCAAGTTTGGTTCCGTACAGCAGCAGCCAGAGGGCAATGTCCGACACTGAAGCTCAATTTCCGATGTGTAAAACGCAATTCTCCTATCTCACAAAGAACAAACTTTGACACAGGTGCTCTGCCTTCACAGTAGATTAAACTTGGACTCAATGCAATCTCTTTAATACCACCAGACATTTGATTATTGTTTAAAATACTGGAACAGCTTGAAGTTTTCTTGCGTCATCCTCTTCAGCACCTGCACAGTTGGAAAGATAAGAAACAATAAGATAAATGCAATAAAATACTGCTTTTCTCCCCCACTTTTGTTACTGTACATTTTAGCTCCCATGGGATGGGCCACATAATCATTAATATAATGTGCACCTGCAGCCTCTCCAAACCATGTGCGTATCCACGAGTGGGCACACATGCGCATGGAATTGTTCATATATATCTCTGACTCTTTGTCTCGCACTCTACTCCTTTCTCCTAAAATAGGAGTATCAGTGACGAGCAATGCAGATGGAGACAATAAACTGGTAGAAGAACCAATTACCAGTGGGTGACAAGCAAGTGGTTCAGGGCTTTCAACATGTCATTATCTGCACATCGACATTTCCAAGAGTCCTGACAGGCCATTTCTGAGGCTGCCATGGTAAGCCACCATGATAAACCCAAGAAACACAAAGAAGGGAAGCAGAAACCCAAGGCCAGAGTGAGAGAGCGTCTTTTTTTACAATCTTTTTCACCAACCTCCATGCATGCAAATATGGAGGCATGCATGGGGACAAATAAAGACAAAAAAGAGAACTTCTTATCAACTATCAGCTGATTCTTGGACATACACACCAATAGATATACATACAAATAGGTCTCATCTCCTTCCACCTCTCCAGAGCGTCTCAATGATTCTTGCCTTTATGTATGTGAAATAGTAATTGTACTTCCCTAATCTAATCCCATTAGAACTCTACCTTCTCTGCAAACTGCCCTGAGGCAATTACACAAAATGTCAATGAATTAAGTAATAGCTTGGTGTCAAGCCAGGGGAGCTCACCGTTGATCACAGCTGTCAGCAGAAAAACGCATCTGTCAACAGCAACATGCACGGGACTGCATGGGTACAAACCGGGGGCGCACACCCACACACACTTAAATAGCCAATGGTGGTGTCATACGAACCATTTAACCTCGTTGTAGGACACATACACACACACATTGTGTGCACTCCTTAACCAATTTAACTCCTGTCCAGAAGACACAAGCGCACATATAAAGGAGATAAAGAAGAGGAAAATAGCAGTTGAAGGCGAGTATGTCAGAATGGGACCGGTGGTCTAGGTACAGGAAACGCATTAGAACTAAAAAATACGTCCAAGTTCTGCCAATGTGGATAAACCTCCGCTTTTGCTGCTTATTTTTCACTTATATTTCACTTATTTTCACGAGATTGGATCCAATCCAATCCATGAGACTCACCTCATGGATTTGAACATGAATTTAGCTTTTCATTGATGCTCGAAATACCAAGTGAAGTGCTGAGGTGTGAACATCATAATGAATGGAGGCCACAGACACAGAAAACATCACATTGATTGACATCTGTTTGAAGGACTTTGCCCAACTAAGGGTGCTTTCACACCCACCTCGTTGGGTCCGGACTTTCTGACTTTTCAGTTTGATCTGGATCAAAATTGCAGGCGTGAACCCTCCCTTGGACCAAGGTGTGGATCAAACACGAGGGAGGGCTCGGTCCGGATCAAACTGAACCATGGTTTGGTTGGTTTGCAGTGTGAAAGCACTTTTTTTGGACAGTTGACCTTATTTGCCTCGACTGTATTTAAAGTATGCAGGCCATGTAACCTGTCTAAATTATGATAAATCCACAACACACTTTGTTAATGAGCAACAAAGTTTAGTTTTGCCTCTTAGCTAGAATGCTGATGTCCACGGTGAGCATTTAATTTTGACTTTCTGCCTCATTTGTTCCATTTCTTGGTCGTCATCTAATTTGGCACCGGCCCCGGCAGTGGATTTTTTTTTTTTTTTTTTGTTTTACATACAGTGTTCATCTTGTGTGCATATACATCTTTGTCTCATTTTTTTTAATTACAGCAAAAGCGCACCGGAGCACAGATGACACCATTTCCTGCCCAGTGGCACCATCTGGCTGCAGAGGATTCTCTTAATTCTTGTTCTTATCCTCCCTTCTTACCTCCTGCTCTTTCCTCTCATCACTCAGCCTCCTCCCTGGTCATTTCCCTGGCATCATAAACATCCTCAGACAGCACTCACAGTGTGCTTCTGCGTCCATCTTTCTCCCTCTCCCACTTTGTTCCCCATAGTTTCACTGCATGCCTCACCCTCAGTGTTCCTCTCCCTCCCTCTCTCTTCCACCCATCTCTGTGTTCTTTACTGACAGCTCCGCTCCTCGGGAGCTCGGAGAGGAGCAGAGAAAACAAAGATTTGGTTCAGTGGCTCTGATCTTGATTTTCTGCAGATTGGATGGAAGATTAGGAGGAGCTTTTATTCATACACCAAAATCACTTCCCCTGCAACTGCAAACCATGACTGCAGACCACAGGGGTTGCAGCTATCAGCACAAATGTGCCATCTGTGACAAGGCATCTCTACGTTCTTTAACCTAAAACCACGACTAGTCGTGGGACACGGTGTACTGAACACAGGTCCCAGAGAAGCTGATGTGAGATGCAGAATAGGGCGGAGAGTGAAACAAAGACACAATGCAATTCACAAACACACGTCGATAGAAAAAGAAATGAATCAAATCTCTGTGTTTGTGTTCGTTAATAGGCACAAATTCAGGCTTTTATATTTCCATCTGAAAGTCAAATGAATAAAACAAGATTAAGATCTGATTTAATCTGCAACCACAGCCAGTAAATGGTTAATGTTTGCAGGGATCTACACTCATAGTCCTGCAGAGAGCCTCACGGAGAAGATGAACTGAAGAAATAACCAGGAGCTCAGAGATGTCAGCAGTTATTTAGGGGTTTAAGGGTGAAAAGCCAATGAAGGACATGGTGACAACAGGACTGTGGGGCTGGATGTGATGCAGACGGTGAGAGATTTGGGTTTGAAAAACCATCATGGTGGTTTGATATCTCAAAATCTTTCTCTGCTGCTCTCAAGGGGACGGGCAAAGGCTTGAGTGGGCACAGAGAGCTCAAACAGGGAACCCAGCAGATTCTTGGTGAGCCTCATTTCAATTAGGCGCTGTGTGTCGCCTGCCATCGCCGCAGTCATTGATCATGTCGCTGCATGAGCCCTGCTTTACTCGCCACATTTAGAGGAATGATGTGCAAAAGTTTCTCTTTAGACTTTCATAGTTAGCAAGAAAATCACATCATGATATTTTTGTGATCATGAGGCTTTTTTGCTTCTCTTTTCAGCTGAAAAGTTTGAGAGAACGTGATGAAAAGACCACAAAAAAAAACACATCACGAGAAAGGCTTCTCAGCCCCGACTCTTCTCCCCTCTCTGGTTTTATTTCTGCTTTGATTTCAGATTTTTGTACGTCCTCTCACATTCTCAAGAGCATGGAGATAGCCTGAGTAGCCAAAATTACACAAGTAAAGTTGTATCTTGTAAACTGCAGTATAAGTATTTGCTCACCGTCAAAGATAAAACAGGAAGTGAGGCTCTAACTCAAAAAATAGGCCATTTTCAGCTTTGTATTCAGAGGTTGGTGTCAAGAAGCTTGATTTTATCAATTTAATTAGAATGTTTAGCCATGCTAAAGGAAGTTATTAGTAGTTAGAACATCACATATCATATTTTATTAGAAAATATATTATTTTTATGTTTCAAATATTTATATTGTGAAGCCGAAGCAGAGCCATTTTGCAAGATTAAATGGAGATTCAGGGCTTCATTTTATATGCGACAAACAAAACATAAACGTTGGAAAAACACAAAGAAACCAATCATGACATAACGTGTTGTACTATCTATTCAACAAAAAAAAAGAAAAAATATTGCAGGTCAGTGCCTCTACAGTACGTCTTGGGTTTCCGTCCCTTCCAAGTGAGAGATCAGTGGTCTCCAAGTCCGTTTAAGTTCTTTGAGTCCGTCAAATAAGGAAGAAACGGATTCTCTCCGGATTGAGGATATCAGTCAGTATTGTTATCCAGGCTTTACAATTTACAATGATTTTTTTTCTCCCTTTTTTCTCCCATTTCTTCAACATGTTCACTGCTAATGTGTTCTCATTTTGTCACACTTCCAACACTTACCTTAACCTTTACCTATGAGCCTGTTGTAATATCGGGATGGGCAGCTTAATATTAGCATAAAAAAATAAAGTCATAAAGGGACTCAATGCTCCAGCCCCGTCACGCCAGCAGCTACCTGCTGTGTTCAGGGAGTGTCCAGTGCGGCGCCTTCCTCAAAGAAAGCTAAAATCCGTCTCTAAAGTCACTTGAAAAGTCGAACCCCTCCGATTGTGAGGCGAAGCACACAACTGCACGGTAATCTCAGCGTTTGCGACAAAGAAAATGGACAGTTTCTGATCCAGACGGAGAAGCGCCGGAGGCACATACAGATAGATGAAAAATAAATGGAACGGAGTCAAAGCAACAGCGTAACAAAGGCGTGCCAACTCTCCTTTTACTGTTGCACCATGTGTGGGGGGGGAAAAAAAGATAATGCTCAAAATTGGCTCTTAGTTCATTTTCAAGGCCTTGGCATGGACTGCTTCCTGTGTCTCCACTATTTCTAAATATCAGTATAGGTGTGTTAACCTTATTTAACTTAGGCTCATGGCAGCACTTGGTTGATGCACATAAAAATGGACCCAACGTAAAACTCCTTTGGGTCCTTGGTGGCCTTTATAATATGATTTTCACATAAATATACAATCACATCAGTGGCAGTTTGAGGAAAAAGAAATGGGTCCCTTACACTTTCTGTTGGTGCCCTGGCAACAAAACAGCTTCCACTGCTGTCAGTGTTTCTGCTCTGTGTCGCCACTTACAGTAAGTACTGCATTTTTTTTTCTTTTTACTCTCTCTTGAGTTCAGAATTTTTATCCAGTTATGAAAAAGAAATTTCAAATGTACAAAAGCCATTCTGAGAAGTCCGTCATCTGCCAATCCTCCCTCCATCCAACTTTCTCTCTCTCCTACCAGGCAGTAACTCTGTCCGGAGCTAATAGGTGCTCACATTAGCGCAGTAATATATTATTCATGCAACTTTTTTTTGGAAGGCACTGTACACAGTCTAATAAACTCCAAACATTATGCCACTAATTTGTGCCTGTGTTTGATTAAACAAATGGCTCAGGTCAGGTGTGGCTAAAACTGTATGCTAGTTGTTGAGAAATAAATGATCAACCAGTGATATATAAATGAATCAGCTGTACACAGGCAATGCACCAAAGAAGCATGCTGCCAGACCTACTTAACAGTCTAAGTGCCAAGCCTTTGTCTGTGAGTGTATTTGCATTAGCACACATCTGTACACACCCATCCCTCTCCAGGCCTGTTCATTTGGTGCGACACGTCTGACCTTGGTGTCCTCTCCTCTTGGCACTGGGATGAGAACCCTTTCTAATCACACTGCACCATGCCCCAGCTCCTGCAGGGCTTGGCTCGCCCCCACCCAGACAACGTTTGACTCCGCGTGGCCCTTCTGTGGCCCGACAGCTAAATACCAGCACATGTTGCTATCGATGGCGTTAAATGCCAATTAAATATGCTCTCCCCCAGACATTGGACCAAACTGTCCTGTTATAACTTTAATTGATGCGTGCGCTGTCTTGTTGCTGCTGTTTGAAACCTTGTTTCAGTCAAGTGGAAGTCAAATATTCAGAGAATAAGAACTCAAGAGGCTGAACTAAAATTATAAAGGTGACAAAACTATTATTATTAACTCTTAATGTGTTCTCACAGTTTGGCTAACGTGACAAGAATCAATATGTTTATAATAACTGTTCAAATGACAATGATAAATAAATGTAACGTGACCAAAACTTTAATCCCGTCTGTCAATATTTCTTCCCGAGTCCCATCAGATTTTCATTGGCGATAGGAGCTGTTAAACAATGAAGACAACAACTCCCATGATCCCGCTCTGTTTTGTGCCAGCCACAGACACTATACTGTGCATTCAAATTAAAAGGTTATACCAATGTTGTTTCTGCTACCCTCAAAAAAAGTATTTATTGACTTGTGACACAAACGAACAAATATATCTGTTCAGTTGAATCTTTTCATTGATAAATCAACAAATGTACTGGAATGAACTTGAGAAATGGAATCAAATCTGACACGAGAAAAAGATCAAACTACCAAATTAACTAATAAACTAATCCAATATCCATCCAGGTATACCAAGACCAAACTATTGCCATTGAAATCAAATTAAAGACATTACCAGCACTGCAGCATGCACTTCTAACCACCTTCTTTACTCCACCCAAGAGGAACAGAATGGAAAGAGATGCCTTTGTTTCACTCCAAAACAAAGCAATCATTCAGATTGATCTGATGCTGCAATAACTGCTGGCACTGCAAATGCATGCCGACTTATATCCCCATCTTCATCACTCCGTGGTCAGTAAGGATCGAATCGGACATACAGCGTCCTCCTCAGGACATGTTGGGGTTATTGGCCGATTGGCTGCCTTGATTGAATTCTACTGTACATGTTTCCACTGGTTAAGATCAGACTAATGTGAGCATGAGAGGAGGCAGTGGAGTACAGCTGATGAGCAGATAGGATCATTATTTGGTAAGAAAGAGACTAAATTTCACCTTGTGCATTTCGCACATGCTTCACTATCATCAAGGATGATAGCAAAACTGCACAAAGCCGTAAAGCATTGATCAGTTTGCCTGCAAATGTTTTCCCAACATTCATTGTATCATAAATTTACAACAGAATATCTTTCATCCATGCCTTCTTTTCAACAGTGCAATTTGGGAAACAAACCAAAGCTAAGCCGAGCCTCATACAGTCTGTCATTCATTTAGAACCGCTTTGATCCAGGCATGCACATAACAATGCCGAACACTGTATGGTGGGGGAAGAAGAGAGAGCTCCAGACAGCTTGCAGAGAGCCGATGAAAAATATGGGCAGTAATAAGGAACAATAACAAATGTTGGAAGGTGATGCAGACTACACCGTCAGCCAACCTCCACTATTTGCTCTGGGGCCCAAGCTGGTCTTCATGCCAATTTATTTTCTGTCTCTGTTTGGGAGAGAGTAGCATTTCAAACTTTCTGCCAGAATTTCACAATTTAACATTTCCTCAACAGCAAATATGGTTAGCTTCTGAAGCCATGAGTGTTGCTTGACTTTTGTCTCAAAGAGGGATGCATGAACAGCCTGTGTCTGAGTATTTTTAAGGTTCTGATTCAGCATCAAATCTGCAAAGTCACTGGTCACTAAAGATATCAAATAAATGTGGTCAAGAAAGTATATTTGCCACTGAAATGTACTAAACAGGAGGTATAAAATAGGAGAAAATTGAAATACTCAAAGTAATTAGAAATATCTCAAAATTGTACTGAAGTACTGTTGTAAAAAAAAAAATGTTTTTAAAAAACATACATATTTGGCAAACAAATAGACCAGCTGATGGTTATTACTGTTTTTTTATTTTTCATTTTTGTGCATTTTTGTTGACAACAGAGTAAAACCCAGTAGGAAAAAGCCCAGGTGTGAGGTTATAAGAAAAACCCACCTAAAACTCAAATTAAAGACGGCTCTATATGCATGGCACAAATTTACAGACAAATATTTTGAAAATGTCTTCTTGTCGTGGCGAGTAAACAAACAGCTCATTTAGACATCTCGTCTAAAAATGCAGACTCAACAGAGCCTTTAAAGAAGTGGGAGAAACTTTTTCTGCCTCCATGTTTTTGTCCTTTAGACAAAGTGTTAGTAATCGCTGGAACAATGTGGAGCGCAGCATTTCTAGAAACTATTGTATGATTTGCCATGGCGCTGTCTGCAGAGGGTTGTTTGTGAATGTGAGGATTGCTGCTCCATTTTCATCACACAAGTCCCCCCCAAAACAGCAGTGTCACCTGTCTTATTAGCACATGTATGAGATCGGGTCTGAATTCAGAGGAATATCCACTCAGCAAGAAAATAATAGGGATTGCAGGCTGTCCTCTTGGAGACGTTAAACAGTGGGAAAATATGGAAATGTGCTGCACCTACAGTGTGTCATTCCTAAAAAGCCAAAAAACCCACAAAGAAAAAAGAAAAGCTTGCTATTAGAGCATCAGCTTCATCCCAAATACACGGATGTGACCAACAGTGCAAATTTACCAACTTCAAAACTAACCCATTTACAGGCAGAACTCATATTTGTTCTGAGGACAACAATGACGTGAGGGGAACAAGATAAGAAGAGGGAGTTAAAAATGTGAATCCGGATTGTGCTTTTCCACTTGGTGAGGGTAAATTATGGAAAATCAGCTTACAGTAATCCCGGCACTCGTTGAAGTGGGGATCATCCCTGGAGACTTGACACCACATTTTGCACTTTTGAAAATGATGTTCTTGTTTGCGAGGAGGCTTGAAACACACTCAGGGTCATCTTTGTAGCGTCTTAGCCATTAATGGAGCCTATTCGGGTTGTCCGTTCATCCTTGAAGTTTATTGTGAAATCCATGCAGTGTGGCTTTAGGACACAATGGACTTTTAACAGCAGTGGGTGTGTGTGTGTGTTAGTCGCCATCCAGCACAAACGCAGCAAACATCTGCATTCATTAGCGTTTTGTGATGAATGGACAACCTGTGCAAAGATGGCCGCCTCCTGAGCCCCCCCACAGCGCCACCAATGTTTCTGAGCCTCCCTAAACTCTTTTGCCAGATGTTCATGCTTTCTTTGCCATGGGAAGCAAGTCGTTGTGTCAGCTTCCAGGGCTCAGCATATGTCCACACCCACGACACATTCTCACCGAGCATGCTCTCTGCATTTGATTTAAAGTCTGCAACATTACCTGCAGCAACAGAAAATTATATATATTGCATAAAAAAATTAATCACAAACATAGTCAATAGTACCCAAAAACTTGAAAGAAAGGTTCAGGCCAACAAAAACAAACCATAATAATTACTCAAATAAATATTTTTTTAAAAACAATGTATGGACGGAATCCATGCTTTTATATCACATTTTAATTTAAGCCGTCATGATATATTACAAGATTTACGGTTACGTTTGACTGCACAGTGGTAAAAAGACTCCATGGGAACAATTATTAAAATGCAGTTAATCTACTGGTGTAATCATTATCATCATAACTCTATTATGCCAGAAAATATTTTTAAAACATTTTAAAAAATAAATAAATAAGTATGTATGTATATATGTATTATAAAATAGTTTATAAAATATTTTAAAATATTTCAAAGTTCAGTGACTCCTACGATGTACAAATATCTAAAACTATCATGTGTTTGTAAATGAGCAGTTGTCCATCCCTTGATCATCTCAGAGCATCATGATTACTCCTGCTCCTCCCTGAATCGTGCTCATACTGCGTATTTCTGCAAGTCTTATTTTCTTGATGCGATAAAAGCTGTACAGCATCAGCATTAGCACACAGGAAGCCTTTCCCCCCTTGGGCTGTTTAATCTACCTGCAGAGTGAGCTGATAACAGAAGCCATTCCAAACCTCTACATCCATTTTAAGCAACGCTCCGAAACAACTGCTTCTGTTGTTCATTTGGATTTTGTGACTGCACGCTGCATGTCTGTAATTTCTCACATCAGCACTCCCATGGAGACTCATGAGATTGCTCGTTTTGTTTTTTTTATCAGAGGCACAGACTGCTTTAATTTTTTTTAAAAAGGGAACAGAGATTGACATTGATTCCAGGAGAAAAGTTTTCTAAGTGAACCAAGCTGTTGGTATTTTTTTTCCCCTTTCCCCTCTAAGACAGTGTTTTAATAAGGAAGATGTCTCCAAGTAACAATGCCACACAGGGCTTCCCTTCAAGAATGATCATTATTGCATTTTTGTTTCTCTGAACATGTGTAGAGAGAGAGCAAATCGAGTATACTAGAAAAATACTGCTCTCCACCTGAGGCCATTTTTTTCTTCATTTTGTTTTCCATGTATGTGACATATTCTGTGTGTTATTATATACAGTATATTATATATTTATAATGACTCATACAATCATATTCTCTCTCTCACACAAGTGCAATAAAAACCTTGTGCAATATTACAGTAGCGAGTATTTTCACTACTTCATATTATTTTGTAACACACATTTGACTATTATGTGTATTTATTCCATTTATCTTATTATTATTGTGTGTCTTAACTTACTCTTTTTCTTATGGAGATTCCCAGCAAAAGGCTTTCACACAATTGTACTTGAATAACCGGTGTAAGCTCTCCATCAATCAGAAAATGTGCGCCGACTTCCATATTTTCTCACGTGAGGCTAAGAAATGGTTTTATCAGCATCAATTCCACATGATGACATCATATTTTTACATTTTATTATGTATGATTGTATTTTTAGTGTTTTGTACTATGTTTCTCCTATGTGCTGTGTTATAGTTTGCATATGAATGATCTGGTTCACCTGCCCAGGGACTGCAGATGGAAATTAACTAAATCTGGTGCAAAGCATCTTTTCTCTTCCTTGTGACTGATGTATTTGTACAAGCTCCTTGATATAAATAAACTCAATTAGCTAAACTAAACAATAAACATCTTGAATCTTGAATCCCTTCTACAGATATTGACATAGAGACTCTGAATCCCCTGTAAGATGTTGGTATGACAATCAACAGATCATTTTCACCGTCTGGCTCTGCTGACTTTACTCCTAACTGATGATCCTATATGTTTCCTTTTCTTCTCTTTTTCAGAAAAGTGCTTTTTTTTTTTAGATGCATTGTGGTGACAAACTGCACTGACATATAACTAAAAAATAATAGTGCTGAATTACTTTCTATAAATCTATTATAATTAGTAGCCTATGGCAGACTCTGACACTAACAATAAAAAAAAATAATACAGAGAGATATCTGGAAACATGCAGACCATAATAAGAATAAAAAACTAGGTTTAAGTTAATGATAATAGTGTAGTGTGAACTTCACTCTTATCGATATATTTCTAAGGGAGCGTCTGTCTGACTTTTTGCCTTTCTCCAACTTGCTTGCTGTCGCTTTCTGAAAAATACAATCCTAGATTTGAAAAAAAAAAAATCCCACTTCTCTACGAAGCTAATTAAAAAGAGAACACGTCCCCGGAATGCTTCTTGGGGATAGGGGAACAGTGAGCATGGGTTTTGACTGGTGGGTAATAGGAACAGGGATCTCCAGCGGGCACGCCATCTGTTGTGAGGAAGTTTTGACCTTCATCAGGATATTGTGGCGGCAGTGTGATGGAAAGGTGCTCCATAACCAATAATCCGAGTTGCGGTGGAGTTTTGATGATGATGATGGTGATGCAATGGCGACTAGGGCCGCGGTGAACGGTGATGATGATGATTCATTTGATTCCTCTGGTAATGCAGATGGTTGCGGCAGAGAATCTGACATTTAGATGCTGCTCTGTCAAACATAACCGGCTATGATGCAGAGCCACTGTTCTGTTGATGTGATCGGCTCATAGCTTTTATAGCAGTCACACTGGGAAAAACATAAAACATTGGATACACTTGCAAACTATTTTCTGAAGGTGAAACAAACCAATTATTTCAAGTTGTCTTAAATAAATAGTAACAATTACTTTAATTCTTTAAGTTTTTTGTTTTTTTTTCCAGTGCTGTTAGAACAAATCCATGCTAGCGTGCTAACAACACAGTCAGAAGTCGATGTTTAAAAAGTTTTTTATCTACCAAAGACTAATTTTGTCAGTATTTTCCACCTGATGGTGCTGATGTCAGACTGGCTTGTAGGTGGCAGATGGGTGGGCTTCCAGTTTATCAGTCTGTCTCTCTATGGCTCAGTGAGGCCTTATGTGTTATCCCTATCCCCCTCTCCGTCCTTCCCACTAATACTTTCCTTCCTTCCTCCTCCTCCTCTCTGCCCTGTCCTTTCACTTCTCCCCTCTCTGACCTCCTTTCTCCTCTTCATTCTCCTCCTCATGAACTTATTTCTATTCCAACTCCTATTTCCAGAACCAAATCTGCATCTGCATGGGTTAAGCCAGTCAGTATGGGAAGTGAGAACTGACAAATAGCTTGTGCAAGGATAAGCTTGTCTCTAGTCTATGTCTGTCAAACAGTATTTCAGTTCATGAAGATAATTCTGCAGTGTCAGTCTCTTCCACTGGGGGCAGCCATAGCAGGGGGGAGTGCTCATAATTCACTGAGGAATTTAAACATACAAAGTCAAGATGCATCCTATTTCCTTGTTCTCTTTCCTTCTCAATAACTCCTCCACTATTTCACTGGGTTTTTTTATTTTCATATCACATAACAGTGTGAGAAACTTTTCTGTCAACAACATATGTTCAGTAGAATATTAGAGCATCTTCCTTTCCTTTTTTTTTTTTTTAAAACAAGGAAGCGTGGGAGAAAGCGCAAAAGTTGGGTGCAGGAGACCAGATTCCTTTAAATTCCCTTATATTTGTAAAGTTCAGTTGTTGTTGTTTTTTCAAACACACACCCAAAGCCACTCGATATTCTGCTTTCAAAACGGTGATTTCTTCTCAGTCACCGAAAAAGAGGGCATCTGATCCACATGCTTTGCTTCCTCACATGGCTCTCATGCACCTCATGAATTGCTGATGCATTGCAGGTTTAACAGACCAGCTCCAGTTCTTCCAGTTATAATACCTTCCAATTGCTGATCTGAGATGCCCTTGCCACAAAAGAACAGGTAAAGCCGTGAAAGCCTCAGGACAGTGGGCTGCATAAGACACTAACGGAGAGCACGGAGGAGAGCAAAGCTCTATTGGATAACTGCCGGGTTTTTTTCCACAGTACTTGACCCCCTCCACCCTTTCCCCCCCCCCTCCTCCACCTTTTTCTCCTCCTCAGCACCAGCAAATGAAGTGTCCCCCGCTCACGGCTCTGATCCTGAGAACCTATGACAGCCAAAGCCTTCCTGTTCTCAGAAGTAAGCCCTGGCAGCGATAGGCTAGTTTACTATTCCACAATCCAGGCCAAGCTGCAAGGCATGAACAGGAAAGACAAAGCCTTTGTGACTGCCGTAAACAGTGAGACTGATGGAGATTAGAGGAGCGGAAAAAAAAGAAGAAAAAAAAAGGCCTTACCTGTCACAGTGTAACTTTGAGCATACTTAAATACTGGATTCTAATGCTGGGATTTACTTTAGCAGCACAAACGTATCACCACTGATGATTGCCTTGCATCTTGACACCATTACGGTGGTTTATGTGTAACTACTGTTTATTCATATTAATAAATCATCCATTGATGCTTAAGTAATCCATAATAACCCATTATTAAGTTTGCCACATGAGGAAAACATTACTATGGCTGATGTATATCCTGTATGACTCTCTTAACACTGATCTACAACTCGCAACTCATCCTTTTTAATAATGTTAATAAATAATCTATTAATACTTCGTAGATATTTGGGTTACCGCGTTGTCAAAAAAACGCTGTGGCTCATCCCATCTGTGAACATGTCATCAAGGAGTTATTTACATTATAATAAATATTAATTTCGTGTTTAAAATCAATCCAGTGTTAATATTAATAGAAAATAATTGAATCCTTTTGAGTTTGTAGCATTTTCTATCCTCCTGGCTTTTGGTTACTTTTTATTATAGTGTTCATGAATATTTTAATTTACCCCTTAATGAAACCATGAATTAGACCACAGGCATACCTTTTACATAAGCTACATAAGCTTATTATATAATGGTGTAGTTTATTTTTAAACGTCCATCCATCCACAGGCCAGACTGAGCTCTGAGCCTTCACACATTACGGCCCTATAGCAGCCTTTTACAAAGCCCCTTCCAAACAGATCATCATCAATCAAGCCCGTCTGACACAGATTGTTCTGTTAAGGTGCACCATCATTTAATATCCCTCTTGTTCTTCATCTCCCCTCTTTTTCTCCCCACCCCTCCTCATCTGCCATCAGGCTGGCAAAGTCATGCTGAGTTCCCTAAAATGTATTAAATTATGATGTGTCATGAAACTATTTCTTTCCCCCGGAGCAGATTCCTCTCCGGGCCTTACCTCTGACACAATGTACTCACATAGCAGGGTAATAGATTACATTAGCCTAAAGTTCCTTAAATTATCAGCCCCCCTGGCCCCATTTTTTGTGCCTCCTGTCAGCAAACAGTTTACAGCAAAGTATGAGGGGTACTGTTAAATGGAGGATGGGTGGGGTGAGGGGTGCGGACGTTTACTGTCAAACCGGCCCATTAGTCTCTCCTAACGACTTTTGTTGAGCGTGTAGAAAAGGGATGGATGAGCGGTAGGTGGGACGGCGTTGCATCAGAGAAATGGCTTGTTGGTGCACTCTTAATAATGTAACTTTAAACATTTATGGATGGAATTTGAATGAATAAAAATTTTAGTATCCAACATTTATTATTAAGCCTTTTCCAATGAATATTTCACATTCTGATCTTATTAACAAATAGAGTGTTAAGACTTTCTTTGCCGTACAACAGATTCTCCTTAACTTGTGTTTACCCACAATAAAAATGTTCTGTGACAATCTCCAATTTATTATATTATATTATATTATATTATATTATATTATATTATATTATATTATATTATATTATCCTAACAACCGACAGCAGACACAGAAAAGCATTGTTTGCTCTTCAATTATTCTCTACCTACCTCTCTGCAGACCTTCAGCATCCCATGGGCTGTTTTTCTTGATACCCTGAGTGTACTTGTTAATTTCTATTTTTCCTCGTCTCCTTTCAAGTGAGACAATATCTTTGTTTACTTGGTGACATCCTCCCAGAGGGTCAGATCACCTGCGTTTGTACACGCAGGTCAGATCCACGGGGAGTTGTCAGCATCTCTCAGTGTCTCTAATGAACTCCAGCCATTTGACTGACAGACGGGCTACAGGCCAGGAATAAGCTGCGGCGCGACGTGCCGAGATGCTGTTTCTGTGACTGATTGGATACATGCTTAATGAAGCAACACACACGCGCAAGATACGCTGTGTTTAGGGGCATGTTAAGAGATGCTGGGAGTTTGTCACATAGTGATATGTGCAAGTACAGGAGGGGGAGGAAATGATTGTATTTGCAAGTCTGTCTTGTGTGGACTGTAGTATAAAGTATAGATAGATAGAAATTAGGCCTATTATATGGTTTTAAAAATCTATACACATATTGAGTTGGCTGTAACATCTGAACACTGTGCAATGGTGTGAGACAACTAGCCAGCAAGCTAGCAGGGGAGGGGCTTTCCATTGACTTTGTATGTAATCGCTCTGCTCGAAGAATTCAATCTGAACGCGGCATCTGATCAGCCTGGTCAATAAATGGTTGGAATCGATGAATAAACAGTTGAAATAAAAAGCTAAAAGTAATGGATTAAATGGCTGAAACCTCTACAAGTCAGTTTGAATGCAAACCAGTCACACCAGTTAAGAGAAACACAGTTTGAATGAACACATGATGGTTGGTGTCATTGTAGTCGTTCTTTTTTCTCCCAAAACAGCTTTTTATATAGTTGCCAGTTTCATATGCATCACCTGTAATGCATTTATAGATATTATTATCAATGCTATTGGCTACTATCGTTCCCCAGACAGCACTATTATAATTTCACAGCATGTATGCTAAAGCCTGAACTTTGTCCTCCCAGTTTAAATGGACGGAGAAGATTGCTCTTGAGGAGGCATCCTTCATATTCCTCATCAAAACAACTCTTTTGGCAGCCGACTCAGGGGAATCCAGGGCAATATAACAGACAATAGTCAACACCTTATCCTGTCGCTGTCCTTCTGCACTGCCTTTTTTTTTGTTTGTTTGTTTGTTTGTTTTTCATTTTTCTGCTTTAATGACGAATACTCGAACCTCAGGCGTGTAGTACCTCGATCCGTGCGGCTTTGTTGTCTTGTCAGTGTCGAGACTTTGAAGTCATATTTTACGTCGCACACGCCTCATTGCCTTTCTTTTTGTACTTATTTATTTATTTGTTTGTTTGCCCGTGGCAGTCCAATATCATTATTTTCCTCCTGAATGAAAAACAGAGAGATGGCGATGATAAAAAAAAAAAGAAGAAAAAGAAAGAAAGCTTGCCTGTGTCGACTTTTCCGCCGATTCTAAACTCGTCTGAAAACTCGGTTACTCTTTCAATTATTCCAAACCCCAAACAAGTGACAGCGATGACAAATCTAGTGTAACATCTATCAGCTCGGAAATAATTTGATGTCAGGTACTTTTTATTTGTTGCATATCAAGGATATTGGTGGCAGATTTGATTCAGCGTGAGAAGATATTTGCAGGGGAACCACAAAGAGCGGAAATGAGAAAAGGTTGTGATTTACCATGCAGCGATCCTTTTACTCTGTCCCTCAACTTAATTGGAGTAGCCCAGCTAGCGCCTTGCGTAGCCCATCAAATTGTTAACAATGACAACAAGGACTTTCTGAGGAGTTTTTTTCTTACCATTGATACATCTAAAAGTATTTATGTGTTGCTCCTCAAATCAATATCACATCTTTGGTTGAATTCAACAAAATTGCAGCTGATGTTCGAAGGAATTCCTCGTTTTGGGTCCGTTAAAAGCAGAATCCCAATTTTGTTATAGGGAATCCTGTTCCGCTTCATTGTGGGGCTCTGGAGCCGGAGCAGAGACGGAGATGCTCATCTTTGTGTCTGAATCTAACGTTCAGCAGTGGCCACTGAGTCACGCTGCGCTCATGATCACTCCTACGACCCTCCATGACAAAACACAGACATAAACACACATGCGTGTGCACACACTATCTCTTTACCATGCGGTTTATTTCCTCTCTAATGACTCTCTTTCGTTTTTCTGTTCATGGCTCCGACTCTGACTGCGGCTAATGCTGCGACTGCTGTGTTAACGGCAGATAAATGACACTGCTCATAGTCTAGATTACATTAGATCTCCAATCAAGAGGTATAGTAATCGGTGTTTTCATCGCAGCCCCATCCAGAAGCCAGGGGAGGAACCAGTAAGGAGTCATTCAAAATGTTACTCTGTTTATGTCTTAACTTAAAAATTCAAATTTAGAAGAATTCATTCCTCAATGGACTATACCACTTTTACTTGATCGGACGCATAGATTACTATTTAAAAGGTCATTCCTGTTTGTGCTTTATGTTCTGTTCTGTTCTGTGGGGTCTTTTATGGGTTCTAATAGATACAAGACTCCCTAAAGTCCATGATCGTTTCTCTCTTAACTTCTAAAATTGCTAGTTAATGTGATTCATCTCATCAACTTTGCCTCATTGGGTCAGAAATGTACATAATTGCAGTTTAGAGTGAGTGATGATTTGACCATGTCTGAAGTTTTAAAGCTGATAAAATATCAAATTATAAAGTCCAGAGTTTCTGCTTTTCCAGCTCATTTCCGCTCATTTTTTATGGTCAAAAAGCAAATGGCACATAACAGATTGCGTGGGACGGCTCTATTCGTGGTTATTGCGTGAATTTGAAAGATTTTCTTTTTTGTATTTAAGCAACCTAACAAAAAAACCACCATTAACAACAGTGCAGCTGCTGTGCAGTATTTCTTTGATAAACACAGATAAAGACAGACCATTAGAAACCTTGACATTTACTTTGCTGCTTTCACACAACAAACTATGATGGCTCTCTCAAAAGAAAAAGGAATGAAATTGTTTTGTCTTTGTACAACATTGGGGCTGAGATTTGCCACTGACATCTGACTCGTCAAAGTCGGCTCCATTGTAAATTCAAGGAATTTATCTTTTAATTTTTTTTTCTCTTGCAAGTGACAGTTATGCACTTCTATCTTCTGCTTTTCCTCTTAACTCCTCTCACACGTTCTCTTTTTGCCTTCTATCGCAGTTGTGAGGAAAATATGACCTCAGGTCTTCCCCCCCCCCCCGCCTCCCCTGCTAATATAAGGCTTTGTGCAGGAGACAAATCTTGGAGGCTGCCGTCACAGAGCCGGAGGGTAAACATGCAAACCTTGATTAGCTTGTGTAATGCCTCTTTTCCCCCTGGAAAGGCACTAACTCTTGTCACCTTACGCTATAGATTTCTTCACACAGAATTTTGCATGCCTTGTTTTTATTTGGTTTTTTTTCTATTTGAAGAATTGCTGTTCCAAAAAATCTGTGAGAGAAGAGTGTCAGAATGAAAAAATAGGAAGCTGAATGTAAGCATGATTGAATTCTTATCTGCTCCAATGTCATGAGGAAGTTTACAGTGTTCATAATACACTGTCAGATAGATAACACAATATGATTTCAAAAGGGTTTCAAATGCACTCCAGTGTACTGCATTGATTCACATTCACTGTGATTGAAAGTTGGTGGGGAGAATATACCATATCCAGTGGGTTCCCCCCGGCAACAAAGAGCATAAAATATACCTTTATTTATTAAATAGTAAACACAGTATCCACAGAGCTGCTAAGCTGTCCAGATAAAGGGGCATTATAGATGTGTGTGCCATATAGTGAAGTCTCAAGCATGATTTTCTTTTTTTAAATATGTGTTTGTGCATGTGTGTAACATTTCTGTAAAAACACAAAGGAAGCACGATCTGCTCGCAATAGGGAAGAATTACATCCCTCCAATATGAGAATTGTGGTTGAATAATGTTTTCTTTAAAATCATGAGGGATTTAGAGACGCAGAGGCAGTTTGAGCCATTCTAAACCAGCGAAAACACATTTAAGAAGTTGAGCTCAGGTTAAATATTTAAACTCTCCTCACAGACCATTTCCAACCAGTCTCCACTACTTGGAAATGAACCTGGGTTGCCAGAATTCAGAATCCTCAGTGTTCCTCCCGCATGTTTGTGCACATTATTAAATTCCATTTCAACATATCTTGGGAGAGAAATGTTTTTAATGTAATTCTCTTATAATAAACTAAAAAAAAGAATGATTGAAGAGAGACCCTGACTTTTAGATCGTATGGATCCCAATCCAAAAACGCTGAATCTTTAAATTTCCCATAATGCGACTTGATAATATATTCAATTTGATAATCTTTGCCAGGTAATTTGCCTTTAAAACTTCATATTACGTGGCCACAATTGGAACATTTTTAAGATTCAGATTTAGACGACTTTATTCATACCGAAAGGGGAATTAATTTGTAGCTTACCTAGTCCGTACATTCAACCATACATTCAATCTGGACAGACAAATGGGCAAAGTTAAATGTCAGAGATGACAGATAAACACGTATAGGACAGTATGAGGGATACGTTACAATAAATATATAAAATAGATCAAAATCAACAGTTACAAATCTTACAAATAAGTCAATAAAATAAACCGTTAATGGCTTTCCCTGTCAGTGTTTTACTATATATCTGTTGCTTTGGGATTTATATTACTGCTTCATTAATGTGCATGTTGCATTTTACTGCTGTAGATGTTCAAGGTTGACCAGATTTTTACTACTTTGTTGGCCGGTTTAATGGACAGCAATTCATGCATCATATGAGCGGCTCTCCTGTGAGAACCACATATATCTAAAAATGTCAACTTTTCATTCCTCATTGTCAGACAGAGCAATATTTGTATAAGGTGGAAATAGTCCTATCATAACTTAGTGTTTTATTCCATTCTATGCCATGTATTTGTGTTGTTCTTTTCTCCTGCATGCTGTCCTTATGAATAGATGACATTCATTCATTACCATAGCAGCAGTGTCCTAAAGATAGCTCTGCAAAGACATAACCGGAGACACTTGTGTGACAGACTGTTACTGATAGTGTCAAGTTTAACCGCAGAGCCTCGTCTGCCGACCTCTCTGCCCCAGCAGCAAGCTTGTTAGGACTTTCATTTTCCGCCAGTGTCCCTTGACACGTCTGTGCACACACACCCACACACACACAACCACACAAACAACACAAAAGTACAAGGTATTGCTTCAGGTGTAGCGATAACTGCACAAATACAAGCCTTACAAGAGACAACCACTTACCACCCATCTCATCAAATGTGACTTGAACAGAGTTTGTAACTTGTCTGTTCAACATGCCGTTTTGTAATTTGCAATCAGACATAGTACTGCCCCCTTGACTCACCATACATCTTGAAGCACTCAGACCACAATTAACGTCAAAGCAACGGCTACACCATGTGGCCAGGATGATGAGGGAAACTGATAGAATGCAATAAATGTGCAATAGCCTACCTATTCACTGAAAGTAGATTTCTCTTATGATTTTTGGTGCAGATCCAGATGTTGGTTGATGGTTTATGTTTATTTTTGCCACGGTGCGGTCTAATGAGGACTATTCTAGTTAAAAGCTGTTTTCAAATTCCTGCTCAACTCTTTCTGTAGAAAAATGGATTCATAACAAAAGCTCAGCCTCTTGGTCCCCATAAAGAGAAAAATACCTGTCTCCATTAATTATGACTTAATGATATACAAAACTGGCCTGGATGGTATTTGATTGACAGGTAGTCTTACAACATTGGATGTACACAGGCCTTACAGTACAATGTTAGTCTCTAATTGGCAATTTACCACCTGCTCAATAGTCAGGACTGCCTCCTCGGTGTCTGTGTCGGTATTAGCAGTACTGTTTTCCAGCATCTAGATTAATTTCTTAAAAGCTTGTGTTAAAAAAATTGTCAAGCTGGCAAATAAAGGGATGTGATTTAACAGGGAAAGTGCTCATCTGGGAAGTATTATGAAAGGGTGTCAAGTAAGGGAGAACGAGAGAGGCGGTTGACAGAGGAAGATGGAGAGAGGCAGAGCTAGGGCAAACAGAGAGGTAGAGTGAGAGAGAGAGAGAAGCCGGAAGCATTAAAGTGAAAGTGAAATAAATTTGCTTAGCAGGTACTTCAGCTGAAGTCGCCTCCACTGAAAGAGCAGATCAGTCTTGCTGGTTCTGCATTGCCATTTCATCTAAATCCCCTCTCTCATTTTTTTTTTTCATGAGCTTATGAATCTCGTTCACAGACCATTCATTTTTACACACTCGCCATTAGTAGATACTATAAATAAGTCAGCTGATTTTTAAAAAGCCAGAATAACAGTAGTCGCATTAATCGGCCAATATCAACACTGTCGGAAAAAAACCATCTTTGACTTCGTCAAAGTAACAAATAGCGAATACATATATGTGGAACTGAACATCCGACTTAAAAATATGAAATAAATAGATCTGGAATAGATCAAACTAAATGTAAAAAGTCCAGGTGGGACTTTTATTTTTTGAACTAATAATTTTCCTCAAAGTCATTACTTCCAGTTGAGAAGTTGACTTTAAAGAGTGCTGCACATCATGCATGTGGCGGAAATACTTTAGCTGGCGATGAATTAAATAATTTCATTCATGAGTAACAAGTAGATGAAGTAAAGCAGTAGATGATACATAAACATTAGTGTAGAAATTGAGATATTTTGTCATGATCAATTGCTAATAAATGGGTTTTGCTCATTGATTATCACCAGAAAATAAAAAAAAGAAATTACCAAATTAAAGATTTTTTTTTTTTGGTGTGTATTTTTTGGATGGCAAAACAATGACTGTGTGCGCTCCAGAAACACACATTTTACAAGCTCCACCCACTTCCCCTCCCTTACTGACTTGAGGCAGCGGAGAAACTTTATAAGGTGTGCAGTAATTAAAAGTAGGGGGGGGGGGATTTCAAAGTGGCGGAGAAAGTACACTTCAGTATCCCCACTAAATCCTATGTAATGGTGAGGTGAGTCACTCGCCTTAATTAGTTTAGTCTTTCTTCTTCCTCCCTATTGTAGAGTCATTAATTTCGACATGAACATTTTTCTCTCATTTGAATCGGTAAATAATGAAAGCAGAGTGACAGTCGGGGGGGTTGAGCTAGTCACAACTTTTTAAAGCAGCGGGAAGGCAGCAATTAACAAGATCTGACAACCCAGAGGGACGCACAAGCACACATTCATGCATACACAACACACACTCAGACACTCTCAGTGCAGACTAACACACAGAGCTACTGTTTACTGTCTTATATCTAGCCTAGCATAATATTTGATAAAATTACTATGCAGCATGTCAGACATGCATTGAATAGGAGAAATCATGCTTACAGTCAATCTTGAGCTCATTTTGATGCCATTAACATCTTATGCTGGACCTTGTGTTGAGGTGACAAACCTCACACCAAACAGTGTCCATCCCATCAGAGAGACAGATGGATCATCGTTCCATCAGCAAATGAAAGCTGTAATTGTTTGGATGCTGCTGCCCTTCGCCAATTCAGCACTGATAATTAATTGTAGTGAGGAAAAACACTCATCGGGGAGATGAACCGTTAGAGATTTAGGTAAACAAACCCTTATCTATTATGGGTGAGCGGCTGATAAGGATTGATGAGAAAAGTTAGATTTTTGCTAAAAAAAAAAGAAGAAGAAAAATGTAATTGGTAAAACTTTTTTCATGCTCGATACAAATGGAAAGCATCCCTCTGCCCGAGGGTTGGAATCTGAATGAGGCATCGAGATTTAATTACATTAATAAAATTCTTATTTCTCTCTTTATTTGGTTGATGACTGCATGAGTGTGGTTAGATTACCTGGTTGCCATTCATTGCGTGTGTATTGATGAGTTCATCGGATTGATCATACGTGCACAGTATGCATGCACCAGAACCAGAGCACTGCACTTTTGACTTCTGACACTTATAAATAATCTGGCATCATGTCTTTTCTTTTTGGTGCTATTTATGGTTTGCATTATTTCGTCAGTGTTCCATTCATTGTAGTAGCAGTGCTCTTTATTTTCCACCAGCCGATTGGTTTTAAATATTGCAGGAAGTAATGTAACAAGAAGGAGCCGTTAAAAGAAGCGCTGCAGGCTTGCACACCTTCAACACCTCAGAGGAACTTCATTACCTGAGCCATGTGCTGGATGAAATCAGATCACAGGTGTAACTATACTACTGACTCTTTTCTTTATTGAAACTGTGACTTTTTTGTCTTTTTTTTGGGCTGCTCTGTAAACAGATACACCAGTTGCACTTGGTGTTAAAGTGTTTAAATCTGAAGGATTATAATTGAAACTAATTTGATGACATTGATAAATGCTTCATATACGCTATTTGTACAAAAGTATTCGGACACCCCTCTTAATATGGAGGAGGAATAATGGTATGGGGTTGTTTGTCAGGGGTTGGACTTGGCCCCTTAGTTCCACTGAAGGGAAATCTTAATGCTTCAGAAATACCAAGACATTTTGGACAATTCTATGCATCCAACTTTGTGGGACCAGTTTGGGGGACGGCCCTTTTCTGTTCTGGCATGACTGTGCCCCAGTTCGCAACGCAAAGCTCCATAAAGACATGGTTTGGTGAGGAAGAACTTGACTGGCCTGCAAGGAGCCCTGACACCAACGCCATTGAACACCTTTGGGATGAACTAGAAAGGAGATTCCGAGCCGGGCCTTCTTGCCCAACATCGGTGCCTTACCTCATAAATGCTCTTTTGGATGAATGGTCAAACATTCCCCACAGACACGCCCCAGAATCTTGTAGGAAGGCTTCCCGGAAGCTGCTCTAGCTGCATCCAATTAATGCGTATACATTTAGAATGGGAGGTCAAAAAGGTTTCTGTAGGTGTCCCGATACTTTTGTACAAATACTAACCATTTATGTTACTGGCGCTACCTTCTCTTTCTGCAGCGTGTCCCACTGCTTAAGGTGGCCTAGGTCCTCCCACATTCATTATTCATTAGGGACTCACTATTATGTGGCTAAGAATTGTGAGTGAGATTATTGCTTATTACATGCAAATGTGAAACCACTAGTAGAATCCAATCGTTCTGCTGTGCAGCCCACCCATGACTAGAAATTATCCCATGAAGTGTCATGCAGCCTTTTTTCTGTCTTTTGTGTTGCATGCATTCATTTCAAGTAATGAAGTGTGGTAATACTTTACTTGGGCTATGATGTGCAGCCAGAATCTTCTTAAAACAAGAAAAAAAAGAAAAGAAAAAGCAATCCCTCTTTCAACAGCATTGCTTGTCATTCTCCTCCTACTCCCTCAAGTCACTGTCTTAAATTAATTCATGCTCTTTAGTCTCAGCATAATATATGTTAGAGAAAAATAAATATCCCAGCATCTCAAGCTGACACACCTCAGCAAAGTATGTCACCGGCAAAGAAAGAGGGCAAAAAGGAAGTCGGGCAAGTGACTGATGGGTGGCAGAGCCAGAGGGAGGACCAAACAGAGGAGCGAGGGAGGAAAAATGGAGGTGTAGATGGAGACTGTCTGATTGGAAAATGGATTGGTGACAAAACGCCACAGCTTGGAGCTAAGATTAGTATTCCATCCGTCTTGAATGAAATATTCAAATGTACGCTGGCAAGAAGAGGCAGATTACAAAAAGGATGGATGTGGAGAATATGTGAAACAATGGCAGGCTTTTTACACCCAGAAGGGTCAGCGCTCACCCAGACTGTTTTATGTATTTGGCTTGGAGTGGGAGAGCTCATACGCTCCGGAGGCGTGCGTGGTGTTGAATTTCTGCAGCAAATCACTGTAAAGGCAGTGTTTTTATAAAGAGGATAAAATGATGAACAGTTTATTGTACATAAATCTATCAGAATCACTCATCGTTTTATATTTATGGGGCTTTCAGACCCAAAACAGGCCTGTGTGTAAAAAAAAAAAAAAAAAAAAAAATGACAGTAGTGTGTTGTTTCAGGTCGCGGTAAAACAATTAAATACAATCCATGATGGCCTGTTTGTGCGATGGATCCATGATTTATGTGTCTTATGAGGCGTCAGAGGTTTATTACACTATGAGGAAGGATTTTACAACCCTGGAAAGCTATCATCGTCATCATTTTATCCTCTTTTGGGATGATTGCCTGGTAAATAGTGGAAATATTATGCTGTTCAGGTACCAGCTTGGACTCAGCAGATCATAAAGTGACTGTTTTTGTCACAGTCATCGAGCCTGTAAACTTTATTCCTAACAAGAACATCAATATTGATGGTGAGACCAACATTTTTCACTTGTCTAACTAACACGATATTATGTTATGTGATACTGTTCAGATACTCAAATACATTATAGATTTTTTAAATGGTTTAGTTTTGCTATAATGTTTTATTTTATCTAGTTAATTAATATATAGGCAAATGGTTATATCTTTGTTCAGATTGAGTATAAAGTAGGGTTATGGTGTTGGATGTAACAGAAACTGTAATGAATACAAACACAGATCCCACATTGCTTACATTATCGCAATATACCAAAAAAAGAAGTTTATTCAAATTTATTAGTAAACTTCTTTTAAACTAAAAATAATAGCTAGTTTTAAGGGGCCAGTATGTTTCATCAGAACTGCTTGCTGAATAGTAAAATAGCTTTAGAAACCAGCCCACCCACACCTTTCCTTCATCTGACATGAACTTCTCCTTATTTTTTGATTCTTTACACAACATTTTGGATTCTGAATCAGGGCTATGAGCTTTCTTGTATGAAGATCTGGCTTTTTTTAGACCTCCGCACCTTTCACACCCTTACTTCCTGCCTCGCTGCACAAAGCACGCACCCCTTCCTGCATTCTCAGGCAAGGCTTTTGGCCAGCAAGGTGTGGAAGTGTCCGATATCGTTGATTAAAAGCTATTCAGCCCCCTTATCTGTGTTCCTTGCACCACATTCACGCAGGGTGGATGTACTTAATGTCTCGACTTCTTCTAAATGCTGCGCCTGAATTTGCAGCCCAAAAAAAATCTATTAAAGCTCTCATTAATAATTTGCACTGCAGCCTTCATAATTCCTGAAGAGGAGGAGGAGGAGGAAAAAGAGGAGGAGGGGGAAGTAAAGCGCTGATTCAAACAAGTGTGATATCGTCACACGACCTCTGTTTGGCAAAATATGGTGAATCATTTTGTGATGGAAATTTACTGCAGGATTAAGAGCACAGTTATTGCAAATCACAGGAGGACCCAGTATAATAAAAGGCCTGTATGAATAGGACTTCTCAGTCTCAGCATTAGTGTCATTGAAGTGTCTTTCTACAAGGAATCACCACCAGCACCTGTGAGACTGTTCTGCAGCTCACCTCTGACATCCCTGTGGAGTATGACGGTCAATTTTCCTATAAGGGGGGACAGGAGAAGGAAGGTGAGGTGAGTCGGGTGAGCTCGTGAGAGACTAACAGATAATTGCTGCTCAATACAAAAGGGTATGAACAACCTTAAGATCGCAGTATCACATAGGCTCCAGTTGTATTGTTTTCAAAGCCGCTCTGTCCCACTCATCATGCGTTAAGCATGGACGGCGGATTGAGCGATTTGCATGCTTTAAAGTAATTTCCGAGTGACCTTCAAAGAGAAGGCAAACAAATAAGACGGTCAAAATGTCAGGACTTCTGTGGGAGATGGGATGTCAGTCAGAAAATTCACCATAGCTGATCCAACTTAATTCCATTGAATGGGAATCAGTGGAAGCTTCATTACAGAGCATTTAGATGAGATGCATCCACGCCGTTCCAGAAGGATGACACTATACGGGAAAATGTGTTGGTGTTATTTTAAATGTCATAACAGAGCAAAAGCTTCGACAACAACAAATATGGCGTTGACGGCCGTTGTAGGTTGTGATAGTGTACTTAGTGGTGGTATGTGAGGCCTTCAGGTACATCAAGACATGAGGACTTCACTTCTTTCTTCTTCGCTGTTTCCGCACACATTTGTCGTGCCTTGTTTGATTTATAGCTACACTGCCCTCAAACATTTCCGCTGGTATCCGTCCATCCGTCTCCATATCTGTCTTCAACGTAGAGAATCTATTTATTTTTTAAGTTTTTGGCCGGCTCTCCTTCCTGCAACTTCAACCATGTTGCTTTTAGCCCTGATTATGCGCTAAACTCTTTGTATTTGTCGAAAATTATAGCTCGCTCTTTGTTTGCAAGATAAACCAATCTACTGCCGGTCGACTTGTCAGGTTTTAAATTGGCTTTTATGTGAATATGCTCATGGCTACATGAGAAAAAACCTGGGTTGACCTATGAAGCGTTTTGTTTGTTTGTTTGTTTGAAAATGCAGAAAATCCAACAATCAATCCAACAAGCAGATGCTTGCACTAATGGCTGTGTAACATTGTGCCACACTAAGCAGTGTGTGTGTTAACGTAGAAATTGGTCATTAAAAGCAATTAATTAGCACTTTTTAGGGGTTTGTTTGAATCGGTACATTTTGGTTAGTTGTTTCAAAAGTTCTGACTCCTTGTTGTGTTTTGATTGTTTGAGAATGAACTTTCTTTTTTTTTTCTCATCACACTCAGGAAAAGCAATTAAACCAATCTGCCGCGATGGATCACACATAGTTGAATTACATCAAGGTGAACAATTATCATTTAGAGATGAATAAATTAGAAGAATGTAATTAACAGCCGATATTGAGTAGGAGCCAGCCCAAACTCTGCTGTTTCAGAGGTGGAGATTTAATCATGGCTCAGGTGGTTTGAGAGACCATCGCTTTTATTGGTTGTGACAACTGCGGGCATGCGGAGAGGAGGGCGGAGCTTGTGCGGAAGCAGGGTGACGATGGGGGCTGTGGAACCGAGTCTCACTGTCAACCTGCCAGCTCCTGAAATAGTCCAGACAGCAATCACTCACATTCATCCTGAGCAAAGTGAGATAAAGCTGCACCAGAGTCAGCTCTGGGGACAGCATACGACAGGAAAGGGGACCTCCATTACAACTTGTATTACCTCTGAGACACAAGTTTCAGATAAGAGAGCAAAATTTGATTCATTATTTGTTTTGCTTTCCTCGTACTTTCATGCTGTCATTTGAAAATAGTATTTTACACACATCTTTTTTTTCTTTTTTCTTCTTCACAGCTCGCTCTAGACGGTTGCACCTACACCGCCTCTCAACTGCACCGAGCAAAGCCTCCTTTAAGAGCGACAAAAAGATGACAAAAAGTAAACAAACTCAGTTCTCTTCATTAATCTCTCTTTAAAGTGGATCTTTTCTATCACTGATGGGATCCCTTTGTTCTGCTCCCAGCATTCTTCAGAACGCAAGTCTTTAATGTGAAAAGATGCCGAATTCGGTGTCATGAAACAAGCTGATGAAAAAAATTGATCAAACTTCTTATCAGCTGAATCTGTCTAATTAAGGTAGCTTTTCAACGGCTTGGGGTTCAAAGGGAAGAATGTGTGTAATTATTCAGCAGCTTTGGAGTTATGCAGTAATTTATCCTTGGGGGATGCTAAATTTAGCAAATTGAGAATGTATTCAGTTCTTAAAACGAGGGATATTGCTACACCAAGTGTCACTCGATTGCCTTTATTACTTCATACGGTATTTTCTGAAGCACACTGAGCAAGTGAACTTTAAGTGTTTGGTGTTAATGCTTGAAATGAAGCATGTAGATTTTTCTATTGATTTGCAGCACTTGAAGAATGGAGGAGAAAGTTTAAGGCTTTCAATGAAAGAGTTCGGAGGAGAACTTTGTCCTTGGAGAAAATGCAATATGCAATACAAAGAAGGTGGAAACAAGACAAGACATGAAAAAAATGTCCTAAAAGTATCTCAACAGTCCCTCCAAACCCAAGGGAGCACTCTTCACTGCCTATGATCATAAATTCAGATCTGGGCTCTGCAGAATATAGTAGCTCTGCGCCTAGAGCATCCAGATGATTCTTCTATCTCCCTCCTCTCCTCTTTCTATTTTCTGTACACTACCTGTTGGAGGAAGCAAAACATGTCCTACATATCAGCGGCGGAGAAGGGAGGGGCGCCACCAGGAGGCCAAGTCACCGCCAACTCAGAGGATGTTGATCACTTGTGTCTTATCGCAGGCAAAGCCGGGCCACCCCTTGCGAATTAAAGGAGAAATAGTATCTTGCACCCTCATTTTTCACCACCAGGAGATGTTCTGTTGCTCCCTCTCTTCCACCTCCTGTGCCAGAGAGATAATCCAGGGCCATTCTTACCAACAAAATCCATCTTTCTCGGGGTGTTTGGACCACTAGTCCTTGGATTGTCTGAGGTCATTGGTGGCCAAACAAAACTGAGTTGTTTTGTGCCAAAATGTGAGAACTCCTACAAGGACTGCAATGTTGGATCTTGTGAGTTATGGCTCTCAATCTTATCTTGCATTGCGTGCCTGCTCAACTTTTGCAAGAGAACATGTTCGTCTTTGCAGAAGAAATTTCACAGTTACACACAAGGCCACTTAAACATTTCATTTTATTCAAGGGTAAATGTGTCTGTTGTGAAACTATATCTCCTTTTTCCTTCGAAAGTTTCCAGGTATTATCTATTGTTCTACATGAAGGCTGACCACTGAGATTACGGGACACCCATTACCGCAGTTTGAACCATTAAACAGACAGAGACCCGAATCCTTTGTATGATACATATGATACATACAGTAAGTCATGGTCATGAGGATGAAATATGGTTTCCCTTTGAATGATCAATAAAGTTTCATCCAGTCTAATTGAATTAGTGATTCTTATCAGCTGTGGGAAGGCCCTAACTTTAAACCCCATGTCGATTCACTCCTTCAGTCATTTCACTTTTTATACATATGTGCATGGATAATTAAGAGACCCCATGTTTTACTTTGCATCTAATGTTATCCACACAAAGAGCCCCTCTCTTATCTTCCACATTTGACCTGTTAAAACACCAGTTGGTCAGGATTTTTATTTATCTATTATTGATGTAGTGCATAAAGGTTTGTTTGTGAATGATATATAGCAAGCTGCGGGATTGCTGGATATTGCTGTGACTAGCTAAGCCTCGTCCTTGCCTTCTCCTCTGACAGCAAATAAAAAAGTCAGACATCCTAGAATCGTGGATATCAGCACCTATATGAGGCAGATGAAAACCGCCAGGATTGTGTGGGCGAGGGGGAGAGAGAAGTAAATAAAAAGCTCGAGGAAGAAATTTTCTTTAAAGATTTTATGTGTTTCAGAGAGGTGACACACTTTCTTTGTGAGGGGAGTATTGGTGAGACTTGACATGAGTTTAAAAGATTTATGAAACGCACATAAATTTGACTGTGTTCCTGTATTCATATACTTCTGTACTGAGTTGGCGAAGAAATCTTTTTCTCTTCACTCTGTAGTCAAGCGATGTGAGTCAAGAAACTGTAGCTGCTCAAACATGCAGGAACACAATGTGAAAATTACCCCAAAACTTATGTCTGCATGTGTTTCGCCACTTCCTTATGCTTGGCTTCAGATGACAGTGTCAAGGCCACTAATTGGACAGCAGCCCATGCATGCAGGATGGCATATGTTTGCCTCTAATGACCCTCATGTCGCAGCTCAGTGACAGGACAGGAGGAGAAGAGGCAACAGCATCCGGCATGTAAATGGGCTGGAATCCCTCCTCTTTGCAACACTTGGATCAAGCATTGTGTAGTCCAAATGCTGCAGCAACGCCACTGCATGCAGAAAAGTGAGACCTGAGAGTACAGTAAGGACATGCACTCGGTTTTTGAGTCGTTTTGATCCATTGCACAATGTGAATTTCACCACCAAAAAGAGTTTTAGCATTTAGAGCCTCTGCTCAGGAATTTGGCTGTAAATTCAAAACATATTCATTGTGAGAATTGGAATTCTGTGACGCCGATTCCTGCCGTGTTATGTTCTCAAGTGTGGATACATTAGTGACGGTCAAGAGGGCGCTCACTGTAAAAGAAAAAAAAAAAAGACAGAGAAAGAAGGAGAGAATAAAGACCTTCAGAATCTGAAGGGTTTCTGTCTCGCAGCTTTTGTGCCGGCTCAAGGATGAAGGATGAGGACGGCGAGTTCTTTAATTGGTGCTCCAGATTTTTAAAGATTTCTCCATTATAGCTGTAAAGAGACACTTCATAAGATTAGTGGCTGACTGGAGGAATCATGATAAAGGGTTCAAATAAAGAAAGGACTTTCTGAAGTTGCCATCAGTAGGTGCAAAGTCTTCCTTTTTATATGTACTTCAGAATGGGTATTTAAATTCTATAACGGATTTAATGGGCAGTATGCTCAACTTTAGACAATGAACACTGACCGCATCTCACCGCAGACCATTCATAAAGCTGTGTCAGAGGCATAGATCTATTTCTCTTGTCCAATCTTGAATTTAAATATTTCAGATAAACTGAACAAATATGCGATCAAATTCTTCTTAAGCCAAATCAACTATTTTTCACCCTGTATGTGGTTCTCACAGGACAGCAATGCAACAAACGTATGATGATCTAATAGAATAAGATGCACTGCTGCAGATTAAGATTGACAGTATATTTTGAAGTAATAAAATTAACTCATCCTGCAAGATCTACATTGGTGCAATGCAACATAAACATTTATATTAACCTAAAAACATCAATGAGTTCTTATAGTACTGTTTTAAATGGAGGCTTTTTACTTGAACTGGAGTATTGTCACAGTGTGGTACTGCTCTTTTTACCTGACGGCTCATGCATCACATGCAGTCCTGCACAAAGAGGTATCTCGCTGATAGTCAGTAGCTGGCATGGTGTTGTTTTGGCGATCTGCTCTGGGGTATCACGCCGTTGACAGAGCTGTGCTGTTCCCGAATCAGGAGTCCCAGACTGAGATAACACGAGTAAATGTGATGAGGGGAAGGAGAACCTGATGTGAAAGAGAACCATGCAGCAGCCACACTGATTTGGTATAGAATCCCTAATGCTTAATACAAATGGCAAAACATACACACAAAGTGATATTACATTTAAATACGACTGCATCTCAAACCACAATGCTTTATTTTTATTTTCATCCAAGTGAGAAACACAAGAAATAATATGTATTTGAGACATGAATGCAGCCATCAAACCTGTTGGTTGGCCTGCAGATTTCTATTATATATTGGATAATCTTTAAAATGAGAAGGAAGTTGTATTAAAAAGACTTTTTACATCCAGTATAGAAAGGAGGAAAAGTGCATAGCATTCAGTAAATATGTGAGTACTGTATGAAAATAGACTTGGAAAAATGAACATGGAAAAGTTGGCAGCTGTGTAAGTGGACTGTGACTGTGCTTCAAAAATTCATTCACTGATTGCGCTCTCTTCCAGATAGGAAGATACTGGTTGATGGTCAAAGGACGTAGCTGTCATATTCCTCAAGAGCGTCCTGTGATTGACAGCCAGATACCAAGTGGCAAGTAATCTGAGAGTCATTGTGCCCCGTAATCAAGTCTTTGGTATCTGTGAACTGCCGCTGTGGCTGTTGGCAGCAGGCTATTATAAAAAAAACCTTTGCTGTATTAAACCCTTGTCATCCTTCTATCATTACCCCCACTACCAATCTTTTCCATTTACTTTATTTATTTATTTACATTTTTTTAATTCATTTTCATAACTTTAATTTCAGAGCTGCCTCGCATTGCAGCCATAAAAAAAACCAACCTGCACATTCATCATCTTTCAATTTAGAGCCTCGAGATTCGCCCTCCAAGATCCACTAATACCCAATGGGGAGACAGATATTTGCATTTTGATTAGCGGGGGCCAACGTCTCTCTCTCTCTCGTCTCCAATTCCACCCGGCAACGCAGATGACAGCGTAACCGCAGCTGCACAGATTGAAACTATACAATTAAATAATGAATCAAATGCTGTTGGGTAAGGGGGGGGATCTCTTTGAATGCCATGTCTGATGATTACTTTGCAGTGTTTCACATTTGCCTGGCGTCATGAGTCTCACCCTGATTTTTTGATTTCAACGTTTGAAATCAGCTGCAGCGTAAATTCAATCAGACTAAAACTTTGCACACTTTATTTCTCATGCTGTTCTGTTACACACACCTCTCACGCATGCGCAATCTTATTTTCCTGCTCTCATGGTCTGGGGCCGTCAACTGAGTTCAGCTGTTCTCATCAGCCAGTCACATCTATCCAATAGCACAGCGACACACCTTCATTGTCAGCCTATCATCTTGCTGCTGGTTTTTTTTTTTATATGACACACTCTTCATTCCTCTAGTTCTTTCATGCCGTTTTGCACACCCTCCACCTCCGCATCATCGCCCAGTCCTCAAAGATCCACCAACTTCACCATTCATCAGCTTCTCTAGGTTCATCAGCCACCACCACCAGTGTCTGGACTCCAAGGGGGGATATATATCTTGCTGCTGCTCAGGACAGATGCCCTTCGATCTCAATCTCCCTGAAGAGTCTAAGTGCTAAAGACTTTCTGACACCAAAGACTTTCTGACATACTAATTATCACATTATTTGATGTAATAAACATTATTTACTTCAGCCACCAGTCTCTCCTGATTGAACTTTTATTGTTAAAATGAGGGATGGCAGAGGGTAGCTGTTTGAGCTGTCTTGTGTCAGACTCAAGCCAAACATTGTGGGAGTAGTTTATTGCTTGTACTAGTAAGTGTTTACCTCTGATGTTCCAGCTCCTACAAGGTTTGGATGGAGAGAAAGCAGCGAATGAAACAAAACAAAAGTTGTCATCTCCCTGATGCCTTGCCATAATTCAGCGTGCCAGAAAATCTGTGCGCTGTCTCCTAATGTTTTGTTTGTGTTGCATTAATTTCACAGGGAGTCTTGTGTACAAAGGAAGGCGAGGAGAAAAAAAAATTTCCAATCAAATCTGCCAGACAAATTGTTTTGCTTGTGAGCGCACACGGAGGTTGTTTTTTTTTGCTCCACATTTATTCCCCAGCCAAAGTTATGGGAGCTGAGCCATCCCATTTCGTGGATAAGACGCTGACCATCCTTTGCAAGGTCATTCAGGAGCGTGTTGCAAATCAGACTGACAGATGTCAATCACAAATCCCGTGCAGGCATCCTCTAACTGCGGTTGAGGTGGGTAGCGTTACGTACAAATAGACGGAGACTGAAGCAAAACATTACCATATGTTTGCATAACCTTGGCGCTCAGTAACCTTGAAGAAGACAGCTGATTCTAAGCGTGGCTCCTCAGTCGTCATGAGATAAGATTTCAATTTAAGTAACAGGAGGTGTAGCTGCTGCATGTGTAGAGTTAATTTCATAGATTTTTCCTTCAGTATCTTCTCACTTCCCTCTACTTATCTTAAATAAATCTGTTGAGTTCAGTACTATTAATGCAATTTATTTCTCTTTTAAAAGCAAAAGAACAGTTTTGGATAAACTAGGGTATTACCTCACTGTCTTCCTTCCTCTCACTCCCCAAGGCCTTTCCCGTTCCAGTTGTTGTTTGTCTTGGGGCACCGTTTTATTACCTTCAAAACTCCACTGGGAAAATCTTAAGACAGCAGTTGCCGAGCAACAAGGACCTGATGGTTCCGCCACAGGAGCGGAGTGAAAAGAGAGGCACGGAGGAGAGGAGAGAGGGAGGTAACACTCATATGGGGAACAGCAGCAACATTGTCACAGCTGGATCCACAGGTTAGGACCCAGTGCTGCAGCAAAAACACACTCACCTGTCCCTTTTGAATCACCATGTGCATTCTTGAAAGGGCAAGTGCTTTAAAATCACTGTGTTCCAGCTGCAACTATCAATAACTCTTTTTTTTTTTTTTTTAGATTTGTCATTCATGTTTTAGCAAAATAATAGACATTTGGGAACTCTCTCCAAAAGTCAAAGATATTGAATTGACTGAAAAATAAGCAGAACATGTGCTTGATGAATGGCTTTGAGCGAGAATTGATTATCAAATCATGTGCGGTTGATTTTCTGACAACTAATTGACTGTTTCAGAGTTAAATCTAGTGATTATTTTTATGGTCAAGAGTTAAATAAGCCATTTTTAGTTTCAAATGTTCTTTTTTATCAACCTCAGCTGTGAATGTCTTTGGGATTTAAAAGAGGTTCAGACATCTGAATCTGTGCCACTCAAAAGGTCTTTATGCACTTAGACTGTCACTCTCTTGGTCCAGGAAGGTTTGACGCACAAGCACCGACGTCGCTGCATTGCCTTAAACCAACATTGTGACTCCAAAATTGACATTTGTGCCATTAGAGGTGCGGATACACAAGCTGCAGGGTGGAGAGTGCTTTGCTGGCACCACACCAGATATGTAATCATAATTAGCCAAACAATTACCGGGCTAATTGTTTTTGTCGAGATATTGGAGAGCAGAGAGGAGAGATCTTCATCCTCTGGCTTGTCTTCCTCTCACTTCATCTTGGATTATCAGCCTCACCTTTTTTTTTTTATTCCTGTGGCATCACAAACAAAACAAACGAAAACTCTTTTGCACTCCCAAAAAAGATGAACTCAAACACACAACTGTTTGTGTATGTATGCACGGGTTGACGGATAGACCGTTCATGGACGGACGTATCCATTTACTTACATAGTGGGAGCATAACTGGGCCTTTATGGTTCATTTCTGGTGTTATTTCTAGCAGCCCATAAATCGCTCAATGAATCATTTGTTTCTTTCTGTACAACAAAGGACTTGAAAGAGACACTCTCAGCTATTCTGGCATATTTGCGTCATCCCCACCCGGCCGCCCTGAATTCTGCTGAGCGCTTAAAGTTTACATTCACTCTGATTCTGTCTGCGTCTATCCGCCATTCCCAGGAAACCCATAATTGCTCCTCTCTTCATTCTGTCAACAGTCTCTTTAAAATCTTTGTGAGACGATTAGCTAAATCAGAGATGATCATAAGAGATTTTAAACATATGATTAATTCATTCCTTGTTGTTTTGCAAATGGAAGATGACAGAAGATGGTTTAGAAGATGGATTTCCTTTGTCTTCAGATTACAGTCTCATTGTCGTTACCCTTTGACAAGTCTGTTGTTGGTCTAAAAGCTAAACTGCATCCTGCTCAAAGCACGGCAGACCAACATTTGCGGCTGAGAACAGAGGATTGTGAGGGCTGAACCGATCTTATGAAGGCCAAATGCCTGTCTAAGTCAAAAACGTGTGATTTAATCTTGATTATGAGTTAATACACCATATGCTTCTTGCAATTAGCTGTCTGTGGATGACCCTCGTCTAATTTGTTGAGAGATCAATGTAGTATAAAATCTAGGGCAGGTCATTCCCAAGTGTTTAATCTGTTCTTGGGTAAGGGTGAAAGGGGTGCGGTGCGACGCCGGCTGAACTTGGTTAATCAGCCAGGCAGATCATTGATGGGAGGCCTCGCTGTGCCGACACCTTGAATTCTCATACCTTGGTCCTCTCGTTCAGACCCTTATAATGAGCGAAGCGAGAATGCACAAGGTGTGAGGGAACATAAGAGGGGCAAGGATGAGACATTCTCAAGAGACCAAAGAAGCTCTGCAGCCTTTCCGGAATTACCGTGTGAAGTCTTTTCCTGTACATCACAACCCAAATATTTCAGTTTTGATCATCACATGAACTGCATTAGCCTACATCTTTGCATCAGGGCCTGGTTTTGCATGAAGCAAATAATGGCCATAAAGATTTTAATCTTACAAGCAACTGAATACTGAGCGTTGAAATTTAAATACCAATCACTTCATAACACTGAAATTTAAAAAAAATGTTTATAAATATATGTGTGTTTGAGCTGTTGAGCAATTTTTTATTTTGCAAACTTTGCTGATCTCCATCTGCCATCATCTAAAATGAGTCTTACATGGTTTCTCTATCATTTCGACCCACTTGAATCATTCTAATAATTACTCACAAAAATACACCGTACTTAACTTTGCGGACCTCCCAGAGGAATCCAATGATTTAAATTACCACAAAACATGCAGATATGTAATCCTATCCCGGAATCAAAGCCGTCCTAAGAGTGTGACACACACCCTTAATCAAGGTTGGAAGAGACATTTGGAGAATTCAGAATTTCAAGCACCTCTCTAGTCTGCCAGCTTCTAGACTTTGCCTGATTAAAATGATAGAGGGGCTGGAGAATGTTTGATCTCCAAATCCATTTACATTTAAGATTCAATTTTGCACCTGCAAGACTTTGATTTCGGAACTTTACGCTTTCCTGAGTCCTGCAAGGATGGAGATTAATCTACACCAGCTGTTGAAGGAAATATTGTTGACTTTTTTCTCTGCTCTTTCTACTCACAAATCTATTCAAATAAATTCTCGTGGATGCACCCCTGCTGTATGACGTGTGAAATTCATTTTGAAACGTGTGAGACTGAAGTAAATAATAACTTTTTACAAGTAATGTAGAAAGGAATACACATTGATTAGTAGAGAAAACCCACAAAGAGCAAACAGTAAGGTGTCCTCAGAAGCAAAGAGCGAGTCGGTTATTTGGAGGGGAAAAAAAATACAAAGACTTGGGGTGAAAATCGATGCTGAAAGGTGAAGAGAAAGTAACTATAGCTGCAACAAGCAACAGGACCCTGACACTAAATCACAGCTTACAGTCCTAATATACACCTCCAGGGGGAAATATCTGTTTTAGAACATTCTCAACGATTTATTGATCGGGGAATTAGATTGTGCAATCCCTTTCCCCTTTCAACAAGCCCACGATATTAAAGCATGTTCAATGTTTGCATGGCTTTTAATTAAAATTGTTCTCTAGGGCAGCGGCGTCAAGAACTCTGTTTGTTACAATTTCCGATTTTTAATCAAGGCTCACTTCATTGTTTCATGTTTGTTTTTTGTTTTTTTTATGGTTTTCAAGCAGAAAAACATCATGTGGTTTTAGCCTATTTTTAATTGTTGGGAATTTACTACTGTATTTCAAACAAATGCTCAGAAATGTTCCCTTTTAATTGGCTATATAGAGGGTTTATGCTGCATTCATGGTAATCTGGAAACATCTGTATTTTATCTAAGGAACTAACAACAATATCCACCAAAATCTACTCCTGTGAAAGTTAATAAAAAGATTTCAAGTTAAATAAAAAGATGCGTCAGAGCTTAGTGAAAAAAATACTGTGGACTTATTTGACATTTATGTTTAAGGCAGGCTGGCATGGACATTATTTATTTATTTCTGTTCCATTTATGCCAAGGATGTTTATGACTGATTTTTGAATTTTCCTACCATCAGATTAGAACATTTTACTGGCAGGTTGAGTAAATATTCCTGTCAAGTTGGACTGACAGTGATGTAATTGGTAGTTTCACTGTGAAATGTTGGTCAATTTAAAAAAAAATAATCATCACTTAACACAAAGTTATTCTTAGTTTTGCAGGGGTTTAGACATAAATATTGAACAAATTGGACTGAATTGATTCTGATCGGACTATGAAGTTTTTTTGTGATTAGTTTTTATTATTTGCAGTACATAAAGTGAAAATTTGTGTCGCGTTTGGTGTGAATGCAGCATTAGAGGTGTGGAAGAGGCACTAGTGGTTCTGATCACCTCTGCACAATCCTCATGTTTACTTTGCCACAACTTCAAATTGCATTTTATATCAAATATATACATTAAAAAAAATTATCATTACAGCACATTCTTCTGTTTTGTGCCGAACAAGATTATCCGTGAATTTAATTCACTATGTTTTCTTCAGGGCATTTCAGAGGCAGCGATAGAAGAAAAATTACCTCTGCCTCTTTCAGAAATAATTCACAAATTGATGTTGCGTTTATCTGGAGGCCAAAGCAGGACAAGTGGCAATCAAATGATCAGCCCAAAGGGAATTATTGTCTCTATTATCTTTAAGCCTTATTTGCTAATATAGTCATAAGTAGAGACTGGGAGAACAGAGGAAGGAGTGCATGAGTTTTAAGAATGTGATGAGTGAGATTTTTAATGCATCTTGGCATCTTGGGGCTTCTTAAGCATATTAAGGCTTCCCATAAGTGTTCCATAAGTGTTTTAAATACTAAAAATCACCGGATGAGATCGCTTCCTCTGCACTCCGGTGCAGGTTGTGACAAAAACAAATCCTTCCTGACATTGAAAATGGATGGAAACAAACATGACAAGAACACCCGGCTTACCTTGCATTCATGGCAGCAGGCTACAGCTGCTGGCCCAAGCTCAACATTTACCATATATACCATAAACCTATCAATACTTCAGGCTCATATCAACAAAGCATGTCACGTGACCCAGGTTCAGTTTGGCTCATCATCAACCTGAAGCCATGTTTCCCTCATTTCTGCTGACACAGGTAAAGAAAATGGATTTCAGGTGGGAGAGAGAAAGCGACTCAAGGATGAGAAGGAGAGTCAGTCTGCAAAGATCAATAGCCGAATCAAAACCAATGCTGATGTTTCACTCTTCACCCAGACTCTTTTATGTATTCACCTTCTTCCTTCTCTATCAAGTCTTTCTTCATCCGACACTGCCAAAAAGCTATAAAAAAAAATAAAATAAAATGCTGACAAACAGTTGTCTTGGCAAATCCTGTATTTTTATTTGTACTAGACCCAAGAAAATAATAAGCATCCTCTAGCAGCGCTGCACCGCCTCTGAAATACTGAATACTGTCTCTCTTACAGTCTTGAGAAGATTGAACCTTTAATTATTGCCGACCCTTTAGTCTCATTTTAAAAGTTTCTATATCCAACTAGTCGGCCCCTTGTTCTCCTTAGCTTAGTTTTATGCATAACTACATTTACATTGTTATTGCTATGATAAAGAGGTTCCTGCTTTTGTCCTGTGTCTTCAAATGAAAGAAAGAAACCAGTCTACTTTATCTCTTATGTGATTCTCATGTTTTTTTTTTAAAAAGAACAGTTTTTCAATTGGATGAAAATTGATGCACACATACTGTAAAGCAGAATATGTCATTGTTCAAAATAATGAATTCCTTAAGTAACAAAATTAACACTTTAAAATGGGCACGTTCATGGTGTGGGAGAAATTTAATTTGTGTTGAGGCGAGCGAAACAGGCCCGGCACAAATAACCAAGTAACTTAACTGTCAGTAGCTCTTGCAGAGATTGAATTCATTTTAATCTATTAGAGAAGAAGAGGCAGGAGGGCTACACTTGTTCTGTCAGTGCCCCTTGAAAATGAGCAAACTTAGTGACAAACTTCACTAGTGGATTTTTTTTTTTTTAAGTAAAACTGGTAAGACTGCATATGATAATAATAACAGCTGCAACAGGTACATCATTATGCGTTTTGGACACATGAGGCATGCTTTATATGTATTGGTAGTAACACATTGTAGGCAATCATAGGTCCCTGCGGCAGTCCAATCAGAAACGTATCTACTGCACCATAAAGCGTTTTAAATGTGGCATGAGGCAGACAGATCAAAAAAAAGGCCCCAACTCTCGTCAAACTGACCAACCACAGCCAAGCTGCAGATTTGTGATTTGAAACCAAAAATTCCAAATTTCTACAGTTTCGCTAAGTGAGCATGCTTGTTCTATCCAATAAGGTTTCAGAAAAGTTTTTAAATCCACATTCAAGTGGCTTCATAAATACATGAAATAATTTCTCATGTTAGCTTATGCTAATTCAATTATTCTGTATCTCATCATTCGAAAAAGCCCAAGGTAAAACAGGTGTGCTGGCAGTGCAAGGGCCTCCTGAATGCTCTTCTTACCAAGTCTGTAAGTTGTTTTCAAGTGTCTTTCATGATGTGCTAAGCAGAGTGGGAAATAAAAGGTATTCGGTTACTTATAAATGAAGTGAAACAGTTAAAGTCATATTTTTTACATTTTTTAGTATGTATGTTGTTCCAAAAATAAGGTGAAATTTTGAGTCTATACTCCCTGAGATATAAGGTCATTTATTTGTCATCATACAGACACAATGAAATGGGAATTGCAATCCCTTATACTCCACAATAAAGTACCTCAGATCTTCATCCCTGTTTCCTGTCACTCAAAAGCAACAGAACTAAACTTCCTCATATGGAGATTTCATTGGCAAATACTTGTATGGCTTCAACCAGTAAATATACTGTAGATCTAGATATGCAGCCTCTGTGTGTGTACATTTATAAACATTTATTCCCAACCTCCATATATTCCCCCCCACATCATTAATTTTGCACTTCTGCTCATATATATTTTCATTGTTTTTTCTGGCAGAACTGATGGCGCCACGCTATTTTTTTCTCGTTTCCTTTTCATGTCCATTAAATTTGCATTTCAGAGATGGAATACCACCTTATCGCTCAGATCTACTATAACATTGCAGTTTTTCTCTTTCACCTGAAAAAGGAAATTAAATGCTTTGTTTGCCTTTGGGTCAGAGTATTTTCACCAATGAAATATTATGTATAGATATACAGTTGTTTTTTTTTATTTAACTGGTATGGCTAAACAAATCTAAATCTAAGTGCAGCCAAAGCCAAACATATGGTTCAAATTAAAATAGATAAGAATAATAAAAAGTCGGTGGATTATAAGGGAAATTGGTGGAATAATTTTAAGACTGAGGATAGGTGAACTTCAAATTTATCACAAAGACACCCTCTCACACAGATGGCTTATCACGAAGCAGCGGCATCATAATCTAACGAATGGATTACAGTGATTAAGTTCCAATTGTGGAGCTAAAAACAGACTGCAGAGGATTCCTCTTGACAAAAGTGTGTACTCCTGTGAGGCAGAACAAAATCCTTGCCCCAGTTTAGGATTCTTATCAAATCGTCACATCAAGCTTCACTTATCGCTTCGAGAGCCGCGCTCTTCGCTTTCCAGGCGAGACGGATTTCATCCTTTGAGCTTGTCACCAGTTCACACATGACCTATGCTGGCCCGAACCTCTGTCACCATATGCTCTGTCACTCCCAATCACCAATATTGTCTTTGACAGGCCTATAACAAACGCGGTCGCTGAGGCTGAGATGAATGAATGAGATGTATCACAGACGAGCTCGCTCTTGTCATAAAAGAGACTGATCCCTCTTCTCAAGGGCAATAGGCCAATCAGAACTCCTTGCTATGCCAACAACTTTGCCTCCGTCGTTGGGACACGGGAACCATATGTTGCCATGAGCTGTCAGTTTGATGGTACCCTGGGCATTCCTCGGGACCCAGGATCCACAGGCTTTGCACAGAGTTGTCACTCTGTCAAGAGAATGTACGGCAGAGTCTTCACGAATGTTGCCCTCTGCGATATTACCATGTTTTTCATCAGATGCGGTTCAGCTCACGCGGTTTGTGGAATGCATTCAGGGGAAATCATGGGTTATGCTTTTGGTCAAAAGTCATGAAAGTTATTGTGGTTCAGGAAGACTAAACCTTTGCACACTTGGGCTATACTTTATTTCTCATGTTCTGTCATTCACACCTCTCATGCATGCTAAATATTAATCTCCTGCTATCATTGTCAAATTGTCAATTGTCAATAGTCAATTGTTATCAGCTGTTCTCATCAGCCGGACACAGAGACACACCTTCACTGTTAACCTATCATGTTCTGCTGTTTCGTGCACCCTCCACCTCCCCATCACTGCCCAGTCTTCAAGGATTCACCAACTTCATCATTCACCAACCTTCACCAGGGTCATCAGCCACCACCACCAGTGTCTGGACTCCAAAGGGGATATATATCTTGCTGCTGCTCAGGACAGATGCCCTTCAATCTCAATCCCCCTGAAGAGTCTAAGCGTCAAAGACTTTCTGACACCAAAGACTTTCCAAAATACTAATTCTCACACATCATTTGATGTAATATGCATTCTTATTTACTTCAACCACTAGTCTCTCCTGATTGAACTGACTTCAGAAATATTTCTTGAACAACCCAGTTTCTTCATCACTGCTTAGCAAATATGACATTTTCATAGATTAAGATTTTTATCAAGATTAAGAGACTCTTAAAACCATGAAAGTCTGTGTTGGGAAAAGAGAAATTTAAATATTAGCCAAAGAAATGGAGATATTAAAACGGCATGAAAAAAAAGCATATATGAAAATATTCACACCTCTTGGTGCTGCAATGTGCACAGTCAGAATCTTCACCCGAGGACTGTGGAGCACTTAACTCCGCGCTGTCGTGATTTCTCCAATTACGGGTGACAGCTTCCAATCTGCGTGGGAGTGGATCACCTCTGGAAGTGCCAGGCGGAATTCGAAGCACACCACAGCATTAATAATTCACCAGGGCTACATTCATATTCAGTCTAAGCGCTGCAGTTTGGGGCCCATTAGTGATAAAGTCAAGCAGACACTCCCTTATTTCTTTCAGCCTGATGTTCAATAGCAGGTATAAAGCCCACGTGCTTGATTTGCACAATTTGAAATGCATTTATTTCACTGCCTTGCACTGGGACAACCAGGGGAACAAACTTCATGAATGTTCTTAAGATTAAAGACAACGGAGGTTTACTTTGAGGTGCTGCCATGAAGTCGGTTCTAGTGTTAAATTTGATGTTTGCTTCTAAAGAACACCCTGCAGCAGCTGACTGTGCACACAGGGTTTATTGTCTATCTTTCACTTATTTCCAAGAGGTTGACTGTGCAGAGATGTATAGAATAAATGACAAAGTTGAAGAAGTTTGAAAGAGTCACTGAAGCAAATCAGCCGCCGGTAGTGATGACTGCTTGCATCCATGCCAGACAGCAGCTGTGCTCAGGAAGCACATGGTGTACCCAACCAACTGCCTGGGCTCAGCAGGCTACAGCACACAATGCATCCACTTAAAAAAAATAAAATAAAAAAAAACACAATTCTTCAGAGGAGCAAAATAAAATGGGCTGAAACAACAGCACATGAGAGCATGAAAAATGGATTGCAATGGCAGCATGGGAAGGAAAAGCCTGAATGGAGGTCACAACAAAGCAGTAAGCCTCGGTCTGGAATAGTTTTTAAACAGCTCCAAATTGCAAGACTAAATTGTTGCAACACCAGTGAAGTTGACTTCTATCCGCACACACGGGAATTAAACTGGGATTTAAGGGAACCTTGATTAACCGGGATTGACAGGTTAGTGAATGCATGTGGGTGGTGGCAGCAGCAATTATAGGGCTGAGTATGTTCTATAAATAGAATATGACAGAAGGTTAATGATCTCAACTAGAAGTGAGGGCGTTAAAACTATATACTAGTGCATCACATGTCAAAAATATAATAGGCCACAATGTATCATTAATGTTCCAGAGGTTTAAAGTACACTTAAGTAATCCTTTGTAATACAGGGTCAGTGTTAGATGTTACCTTTGGTTATAATGGCATTCATGTGTGTATAATATAATTTCTTCATCATGATTGAAGTTTGCAAAATTATAGTCAACTATTTATTGCATTGCATGTAGCATTCAGTTTGCATACAGGGTAAAGCTTTTTTTTTAAAAAGCACCACACTCACAACGTTTCAGTGCATGTAGGCTTGTAAAAAAGAATTATGACTAAGTTTAAAGGAAAGCAATGATATTCACCTGTCAGGGGGTGAGTGTTAGCTCCATGAAAGCCATATGACCTTTTCACACAAAGCCTGCTCTGCACTTAGGAAAAAAGTGAAAAGGGTAAAGAAATTGCAAGAGGAAGAAATATCTTTCATTTAAAAATTATGAACTCCACATCCACAGAGGCTGCATAGCGACACCTGATTCTTAATAACATGATTTCTTCAAAGGTATTCAACAAATCACTTCGCATTTACATTTCAAAAGGAGAAAAATTGCTTTCATTTCACTCACTCAGTATTCCCCCCCCCCCTAAAGGTGACTTTTATATCTGAAAGTGTTTTTAAGAGTTTATCTTTAAGGGGGTTTGTCACCAAGTGATGTCGCATCAGCATATGCTTTGGACTATCTCTGGAAATGTCCTTGGGAAACATTGCAAAGTAGAAACATGAATTGATGGCTTTTACATAAATGAGCATTGGTTCAAACATTTGCTGTTTTGGAGAGATTCAAAGCGAGGCATGACTACATGACGACACGTTTTCTACCTGCGCCGCTCCACTCTTACTTTTTAAGATTTAACAGCATTTTAATGTTTCTTTTTAATGAGATTTTTGGTTTTTAACAGACTCGATTTTGCTTGATCTGCCAGAACCTATTCAACATCCATATGTCAATCATACATCACGCTGCCAGTGCCTGTGCACATCCCCAGCTTATCTCACTGTACGGTTTTGACAACACTACATCTGTACTGATTACATGTGGGCTCCCTGTGCTTTTGCCACACTTGAATTCACAACGCCTTCAAACAAGTAGCACCACGGCTTCTGCACACACCTCCTGTGATTGCTTAGGGTTGAAGAAGGTGTTTAAAAAAAAAAAAAATTTTTAAAAAGGAAAACATTTAAAAGAGTAATTAATCATCTTAATCACATAGATGCAATCCTCCTCTTTGGTATTTGCCTCAAACGCTGTGAGCTGTTCATCAAAGCCAGCCATGTAGGTAATAACTTCCTCAGTGCTTTCACACTTTTACTACATTTGCATTTAGATCGCAAAATGATCCTAAGCAAGCTCTTCATATTGTCCATTCATCCCTTTCTTAAGGCGCAGCCATGCGTTATGCAATGCTGTGTGGATGTATATAGAGCCATACAACAGCGAGTTTATAAATACTGATTGATTTGTACTGTCTATTGCTTGTTTGGCCTTGTGCAGAATAAGAGGCGGCGTTGTGCCTGAATGATGAGCGCCACACATAGTAAGTCCCCGTGTAAATGTAACTAAGGCTATTCCCAGTGCTTTTATTGTTCTTGACGAACAAACTTCATTAGATTTCAACCAATAGGAGGCATTAACTGAGAGGAGGAACAAATCAGAGCTGGGTAAATATGTACAAATGAAAGAAAACTCGAGCAAATAAAAAGAGCTGACAGGCGGCTACGCACAGAGAGGTGAGGGAGCGTGAAAGGAAAACGCTTTTATGAATTAAATATTGATATCTTTACCATAAAGAGAAGCGAGCAGCTGCTTAGCGGGAGCAGTCGACGGGGAAATCACCACTTTTAATTTCATCTCCGACGGTTAAACACACGTGCCTCACTTCCTCGCCTCTCCTCTTACTCGCACAGATGCACACGGGGAATCCTGCACTGCTTCGGGTCGTTACAGAAGGTCACAGGCATGGACCTGTAACAGTTCATTCATTGGGCGACGTGAACATGGAGTGTCGTGGTTGCTTTTGTTCTGAATAAATATTGTGTACCTTACTGTATGGTTTATTCTAAACATAGTAGTAGAAGTCAGTATTCAGATTAGTAGATCATCTCTGTGGCAGATTAATGCTCATTAAGTGGTCAGTTTAGCTTAAACCAGGCTAATATTAGAGAACGGCTTTTATTAATTTTCTTTGTGTAGTTTTTTTTGTGTGTAAACATGCATTCATTCTATAGGTTTGCTGCTGTATGACTTAGAAAAACAAACATGTAACATATGTAAGATTTGAAAGGGCTGATTGTTGTTAATCACTTGTAATCAACTATTGTTTTATATTTAGGACACACAGGTCCATTTCAGTAAGTATATATCATTATCTTTTACTAAGAAATCAATCTCTTGGGCGCATGCGCTCTATGACACAAGCAGCTTCCCGCTGTCTTTAGGCCTCACTAGCTCGTTTCCATTTCCATCCAATCACAAGCCGTCATGTTTCTCCTTTAACCAATCATTTGTAAGCTGTCAAAGTTTAAATAATAATTGCATTCAGTTCTACTTTGCTGTTTGGTGTTTTTTTAGCTGTCAATACAGGAAGTACCGGGTTTCACTGACAGCACCTTTACAGTGGTTAAAAAAATTTAAATTTTTTTTAAAAAACTAGAAAGTGTAAGAAATTGGAATTGAGTGTAATTTTTGAATCGGAGGTTCATTTTTGTTTCATACCTGAATTATTTTGTTGTTGGACTGATTGACTTTTGCTACGGAAACATACATTATTACCTTTTGAGTTATCACTGCACCGTGTTTCAACCTTATCTTTTATTAACATCCAGCCTCTCTTTGATTCTGACAGCCATGCCCCGGGGCTATTATTTGTTGAATACTGGCTGTCTTTTGATTGTTTTTGTATTTTAAACGCCATATCGTATGGAAAATTGCTCCTCAATAAACTGCACGAACATTATTCTGTAGTTCAGAATTTGCATTTGATAGAATTGTGATAAGATGAGAAAACCAATCTTACTCCAGTAGAGTCTGAGCCACAATGTGATTTAGCCACTACATTTGCATAGGTTAATTTCAAACAGCACCTCAAATTAGGCTTGAAAGGATAATTACTTAATCTCTCCTCTCTCCTCCTCTTCTCTCCCCGTCTACCTCACCCAGGTTATATAAATGTATCTTCCAACATCTACTTTCTCTGGCATCTGTATTAATGCATAGGCCAATCCAGGCTCTACCTCCCGTAATAGTGGTTGGACATGTCTTTAATTCACTCCCACTCATGTACTATAGAGCAAATTGCCTGCACAAACTAGATCATTTTCACAATGTACCTGGAGCCTTCAAATGGAGTTTGACAGCATGAGGGCAACTTCATTTCCATTCAGTCGGGAACACAATGAATACACACACATGCAAGGCCAGCAGGCATGTCAACTTAGTTGTGGTCAGCGACAGTAATCATCTTCCTCTGAGCAACGATCATGTAGCATTCAGATACGATTTCTTTCCAAGAGACTCTACATATGTGGAATGAGAAACGAAGCAGTCCCGGAGGCTTGGTCTTCTATTAATTAGAAAATACAGTAATGTGGATTTGAAGACAATACTGATGTGTTCACTGTACATCGAACAAGTACGCTTTTGATCTTGACGCTAACAAGCTTTCTTGTACCACAGACAAACCACTGCTCAAAAGTCTTAAAGCTGACACAAGTTCACTGTGTTGGCTCGAAGGAGATCTGAGCAATGTTGACTTTTGACTTGTTCCCCACAGCCATAGCCACAGCTGATTAATTATGGAACAGCTTCGATGGTTGGAGCGAACGATACAGGGCTACAATAAATGGCCAAAGAGGTAAAAGATCATGGCTTAACCTCCCACTTCTTTTTTATTCTTGTTTTGATTTAAATTGATGTTGTTTTACCAATGAAGTTCCTTGTTTTAAGTTTTTATTCCCTCATGGAATAAATAAAGCTTCGATACTTCTCATGCGCCTCCCACACTGACAGTCCTGTCATAGTTTAAGTTCTGTCTTGCGGTTCATCAGAAATGTTCCAGGCATCCGGGTCACTTTATCTACAATCCATCCATAAACGTCCCATTAGGTCCAGTTCTATATTTCATCATGTCGGACAAGATTAGAGTTAATACATAGAGCTACATTTTTAGTATCTTCACAATTTGTTGCTGTTCCTTTTCCCTTTGTAACAATTATCGGAACAAATGTAAGAAAAGCTAAAAAGCTTTTAAAGTAACTATTTTATAATTTTTTTAATTCCCGGTTGATTTATTCCTCGTTTGTTTTCACGGTTTTATTGGCGAATACTTCCACTTATTCTGACTATTGCACTCTAGTCCCTGCATTAAACCAAGAGCTTTAATAAAATCAAATGGACTATAAAGATCTCAGCATGCAGGAACTTTTTCTATTTAAATTGGACTTTCATCTCAGCATCTGGAAAAGCCTTTCAGCCAGGTGAGCAGTGTGTGGCAAGCCCCATTAAAATTTAATTATCAGGACTGACTCGAAGTAGTTTCACTAGTGGAAATTACACTTTAACATGCCACTCATTTCTGATTTTTCCTACAACAGCCATCAAACCATTTAAGATTGCGCCATTCTCACTAATGTAAATGCCTTCTTTGATCATTTAATTGTGACTCATTATATAAAAGGAATTCTAGATGTCTCAAATACAGTTGTTTCTAGGAATGGTCACAACAAATTCAGTGGTTACAATTTTTTTTTTCCAGATATCTGAAATAAAATTCTGGATATGTGAAATGACTTTCTTACGAGCTCCAATTCCAAGCCAACATATCAATATTTTAACTTTGACTTGTCAGATTTGAATTCTAGACATGCAGAACTTCATTTATGATTTCTGTCAGCGCCACAGCGAACCGTGGATCCCAGTTTTAACACCTCTCATGGTGAGGATACTTATCATTTCAAAAGCCCTATGAAATTTAACATAGTGCTTTAGAGCACAGTGGAGTTTCCGTGTAGTTAATTTTAAACTGTTGGAGCTTTTCAGTGTTACAAATTATAAAGTTTCACAGCTGCTGTCAAGGTGCTGGTGCTGCCACTGTGTTACTCCAGATTTGACTCGTCATTACTCATTGTCACAGAGTGCAGGATTTCATTTTTAAAGTTACTGTGAAAAGACCACCTTCCCACTCAACTCAGACTGTTACACAACTTTACTGTGAAGACAGGACAAAAGCACCTGCTTTCTTACGGGTTTGCAGGAGGGTTCCTCTGCTTTAATTTGCTAACCTTCTTCCCTTCCACTCATCCTTTTTTTGTTTCGCCGTAACATTTAACTGCTTATCATTCCTCGCTATACATATTATGTTTATTCAGCCAGTAATATGGACATTAGGTTCACTTAAGGCTCTCTATAAAAAGCATTTCTTTATTCCATATCGAGCATTTAGCAAGCTGCACATGAGCCCATAAAATAAAAGGTTTTAAAAAGCACAGTATTTCTTTCTTCTTGTGTTCAAGTCGCCCTCCATGTGGCCTTAAGGTAATTTCGGTTGAAAGTCCGCTTTTATGTGAAATCGATGCACAGTGCAGCTGTATGTCTCCAAAACAGATGAACAGACCTCTCAATTTATAGAAAGCGAAGGATGAGCGAGAAACAACAGCACCTCCCACTCACCAGCAGATAACTATCGTCTCTTAACCCTGAGACATAAGTCAGCAGTTTAAACATTTCAAACATTATGATGAGCTCCCAGCTACGACTATCTTTACTGGGCTGATTCGCACTTTATCACTCGCCACCCCCACAAACACCATCTGTCCCAGCACACATAAACACATCTCATCAAGAGGCAAACACTTCCTGCATCCTCTCGGTCAGAAATTAAAGCTTAATCACAGCGAAGAGAAACACTTTCAAAGAAAGTGATAAAAAAAAAAAGATTAAAAAAAAGTTCACACTCTCTGCTTTGTTTGCCTTTGTGACCTTCAGCGAGCCAATCCTGCCTGCAGTCTAGATGGACAGCCAGACTCCCAGGATGTGTTAAAGTGCCACTTAGCCCTGGCATGGTGTCGCTTCCCACGGCAACACATGGGCTCCCTCCACCTTGCAATCATAGGTTTGCTTGTCCAGACCTTGAGCTCAGGTGGGCCACGCAAAGCTCTTCATCAGGAGACGAGATGAAACCCAACTCCTGTAAATGGCCATGGCCAAGATGGGTTTGTGTGCCAAGAGAGGAGCAAAGTCATTTCAATTTGGAGCATAACGATTCAGTCGTCTCAGGTGGAGAGGTGGGTTAACGTCATGTGATGTAGACTTTTCATGTTGTTATGGTTGCATTTTAATCATGTCTTGTCCAATGTAGGTATTTTTAGGCCATGTTTGTCCTCTAAAAGATGGAAATTATCCACATTTTGCTGTTTCTATCCTCCGTCTTTTGAGAGCAATACAACTAAAAATTAGCCTCATGCGCCAACGTCTCATAAATACAAATTCTGTTCACTGATTATTTAACATTTTCATGTACGTTGAATTTCTTCATAGGTAAAAAAAAATGGGTAGAAAAAATGTCTTGATCTCAATCTATTTAGATTCTCAGTGTGTTAGAAAGTTATTTTAATGAGCTCAGGGCTTCTGCCAGTGTGTTCCTTCATGTGATGTTGACAGAATGAAGAAGGCAGAAAAGGGCCATCTTCAAAAAAAAGACACCTGTTGAGAGCATTTTACGATTGAATGACTCAATAAGAGACAAACAAAACGTGTATTGCTCTACGTCATCAACCAACGTTTGTGGAGCAGCGAACTCCAGAAGTAACGAACGAGACTGTCCAACAACAGATGCAGCATCAAACGATTTAAATCATCATTAAATCTTTCAACTAACAGACCAATATCTATCAATAAGTCCCTGCTTGTTAATGCATTTCCCAGTTATTGGATCCACTTTGCAGTTATGGATTTCATGTCAAATAATGGTTTGTACAGTACAACCCTCTCCGGTCTAGTTAAACTGCAGTTTGGACAAATGAGCCCAAACCAAACTCTGGAGTCCTGAAGGACTAGAAAGTAAGTAGAGACATAGAAAGCAGGCAGCGTAGAAATTCCCTCTAACAAACAAGGGAAGAATCGTAATAACACATAATCAATATCTAGTGATTAGGGCTGCTAATTCAAATGCAAATATCAGCGTCAGATGTCATGGCTCAGCGCCTGTGCTCGGGAACCAAGGAGGAAAATAACCTGAGCGAGAGAGAGACGACATAACAATGTGGCATTGGAAAAGCCAGCGATGTGACCACCAGGGTAATTAGTCAAACAGACCGTTCTGCTCATCAAAAAGGGCCAGCGGCCATGACTCTGCTGCCACATTATCAGCCTCGCCTCTGTCCTCAGAGGTAAACAAGCAAAGTAAGTCAAGACAACATCAGAACAACTAAACTCCCAAAATCCCTGCCTGTAACCAGAGCCAGAGGGCGGCTTTTCTCTATCAGGTGTGCAAATAAACAAACTAAAAGTGCATAAAATGGCTGTTAAGGTGGCTTTTTTTTCATTTTTTTTTTTTTTTTGGAGGCCATGTGGATATTTTCCACATGATCTGAGGAGAGGAGATATACGCTAAGTCAATGTAACTGTAAATCATGTTCGATTGTAAGTCAAAGCACAGGTTCAATATCGGTGGCCCCCGAGGAATAATCAGGGCACAGGAGGAGTGTTTATGATAAGACACTTCAACCCATCGCATCCTTTCGAGGCTCACTTCATGCTGGCGCTCTTTTTCCCCAGTTTAAACGAATGTCAGCCTCCACACATCAATTAGAAAACCTCTGAATGAGCCGCTTCACAGAGGGCAGCTTTTTAAGGTCAGTTGTGGCTTCACCTGCAAAACTGAGGTCAGACTTTTATTTTTATTTATATCTCTCCTTTTCTTTCTTTTTGTCCTTTTTGTATAGCGACCGCATTCACATGTACAGGAGGCTATGTTTTAGATCTCAAGCTATTTATTATTTAAATGTTTAAATTTTATTTTATTTCTCACTAAACCTTTTAAAGGAATATATCCAATCATTTGAAATTATATACTTTTGCTTTAAAGAATACGACGTACAGATCAATAAATTCGAATACCTATATGCTAACTATGTAGCTTCAAATTCAGCTTTTTATTAAACAAAAAAGGAATTTTTGTGTGTTTTCATTTCACTTCTGATATATAATCGATACTATATTTGCACAAACTAAACTAAAATTTGGGCTTTTTTTTTTTTTTTGCATTTGTGATTTTGTGTTCATAGCCTTACCTTGGAAACTTAAAACACAATTATTCATTTGCTTTAGGCTAACTGAAGATTTAACAGCATAGTATTAATTTCCATGCAACACAACCATTTATATGCCTTAGCCTTTGCTCACTACCTCATCATCATCATAATTAGTACTTCTGAGGCTGGTGACTGCCAGCTTGTTTGCACATGTTTAGTCATTTTAACCATATTTTGCTGCGCGCTAATGCTCCGAATTGAGCACTTCAGCAAAGCTCTCTGTGTTCGTCCATGCTGGTCGAGTCTACGAGGGCATTTGTAAGCCTGTCAGGGTGAACACACAGGATTAGCGCCAACAAAGCACAAGATGGTGTTGAGACTTGATGTATGAGCATGTGTATATTTACTCTCACTCTATGTCACGTCGGTAATTATGCACCTCAAGCACCCGGAAAATACCAACACATTGGTTGGTTTCATTTGCGTGTTTACAGCTCTCGTTTCTATTATCAGTTTTTGTTCACAGTCAATCACAAACCTGGGCTTCGAGGCGCTCAGATCATTTGTTAGGGTGCAGCTGGATGGTTTAGGAGGCATATATCTGTGTTAGATGTGTCTTTACCAAACATATCATTGAAGAAAAAAAATGCATGCAACCAAAACACAACATGCGAGACAAATTTGGAGTATATTTCATTGTGTAGGGTTTCTGCAGGTTTCAAAAAGTTAAATATAAGACCTTTTCAAGACTTGTATAAATTAAATTTAAGACCGATTTCACATCCATACTGGCAAAAAAAAAAAAAAAAAAGAGTATGCCAGGTATGAAAGACATTCTGAGTCCCAGTTACTTGTAAAGTAAATTAATTTATTCACAGAACTGTGTGCACACAATGGTGTATACTTTGTATCATTTTGTGTATGTTTTTAATGTGCGACAGAGGCATTTAAACGAGCATAGACAAGTGACGTTAAATCTAAGACCTACCTAAACATACCTAAGACCTCATACACTATACATCAATGTATTTTAGACTTTTTTAAGACCGTACAGTATTAAAATAAAACACTTGTATGATCCATCACAGTGTACAAATGGTCTCTATTCATGTTAATGTACTTTAACTGTACTTCTTGATCATAATGTAACTTCGGCAATAATTGAGCGGCTGATTTTAACTACATAACCCTCTAAATGGTCTTTTACTTGGAAAAAAACACCTTGTGGTCCTTTAAGGCTCTCCGCAATATCCATATATTCTATATTTGCACATATTTCTATATTTCTCCTTCCTTTAAGCCCGTGCACGCCAAAGCTTAGCAACATGTCAAGGCCATGTGGCCACCAGGGGACTGAGCCCGAGACCCCATCTCCATAAATTACCCGGATGACGAGGCACGTAAGCGCGCTTGTTAAAACTGTAAATGAATTAAATTGTGGAGCGATAAATGGGCGATGGGAATGTAGAGGGGTGGCGTGTGAAGTAATGGTGAGACACAAAAGAAAAGAAAAGAAGCCGGTAGTAGGACGGGGATGCTGGTGGTGGTTGGTTACACCGATACGCCCACGTGGATCTGTCCAGGGGATTGGGATCAGATACTTCATTTGAGCAAAGCCACACTACATCAAAGACATTCAAATGAAGTAGTCTTCTATTGCAAATTAAGCTCCAGGGGTGTGTGTGTGTGTCTGCATGTGTGTACATGTGCGCGGGTTTCTGTTTGTGTTTGCAAGGGGGGTGAGGGAGTGACAAAGAAGAGAAATATAGGGAAGAAGAGGTTGAAAGAAAGGTGTGCAGGCCTAAGCTTTTTATCTGTATCTAAAAGAGGGATCTATAAAAAGTGTGCACATTGCATGTCGGTGCGCGAATCAACCGCAGTCGATGATAATAACAGTGAGCATTGTGTGGCTGGGTGAGGAAATATATCAGTTTCACGGTGGATTCTCAGGAAGAAACGTACAGATTTCACAGAGGAAAGGCTCCAATGGGTTGTCCTTTGACTTAAACCCTTCTGTTGTGTTCCGGTCAAATCTGACCGATTTAAAAGTTTTCTCTCTAAAAAAAATTTAGTTAAATTCGTCCGTTTGTCATAAGGTTCTATGACTTTTTTCACACATGGCATCTGAATGCATTAAATACATTTTGAGAAGTTTTCATAAATTTTGGGTGTTTTATTGAACTTGTGAACACCCTTGGTGTTCGTGGTAAAAAAAAAATTTAAAAGGCCAGTCATTAGATATGCCCTTTTTGGCTTCCATGGCAACCCCTATCCACGGGAACCTATCCCCAATAAATAATAAATATAGTTTTTTTTGAGGCCTTGCTCACAGTTCACTCTGCAGCACGATGACCAAGTGATATGAGCAAATAAATAGCAAATGGAAGTTCAAAACTTTTAACGTTCACAAGAACTTGGCTTGATAAAAAGATGAAACACGACATTAGTTGATAATATATGTATTATTGTGGATTTATAATGAGCTAGAATGGAAAACTAGTTAACAGGAAACAAACACAACAGGAGGGTTAAGATGAAAACACCATCACTCAGATGTGCTGCACCCTTAAAGCAACATGTATGTTTACATGCTGACCTCATCACCTTGAACGTTCATTTCTAAAGCATCCTGTCAGCACAAAAAGACGCCACCTCGTCGATGTTTTTGTATCATCCTTATTTCTCGTGTAAGTCGAAGAAGCGGGATTGGGAAAGGCTTTATGTGCTTTTATCTGCTGCTATCCCTCCCACCGCCTCCATAACAGATCGACAAGCTTTTAATTGATCATCTCTGACTCATGCAAGAGGCCAGCCTCGAGCTTTTTACACAGAGAAGCCCGAGGAAGGATATATAGTCGAGTGTAGCAAACCTAAAAGCTACTCGTAAACTTTTATGTGCAACAGGGAGCAAATCGGCACACAGAAGGGAGGAATTTCATTTCAAAACTTAGTGCTGATGCTGGTCACTTGCAAAAGGTGATTTTTTTATTTATTTTTTTTTATGGCGATGTTAGAACTGCTTCATCCTGGCAACTCAGCTATTTCAATATCAAGCGCCTTGCTCAATGGTCCCTCGCTATATTACAACCAAGGGGTGCCTTAAGCGGGGGGGGGGGGGGGGGGGGTAATCTGCTAAAGTGCTGTAAGTGTGAGATACAAAATATTATGACTATTCAAAGCAAAATGTCCACTTAATGGACCAGCAATCAAAGTTTGTATGGTGTAGAAGCTTAAATTCTTCTTGCTGTGTTTATTTCCTGCCAAAGATTAAAAGTAAATAAATGCGACTGTTTGTGGTTTGACTGGCACCCACCCTCGGCTAATGCGCTTTAATCCCATGGCCAAAACAGCGTCTCCTCATCATACGTGACGAACGTCCGACTGGCCAAAACTTCCCGTGTTGTAATATCCCGCGCAGGTAATGCCATCCTGTCACAGCTTTGCACCTTCAAAGTGCCACCGCTATCTTGTCTCACCAGAGACAATCACAGTATTTCAGAGAGTACTATCACAATCACACACACACACACACACACACTAAATCCTTATATTTCTCTCTGGAAGTTAAGGAGGAATTTGGGGCTCTTGAGGAATGCACCTCTGTGGTTTTGTACCTGTAGATAAACCAGAGAAGGAACTAATCTTTTAGTAATTTACACAAAACCTTTTTACCGCCGTTGAGCACGATTAGCCAAAGGATTTATTTTTATATTCGCCAGGCTAGGAATTAATATTTAAGTCCCCCTGGTACCAGCATTGTGTCATTCTGAAGCTGATAAGTGCATGGATGTGTCTGTGAGATTTCTCTCCACTTGCTGGTGGCGCAATAGGAGGTAATCTTCCTCTGTCTCCAGCTTAGACGCGTGAATTTATTGTGCCATCTATGAGTTTTCAAATGAAAACTCTCCTTAAGAAAATAAAAATAAAACAAGAAACATCAGGATGGGGAAGTGTCACATTTTAGTGACCTGAGCGGAGTATTTAACTGCCTCTTGAAACAGAGGGAGGCGTCTTGTACCTCAGTAATCTGCTCAAGTACGCAACACGATTTTATCAGCAGCTTTTCAGTCATGCATTAATAGTAAACATGAACCGCAATCAAAATACTGAGTAGACGGAAGGTAGCTGTCTGTGTTTGCCAGCGGAGCGCCTAATGATCATAGACTCTGAATTGTGTCCTTTTGTGGCCCGTTATCATGGCGTATAGACTTTTCATTGATTGGCCGCGTGCCGCCATTACTGGCGACTTACAGGTCTTTAAAATGCAGCAGCCTCTGGAGAGAAAAAACAGGAAGGAGACGGTGCAGAAATCACCAGAGAAGAGAGAAAACGAGCGTCCCTGTGTGTAAGTGCATGTGTTATGTAAGTTTATACTGGCTTCATTTTGGGTTCATTTGCACCAATAACCAAGAGAGACCAAAAGAGACATTGCTTTTGAGATTTTCAAGTTTTTTTTTTGTTTTTTTTACATTTTCAGCACCACAAGTGGAGTAGTTCTATTTCCATGATGTGAAAGTTAGACATGACAATAGCCAATATCTCCAAAGCTCGGTTCCTCACACCAAGAACGATCCGGATCGATAAATAGAGGAAAAACATGTTTGATTTTGGGGTGAACTAACCCTTTAATACTTCAGTTCTGCTCAAACTGCCACCTGAATATGGCACAAGAGGAGGAGGCGGAGGGACATAAATCAGTTTAGTGCCAGCTTTTGTTGCAGAACGTCACACTGTACTCCTCCTCTCCAGGCGAAACTCAAAGTGCTTTAAAATAATAAAGACGTTTAAAGTGGTTATTAAGTGGAAATGTCGCTTCAGATTAACGCGGGCGCCTCCGTGTTTGTGTGTGCATTAGAAATAGATGTGACGCTTCATTTATTAAACACAGTCACAGTGAGCTGATGAGGTGATTAAAAGCATCATTCGGGTGACGATGGATGCACACATGAAAACAGTAGGGCAGTCTTTTCATTTCTATAAAGAAGCGTTCTTGTTCCTCCAGATTTATCACCTGTGCTTTGCTGTTGCCAACTTGGTGGGTGGATTATCATCGTCATTAACTTCATCATCCATCATTTCTGTTTATCTCGTCATTGCCTGCTTTCTATTAGGGATGAGATTGAACACCACAATCTTTATCTCTGTATCTGTTCAATCAACTAAATTATCTGTATCCGAAAAATGATCAGTACAAGGAATGGCCGGGTGTAAACCAGGAGTACGTGAGGCTGACCAGACGATGTTATTTAAGCCTGAAACTGGTCTGGAATCTAATTGCAGGTGTTGCATATAAATAGGAATGAATCTTGTGGGGAGAAGGGATCCCTTTGGAAGAAATGCTCCACATCGGTGGAGGTTTGCGGTCTCCAGACGCTCTTGTTTCTTACGCAAAAGCCAATCGTCATTGCATCATTGCACAAGTTGCACTTAAGCATAAAAATGTGTGCATGACAGCCACACATCACAGCACTCACATAGCCAGCATTAGCAACATATCCATATGAATGACCATTTTCCCCTAATCAGCTGCAACACAGACCAGCAGCAGACAGAATAATATCAGTAAAGTGGCACGGCAGATGTGGATTTTAAAAAGTTATGCTTTAATGATCAAAAGTTACTCCAGAACAAAATCCTGGAGCTGAAAACAGCTTTTATTTTCTGCACCAAATCAGCTCCGGCGTAGGTGTTCTTTTATCAGCATCTTTGAAGGACCAGTGTGCTGGGCAAGACAATATGATGATGATGAGGAAGAGGTGGGTATGGGGGTTGATGTGCTTATTATTTTTACTGAAAAATAAAACAAAAGCTCTAATGGACCACAGGTCATCCATAATATCTGCTTTATTATTAAAAATTCCGCCGTCTAACCCTGGAATCACTGTGCAACAGCTGACCTGTGTGGACGTGTGGCAGATCACAGAACCATTAATTACCCTGAGATCCTGACCGAAGCTGCAGCCGCTGTTCCACATGCGTAAATGTTCACATCACAGCGTCAATGTAAAGAGAGACGTAATCGTTTCAGCTGTGGGTTTTTAATGAACTCAATGGAAAGAGTCTGATACAGCCAGGTGTGGACTACAAAAAAAAAAAAAAAAAAAAAAGAATCATCAAACTGATGCGTCTGAGAAATCCCTGATGCATTCAGGGACATCTGAACTGAATCTCATTGTGAGATTTAGACATTAATCTAACACTTTTCAGCCCACAGTCACATTAATTGCTGTATTTCCTTGGACATTTCAGTGCATTATGTTATGATGTGATCCTATAGAAAAGTAAGGTCGGTCAGGATGCTAAGAGACTTTTGTGCTCTCTGCAGTTTTCATTAGCGGCTAATCTCTGTGCTAAAAGGTGAAGAAAGGCACTATAGACAGTTCCATTCACTGTAAAAAATAACTGCTCTCATTATAGCTACGTCTAATTTATTTTTTCTCTCTTGACCGACGCCTCGATTCTCTTTGTCACACACTTTCACTCGGATTCCTTCTCTCTCCTCCTCCTGCCCTTACAGTCCTCATTTCAGGCTGCTCCTGATATATGGATCCGTTATGTGTACAAGAATCTGTCAAGCAAATGCACCGCTTCCCTCTACAAATCATCACTCTCCCTTCATGGCGTGACTCGGAGGATGCAGATAAACACGTCTGCATCTTTGACACCTATATGATACACATACATACAAATTTGCAGGCGTGAGTTGTTTACAGGCGGTCACATGTAGCCGCATGTTAAAACGTGGGAAAGCGAAACGCGTGTCAGGTTTAGCATTGGCCATCAAATGATGGCGCATGTGCATTAATTTCGGCACAGATCTAAGAACAGGGGCAGCAGTGATCCACATCTGGCTCAGCAGCTTCCATGGGTGCAAAGAAAAAAGATAGAAAAAGAAGGGGGCAGTATGAGGAGTGGTACCAAAGAAGAAGAGGGCAGAGAAATCCATTGTGTGCGAGTGTTGATTACTCCTCTATATGTCGGTTTTGTCTGGTTTCTTTGGACACGATTGCTTTGAGTGGATTCCGTGATGACAGGCCTTGTGAATGGAGGATAAAATGAGAAAGGAGAGACGTTGAAAAAAAAAAGATTATGCACATATAAATGTCGAAAAGCCATTTTGAAATATCTAAAGCACTCAGAGAGAGAGAGAGAGAGAGAGAGAGACAAATCCACTGGTTTGACAAAGTGCATTATAGATGCTATCTGTGGCATTTTTACACGCCCAATGGCATGTCGGTGCTACTATATTCTACTGCTACATCAGACAAGCTTGTTTTAAAGACCACTGGAAGCTTTTATTTATCTGTATGTTTGTATGTTAAAGGGCTCAGTCTGATTTTTTTAAGTCGGGTTGCTTTTAGGTACTTAACCGTAGTGTTTTGTAGCAGGCAGGAGTACCGATGTGGAAGCTCAAGTCATGTTTCCACTACGTGGTACTGGCCCCACGCTTCAGTGGCCCTAAGGGGCAAACATTTTACCAGCACTGACCCAAAGTAACCACAGAGAGACACCTTCAAAAAGACCAAAACCATGGGATTTATTAACAACAATTATTGACATAAGAGTTTAAAACAAATCCCAGGCTGAGAGGCATCATAACCAACAGTCCCCACACAGTAATACACTTACTACACATAAGTACCTCATAGAACCTCACTTCAAATAATCCAAATTAACCCTACAAAGTCCAGAGCTGCTCATTTCCAGGCTGCTGTTTCCAGCTAACAAACAAAACAAACAAATAACCCAAACCAGCCCGATCTCCCTCAAGACACGGTGGAGACCAAGTCAAAGCTAAAATGATTATACAGGTGAACACAAACGCTTCTCCAAATGAATCCAATGAATACTAATGTAGTGGATGTGTAATAAGCAAATGTTTGCTCATGTATCAACTGATGATGTGTCAATGTTGTGTTTAGAGCTTGTTCTGCTGCCCCAACTGGCCTAAAAATCAATTATTGCTGCTTTAGAATGCTACTCCTACTCATAATACCCTTTGAAGCTGAAATTCATACGTTTTTATTAATATAGTGATCGACCTGGCTGACAGTGAATCACTCCAGTGACAGATCCTAATTATTTTTTTTATAGTTTTATTGCACAAAACCATGATTTGACACAACAAAAACATGCATAAATGCATTACTTTGTAAAAGACTTAAGCTTTAATTACAAGTCTATACAGTAATATGTTATTGATCATATACAGTATCTGTCCAAAACGTGTTAAAATATAAATTCCCCAATGCTGCAGCTGCCTATTTATAGCACTAGCAGTGTGGGCACCGCGGCTCTCTGCCTTACATGCAGTGGCTGCAGCCAGTAAATGGGCCTTCACTGTGCCTGTGCTCATTGTGTGCCCAATTTGACCAAAAAAAGGCCCAATCAAACCCCTGCCCCTCTTTTCCAAATGTCACAAGCACTTTAATGGGGATCCCTTATTCAGCCAACAGTCGGGAGATGAGGGGAAAATGAATTCCTGCTACATGGCTTCCTCTCCGTCTGCTGCACAAGCTGTATTCAGAAGCTCCTCGGGAGGATATAACGAACTAGAAATCGAGCCTCACACATGAGTCATATACCACCTCCCTCCCCCTCCCCCCTCCCCCTCCCCCCATCACTGCCCTCTTTTTTTTATTTCTTCTTTTTAGAGCAAATTAAAGTGTTTTGCTTTTCATCTCATCCAACATTAGGGAATAAAAAAAAAGGAGAATGAGATGAGAAAAGGATGTGTAAGTAAGGCACAGAGGGAGGTATGGAGTAGATTTTGAGGAGGTGGGAGGATATTTATGATTAGGTGTGGCATTGACAAATGAGCACGCCTCTCTTCTCTTCTCCACCGTGCTGACGCGCTGTAGTGTGTGTGTGTGTGTGTGTGTGTGTGTGTGTGTGTGTGTGTGTGTGTGTGTGGGTGGATGTCTGGGTGATAGCTGCGTAGATTTGTGTTACAAGTTTGCATGACATCAAAACCATGTTTTATTGTCTGTTTGATGTGTTTTAAGACAATCCTATTGAAAAAGATGAAAACCAAATGCACCAAATTTGGCTTAAATCTGATTGATCAAACATATTTTATCAGACTATTGAGATTTCACTCCAATAAATCTCCCAACTATGCAGATGATCCATGCATTTCTTCTTGTTTTCACACAGTGTTCTTGTGGGCATTGCACAGATCCCACGCTGCATCGTCACACGGTGCATCCTCTAAAAGAGAAGTGCATGCAGTAAAACCCTCTGTGTGAGAGACTGTAGTCACTGAGAGAGAGTAGATGCAGCTTTCATTGCTGATTGATCCATTGCAGGGCCCGGTTCCAATACAGTGTGATGGGAAGAATCCATCAGCAGGAATCTAATCACTGCAGATGCTGCTTTATTTACTTTTGTGGCTAATCCTCGTGCCTTCAGTCGCACCTTTTTCTGTAAATTTCTCAAATATATTTTTGGCTCTTTGATATTAACTCCGGCTGATTGTCAGAGGAGATCTTCTGAAAAATTAGGGACTCAAAAACTGTCGTTCAGCATCTTAATTTTACCTAAAACTATTTTTTTTAAATGTGTAAATTATTTCAAGAATAGTTTCTGAACATCACGCTTGTCATTAAAGATCGAACAAAGTCTCAGCCTGTGCCCTGATTTGTGTATTGGGCTGAGAGTTTAATGAGCAGGAGCAGATGAAATAGGTTGCAGCCAAGTGAAAGTAGTTAATAGTCAGCTTTCAGGATCAGCTTTAATCTTAGCTGCAGATACGTTTGTGCATTAAGCCTGTAAATGTATAAACTGACAATGTGCTGAGAAGATTATGTGCATCCGAGGTGAGCATGTGTTCTGTTTGTGTTACTGTTCTCCTGTCTGTCTGCACAAGTGTTAAATACACCAAGTACATCAGCAGACCGTTTTCTGCCTCCCTGTCTCCCAGTAACCCTCCCCACCCTCCTTGTCAGAAGACCGGACCGCACAAAGCCTCCTCACCCAAAGCGCCTCGCCTGTTGTCACTCGTTTGCTCTTCCTCTCCCGTCTCCTCGTTCTTCCCTGTTTGTTTTGTTTGTGTCCCTCTCCTCTTTTTCCAATAAGAACAATAGGTTATGGAACGCATTTTCCTGCGGCATTACTCACAGGCACCAGCCGCCACACGCCATCAGGCTCAGCCAAGAGAGAGGAGGGTTCGACTGCGGCGGCGGCTGTGAATACCGTGACTGCCATCTAGTGACGAGGACACAGAAAATGAGTGCACTGAGAGACAGAGGGAGGGTATTTGTGTTCATGAGCTGGTTTCTAGATGGCAAATCTCCATCCAATTTGCTGAAAGCAGAATAGAATACTTATTTATGAAGCTGTTTTTTTTTTATTTTCAGCTGAACAGGTATGATTGGAACCTGCCCCTGGATCGTGCTGTTGTCATTTCAGGTTCCATTGAGAAATATGGTCGTGCAAGCTAGTACCAATTATTTTGATATATTCTTTAATAGGGTACAGATCCAATGAGCCAGTCAGGATTATTTCTAACTTGTTTACCCGTTTGCCCCCAGATTAAAACACAACCAAGCAGCTAGGGATAGACATCAATTCCACAGACTGACATTTTAATAAAGGTAAAGCAACAGGGGAATTTCCCACCTCAAAACACAGATGATTAATTAAGTACAACTTGTCTGCCACATGTCACATTATATTAGCTTCAGAGACTAGGTGTCTGTTTCTAAACTCACCATCCAGCTCATACTGGTACGCAAACCACCTGCCAGCCAGAATGCCAAGGCCCTGCCAATGATGAGGGAGGCCCCTCCAGTGGGAAAACTTTTCATTAATCTGTGCCGTTAAAATGTAGAAAGTTCAATGTGAGATAAAGGAAAGGGTTTGGAACCGTTTGACCATAAACGCATCACAACTTTCTATACTTCTTCCACCACCAACCAATGTAAATGATCTAATTTTCTGAGATGTTTACAGAAATGTGTTTCCCATCACCAATGTTTCCCAATGCTTATGTGACTTAACTGCTCTGCCCAACAGTAATGTAGGCTTAAGTGGTTTAAGTGCAACATGCTTCATTATTGGTTGATTCACACATGCGGTTCTGCAGACCAGAGCAGGAGCTGCGTTTCCACCAATCCACTCCTCTTCCTCCGCCCCATTCCTGTATTCAATCCCAATAATTAGACTCTCTCTGTGGGTTAAGTCACAGATAAAAAAAAAAGCTAGATGGGACGAGATGTAGATAATAAGACAGAAAAATGGGGTTAACGTCGGAAGATAATGAAATAAGGAGCACAGCACCCCTCAGAGGATGAGCAGAGGAGCGGTGGTGCAGACTGGGGATGAGAGGAAGGAGGTGGGTGCAGACTTCTCAACCCTCTTCCTCGTTAATCTGATGGGGAGAACAATCCGCCAGTGAGCAGCAGCCATAGCTTTCTCTATCTCCCTCTTGTTTGGCTCCCATATCTCTTCCCCCCTCCCTCCCTTCTTCTCTCCACTCCTGCCCCGTCCTCTCTCTATTGCTTTCTTTTGCCTCCTCTTTCTCTCTATCTCCCATCCTGCTCCACGCCGTCTCCTCTGATAAATCTCTCACCCGCTGCTTTTCACCTCCTCTGTCTCTCCTCATCTCTCTTCCTCCTCTTCCCCTTCTCCCGCCTTGCCCGCATCTATCGCCGTATCTTCATTCCTCCTCCACCACCACCACCACCGCCTCCCCGCTCCTCCTTTTGTTTCATCTTCTCCCCTCTTTTCCTCTCTTCCCATTTGACGTCTTCACTCCTTCGCTCGCTTCCTCCTCTCCTCTCTTCCTCGCTCAGTCGTCGCCTGCAGGACTATTCAGTAGATTAAGTTCAGCGGTGGCGGCAGTGATGCTGATTCAGCCGTATTCTTTCAAATGACCCAAATCCTCACTGAGGAGAAACCTCATCCTCACACTGATTGCATTTTTCTCTCTCCGTCTGTCGCTCCCGTTCATGCACACAGACATACACAAATACACTCTTATTGATCTCTGAGAGTTAGCCTCTTCTTCTATTTATTTTTTTTTTTTTGGGGGGGGGGGGTTTGCACCACCCTCATTCTGTTTCTAAGCCTGGTGTGTGTGTGTGTGTGTGTTTGTGTGCGTTTGCTCTCTCTGCAGCAGCTATATCAATATTGGTGGCAAAGCTGCAGGCTTATTTTCGACAATCTTTTTTGTTTCTCCTGATCACAGCCGAGCCGGGTTGGTATGCTCGTGAAGATAAGGCCGTATTTTTCCCCCCATTCAGCCGGGATGTCAGAGCAGTTTGATAGAGAATGCCTTCACTGTCGTGTCTACAAATAAATTTTGAAGACCGCACATTGGATGTCACGAGCAAATTGGCGCCCCGACTACATACATTTTTGCTCGCTTTGATTTGGCCCGTATATCGCTTTTGTTCTGTCAGAAACCTGCCACTTTTTTTGGCAAGACTTGAAAGGAAACGACAAACTAAATCAGAATTTGCAAACGTTATTTCTTATGTTAGACAGCTCGATGTAGAAAATAAGTTTCACAGAAAGTTAGTTAAGGAGACAGGGTGTCATAAATAAAGTCTAATTGTGCTCCACCGATTCTGAAAGAGTATTATGGTTAAGAATTCTCGACATTACTATCAAATAATGATATCAGTTAAAGAATTGGACTCGGTTTCACTGCAAAGTGTTTTTCCATTATTAAAACAGTTTATTGTTTGTGTCATGGCCTTCAGTTTGTGAATGGACTTTTGGTACCATTACATCTGATAAATACCCATCGATCTCTAAAAAAAAAATGAAAATTGTTATTTATCAACGGTGTTCTGAAGGAATTTTCAGAAACTTCAAACACTCTTCTAACCGCCTGGGTTAACATTCTGTTTTACTGCACAATTAAAAAACATAAATAAACTGTTGTTGATGCAGCATGCATCAAAATTCTATATGTATTTTTGATGCCATTTAACAGTCTGAGTTTAGAAATGTTGACATGTATGACTTTTTTCAGACAAACAGGGATCCTTAATGTCATTTAATGGTTAAAAAAAAAAAAACTTGATCACAACAGAGGAAAAGAAGCTAATTCCAAAGACCCCTTGGTCCAGGGGAGGTTTCACACCTGCAACATTGGTCTGGATCAAACAGAAAAGTCCGAAAGTCCGGACCAAATGAGGGAGGTGTGAAAGCATCCTAAATTGTTTCTAGTTCTGTCATCAGCCAACAACAAATTGCTGCCTGTTTACCAAGATGAACAGGACAAGACTCTCAATTAAACGGCTCACAGTGTTGTCTGACAAGTTAAACAGACGGGAACAGATTCATCCCGTTTACGTAGCCTGAAAAAAGCACAGTTCACACACCACACTAATTATTGTGAAGCACAGCATAGCGCTTAAACCACACTTCCTCATTTAGTTCCCAACTGTGAACAACCAACATCTGTAGCTCTGGTGAAGCCCTTTCACACTCTGGCCAATTATATTAATTAATCAATGTCTGCAAAGGTGAAATCATCTGTTTGACTCTTCATTTACACTTTCATTTTTAAAATATCATGTGGGAAAACACCCCTTAAAGTTACAGAAACTTCAAGTTTTAATAAAACACTGATTATGATTTTTAAACCTGCCTCTAGTCTTTGCTTTATTCATGTAAATTACTTTAAATTTAATTACTTTAAATAATCTATTTAATTAAATTATGATTGTGACACTGCAGCAAGTGACAAACGGAGTAAACCAACAAGTCTGCCATACAATATAATGTAAAAAGAGCAAATACGGTGCATTCAAGTACGTTTAGTGCTTCCTTTCTTTACACGGTGTCACAGCTGGATTGTACACATGTTCATGCAAACCAAACATCTGCTGCTTCATACTAAAAGAGGTGAACTGGTAAAACACACGGTGGGTTCGTGAAGCCGTCACAAGAAACACAGTATATGTATCACGGCAGAACATTTGGAATATTTTGCAAGAGAGAAGTAAAGCGAAAAGACGAATCCACAAGTGAGCTGGCGGATGGAGAAGTGGACGCGACAGGCTGCACGCGGCCTACTCTGCTGTGACCTGCTGGTACGTGGAAGAACACTTGAACCAGGTGCAGCATGAAATCCGACTGCATTTGCAACTAAAGAGCCCTCAGAGAGGGCAAACCTCCGCCGACGCTTCATTTTCTAAAACCTGGACAACCAGGAAATAGTTTCCAGACTGCACAGATTTATTCATATGAATATATATGAGACACGCTTACATGTGTCTGTTTAGAAAAGTCGAAGAACATTTTAAACAGCCTTCTAAGTTTAAGCTTCCTAAAATATTTACATGATTAATTGATGACAGATCTGCCTCATGCCCACTTAAATAATACCACCTGATTCCCTGAGCCTGGAAAGTTAATCCTAACATTTTAAATCATGCATTTATTTTTCAGTAAATTATGAGTTATCAAAGAAAAAAAAAAGGATTTTCCAACTTGACAGATCCGGATCTAGCTATAACTTGAAATCTATTTGAATGACTCTCCATTATCCAATACTTTTTCTCCCCCTCTGAATCTATATTTTAATCTCCCAGATCTGTATTATGATCCAGATCTGGACCCAATTTCACAAAGAGGTGGAACATCATGAACTGTCCATGCCTGGGTGATTTATTTTTATTGGCCTATTATTATTATTTTTAATGATACTGGCAAAATGTTTAAAAGAAAAGGCCCTGCAGTATCTTTGAAAGAAAGTGAAAAAGTGATCCAGACTCTGCATCTGTACCCAGATCCGCTTCAAAATTTAACCAACCTGAGATCAAATCCTACTCAAAAGTTCATCAAAATCCGTAGAAAACTTTTCCAGATATCCCGAGGACAAATAAACAAATACAAAAACAAACACGGGTGAGCGCATGACCTCCTCCACCTCCAGCTGGCAGATCACTCACTAATTCCTTTTTTAAATGTAAGATTGTTTGGCTGCACTGCAAACACCAGTTGCTCCTCTGAAATTCTGACAAATGAGCTGCTGTTTGATGTCGTATTAAACTTCGCCATCATCAAATCAACTGATTCCAACTTCGTGCACACATCTACAACCAAACAGTGGAGCAGAGCTGCACCCAAATTAAAAATATGTACTATGTAACGCTCTAGGGCTGCAAGTGAAGATCATGAGTACAGCATATTCCCAGGATTTGAAGAAGACAGTGAACATACCATGCAAGATATCCAGGTATAATTGAGCCTAAGCACTTCATGCCTCCAAATTCAATTCCCCAGAGAACATGGGCAAGGTTGCACATTTAAATAACCTCCCAGAAGAGCAGCTCTCCTTGGCTTGAACAACAAACCTAATCACTCACTCTGAGCCATGTCAGTCTGAGAACGTCGGCTAAACATCTAAGGCCTAATATAAATGATTGTCTAATGAATATTTGACTGCATTTATGGCTCAGTCAGCCGGCCCAGCATGGTGCTCACTCTCAGGTCCGCTTGATGCAAGGCTGCCGTTTGATATCAGAGCCTTGTGCTACTTGGATGCTCGCAACGGGGTTGTCTGGCAGAGGCTTTTGACAGAGTCTGGTGGTTATGTGCACACATGCATTTGTAAAAAGAAGCAGTGGATGCTCAAATGCAGATGCCAATATCCAAGCATGTGGGTGTCCTAGCGCGCTGTGCATGCTCCACAGGAAACAACAAGCAGCCTGTCATGTGGTACAACCCCTTCAGTTTATTTTTTCTTTTTAATCAAAGAAAGTATTGAGAACTTTCCCTACAGATTCATTCGGTTCCATCTTTCTCTCTCTTTTTTTTTTCTTTTTTTTTTTTTTTTGGCTAAGACTTGTTTGTGTTGTGCCATGCCATATAAATGTTTTCCTCCTGCATGTGTGATATGCTACCAGGAATATTACCAAGTGTGGAGGTGTTAAAATGGAGAAGGGCATAAAAGAGAGTGACAATGAAAAAGGAGAGCGAATAGGAAACTGATGAAGGGAGCGTAAAAGCGGCGGAGGGGTGCAGAAAGCTGGGGTGAAAAACACTGAGGCTCAGGCTGTCCTCAAATTCAATCAAGCAAACGTCGAGGAACGGCCTTTTTGATCAATTAATCTAGCAGATGGCAGGATGCAATCAGGAGAGGTGATGCTGAGTGAGTGAGCAGGAGAGAGGAACGAAGCAGGTGGAAGGTGTGAAAGTTCCGCCTTTCATGTGAACGCTTTGAAACGCAGCAGCTGATGAGACAGAAATAAAAGTGCCATATGAGCGACGGACACGTTTCTTGTTCTGACGCGTGTGCGCTCGCGTTCGGCGTGTTTGCGGGCCTTTCATGAAAGACGGCAGCAGGCGGCTGAAGGAAAGGCAGCTGAGGAGCTTAGCTGGTGGCCACAGGATAATCAAAGCGAGCTGAATTCCATCTCTCTTGCAGGGGCTACCTGCTGCTTGCTATGTAATTAAGATGTTGGAAATGGCGGCATTATGCTGCCGTTTGAGTGGGCTAAAGAGGCGCCTGGAATAGAATAGAGAAGGAAACAATAACAGTGAAGGAGTGGCAAAGAGAGAGAGAGAGAGTGGGAAATGTAGTGGCAACTTCTCCTGCCTGCAAGAGGAGAGGTCAAGTTAGAGAGGAATGTAGGAAACATCTCAGACGTTCACCTCTCTCGGTTTTTTTCCGTTGTTTTTTATTAACCAGACACATCAGCTGAAAACAATCGGGGTCAGGCAGACTCTGAGTTTACCTTAATTTAAAACCCCTGCATGAGTAGAGATGTAACCAAAAACAAAAGCAAAGGTGAAAAGGCGCCGCCGAGACCTGGATTAGGCTGTTTTATCTGCGGAATAAATTGCCTTGTAGAGAAAAGAACTAATTCGCAGGGTTAGAAAAACAAGAGGATCTCAATGAGGAGCTCCCTCCGACACCCCGTCTATAATCAATGAATATTGAGTGGCCCCCACCGCCAGCTTTTTAAAGGGAGGGAGCACCTACAGTCGCTCATATCTCATATTGATATTTCCGTGCCCTATTTTCTCCCCCCCCTCTCTACTCCTCCTTCCCTCCTCCATGCTCCCAGAGCCTCAAACGACAAAAAGTTTCTCAGCCCGAGTAATTGTGCTCCAACTTTCCAGCTGTAATGACTGTAGGTATTTTGTTCAGTTACATTTTTTTTTCCTCTCAATTTGCTGTTTTGTTTTTTTTTTCATAATGAAAAGGTTGCAGAGGATTCACTTTTCCTTGCTATTCTTTTTCCTTAAGTTTGACATTCACAGTGAGCCTGAAGCACGACAACGCGGGGCCTGTGTCTAAGGAGGAAAAAACACACTGTGTCACACCCAACCCAACACCACTGAGCTGAACCAGACAGACCATGTACCACTGGTTAATAGCCCAATTTATTCAGAGACTATTACTTATTAATTTGCATAATGATTCAGATGATTCAGACACTTGTTAGAGGCGGACTACCGTGATTGATGGAAATTTAATTATGACACTTCTTAGTTATTAAACGGTAATCAGGCTAAGCCACTTATCTTTAATACTTACCTTTAGCGTGCAAGAGATGGAAAAAAAAAAATTAATGGCAATCACCGACCTCAGATAATTTCCTCCTTGCTGCTTATCATGCCTTCAACACAACGCTACTTTTAAATTTGGCCCACAACATGAGGATTAGTTGAAGACATCCCATTAGGATGGTGCATTTGTACATTTTCCAAACCTCAGCATTTGTATTTACAGTCTTAGAAATCAGTGAGGAAGAAGACTGATGGAGGTGCAGAGAGAAGATCCTTTGCTTGTAGCCTATTGTACCATGTTGTGGAGGACACATCTGACAGAATCTTGTTCAGACTGTGTGTACTCTGGCTTGTTTAAGAAGAGCAGCAGACTCCCACGGAAACATAAATTGCTTTGACAAATCACAGTCGAGCCCGAGGAAGCATTTATCTGCCCGCGTGCAGCTCAACATCCTGCCTGTGATATGGACACACGGCGTCAGGACTCCAGAATGTAAGCAGCCCACGGATAAAATGGCAGTCTCGAAGATGTGACGGCGGCTTATGAGCGCCGAACTGAACGTAATTATGGGGTGAAAACCATTGAAAATGTCACATATCTCCGTGTTTACATTCTTTTCAGGGAGCCGTGGTGAAAGAGGTGTCATCTGCGAGGACTGAGAAAGGAGCACAGGAGCAGGAAGGACGTCACAGAGGAGAAGAAGTCGTGTTGAGGGCTCTTCTCTTTACCTTCTTGGCTACAGTAATGACCCTTTTGCCATATGGAATTAGGCATATAGTCTTTGATGATGTTCACAGTTTCCTAAGAAAATGTAATTTATTTATTCCTCCCTTTTGATTTAAGTGTAAATTAATTACTTTATGTTAATTACTTTGTACATATCTGTAGAAACTTTTTTGAAAAGAGAGGGGAAAAAAAGTAATTTATTTACAGCTGTCCAACCAAACTATTTTCCCCATATATACAAAATGAAGCTGTATCTTACATTTCTTGCACGGTCGAAAAACTGTTTGCTTCCCTCATGCTTCCAACAAACAAATCAAATCACACCGGTGCATTTAATGACCTTTAGGTCACTTCTGTACTTTTGACAGCCCTCTACTCCCCCAAGTGGTGGGAGGTTCACGTAAACAAAAACAAAAAAAATGGCTCTTACAACTACTATTTCACAGGTTGCAGCTACTTTCAAACACATCCTGTATTCTTCCCACCTAATCTTATGGCCTGTGTCTCACACCATCGCACCGCAGCAGGACGGTTAAGTGACTCTAAAGAGGCATTTTGATCTCAGGGAGACGTATGGAACGCTTTTCTGCACAGCAAACGGCTAAGCTGCACACATGCATACATTCATGCAGTGAAATCATTGAGAACAAATTGCCTGTGCACTTGGGACAGTTTTATTTTAAGCAAAAAAGTCCAAACAATCATTTCCTTTGGAGATTCACAACATCATTTCCAGGCTGTCAGGTGGATTTTTAGAAGGAGTTTTTCTGCTTAAATATAATTCATTAAGTTAATAAATTTCTGCAGTATCTGCATTATTAAAAGTGTGGAACTTATCTGATCCATTAAGTAAATTAGAAACAAGGCAGCAGATAGTATAATAGCAACACAATTTAATGTGCCAAGACTACTAGTTACCATAGATACGGCTGCCTCGGGGCAAAGATGGATCTTTTTTAAAGCATAGAGATGATTTTTGTGTTTGGTGAGCCATAATTTAATGCTGGTTGGTCAGTGTGTTTGGGTGTAGCCCAATATATTTCTTCTACAGACACGTTCTTTGCCTCAATTTGTTTTTCAAAAGGATCGCTTCACCCAAATTACCAAAAATATTTGGGGGTTTTTAAATGTTCGTGCTTCTCTCCACAAGAATCCTGTCATTTAAATGAGACATTTGTCTCTAAAATTTCACCAATGCAATAGGTTGGAACAGCATTTGAATATCTAATAGATAATATCTCTCTCCAGCTGTGTCATTGTTTCTCACTACCTGTCATTTTCATTGGAACAACTTTGTGCTGAACAAATAGTCCCTATGAAAACTGTTCTCTTTGTGGTCCATGTACACCACCCCTTACTCATTGGACAATGACTCACCTTCCTCACAAATCCTGATTTAACCCCTGCAGGTAACCATAGCAACAGTCCTTCTGCCTAATGGTACATCACCAGTCTGACTGTTGAAATGGGCCTAACCTCAGGTTAAACTGACAGCTTTTCAGATGCTTTTGTTTTGACCTTTTTGGACCTTGTGCTTCAAACACTGACCTTCTATCTAGACCGCCTCACTTTGACTTTTGTCCAGGACTTCACAGACGGGAACAAACTCTGACAGTGGACATAAGACGGCACATAAGCTTCCTCAACAATATATAAGGCCAAACCTTTGACTGGAATAATGATGTAAAATCACATTTGCATCTGCCAAATATATCATTGCCCCCACTTTGCCATTTTTGTGTATTACATCTATTTACGCTGTACCTTCTTCAGATACCTGTGTTATTGTTATATTTACAAGACTCCAAGAGCTGTTAAGTTTCAGGTAAAGTGTTCAGGACCCAAACACAGACACCTCTTTAACCCTCACATGAACTCTCTAATCAGGAGAGAAAAATGACGACAGATCTAATAATTAGGACGCCTGAGCACGAAGTAGGTGAAAGGCTAAAAATGTAAAATGAATAATCACATGGAAGGAGAAAACATGCATGGGTGAAATCAAGTTGAACACTTCTTGGCAAAGATATAGGACTTGGAACAAATACATTCAGCCATTTGCACAAGCTTACAGAGAGCAGGCAGATGGAAACAATGCATAAACCTGGACTGGGCTCCAACACATTAATAACTGTGCGAGTAGAGATGGAAGAAAAAAACAGTCAAACTCCCCTAACCACCAGGAGAAAATCACTAAATTGTGAGTTTGGATTGTGATGCTTCCACAGAATTTGCTTCCCTAATCACAGGAGGGAGAGTCGATTTCGAAGATGGAGAGCTCGTTTGAAGACGCTCAGGAAGCCGGCAGACTGCAGTCTCAGGGCACACAAGGATACAAAGGGAACATGGAGGTCAGGAAACCAAAGTAATGAGTTCTGTGTCAACAGATGCACTTTAAAGTCATATGTCGCCTCAGCTCTGCTATATTTAACAAGACAACAACAATATAGAGAGTTCCTACATCATTAATGTGGCAGGGAAATAATAACATGAGCAAAAATAAGAGTTTTATTCAGCCTAAATATCTTTGACATACGTATATTATATAATTTTTTTAAGATATAGGCTGAGACTTGAATTAAACTGATTGTGACACGTTTCACTGTAAAAAAAAAAAAAAAAGTGGAAAATCGGACATTCTGCTCATCGTGTTATTTTTCGACCCTCTTAGTACCTTAAATATTGCTATTCTCATAATTTTGGTGACATGTCGATGTTTACTCCGTGCGGCTGTTGTCAGACGGCAGGGAAAGAAGGCGTGAAAGTGAAAATTAGTTGACAAAAAGACTGGAGGAAAATGAAATAAATAAAAAGAAATGTGTGCTTGGTGAATATTTTGTTTATTCCAGAGGGAACGAAGGAAGACCGTGTAAATACTTTCTTCCTCGTCAAGATGGGTGTTGAATTTTAAAAAAAGCACCGTTCAGTGTTATTTGGCAGGTTTTACAAGTCTCTGGTTCTTTATGGAGGAGGTTCTGCCAAATATATGTCCTCAGTGTGTTGATGATGGATGGATCTCACACAGGTGTTGGATGAAGGGTTGAGATGTGGTGATGTAATCCCTTCTGCGCTGTATCTCTATTTGTTCTATTTCTCTGTTTTATTTTGTCTTCAAGTGAAATAGTTTTCAGTTCTTCTTTTTCTTCAGCTATAGCCAAAAATTGTATTCCTATTCAGTATTAGCATAGTGGTTTTCATTGTCGTATATTAAATATTGAATCCATACAAGATAATTTTGCAGACACCATTTCAAACACTGGCATCAGGGTCCAATTTAAAGTAAAAACAGAAATTAGCCGCGTGGATTAGCTCACCAAAAGCCTGACCTGCATGCATGTGTACTGATTCAGTGGTGAAGAACACAGACTGTTTAGGTACTGTAGGAAATTTCAGTTATCCCCTCAAATACTGGTGAATTTCTAGCCCTGCACCACTGAGAGGGTCCTGACAGGAAACATAATTGCCTCATACAGACACAGCACCAAACAAGGCCCCTGCAGAGAGGGGTTTGATCAGCTGCTAGCCTACGGCTCAACACTGGGCCATCGGGGCTGACCTTCATCCCCGTGGGTCAGGACGAGGATGACAAGGTGTGCCACTTCATGTGGGACTGCACAGCATTTTTTTCCCCTCATCCTGCATCCTGCAATGCTCCACAATTTAAGATAAGATAAGATGAGATAAGCCTTTATTGTCTCCCTTGGGAGAAATTTGTCTTGGGCATTCGAGAGAACAGACAGTCAACATAACAACACACAAAGTGCAACAACATACAGTGTGTCACGCATGTCAAAAAACCCAGTATATACATATATTGCACGATACCCTCCAGAGAAAATATTGCACACGTCAATTCAACCCAAATTGCCTCAATCATGATATTGTCTCAAATCTACATAAAGTGGGACACCTGGTCAGCCAAGTCAGGACCCTAAGAAGAAGGTTTGGAGATTCCCAGCCTGGCAGATAAAAGCCTTTTCTCCCTACTGGAGTAGAAAAGAAAGTACTGGATAGACCAGGCCAGCACTGAAAGACCCAGAAGAGCCCTCTACCCTCAGGCCTCTTGGATCCTGAGGTTAGCTGCCTATGGCTAAGACTAACCCCACACATCCACACACAAACCCATCATGTGCATATTTCTTACTATTCTATTTGACTGTTTTAAATGCACATTTTGAAAATGGTCAGGTGGTGGAATAAAATGCACATATATATATTTCTGAGAAATAAAATTGCTCGAGGAAAAATGTTTTTGCAGGTTCTTCCTTCCTGCTCTTTTTTGGAAAAAAAACAAGTATTCATAAAACACACCTTTTTTAAATTATTTATCTAATTTCTCTCATTCTTTTTGTCTCTCCTTTTGTTAGCTTCTGTTTTCTCCTCAGACTTCCTGCCAATTAATTTGTACTCTGCTTATTTACACCACGCCTTGTTTCCCTGCTGTCTGACAGCAGCTGCACAGAGTGAATGTTGACATGTCAGCTACCCCGCTATCTCACCAGGCGTTACTCCGCCGCAATTATTATATATCAGTTTCTGGGCAGAGAAATAAGTACACAGCACTCCCCACTCCTCAGAACATTATGACAGTGTCTGCTGGGGCTGTGGAAGTTCATGTATGAAGGTATATACTGTGCAAGTAACAGGGCCAAATCCGGAGCAGCCATTTATTTTTTTATGAATATCATCTATGTGTCGATATCCCTACTCAGGTTAAAGGAAAATCCTCATCGATTAGACTTACTGAAATTTACTCATGTAAGTTTATAAGATTATGTAAATAGTTCTTACTGTATAGCGATCAAAAAGACTGATCTGAAGCACAATTATGAAGCTGAAAACAATCAATGAATTCAAAAATTCAAACCAAGCAAATTCACTATGATGATTATCCAGATAAGGGAAATTTAAAATGATGTTTTTTTTCTGAAGGGAAGAAAAAAAAAAACTGATTTTTCCAACTATGACATGAGGAAAAATTGAAGACTGACAACGTGCAAAAGTGTCAACATTATTGTTGTTATCCTTTAGTGGCTTTACAGACAGCAGAGCGACCTTCACTTTGACAGACTGGAATGTGAAATCACATTCATGGTGACTCTCATATGTAGCCCTATAGAATATATCATATTGTCATCACTTTCACCTGCCACAAACACATGCATGCACAGGATATACAGCACACATGCACGCTAACAGAGCTCATTTCATGGCAGAGCAGAGGCCCATCTGAGTGGCGCCGCCGGTTGCTGCCGGGCTGAACTCCGGCAGGATGAATGGCAGCATGAGGGGCTGTAACAGTCGCATTGTGCTCCATTGAAGGAGGAATTGATTATGTTCACTTGGATGGCTTCATGGCTCCTCGCTCCAGCGGGGATAGACGTCTGATGGAGCTGGGTGATAGGGATGAGTTTGCGCTGAAGAGGTTTGTAAAGGTAGGGTGCTGGAGGGACGGACGGCGGCAGACTGATGGATCTGATAGAAGTTTCTCTCCTGTCTTTATATCAACTTCACTTCTTTTTCATAACAGCACCAACAAAATTAGACAATTCTTCCCATCATTAAGGCCCGATTGCAGCAGTATTTGATATTTTTGCTATGAAATCATTACGATTAGTGGATTTGTCCATTGGGCCAAAGTAAATCTACATCTTTCAGAAAAAGAAACTGTTCGGAATGGTTTCCAGATTTTTAGACAGGAATCTGTGGAGAAATTATACCATTCAAATAAACTTAATGAAGCTATTGTCTACTAGCAACCAAGCGCTATTGTGCTAATTTACACAGTAAGTTCTTTAGCTCAGGGAGTTTTTTTTCCCTCCACAATTAAACTCTTTATTAAACTAAATGATGTAATTCTTAGAATAATAAGTAATTGAGAGTAAAAGAAATAAAGGAGCTCAGGCTCTTGTGACTCCATAACTCTTTTTGACTGGATATTAGCAAATACGCTCATACTTAAAGGAGGCGAAGGGCTGCTGCACATCCCTGGATGATGTGGAGCACTAACCATTCACACACCAATGGAACAGCCACTGGGAGCAAATTGGGGTTCAGTATCTTGCCCAAGGACACTTTGACATGTAGACTACAGGGGATTGAACCACCGACCTTCTGGTAAATAGACGCCAATTTTCTATTTTTAACTAATAGATTAGTGATTTTGAGGTAAGTCAATGTATAATAAAAAAAAGTACATCTACAGACTGAATTTCAAGATTGTAAACTACATAAAAAAAGTAATTTTTTAAATATTATCTTAAAACATACCCAAAGTTGGCTCATATTTAAATTCAGTTTCCTGGCCATGCGTGGCAAGCAAACTTTATTTCTTAACTTGAATGATCTTTTTGTTGAAATATTTTTCAACATGTTCCTTTTTCTTGTATAATATTCAGTGTGTTCTCCAGATACTTTACTTTTTGCCATGGGTACATCGACCCACTTTTCCCAACAGGGATCATTAAAGTTTCATCTAATCTTAATAAACTGTTACTCCTAACAGAAAGATGTGGATTATGGATGGGAAAATGGAGCAACTACTCACAAAACGTCTGCAGAGAATCCTTGAATTGAAGTGAAGCACCTCCCCTGTCTACAGGCTGTGCATAGTGAATGGAGAATGGATCTCCATCTCTGATTTCATCCCTTTTTTCCTGTTTGATTGAAGGTAGCATAGTTTGAGGGGCTAAAAGAAAGAGACAGCTGCCGCTGTGTCACACAGACTTCTCTATTCCCAGTGCGTTCATAGAGTCAAAGAAGAGTTTTAATAAAAATATACTGGGAGCAATGAAGAAGGCGCAGCTTTCATTTTTTTCCCCTTCTTATTAGTTAGTGCTTAAATCCTCTCTGCAACACCTCCCCTCACCTCAGCCGTGTCTCTTCTACCATTTAAAATCTTTACAGAAAAAAAACAGAATTTCTCATAAATGACTCCCGTGCTGTTCTATCGCTTCGTGTAAGCATGTTTGGTCACTTTCTTTAACTATGACACCGCCTGTGCATGAACACAAAGCGAGTCTTTTCGTCATTTTCAAGTTGCGCAACCAATTTTACCTGTTGATTGAGGAGAATGTACTTTGTTTGAGAAGGTCCTTGTGTTTCTATGGTTGTGGATGTCCGGTTGGTAGAAAGAGCAGAGGAGCAGTACTGAGTGTGAGGCTTGGAGGAAGACGAAGAGGGTCAGTGTGCATGACAAAGTGCAGGATCTGGGACCTTCCGTGTTCTCCGGCTTCCTCCCACCACCATAAACATGCAGTAGAGGTGAATTGGTGACTCTAAATTGACTGTAGGTGAGTGAGTGTGAATGGTTGTGTGTCTTTCTATGTGGCCCTCTGATAAACTGGTGACTTGTCCAGGGTGAACCCCGCCTCCCGCCCAAAGTCACCTGGGATAGGCTCCAATCAAACAAGACAACAAAGTAATAAGATGAAGAATATCATCATACAGTGCTGCTGCTTCCCAGTCATTTCCACCGCAATGTAAACAATACGCATCAGTCTGAAGAGAGAGCTGATGTAAATTCATTCATTGACAACAAGCGTCATTAGCTATCACTAAACTATAAGGAGTGAGCCGGTAGCAGCAGCCGATCTCTGCTATTCTGCGTGTATGGATTTTATGCTGCTTCACTAATGTGGTGCATCCTAAATGGCTTATTATAACTGCAGCATGCATTGCCCTGTCAGGTCCAAGCATAACCAGCACTCACACAGACCTGCCACAATGAATGTGGACCTGACGGTGTCACGTCTTTATATCAATACATCATGTTTATTTTAGTCTCCACCTCCACTCCTGTTCTGTGCTTTGCAACGTGAAAAACGATCTCAGCACAGGCAGAAAGAACATCACATGTACAGTAAGTACGTTGAATTAGATTCCTTATTATGCAGACAGCGTATGGAGTTACATTGAAACAGGGGTCGTCTGTCGATTGTGCGTCTTTTTCTTCCTAAAACCACTTTTAGCCGAGCCACAGGAAGAAACTGAAGCCCTCCTGAGTAAATTCTTGGTGTCAGGTGCAAGCTGGGTGCAATAAATCCACCCAGGCCGGCACGGGTGGAGGGAGAGGGGCGCCAGGAGGTAATTTGTGGCCAAAAAAAATGGGGCATTTTTCTAGCCACTCATAAACTAAGTCGCCCGGCCTGGCACACTAATCCACGGACGACCAAACTCTTCCCTCACCAGCCGAAGGGTTGACATCGCCTTCAATCATGTGTAAGCCATTGCAAAGTGTAGCGCCGTCATTTATTTCCCATGATCCCGTGGGAGGCTGGAGGGAGGGAGGGCAAAGATGCGAAGGCAGGATCACAGAATATGATGACCTTCTTCTCTAACCTCTCGCTCCATCATCTTTCTTATGTTTTAGAAAGGTGGATGTGTGTGTGTGTGTGTGTGTGTGTGTGTGTGTGTGTGTGTGTGTGTGTGTGTGTGTGTGTGCGTGTGTGTGTGCGTGTGTGTGTAAGACAAAGACGAAGAAGAGCTTTGAGCCGGGGCATCGTGTGTGAGATAGTGGCAAACACAGAGATTTGTGTAGGAGGGATGTCGGTCGGAACCAGTAAAGAAAGCAGTGAAAGGGAGTTTTTCTCATGAATCTTTTAACACGTTCACACACAACAAAGTGTTTAATTTTACAGCAGGACAAATGAGACACCCCCCCCACACACACACACACACACACACACACACACACACACCCATTATCAAAACAACAGGCACCCTTATCCTTTGGCACTTAAATGTGTCTGCATGCATGCGTCTGTGTGTGCAGTAGCACGTATTTATGGATGCAGGCTGTGTTTGCACCCGTGTTTAAGATTACAAACACATCCTGTGTAGAGAGGTTCTTTGTATGTAGACATATGCACCTCTTCGGTCAGTGTTATTACCACCTAATAGCTCACTGGCTGTGGATTTATAGTCATGTGCTGCTCTGTGTGCAGCCCATCCTTTCACGGATCAATGCATTAAAGCCTGCTGCTTTGAATACCAAAAAGGCTTTGGCTTGCACTTCCAGCGCTGCTGTGCTGAACAGATTGCATGTGGTCACTCTCCTCGCCTCGCACCAATCGTCTCCCACAGGAATGCCTTCTTCTCCCCCACCCCCCCCACCCCCTGAGCTGACTGAGAACCACAGCGGTGCTATTTAATAGCAGCCACAGCCGTCCTTCTCTGCTGCAGCCTGCAGAGACTTGCTCGGTAAGCAGCGCTCCCCGCGCTCCCATGTGCAAAATTTATGACTGCAACGAAACGCAAAAGGAGAGTGGGATCCAGTTCTGTCTCGCAGAGCAGATATAGGTTTTCAAATCCCAAACTCCTATACCCAAAGACGTTGTTCGACTGTGACAGTGGAGGAAGGAGAGAGGCAAGAGGGAGAGAGGAAAAGATTAAAGTGTTCCTGTCTTCCACGGGTCTATTTTCATCCCGTTCTACAGAGTTTCTTTCTTATTACAGTTAGAAGAAGGAGCAGACTCCCGAGCACAGCTGGGCTTGTCTGTCGTTTCACTGCATACCCCAGAGAAGGCCCTCACATCGTACCTAAACTGGGTACAGGTGGAGGCAGGGCTCGTTTTTCTGGAGCTAAAAAAGAGTTCTACCAGAGAACCAGAGTTCTCTGGTAGAGCTGACTGTCTGAAGAATCGGGAATAAATATTACTCACTGCATTTTTTTACTGCTGCTTAGGCCATTATCAGGCATAACACAAAAGAAGGGAAAGGTCCAAATCAGGTTAAATAACATTCCATATGGGCACTATTAAGAAATTAACACATAATTATTTATACCCAAAGACTATTTTAAGAAAAAATGCTTGTTGGCCTCTTTAGCAGCTTCATATAGGTACACACACCAGCTAATTTAACTGATTAGCACATAGCAATTAAATTAAAACAGTACAAATCTGTGTATCCTGAAGAAGAATCAGTGATAATCACTTGTGCTGTGAAGATCTAACATTTCAATTAAGTGCAAAACTCCAGTAATAACGATGTATTTGAACTGTACATATCACTAATTAGATTGCAGCTATAACTGGCACTCAGTAAAGTGCATACCTCTGCCGAGGCACCAACAGTCCCTTTCAAATTAATTAAACCTCAATCCAAAACCAAAAGACATGTGCACCATCAGCAGGGCTGCCTTCATGCATCCACCTCTATATCCAGATCTGCGCAAAGGAAGTGACAGAAAATCATGGATGCGTCCCATTATCTGGATCCACTGCTAAATTTCCTGATTTCTTCCATGGCCCCACCTTCCCACCCAGTTTCATGGAAATCCGTCGACACAAATAGTCCAAACAGCCTTATCTCACAATGTTCAAAAAAATGGGGAAAAAAAAAAAAAATCCTGAATCCGCCTCTTTATCCGAAACCTTTCCAACATTTAATGAGTTCTTGTCCAACCCTTCCACTAAGTTTCATCAGAGTCACTCAAGTAGTTTATGTGTCATAGATGGAAACTATAAAAAAAAATCTCACAATGTTAACGAAAGTGAAAAAAAATTGGATTCCTGGATGTTATCCAGATCCACTCCAAAATTTAATGGCAGGGGCGCAGATGGCACATTAGTGGCCGTGGGTTTGATTCCTGCTCATGCCCCCCCACTCTCTCTCCCCATTTCCTGTCACAAACTTTCAGCAGTCCTGTCTGAATTAAGGCAAAAACTGCCCCCTCCCCCCAAAAAAAAATAGATTATGGTTTCTTCTACAGTTTTATCTAATCCTGCTACCAGACAGACTGACAGACAGGAAAACAAACGCAGGTGAAAACATCAGCTGACATTAAATCAGAAACCTCTCCCTACTGAAAACGATGGCAGATGGTAAATAAAGTTTGACGGCCTTTCTCAGGCTACATGAAACGCCAGCTCTCATCCACACTCACGTCGCTTTACCCTTTGGATTCCGCTGAATTTACGGTCTGTCATTACATGCTTGACCTCTGTCACGCGTCTTCACTTCTACCAACACTCCTGCGCTCATTAATCCGTATTCTAAAATGTCATTTGGTCTCCCCCTTATACTGCCGTCCAGAGAATGAAATAAGGCAGACAACGTGGGTGGATGAGCAGGTAATAGCTTGCCAGAGTTTGTGGTTTCTTATGTTTGCCAGTGTGCTGCACAATTGATTGGCCTTAATGATATTTTCAGAGGCGTGAAGCTGAGAGGGAACAAAGTTGAAGACACAAAGACAGGGGCGATGCAAGGATCAGACCTTCAGGGGGAACTGAGACTTTTGAATATGAAGTTATAGATTCTAAATCAGAGCAATCATGACATTAAAATACTTGTTTTAACTAAGCATATCAGTTTGCAGGAGCTAGAATAAGAAAACTGTCACTAGCCCATGTCAAACGTAACATTTACCACCTGTGCAGAGATTAGTAGTCAAACTATCTTCCATATTTTCACCTCTTCCTTGTGTAAGCTTGATAATATGAAAGTCATCTTGTGTCTAGAGTCAGCCTGGACTCGTGTGTTGATGCGAAGATCTTCTTGTTTCTCCCTCAGGAGAAATCTCTGCTTCCCTGGTCACTAGGGAATAGTTCTATGTGATATGAAAGCTTTCTATACGAGGTCAGTGTGATGGCAGAAACTCTGGGTGGTAAGCCTTTTATGGCTCCCGCCAGCCTGGACTTCTATTGATGTGGTGGTTCAGGTTTTATATTTGGGGTAAAAAGGTGGCTGTGGGGACGTTTCATTTCAAACCTTCATCAGCAGCGGAACAGAACTCTCTACCCTTCCTGAACCTTAGCTGTCAGACACCGTATGATTTTATTTTGTTACATCACAAAGTGCATGGTCAAAACGCAACAGAGGGGTGATTACAGGAAACTTAAAATTTGGTTTTGTCCAATTTGTGCAATTCGATTAAAGTTTTATTCAAAGAAGATGGCAACACAATCATGAATTTGGATTTTAACATGCAGTCATGCCCTGATTTACCGAACTACAATATAAGAGCACTCGGAGAGCGCAAACCTCCGTCGAGGCCCAACAATCCTCGACATAATTGTTAGGGCCTGTGTCCACCAAAGGGTTTTCTCCTGAGGCCAGCGTATTTGTTTAATCATTTGCAATTAAACTTTGGATGAAATGCGGTGCTCATCACTGTCACTTTTTACCCAGCTGTCCAATCACAGCAGAGGAGGGGCGGGACCCACATAGACCTGCAGGTCCGTCCTCTCTCCCTATGTCCTCCAGCCCGGAATTTTTAGCTGGGGAAAAAACACTTTGATGGACACAGGCCCTTAGTCCAGCAGTACAAGTCCCATCTGTCACCGGATCATCACTAAAATGTAATCACCTCTAGGATATGCTAGGGTCCATCTTTGGTGAAAATTTCATGCAAATCCATCCATTAGTTTTTGCGTAATCCTGCTAATAACCAGACAAACAAACAAACTGAACCAGTGACATAACCTCCTTGGTGGAGGTAATTATGATGCCATGTTGAGTTTCTCACAAGGACAACTTTTCATAGAAACATCAGATGTTAAATAGATCAATGTATAGAGTCTTGCAATATATCGTGTCAAATATTAAATGTGCACAGAGTCTGATTTTGGGTAAAATTGATATTTGTGATTATTAAACAGACATTTCAAAGGTGAATAATGAAATATTAATGCTTCTGATATTCACAATTACTTTATTTGAATATTTAAATGTTCACAAATATATAGAAAACAGCACAGATCTGGATATTAATCCACTGGGCTGTTATTTTATGTGCTGCAATCCCCAGCTCTCCATTATTAACTGCTTTTACACACCCTTTTGAAAATACAAAGGTCTTGCCCTCTCTTTAAAGTTTTACCCAAAATCTATTAATTACTGTCATCTCTGACATTCCCTTTTTCTACTTTAAATGTATCCCAAAAATATCTTCATAGTTTCTGGCAGGCTTCCTAAAATGCCCATTAATCTTAATTCCGGAGTTATCTGAGTCTCACTATCCTCTCAGAGTGATAGTTCATATTTCCACTGGCGGGGAAAATAGCTTTTTAAGATTGCTGCGATGTGGTAACAAATCACATTCTGACATCACTGAAAAGGGGTCAAAATCAATCAGACGCCCAGTGGCCTCTGACATTCAATAAACGTCAGCGGGTATTTATATGCATCCCCAACCGCTGGCTAAAATAACAAGCCGCAAATGACAAAATATGATAACAATTAGACAGGCCGCATTGGGGGGCCCCTCACATCTGCATGGATCACTGGCTGAATCACAGCCATGGTGGGAGATAGAAAGAAACAGACTGCGGGGAGGGAGGCAGAGGAGGGTGAGGATGACGGGGGGTAAGACAGAGAGAGGAATCATCACGTTAATGTGGTCATTTACCAGAAAGCATCGCTCAGCCCACACAAACCCAAATGCCACCATCTAAATCCAGCCTTAATTAGGCCTGTGCTGAATGGAGAGGACAGGAGGCTGAGGGGACTAACAATATCAGTTGTTTACAATAACATCAACCACCTTGTTATGGTGAATGTGTGACAGGGTGATAAGGTCACACATGGGACTCCATTATAGCAAACTAGATGCAGCTTTATCTGGTCAAATTGATCCCACCACCCTTCAGTCTGTCTGTATTACATGTTTTCCACAGGCTTAAAGTTGTTACAGTGCAGCCTGTTTAAAACCCAACTTCGATTCTTGAATCAATGTCGTGTTGCTTATTGGAAAATTCGTCATAGGAGGGAGAAAATATGACAAATCTCACAGGCTAAGCTGAGCGAAGCATTAAAATAATTGAGCTATTTCGCATTATTCATGTCTGAGTGAGTGGAGACATTTACAGCATCAAGAGTGTGTACAGTATGTGCTCCCAGCAGATAATGACTAGTGTCCAGTATGTTGTTCAGGTTGGCTCACGTGCCTGAGCTATATGCCCTTCCACATGTGGAAATAACAACCCCCTCAGTGTCTTAATGGGCGGTCTCTGCACAATCTGCCTCTCCTTTTGATTGATTGTTTTAATTTAAAAATAACTTATTTATTTTTGGTTTGTTTGTTTTTTTCCACTAAAAGGGCTTTCGGTCACCGGCAGGTCGCACAGTTTCAATTTCCAGCGTCACTCCCTGCAAAAGAAAAAATAAATGCAGAATAAATCTAATAATGGCTTTTTCTCTCTATCAGCCTCTCTCTCTCTCTCTCTCTCCTCCTGCTGCCTCTCTCTTTCTTTCTTTACCTTTGGCTCCAGCGGTCAGTCGGTCATTGTATTTTTCGGACCATGAAGATACGTCATATAGATATGAGTTTGGCATTTCATGTTCAACTTGATACGTTCAGGTGGGGGAAACGTCTTCTGACTCACAAATGCAGGATATCTGGTCAGTCTTTCTTATAAGACTGATGGTTTTGGAAATGGTAAAGCATAATCTAAACGCAAACTTTTGAAAACAGGCACCAGAGTGTAATCTTTTGAAAACACCATCTGCTCTGAAAACGATGACGACACAGCCCCACTTCTTGCATACCTGTTCCAGTTCCAGTCTAATAGTTGGCAGACAGAACAACAAAACAACAACAATGATTTTGAAAGGTTACACCGCCGCCTACTGTCCTGGCATGCATATTACAGCGTTTTCAATCATTTTTGGGGATCTGTGTGGACGAGGATCTATTCCAAAAAGAAAAAAATTTTGTTTTCAGCAAAACCGTTGTTGTGTAAAACAGGATCTAAATTAATGCTAATGCTTCTCTGTATCTCCTGGGTTTACTAAAACGTTCGGCATTTCACCTTAAAGATGATGGTATATCAATATTGCGTGCAACACCCCCGAGAGGACAAAAGCAAATCTAAAAAAAAAAATAAAAAAAATCTAGCATTTCACTAAATCTATCTTGCTAACCTGCACCTTGATAGCCTTGCTAGCATGAAATCACCTCTATTTTACGAAAGTAATCCCAGATGTATAAGATTCATTCACATCCACCCTCAAGTGGCCAAACTTCTCTTTATAAACACAGGAACACGTGTACAAATCAATGTACCCATGACGTTTGAATCCATTTCCATATTCCATCCAGCATCCAGCAGCAACACAAATACGTGGAAAGTTGCACTTATTCTGACTTTTTCCTGCCCTGCAATTATTACTACCCAGCCAGCTAAATAGTCTCTGGGACCTCACAAAATGTAATTTCCAGGAGACGCCCCAAGAGTCTCGACTGGGTTGTGGGAATTGGTAAACACATAAAACGAACCGAGTCCCCGAGGCCCTGCGGTGCCTAAGAGAAAGGGTAAGTGAGTGTGGATAACGCTGCTATCAAACAATGAGACAGCACGGCCAGAAAGGGATTTAAACTCATTACAGCATGGGAAAGCTGGGTCCACACGTTGGGTTACAGTTGTCTACTTATCGCTGTGGAAATATCACTTGCAGTGTTAGCGGTGATCCTGCGGTATATGAGGTACAGTCTTTGAAATGGGCAGAGCTTGTGTTAGATTGTGATGTTGTGAAGTGAGGCTGCAGTCAGATGAAAAACAAAGGCTTGCATTTAATTTCAGAACACAAAGCACCTTTTCAGTAGCTCTTTTTTTCCATTTATCTAATCTGTCATATCCATTTATCTCTTTAAAAACACTTCAATAGCCGATACATGAAATTAAGCTTGAAGGACGTTACAGACATAAATCTAAGAAGGAGTGCTGTTAAAGCCTTAAGCCAACTGTGCAACAAAAAAAAAAAAGAAAAGAAAAAAGGTCTGCAAGAAACCATGTTGTGTATACTGTGTGTATGTTTCCCATTTTCAATTTCCCCTGGTTCAAAGATCACAAAATAAGATTTGAAACCAATTTACAGAGTTTCCACCTTTTCCTTAAAAATAGCTCCGAAAACGGAGCGAAAGTAATCTGAAGACTCGTTATTGAAGCAGAAATATAAAGGCTAATTGGCAACCTTTAGCAGACTTCTGGGATGCCTGCATTTTAATGATCGAACAGAATGCTAATTTAATGCTAATTAGTGATGAAGAAACTTTAATCTAACCAAAATCATTAATATCCCGCACAACACGGCTACAAATTTATGTCTTACAAGGTTGAGTGAAATTACATTTAATACATTATTGATTTTTTTTTTTTAAAACCTGACTACATAATTTGTAAGGATATAATCAAAGTCTCATTGAATGAATACTTAAGAGTCAAAATGATGCCATTATACTTTAGCTGAAGTGACAGAACAGACCAGTTGTCGGCGTTTTAGCTCCCAGTAAGATGTCAGAAAATGTCAGAGCCCACTAGTTCTTTAATTGGTCCAAGAGAAACCTCTGCGATGCAAGACCTTTCAGGGGAAAGCTCCTGTAACTCCCTGTCAGTCACGCCCACATGTGTTAGGGTTCAGCATTTCGGTTGGACTAAACAATCTGCACTTTTTAAAAGATGATTTCTGCTTCAAAGCTCACAAATGATGAACAAAGAGGCGGAAGACGCACAACAAAAGGTCACAGAATAGATTTATTTTTCTATAAAGTAATCATTGTAGGAAATGTGCACCAGCCTTCGATAATACCCTTGAAATGTCAGTAATATATAGTCCTTAAGCAGTTCAGCATTGATTATTTTTACATTGAGTGATTCGTTTTATTCTGAGACACTTTCCTACAGCGTTAATACAGAAAATCATGTCGTAATGCTGGAAATGATTAGGAATGAAACAGCTGGAGAGCTTTTTTTTTATTCCGACATATCATCTTTTTCTCGTGGTTTTACCCTTAATTGTAAGTGTAAGTCGTAATTTTGTAGGGAGGAAGAAAAATGTGTCACCTGCAGTAATTTCAGATAAATCATTTGTCCGCCTCAGTTAGCTCTGTCAGCGAGGGTCTCACTCCAACCCCTATCAGAACACATGAGCGAGAGACGGAGAGAATATTAAGTTGTTTTGGACACTTTATTTGATTGTTCCAGGATTACTTCCTGCACACATTTGAGCGCCATAAAAATACACAGATCAGCCATAACATTCTAGCCATTACAGGCCTTATATTGTGTCGGGCGCCTTTGGTTGCAGCTCTGATCTTTGGAGGCATGGACTCCACCGGACCTCTGACGGTGTGCTGTGGTGTCTGGCATCAAGACGTTAGCAGCAGATCCTTCAAAGTTGCGAGGTGGTGCCTCCATGGATCGGACTTGCTCGTCCACATCCCACAGCTGCTCGACTGGATTGAGATCTGGGGAATTTGGAAGCCACGTCAACACCTTGGATTTTTGAAGTAATTTCAGTTTTAATGGTCATGACTAGATGCTTTTTAGCAATCTCTTTGTGTTGCTACTTTATAACTCTACAGCTAGATAAAGAAACGGTTGCTAAAGCGCCTCAACAGCTTCTATCAATATGTTAGGGTACATAATCCTGGAGAAAAAGGTCTCTAAGACACATGCTGCTGTTCTTTATTGTTGTTATTATTAGTGCAGGGTTAATTTTATATATATATATATATATATCCATGGTAACTGATTTTATTTGGATTTTGACTGCAGACTGGTCAGAGACTCTATTGAGTAAATCAACAGGTAACTATATGTGTGTGTGCATGCTAATAGTGCAGACAACTGATAAATTAAGCTATGAGTCAGGGCCCCTGAGTTCAACCCACAGAGACAAACCGATGCTCTTATTTCAGGTGTGACCATTACCTTAAAGTTACTGGTTTAACTCGGAGGAAGTGCTTGTGCTCCTTAAATGAGATCCCTGTGGCTCTGTGTTTTGGAACGAGAAAAGGCAATGAGACAGAGGGAAATAAATACAAAATAAGACAACTCAGCATTATACAGATAATTTTGTCTCAACAGCTAATAGGAACCCTGTCTGGCCACCAGAGGCCATCCCATAACAGAAAGTTCACTTGCTTGACCCTCCTCTTCTCCCCAGAAAGATGATCCTAATTACGCTGTGTAGAAATTGCTGATTGAATTTGTTTCAGTCACACAAAATGTGCTCGGAATAAACTTCAAAGTGGGTCACCTGAGCGAGGTTTTCCCTTCCAGACGCCCTTATTAAACGTCAAATTGTTCCTCTGAGATTTTAAAAATCAATAACTATTTGGGGAAAATACAATTTTGAAAGCTCGCTCACAAAATAGTTGTGTCTGTATTTATTATAGTAAATAAATATTATACCGTTATTATTATCCAGGGTTTTCACACAAAGTGAAAAAAGATGGAATCCAGTCAGTATTTTTAACTTATTGAAAACAGAAACCCAAAAGTCTAATTTAATGAAAGTGCAATTAAATTCTACTTCTGTAAATATGCATAATAATATGCGTATTTACCATTACTACTATTACTATATTATACTTATTCATATTTACTCAACAAGTGTCACTGGAAAGCAGCATTGTGCCAAGTTAAATGTGCCTCTATCCATCTCTTCCTCTCATGCACCTTCTGATATGTCTTTTTGCACTTGCACAGTTCATCCTCCCTTTCCTCTCTCTTGGACAAACTTTGTTCTTTCCCTGCTGCAACAATCCCTCTTTGTCACCAGACCACCGCACACACTCTTTTTCTTTACCTCCATTTCGTCTCGTTTCTCTTAATCTGTGCATTGCTCTCCATCCTCTGCAGAGTCCATCTTTTTCTCATTCTACCTGGTCCGTCCTCTTAGTTGCATTTGTTTCTTTCTCCCATTTATTTTTCTCTGTCTGTTTTCATCCAGCTCTGTTGTCCTCTTTGGAAACAAAAGTGTTTAAAGCTATTGGATATTAGCTCAGTCAGCTTGGTGGCTTGTTTCTAGCAAGATTTACAAAACAGACTAGTCACACTCTGGCATTTTGCTGTCTCTCTCAGCCTATAGCGACGTCTTATCTTCACTAATTCTGCTGTGGTAGACTGAAAACAGTCCTGTGCTTTGCATTTTTAATACCAACAGATTTATAGTTGCAGGCTTTACTGAATGTAAAATTTTATCTGATGCAGAATGTTAAAAACATGCTGACTCTTAAAGAAATCACAGCAAATATCAAGTTTCTCCTTAATTAAATTTATGACCGAACTCCTCCTTAACTAAAGACATTCCTATCAGCCTCAGCTGTATTTTGTGCTTTGTGCACATGCTAGCATGCTAACACGCTAAATTCAAATGGTGAACATGGTAAATATATACTTGCTGAACATCAGCACTCTGTATGCAGATCCTTTTTATCCATATTTCTAACATTTCTCAAACAAATGTAAGTCAAGAATATTTTTGATGTTTTGTTTTTAGGAGAAAATAAAGACTGCCTGCCGCCAACAGAAAGGAAGAACCTGATTCAGCCTCATTCATTCATCTTCGCCATAGGTTACTGTGAGAATTAGTGACATTTATTGGCCATAATCTAAAACAGTGGACAGTTTCTACTCTCCTCCCGTCCCGAAACGCTGCCCAGTAACTAATCTCTGTGTTTCACCATAGATGACATGGACATATAGATGTTTTGTAAGGCCATGCCTCTTGAAAAGCACAAAGAGGGTGCAATCGATCATTTTGTCTCATCTTCTCTATGATTTGTCCTGACCTGTCTTGTATCATTTGACGGCTACTGTAGCCTAGTGCAACCTGGAATCTGTGTGTTTTGTCATTTTCTGGTGTTTCTAGTGTTTTTTGTAGAATTATATTATGATTATAGACATAACTAAATGGTACAGTGTATAAAACTTACTCAAAGAAAATCATGTTTAGCAAATAAACAATAATAACCATAAACATTTTTGCTACAAAGACCAAAAACTTTTTGGCACAATCTTTTCACCTTGTTGTTGACAGGACTCTCTCAAAAACGTCCCGAGTATTTCGACCTCCACAACAGCAGGTGGCGCAATGGCTCAGTTTAAGCAGGAAGTTGAGCTTTTGTCAATAAAAAAAAAGTGTTTCACCAATACTGAAGCAGTTATCAATCACTTCTTAATTCAGCAAATGACTTTACAGTATTAGAAGGGGGGAGTCAAACAAATCAAGTCAAATTTGATGCATCTTCAAAAGTCACTAAGCTAGATCCTGAAGAAAACCATTAGTGAAATATTGCTTGATTCCAATGCGAGTCCAAATTCCAAGTGCAGGTTTTCAGGGTCAAGGTTGGACGTCTGCTCAGGAGGCCTCCTGGACAGCTGCAGCATCAGCATCTCTCCCATTACAGTAGATAAACTGACCACATGTTTATTATACACATACATATAATATTAAAATGTATGAATACATTTGTCATAGAAGTCTGAGCGAGACACAATGTCAATATCCATGAAAATACAACACAATTTAACAACAATTCTAAATAACAGAAGGCTCCACTTCAGCGTTTGGTTTCTGATAAATGCTTCATAAAGAAAACCGGTTTTAATTTGACATTTTTAAGCCGGGAGAATAAAAAAGACCCACTTGTGAGACTTCTGAGTATTTGTCAGATTTCAAATGGTCTTTGACAATTCAGTGGTCCAAGTCATAAAGAAGCCATCGCGATGATGTGATGGAATTACATTACATGTCTTTTATGATGAAATGGAATTTGAACACGTGCACCGGGACGATCGCGTGACGCGTGATGCGATCGTTTCGGCTAAGGAGGTGCTTCCATTACTTGTCTTTTGTCAAAGCGGCGACACGCCTGCAGACTCAGATGTCAGTATTCTAATTTCACTGCAGAGACGGAGAACAGAAAAGCAGAACGGGGTGAAATAGTATGTGTGGAGTCATTTCATCCATCCATGTAGTCCTGCCAGTCAGGGAGAAATGGAACTATAAATCTATAAACTACTATTTGGGGATGTTTAGCCACCCATTTAAGGCCAGTGTCTCAATACTTTGCCATTAATGTAGACATTTTCTGGCATTGCCTGCAATACTGACAGGAAATCCCGGTTTTTGTCCGACTAATGGAGTGAATAAATAAACTTAAACGGGTCTTGTTTTTTTTTTGGACATTTAAAAACACCAGACTGCTTCCATCAAGGTGGTTTCCATCTGAATACACTGGTTTAAGTGGTTCTAAATGTTTCTCTTCTTTCATAACACTGCTGATCAGATCGTTGATGTGAAGCAAAGGAACAAGCAGGATTTAGAAATCCTCAGTGGGTGCATTCGCGAGCCCCTGAATTACCTCATTGGTGCTCGCTTTGGAAATGGAATAGGCCTCCTGGATGATTTAAAGGCTGGCTTTATGAGAATAACGGAGAACAATTGTCATAACACTGCGAACTGGGTAACAAGCTCAAAACAATAAACCCAGATGCAGAAAAACATAAAAGGTGGAACCTAGAAATGGATGCCAAGGCATGAGACACAGGAAAAGACCCATAAAGGCGGAATACACTGTGGCTCAACATAATAAAGCACGTGTACTATAGCTTGTGAATAGAGGTTCATGCACATATAAACAGTAATATGTTTGTATTTGCATTCAAGTACGGATCATACTGGTATTTCTATCACTCTTGCAGCATGCAGTGAACATGCTTGTCCTTTACTATGTCAGTAATTCAGAGACTGAAGTATAGGCACTACAAGGAGGCCCAGACAGAGAGGTTTCAGATGATCTAACAAGTAAAGGACAAAATACATTGTATATGATTGACGATATTAATACTTCCTGATGCCCTGTATTGTCAGGAGGACATTATTTGTCTGGGTCTCCCGAACCTGCAACAAATTATACTCAATTTTCCAATTTTTCCCCAGCTGTGGTTAAGGTCAGGTTCAGTTCAGGTAACAATGGTTATGGATTTATTCATGTAACAAGCTGAAGGACATATACAGAGAGGAATGATATATATCCTAATAACGAAAAGGAGTGGAAGTTGTTCTGTTATTTCAGTAAATGCTGCTTTATAGCCCATTTATGCAACACCTCATTGGATTGGAAGAGTAGTTTCTGCAGTGCACAATCACTCGTTGACATAATTTGTAATGAAACATCTTCCAAGTCAAAAAAAATGGCTACACTTCCAACCATTTCGTGCACAAATACGAGTACGGCTCCATATGTATACATCTTAAACCTATAGGGACTAGTGCATTGGGTTGAATCAGGGCAGCCGTCTTCTGGAAATGACGCCTTGCTCGGGTGACGCTGAACCAAAGCAGTAATTTAGAGGGACGTGCAGCAGTGCCAGTCAAAGCGGTTTGAAGCGGTGCCAACCTGTGCTTTACCCTCCTCTCCTGGAAATATCACGAGGGTCTGAAACAAACATGGCTGACTTCACTCAAACAGATGGAAATGTGGAGGGTACTGTAATTATATGGGTGCTGTGTGTGCATGGAGATAGTTGAAGGAGTAACATGGGGCAGTCCACCTTCTTGACCTCTTTGTTCTTGTGCCTTTGCTGTCCTCGCCATTAACTGATGTTAATATGAAGTCAGCCTTTTATAATTCACTGCCAGCTCAATCTTTCAAATGGGTTCTTAACTCACAAAAGGTAATTTGACATTTACAATGGTCTTCACAAATGTCTGTCTTTTTCAATAGTCTTTTTCCATCTTGTTTCATTCATTCGCACCTTTGTGTCCTTTCTCTTATACAACAAAACCCATAGTCAAGTTCTTTTCTCCTCTACCCTTAGTATTACCTTTACTTTTCAAAAAACACCAGCGCTCAGCCACATCAGTTCTTCTCCTCTTGCATTTTTTTTTCCCTCTCCCTCTTTCAGTCTCCATTGAATGGTTCATGATTGGAGAAGTTTGACTAATACAAAGGCTGATGCTGCGGTGGACTTCCATCGATCTGTAGTTGCCAAGTCAAATACATTGACAACAAAATGTGAAAGTCTTAAAGGTGTTACTGCAGTTTTAGGTGGGTTTTGCATTCACTACAGAAACTGTTTGGTGGCTGAATTTAATGCCTCTTGGTGCTGTTTGTGTTCACAGTTTAATGACGCTTTTAAACCGTGGAGGGAATCAAACTACAAACCATGCTGCCTTTACTGTCACACTTTACGAACAGAGCCATACAGAAAACTCAAAGAAAAAAGAATTTGTTTACTAGTTCTTGAGTTCACAAAAAGTGGAGAACTGTTTCAGTTTTTCACGCAGCCTTCAAGTGTAGCAGCTCTGATTGGTGAGAGCAGTGATCATTTTCACGTGTGCGTAGTGAAAAACACACGTGTGTTCTTACATGTGCAAACACACAAAAGGTGTAGAATGCAGAAATGTAAATGCATTTGTCAACACAGGCTTTGTGAGAGAGTAAGGTTTTTGCAGGCAGCTGAACTGACTTCATACAACAACAATGATATGTGATCATCTTGGATTATTTAGGCTTGAGCTTGAAGTTAACAGGAAGCCTGAGGGGCAAAGTGAACATGTTAGGTTTAAAGGCCCCGATGATCATGTTATTTTCAATATGTTAAAGTTTTTTTTATTTATTATATTATTTCTTTTCTTTTACAGGGGTTTCTGTATTTCATTTTTGTCTGTTTTCTTTCCTTTACGTTTTTCCAAAATTAGGGAATATGTTGAAAATTGAGTTGCAAAAATTCGCAATCTTTGCTCCATAAGTACAAAACTAAATTTCTGAGTTTTCCCATTAATTTTGCACGATGACACACTATGTGCACATTTGATAGCATAGCATGCTACTGTGCTGCACAATTTCTACTGTATAGAAACTATCCCCTTATTGTAGCATTAGTATTCTATTTAAATGTAAACCTGTCTTCCATAATCAGAGCCTGTTTGTTTGCTCCCTGTAGCACCTTGGCACTTATGGTCAGCTAATCACTGGGATGATTTCATTTGAAACATCAGACTTTACTCGATTTGCTTGATGCTGTTGTCTTAATCAGAATCAGACTAAGCAACAAAACCAGACTGGAGTGTTTAAAAAGTGGTTGAGAAAAGCTATAAAAGCTGATTATCACGCCTTAGTATGATGTGTTCGATGTTCCTACGTTAAGTCGTCGCCATGAAGTGATGATGTGCAAATAAAAAATCCAAATATAGAAAATCCAAACTGTTGCAAATGTGAGAGAACACACATTTTGACTGTTTGACACGTGTCAGACTTGAGCTTTGACGAGGCAATAAGGATGAAATCAAATTTTAATGATGCCTCAGGGATCACATCTTTGTCTGTCCTTCTCTCATTCCTGTTCTCCCTCTCATCCAGATGCACACACAAACGAGTGGATGTGGTAGTCAGACATGCCAGCTATGTTAATAATGTAGAGGCAGCAGGTTCAGTGTTATCTGAGCCTTAGAGGCTGCACCACAGGGCAAGTCTGCCATCTACTGAGAAACAGAGTTTCAGCATCACCTGTTAGGCATATAAACACCTCATTTTGATGAAGGTATTCGTCTGGATCATGTTTGGTGTGATTTAAATCCATCCATTGTATAGATAATAGTAATAATATTTTTCCTGTAAAAAAAGAAAAAAAGAAAAAAAAAAGAAATATAAATTTAAATATTTAAATAATTTACAGACAATGTCCGTAATTTTATATAGCTTTGCATTAGATAAAACAAACAGAGTATTACTGCAAAAGTTTTGAGTTATTTGCCGTAGAATTTTGATTATTTCTTTTACAGTGTAGCCGAAAAGGTAACTTTATTTATTCATTTCATTATTAAAAGAAATGTTCTTGATAATGAGAAACAATCATGTCGCTTAAGATACGCGCATGCACTAGGTGATATTATATGGCTGCTATGACAATGTTTCTATGTGTTTCGAAAGGTAAGAAACTATTTTCTTTTTTTTTGTTTGGACCTCAATGTCTGCCCTAAAAGGTCCTATGATAATGTTACAAGGTTTTATAGGCCTTGATTCACAAGACTTAGGAGATCTTATGGGCCTCAAGAAGAGCAAAAGGTTGATCAGAGCTGTGATGGGGGACAAATCATCATGAAGAATTAATAGACTGAGTCCCGCTCAGCCAATGGGGCTCAGGCGATGGTGGTCCTGGTGTTGCCATTAGATGGGTTTAGACATTTTAAAGAACTGCTGCTGCAACTTTTGAACTTCTTGCAGTTTTCCTCTCATCCAGACTTTTCACCATCCAAGGAGGCTGTGAGTAGAATCACTCTGGTCTGCAGAGTGGAAGACTTACTGAATAATTCTCTTTGACTGATTTAGCGATATTGGATTGACTTTATTCTGCTGTAAGCGTCTGCATAACTAAATACATCATCTGTGGTTTAAGTCAGAGCCTTAAAGCTTTTATTTCACTTTCTTTAAAGAGGTTTCTTTTTTCTTTTCTTTTTTTAAAGCATCTTAGATTAATTAGTCATTCAAGGTGCGTTTACACTTGTAGTTTGGTTCTCTTGGTTCATACCAAAGCAGAAATTTCTCAGTCAACTTTAGTTCATTAAGTGTTCAAACTAACATTTTTAACAATGAAGCAAAAGATATAGACTAAACGCGCCCCTCGCATGATGTGTTTTTGAGACAGTGGTTCACTTCCTGTTTTTGGTCTGTGGTCTGTGCTGCGCCAGAGTTCGTTTGGTGCACACCGAGGTTCGGGTGGTAGCGTTCACTGCACCAACAGAGGAATCGGATCAGTTTGTTTTAATCGAACCAAACTTGCCAAGCGTGAACGCACCCCAAGGTTCATCCTCAGCGGAGTTATATCAAGGCACTTTCCAAGACGAGCAGGTCTAGGCCGACTCTTTATGCTACAGAGACCCAACAATCCCCAATGAGCAAGACTTTTAACAGGCAGAAACCTCAAGCAGATCCAAGACTCAAGGTGGGCGGCCCTCTGCTTTGACTGATTGGGATAAGAGATATAAGTGAGATGGGAGAGAGAGAGAGATGGGGGGGGGGAAATAGGTGGAGAGAGCAAGGCAGTGAGGGACAGGAACACACACGTGCACCACAATAACAATAACAGCTATCATAATGGAAAGATTACAATTTGTAGTGTTCATAATAGAAAGTATGTAATTTCACTGTTATGGAGGATTTTGGAAGGAGCTCAAGATTTGCTTGATTGCTTGATTGCTTTACACCGTAGCTGCTCTTTAACCACCTACATGTCTGATAGTGAAAAACAGAGAATAATACAATCAGGTCGAATAATTCTGCGTCGGTGTCCTTTTTTAATTTCTGTGCCCAAAGCTCTTCGTTCCACTACCGATTGATTACGTTTGGAAAATAAGTCCCATTTCAATTTCTAATTTGACCCTCAGCAGCTTCCATTATGCTTGATTATGTATGAAAGTCACACACTCAGTCACTAATCACAGCGAGCCTGCAAATGAAACTATGGATTAAGAAAGAAAATATAGGTTCTATAGCTCCCACGCAGTCGTCTTAATCCCTACATATCCAATTTCTGCACAACTGAAGGGATTTGAGGAAGTTCTACATGACAGATGAGATGAAATTGCGGATCACCCTTCTGTTTCTTTCTCGCTTTTACTTTCTTTCGTTCTGTTTTTCTTTCACCGAGTGTATTATTCATCAAAAACCGATGAAAAGTCACTCTCCATCATGTCGGTGTGTGTGTCGCTCACACCTGTGCATCTTTGTGTTGGAGCAGTTATCTTATCTCGGCTGAAGATATACAGTAGGAGCTTCATCTTCTCTGTCTCCCGCGCAGAGGTTCCTGCACTGTGTCACCACCGAGCTCAAAGGGAGAATCTGGGACTTGATAAGTCCGGGTTACATCAAGGAGGAGGAATGTTTTATTCATCGGCACAAAGCTCCTGAATTCGCTCAAATCAAATTCGCCTGCCTTTGTTTGAGAGATCAAGCTTGAGGTTTGACACGTAGAAATGATTGGATTTCTCAGACTTATGAAAGAAACAGGAGGGAGAGAGAATGTTGTGAGTCCAGGAGAGGACTGGATGGAGTTTAATTCATTTCAAACTAATTTTAATAACCAAATATGTTCCGTTTCTTTTCCACAAATTCATGAGATTTCAGCCAAAATGTCCACATGTCTAAATCTCACACGCAACTTTTTTTTGTTGTTGTTGGTTCTCTGTTTCTCTTTCAGTTTTCTCACACAATCTGCTGCAGCGCTATCTCCCGATAAGTCTGCCATCGCACACCGGAGTGACCTTGGCACCCTGCTGATTCGCTTGTTTTGGTTGCCGCTCTTTCATCCCGTGTGTTTTCCTCTCACGCCTCTCTCCTTTCAGGTTTTGCCATCCCTCCTCTCTCCCACTCTGATCTCCTCGTGTCAAAGAAATTCAAACAGGAGAGTGGTAGATGCAACTTGCCAGAGTTTTGTTTTTACCCTCAGATTGGACGTTGCAGTAATTGCAAGAAAGGCCTCATCACTTGATAAGTAGGTAATAAACCTGAGCCGAGCCCTGCAGGAATTTAGAGTGATTAGGAGGGAATTTTTATTAAAATGCATTTTGGGGTTTTTGTTTTTTTATCTCATCTTTTCAACTTTTCATTTTCTGTACTTCCTTTTGTTCTTGTTTTATCGTCTTTCCTGTTTCACTGTGTTTCATCAACTAAAGTAAATTGAACTAAACCCCCTCAGACTCCCTCCACGTGTCACAGCAGCGACTTCAAATGTCAGCCAGGCTCATAATGTGATTGAGGTCACCGCGGCAATGTCACCATGTCACAGCTGCCACTCTGTGGATTGAGCCACACGTCTGTGGTTATTGTCATAATATGCTGCAGCTACGGTAAAGTACATACAACATAAAGTTATTTTTGGAGGGTAATACAGAATTTTTTTTTTTTTATTTTCAGTGAGATCTGGCAAAAGAAATGTAATTTCAACCATTTATCTGGACACAGGGAATTTATTTTTATTGTAACAGTATAATCAAAAACAATTGAAAAGAGTTAAGAGGCTTTATTCCTGATAGTATGGAGCAGGCCTTAAAATTAATGTTTCAAAAACATTTAGAAATATTGAACACATTTAATCTGTAAAATTTAAATAATGTAAAAATGATCGCAGTTTATTCCTGGTGAGAAAATACTTGTTCTTAATGCCACACACACACACACACACACACACACACACTCAAAATGTGTGAAAGCGAGGTTTATAGGGAAACAATCTAAACACAGATGGTGTCATTATTGCATTGTGCAATCAGCATTTACTCCATAATGATACGTTTAAGCAAAAAAAAAAAACAAAAAAAACTTGTCTAATGCCAGTTTAAGTATCTTAAACCGTTTGAGATTTAAAAGATAACATCGGGTGAAACTAAACATCTCTGGAGCTTCAAAACAAAAGAGAGTTGCAGCATTCTCCTAAAAAAAAAAAACTGAACATGACTCCACAGAACTCTCCAGAAGCCCCGAGTTCCCAGATCAGTTTGAGCCAAGAGCGCACAAAAAATTGGAGGAAGGTGCACAAACTCAAATGCACAAACATGAGAGAGATTTAGACCTTAGACTGTGCATGCTAGCGCTTTTAGCTTAGTTTTTGGTTGCTTTTTTTTTTTTTGTGCGTCTGTTTTAAATCAAGCCTCCATCTTCTTCAGTTGTTTCAAAAAGTGCTGAAATGTTGTTTTATTTGTGACGTTCCAGAAATGTTTTTGGCAGTAATTATCTTTTCCATATGCATGGTGGTGAGACTACGTTGAAATTTGCAGTGCATCCCTTTTTGTTTTCCACTACAGCTGTAGTCCCTATTTTGGAAGTCTGTTTTAATGAATGCATATCACACATATTACACTGCTGGTATGCACAATGAAACGCCTGGAGGAAGTTAACGGATTCTCAGGGCCAGCTCCTCGTTTCATTAAGACCTTAAGACAAAAACACCCTGCATAACAAAGGAAGGTTGATTTTATACAGCAACACAACAATATGCTGTAAGTGAAGACGGAGAAAAGAAGGATTACTCTTTGGTGCCTCTGTCTTCTGAGCACTTTATGATCACACATCATTATGTAAAATAGATCTCCAGGCCCCTCATTAGCTGAGCATTAACACAGTGTGCAGCCAGTCTTGCTGTAAAAGTTGCATGTAATGTAAGTGATCTGAAAAAGGTAATCTGAGCCCGTTATTACACCCCCCTGTACCCAGAGAGCGTGATATCTGAGGAAAGTCCCTGGAGGCTGCAGACTGGTCTCTCATGGCTTCTCTTACTGGCTTTTTTTTTCTTTTTCTGGAGGTGTCCTCAATCGAATAGACGCCAAAGTCAGTAAGTCAGTCAGTCGACTGTTAGACGTCTGTGTGTCTCAGCACTAACTAACTATTGGGACTCCATCACCCCCTTCTGACACGGCGCTGACAATAACAACAAGGTAGCAGACGCAGAGAAGAAGCTGACACCTATAACAATACCCAGACTCCCCTGCTGGAAGATTTTTGACATGTGGTTGAAACTCACTTTGTAACCGAGGTGTCACTCAAACAGCTTGACTGTAACTATCAAATGTAATTTTAGACGACATGAAAAACACTACAGTTGGAATCTTCAAGTTTTCTTTACTAACCTGATCAAAATTCAAATCTGTCAAAATGTAAATATATAGAAGATTATATTAAAAAAAAAGTCTTTTGCGCACAAGAAATAGAAATCTCGCTATAGTCAATGAAATAATACAGAATATACATAGAAAGAATTGACTTTAAATACTAGAAGGGGACTCAATAGATCCACCAAGACCCAACAATCCCTTAGAATAAGCCCTAATCCTAATCCCTTATACCAACAAGACATGTGGATTATCAAATTGGCTGAACTCAGGGTTGCATTTCAGTCAAACAACTCACGAGTTTGAAATGTTTATTATTACAGCGGGAGAACATGTTTGACTTCAGCGGAGACGGATGGAGAATTCCGACACGTTTTTCGGAGAGTTTAACGGAAGGTTGAGGGCAGTGAAAGGCACGACAAATGAGTACGGACACAACAAAGAAGAGAGAAAGTAAAGTGAAAATGTGAAGAAGAAAAAAACTCTCTGTCTTCAAGTCTCAATGTACCTGATGACCTCACAGACCACCGAGATATTTACGAGATAAATTATCACAACCTCCTCTGACTGGTGTTGTTGAAACTCCTGACACTTCCCTGCCCCACGGCGCTGACGGATAAATGGTCCTTTACAGGAACTTTCTTACCACTGCTTTTTTGAAAGATGCTGCAAATACAAAACATCGACACTCACATTCACACAAGTAATGAAAAAGATGCCAGTGTACTAAGTTCAATATGTGAAAGTTGGTGGTATCATTGGCCTTTTTTTTTTTTACATGGTGAAAATCAAACTGCTCCAGTTTCAGGGTCCTGGTGTTGCACTTGCTGGCTTCACTGTCATGATCATTGTGACACACCAGATGATAATATGGTGCTCAGTCCAGACTAAACATGACTCACCTGTTTGTTTGTTTTAAGACTCACAGGATTTGTGTCCGACTGCAGCAGTGCGTCGTTGGGTCTCATCTTATTGCAGGCACACCGAGGGATTCGCCACCAACAATTAATTAAACACTGGAATTCCCCCAGTAGATGCTTGGTTACATTTTGCAGTCATGTATAGTGCGACAGGCTGTCAGGAATTGAATTCTCATTAAACATGAGCTCGTGATCCAGATGAAGGTGCTTCGGATAAAACTGTCCCCCTCCTTAGCATCTTTTAGCATTTCTGGAGCCTGAACGCCACAGTTTTAGAGGTTAAATTATGAATTTCTCTCTAAATTATGAATTTCTTTCTCTACCACATGCACCCGGCATGTGGTAGAGAAAGAATTGAGTATGAAGTTGCTTATTTGTCTCAGCTGAACTAAATCTCTGCCGATGTGATTCCTGTGATCACCTTTGCAAATCTGATTAAGCTCTGTTTAATCGCACCACATCAATCACAGTGATATCACTGAAGTCTAAAGACATCTTAGACCGCTCCGGTCCCGACAAACATTTTTATGACTTGTTCATTTATATTAATGAGGCCTTTGATCTATTTCAGCTGCTTTAGGGCAGACAAATTAAACTCATAATGGTTTAATAGAAAGATGTGTGCAGTGCTTAAGTGTTGCGTTATTACTTTTAGAGGAATTTTCGATCAAGTCTACCTTTGCTAAAAAAAATGAGGATGGAGAAAATGCGCTACAAGTTCTCTGTCCTCTGGATTAATCTTACTCTTTTTTTTTTTTCCCACTGATGACCTTTTCAAATACGTATTTTCCCTCAGCTTTAATCCCCCAAGCATAATTAGTAACGGTGCTTGATCTTCTTTGCATTATTCAGTCACGATCCTATCCCATTTGAGCATCCCGCCGTTTGATTTGCAGATCAATTAAGATGATGTAGCTCATGCAACGCTTCCCAATGGATGCTGGCATAGCAAAGCATTTGAGCAGCTGTTAGCAGAAACAGTAGTAATCGGTGTTGTGGATCGACTTCTTGCAGTAAGCATATCTACTGTATTTCTCTACCGGTGTTAAAAACAGTAAAAAAAAACTAAAAAAAAACTCTTAGCTCTTTGTTTTCTCTTCTTTTAGCATCTAAATGCACCGCCAAATATTTGCTAGCTTTCCAACTTTTTTAAGAAGCTAAAATACTCAGACACTGCAGATATGAGTGATAATAAGTCACTACTAACGCCCTTCGTGTTAGTCATGTTTTACATCGTTGACAGAAAAACATTCACTGGTGCAGCTTTAAATGTTTTTCACCACAATCCTGGTTTGTACTTCATGCAGGCAGCATGTTCCTCTGACTGTTCGAACCCAGACTCTCTCTTGTGTAAAGCCTCCACTCTGTAAACATCTATTTTGGCGCGTCTCTTGCAGAGGCGGCAACACCACAGTCCCCGGCTGATATGGCTTCATTATACTGCACCGCAAACTGGCTGCAACTCTGTCTGGCAGAGTTTTGGAGCAGAAACACTCGGTTGCGCCGAGCACGTCTGGTGCCAAAGCTGACTTTGTCTGTCCCAGTCTGAGTAAACATGGCAGCTATCAACAAGGATTAGCCCAGGCCGTATGGGAACCCAACTCTCTGCTGGAGTTTACTGTAAAGGCTGGGAATGCACACATCTGCATTGGCGTTCCAGCCCTCGCAGCCTTTGTTTTCCTCTAAATTCATTAATTATCCATCCGTCATCAATGCATTTTCTATAACAACTTTATCCTTTGCAGGGTTGCAGGGTTTAAATCACCCGTATTGAATGTTTTTGGACTGTGGGACGAAGCAGATCACCCAAAAGGAAGGTCTGGATGTGAATGCAGAACCTTCCTCTTCTTCTCCACCGACCACTGCACCACTCTGCTACCCGATGCAGTAATTCTACCTTCATTTGCTTAATTCTTTTGCTATTACTTTGTTTCTGGAATGGTCTTTTCCACTTTCTTTAATGCCGCCCTTTTATACCTCATTCTTGCACTGCCTCCCTTTTAAAAACACTCCACCTTTTCCTTTTTCTTTTTTTTTGCACATCAAAAAGGTAGACGGCAAGCCCCAGTAGGTCACAGTGCATTAACCACACTAATAAACCCATTACGCTGCAATGGAATGGGATCCAAACGAGAGTGGGAGAGGGTGTTGAGTGATGGGGATAAGGGAAGGGGAGGCTGAGTTTGGCAGGGGAGTGGTAGATCGAGGAGAAAGACATGAAGCCATTGGCAGGTTGGGTAAAATTCTCACTTTATGTATGTGCACCTTTAAGCTCCTATCTTTTCATTACCTTTTCCACTAGCATAGGACGATCTGCTGACTTCTGTGTTGCATCACTCTCTGCTGCTACACCGCTCCTCTCTCTGGGCATTAGCGTCATTGTGGGGCCAATTACAACACTGCGGTGTGGTTCGGGGGCCCATAAATATCCACAACGTGTCCCCAACCTGCAATGCTCCTGTGAGGAAAGAGAGGAGGGAGAAAATACAGGCAGAGAATATGGGACAGAGGAGCAGCTGAATGCACTTTTTGTATGTGTGAGATCACAGTTTGTTGCAGAGTGAATAATTATAGATGTCAAAGCAAATTCATAATTCAGTTAAAGTTACAAAGCACTGGTGAAAAGAACGGGCGAGGAATTCATAGAGTCATGCACCACTTTAAATGAGGGCGTCATCGGTTATTAGGCATTTAGAATGATTCATTAATAAAGTGATCAAAATGCAGATTTGCAGATAGAGTGTCGGGGAACTAATTATGACATTATGGTCTGTTAACCATTATCTAAATCAAAGTATCTACTGTATCTATGGCACGTGGCCAAAAGTATGTGGAAACCCATAATTTGCATGTTATTGTAGTGAAAGTTGCATAATCCTGCATAGTTTCACAGTAAATACACTATATGGTAAAAAAAATAGGTAGTTAATAATAAAATACCTCAGATATTGTCCACATACTTTAGGTCATATAGCACCATTCTATAGCACTTTATAACCAAAAGTATATGGACACCCAGCCGTTACACATGTGATTGTCAATGAGGTCAGACTGTGATGCTCTTTTTTTTTTTACTGTGTATTTAGACTGCAGCATGAAGATTTCCCCTCACTAGAAACTGAGACTTGACCCAAACCTTTAAAACCAAAGTTTGGCTGTCCACATACATTTTGTTTTTTGGGGGGATTTGATGATTGCATGTTGCTCTGGGATTTGTGTTTTACATGCATTTCAAAATGTATAATGTACATTACATTGCATTCTGTATTTAACAGAAAAAAGATTGCGGTATGTCACAGCCTCCACCAAACACCCACCGACTCTGAGGGAGCGGCTGATTTGACTGGTTTAGTCTGGTGCTCTGCTGGCACCATGTGGCCATCCCAGTAGCTGCACCTCTGAGATGGGGGGCCAACTGGTGTGAGAAACTGGGATTTGTGGCTGTGTACAGTGGTAACCAAACAACACATTCATCACCTGCAGACGTCCCCGCTCCCATTCTAGAGCCGAATTGATGAGCCATCAACACAAGTTTCATCACGTTCACTTTATATTGATAAAGCAATCGTGCATGCTTTTCTTCTGTGTATCACGGTTTCCTCGCTCTCAAGACAAATGGGGTGTCAGAACGATACTTTTCCCCACACTTCTTAACAGTCTGCTGTGAGGTGGGCTCCAAAAGGAGGGTCGGGACTCAGCTGGAGAGTGAATTTATCAGACTCTTCCTCCTGTATATTCATTTAAAAATAATAATAATTCATCTTTTTTTTTCTCCTGGAAACCAGAAACTGATCACGACATCAATGATAAGCGGTAGAACTAAAATTAACTGGTGGCAAATTTGGCAAATATAAAGCATTTACGCAAATTATCGAGTAAGGAAGTGAGATGAAATGTGAGGATGCTGTTTACTGGTTTGTTTTCTTTAGGTTTGGGGCTGTTTGTTGTACAAAAAAACATTTGAAGACATGATCTTGGACACTTTGGAAACTTTCTTCCTGAAAAACAGAGCTTTGATAACCTTGATGACATCATCAGGGTTGTTTTTTCCCCACAAAAAAAAAATAATAAACTTGCTCAGTGGCTGGAAATTTCCAAATAAAATTCATATTCCTTTTTTTCCCCCACATATATAAAAAGAGACACTGCAGCAAACATGACTCTGACAAATACAATGCCTCCATTTTTTATTAATTCTTCTACAGTATACAAATATTCACACACAAAATCTTCTCAAAAAAAACCCTAATGCCTCGTAAACATGAATTTTCTCCTCCTCGTCTTGCAGTCATGTCTTCTCTTTCCTTCATTGTGTGCTGTCAGATCCATTTCCTGTGAAATGCCACTGGATCCTCACGTCGTCGAGTCGCCCAAACACACCTCGTACGCGGCATCAGGCCCCCTCCCCCCCCACCTCCTCGACGTCTCATCGCGTCACCTCTGTCGGCCGTCACGTGACCCGTCGTGTTTGAACCGCCGCAGTGACAGCCGGGCCCAGGAGGAAGGGAAGAAGTCAGAAATCACAGTGTGAAGCAGGAGCTCTTGACATCAGTGCGCTCAGTACGAGCCCAGAGGTGAGGATCGGGACAGTATTGCATTTGCATGGTTTGACTTCAAGCTTTGTGTGTGTGTGTGTGTGTGTGTGTGTGTGTGTGTGTGTGTGTGTGTGTGTGTAGGGGGAAAAGGGTATCGATCAGATCTAGATCAAACAGTTGTTTTTTTTATCGTTACAGTTCGTCTTTAAGAAGCATGGAAACACAGATGGTAGAGGCCACATCAGTAGAGACGGTCCGCTGTTGGTTACAGAGAGAGAAACTACTTTTTTTTATTTATTTTTTTTTTTAAATGACATTCCTGCAGCTGTTTTTCTTTAAATGTGACATGAATATGGCACCGACCACAAAAAGAATTATCTGCACAGACAAGTTAAGAAAAAAAAAAATCTAGTAGTGACACCAAATTTTACAAGGGTCACAGGGTATTTAAGACAAAAAAATGGAAATGGTATGTTGGTATGGCTACAGGACACAGTTCATCAAGTAAGAAGGGTCAAATGAACTGGTGCGGGTTCAATCTGCATATTCAATAAACTTAATCGAGTAAAGATCAGTTCATAGGAACCCCCACCAATAGAAATCTATTTAAAAACATCTATAAGAACATAATAATGTGAAAACAAAGTATATATATTTATATATAAAGAGCTATCCATAAGTAGCGGCACTGAAGATGCATCAGATAACTTAGGCTCCAGCGTTATGTGCTGCACCTCCACTGCCGCCGCCCATGCTATCGCTCATCTCTATAACTTTATTCATATTTACTCCGCAAGCAGCGGCTCTTTCCCAAAAATACCAGGAAAGCAGTAGTGCAACAAACTTTTAGCAGGATTGTTTTGTTTTGTTTTTTCCCCAAGGAAATTAATCAAGTACACGTGTTTAGGAGTCAAAGACGACGCAAGATGCAGTCCATAATTTGACCGGTGAGAAGTAGTAGAGATGAATTAAACGATGCTTTGAGGGATCTGTGATGCTCATGTGCTGCCGTCACTGAGGAACACGAGATTGGAGGGAGGAAGAGCTAACGTCAGTCTGCACAGCGGATGCTGCAGAACACGTTTATGGACTGCACCTTTAGACTCTTTACACATAGTGGCTTCAAACTCAAGCCAAAACAAACAGACAGACAGGGAGCAGGTCGTGTCCTGGCTGTCAGGTTGACATCGATCGTGACCTTTGACCTTTTGTTGACTTTTCCTTGACCTTTGCAGGTTCCCCTGTGAGGCTATGAGTGAACTAAATAAAAAGGCATTATTGAAAAATAAGGCTACCAGTCTGAGGCGTTTAAAGACGCCCAGCCTGAGCTACATTCCATTTTTGACAACAAAAATAAGAAAATAATAGAAGAAAAGAGAGGAAAAAATGTTTTAGCTTACAGCGATGTCCTTTTCTTTTCTTTTTTTAGTATTAGGGCTAAAACAACTCTTTATATTTTATTTCTCTCTCTCTTTTTCACACTATCTCACTCTGCAAGTTTTATTTTTTCTTCTTAAATAAGCTTTTGATTTTAGAGGAGGAGCGCTTGATTTTCTCTCCATTGTCGCTGGAGTCCTGGGAGGAGGTGCTCTGGAGCTTGGACTCCTTTCCCACGCTCCGGCCCTCCGAGTCCAGGGAGGTAAGAGACGGGTGACGCCCCACGTTGGGCAGCATGCTGGCGGGCAGCTGGCCGAAGCTGTAGGACTTCTCCAGGACGCCGTTGTACATGCCCTTGCCCTTCGGAGAGGTGACGTTCCCATGCGAGAAGGTTACACTTTGGGACTCGGGTAGGATTCGGGTGAGGTCGGGTGAGCCTCTGTGTGCAAACGGGTGGTGCTCCAAGGCCGGGGAAGGCGAGGTGGAGGGCGGGCCTGAGGGGGTGGTGGCTGGAGTGGGAGGCAGAGAGGGAGGCGTGGAGTCCCTGGGACTGCTGCTGCTGCTGCTGCTGCTGGTTGTGTGGGTGGAGGGGGTGGGGGTGGACGCAGGAAGCTCCGCGCTCTGACCAAACAGCAGCAGCTCCTCGCGGGAGATCTTGCGATAAGGGGCGTCCAACCCTGTGGTGCAGGCGTTGTTCAGCTGCCTGCGGCCCACCGAGGAGTTGAGAGAGTCTGTGTCGGAGCCGCACTCCTGAGCCGGTTCCCTGAGAGAGGACGGCAAACGCACCACGGTCACAACCCAATAAAAATAATAATAATAATAAACTCATTAGAGGGAGGTCAGTGGCTGTGATCTATGTTTCGTTCGTCTACGGCAGGCAGCCTGAGCATAAATTCAAAAGGGCTTTTTATTCCACCAGGATGTCATTAAGATATTAAAACTAATATTTACATCATCTGAATTTTCATGCTGGTTGTTTGTTTTTTGTTGTTGTTTTTTGTTAGTTGCTGGCTACTGTTTGTCATGCATTTCACGGTAAAGATTTGGCTTCTAAGGGTTTAGTGACACGTTAGTGAAGCAGGGATTATAGTGGAGATCAGATAATCTTTCTATGCAATTAATTATGTTAGACAAGAGTTAATTACAGTGCATCACGTAGAGGTCGGCATCCACACACTATCTCCAATACTAAAGCATCAATGTGAATGTTTGATTAAAACACCTGTGAGTCCAAACTGTAAAACCATTCCGCAGCGTTCCGGCCACCGCTACGTACCCCCTCCTATCCGAGCTGAACATGATATGTTCGTCGTCCGCCTCGGGACAATAGGAGAGGGAGGAGCTGGACATGGAGAGGAGGTCGGGGTCTGGGGACATCAGCGTGGGCTGGGGGGAGTTCAGCAGGCTCCGGCGGGAACGACACAGGCTGCTGCTGCGCGTCAGCGGAGGTCGGATCAACGTGGTCGCTGAGGGACGGAGCAAACAACTCATTTTACTACATACGTCGTTCATTTTGTGGCATTAGGATACGTCAAAATCCGCCGCCATCTTACTCACTTGTGAACTGCGGAATGATGGGAGGCGTGTCCTCGTCCAGGTCGTCCACTCCCCCTGCGATGGGGTATGGCGGCACCGAGACTCGAGGCATGACCACCCAGCTGTGGTCTGCGTAGAGGCTGGCCGTCAGGCTCGGCAGCCCCGAGTTATTGACGACCGGGAAGTTGCAAATCTTCTCGATCTGATGCCAGCGATGGAGCCGCTCCCTCAGGCATGCCGTCACCTCGGACAAGGCTTTCCTTTAAATAGAAAAACGGATGGATTTGACCTTTTAACACAAAGGAGCTCTTTATTTGAGTGCCTGAATTACACAAAACCTTTTACTTTATTACACTTAGGTGGAATAAAACAAGATATGTGCAATCCGTGCAAGAACTTTATATTTTCACTGTTTGGGTTTTTTTTTTTTTTTTTTTTTTTTTTTTTTTTATGTAGTGAGTGTTATGAAGAATTTAATCCCAGACCAAATATGCTGTAAAAGCACCAAAAGCCTCTTCTATCATCGGAATCTGAAGAGTGCACACACATCGGTTCAAAAGTTCCTAATCGCCTGCTGTAAAAACTCGATTCGGTTCAATCAGATGGCTGAGAGGACAACACTTCAGTTGTTAAAGTGTAGTGTTTCATGCTTTTTGGGTTGCAGCAGGTCCTCTTTACAAAGAGATGTTATTTTCTATGAGGGGGTTTGAACATGGACTGGCATACAGGAAGAGCAAAGAGAGACAAAGATAGCTCTGTGCAGCAGTTACATAAGAATATAACAATCACCAATAATTAGTCAAATACACTGAAGGCTTAACATCTGTGCAGACATCAATAACAAGCTGGGATTAACAAGTGTTTTGCAAAAACTATTCTCAAGACTTCAAAACAGAAATTGAGCACAAGTGGAAAATAATGAGGCGATTCAAACATTTGAGCAACGTACCTGTAAATACATGTATACTGGCTGCACTGCAAACAACTGCAGCTGCAGGACTGGAGACTTCCATGCAGCCACATCGATTACATGCCAACGTAACATATTCATATGGCAGAAGGACCTTTCCTTGTAATGTTTCAAATCAATAAACTCTGTGATTGGTTGACATTATTGCAAATCAATGAGTACAGCGAACAACTCACAGGTCAAGGGCAACAATTCTTCCACAGTCACATGTTTGTGTGTGTGTGTGTGTGTGTGTGTGTGTGTGTGTGCGTGTGCGTGTGCGTGTGCGTGTGAAGGTGTGAGACTCGTTTCCTCACTTTGCTTCTAGTATCTTGTGGTCCACCTCATCCAGCGATGAACTGTGGGCGACATGAAGAGTTCCAAACACAGAACTTCTTTTCTTTTTTATTTTCTCTGCCTGAGATTCAAAAACAGGACAGAACATTTCAGTGTATTATTTTGTACTGGAACAAAACCATGACGAACACCAAAACGTACTTCACTGTTAGCCAAAGGTTAATGATACTCTCAGGCTTGTTAGCAGCTCTTCGACAGGCTTGACTGCAGGGCAAACCTCTCTAGTCTGAGAGTGCGTGGAAATGTGTCTGACGTCTCATTGACTCATTAATTAAAACAAGACATGTGTGTTTTTAGTCTGTTTGACTGGACCGTGGAAGATTTATGACAGGAAGCCTCGGTACATGGGGCGCGTGGTCTACCAGCGGAGCTATCTATGCCCCGTTACACTGCTTTTAAGCAATCACAGCTGTCTATGAGAGTGTAGACCGATGGATCGGGCTCTCTCTGCAGCTCAGCGCTGGTAGCTTGGTAGCAGCAGTGAACATTATTTATTGCTCTTTTACCACCAGGAGGCAAAAAGTGATGAGCAAGGCAGAGCGCTGTGTGCTTTAGGGAGAGAAAAAAAAGCAGATGTGATCTGATTGGGTTGGCTCCTGCTAGTCAACACCCAGGGCATAAAAGTCTCTTGAAAGGGCTGTAAAAGTTTAAAAGGTTTGCCAAAAATATGTGTTTTAATTTGTTAAAAATAAATTATAATCATCCCAAAAAAAAATATCAGTATTATTTTAAAATATGAAATGATTAAATTATCATTTAAACAGTACCTGAAAATCAAATAAATTAATTCAACATCTTTTTTTTTTTCAAATCAAAGGAGCAAAAGAAATTCATCCAATTCAAATACAGTAAAATCTCAACAATTAAAAAAAAAATTGTGAACATTAAATTAAACCAGTATTTTTTTTGTTTTGTGCTCATCCAATCATACATGCTCTTTGTTGTTACAGTAAACAAATGAAGTCACCTCTTCTTTGGCGACGGACAGCTGAAACTCCGCGTTCTGCTTCTTGATGTTGTAATACTGAACCTCCACCTCGTGCGTGAGCTGGAGCCACTTCTGGAGAGCTTCGGGCACCGACCGCTCTGACTGCATCTCCTTCTCTGCTCGCTTCAGAGCCTTTCGCACCTGGAACAGGGGTCGGAACGTGATACATCAACGGTCCACGTTCAATTCACTGTCAGATATTTCAAAACTGTCCCCGGTGAGATCATTGATCAAACACTGGAAGTGAGAGTATATTAATATTAAATCCAGAATCTGACATGGAGAACTCATTACTAAGGGCTTGATAGATAGATGTATTTTTTATGTGAAGGGAAATGAGGAAATCTTCTTTTCAAGCAGGTACTTTGTGGAAGAAATTTAAATTGAATGTGTTTTAGCAGAAGAAACGATTACATTTCCATTCATAAACACTTTTACTGGCTATTTGAGGAGAATACTGTGCATTTGAATGTTTGAATGATGACAAATCTGCACGCCCTACCTGCACGAGCTCCTCCTCGGCGTATTTGAGCCGGCTGAGTTCGCATTCAGCTCCCTCTCTCAACTCTCGAAGCCTGTGAGCCTCGGTTTTGGCTCCGGTGATCTCGTCCCTCATCTTCTGCTCAAGGTTCTCCTTCTCCACGGCCACTGTCCGGTTCTCCTCCTGAGCCTTCTCCAGCCTGGGAGACGAGGGGTAAAAGAGAAACCGTCAGGTCTCTTCGCCCGTTTAATGTAAATCTAGTGCATTCCCTTCACTCACCGACTCTGCAGCTCTAAGAGGCTTTGCTCAGCGTGTTGCAGGCTCTCCAGATCCTTCATCATCTGAGAGATGTGCACCTTGCTGGACTTGTTCTGTACATATGCAAACCAGCAGCCGCCAACACCAATCACAATGGAGACCATCAGGACAAAGTCTTTCATCCAGTTATGTTGTGGGCCTGCAGAGAGGAGAGGAGGACCAGGAGAGGCTGGGTGGTTTAGCAAATACTGTTTATTTGATTCATTGTTTTCTGGCTGCAAAAGTTCAAGTGTGAGCGTGACAAAAGTTCAAGTAGAATTCACTGCATACTTACGGAGGGGAGGCCCAAAGAGCACTGCATCTAGTGCCTTCAGGTTCAGTTTTTGTTTATGCCGCTGGTCTAATATCCTCAGCTGCATCGACATAAAGGACGGTTCATTTGCAGCTATTCTGAAATATGTAGAAAAAGAGAAATCAGCATTGAATCTTGTGTAAAGTAACTTTATCCAGTATCTAGTAGATGCTGTAGTATTCTTTACTGCTATCTGTCAGTTTTTCATGTGGGTCCTTTATCAAATAAAAATACAATATGCCTCCATTGTCCTACTAATGTCCATGTGGCTCCAAAAAGTGATGTTAAATGCTGGTGGAACAGGATGGATTGACTGAATCCTGCCGGCCTTTGGCCTTCGTCTAAAAATATCAGAGTCGGCTTCCCATCAGTCAAATCCTACTGGGAAGAATAAGTACGATGGTGTGCCTGAAGGTAGGAGGCAAACACACACACACCACATAATTCTCATCTGCCCAGTATGACCTTTGTGACGCCGCCGTCTCCTCCACATTCCAGCACCGTCTTAAAGGGCTCAGACAACATGGCAGCATGTGGAAACCGTATCCCCTTCCTGTGACATCACGTAATGAGTCAGCCCGCCCCGTCAGGCCCGTGGCTTAGCATGATAACCCCTCCTAACTCACCCACCTCTCCGTGTGCTCGTGACATACATGCAGTTTGCAGCGAGTCACATTCCACAGACGTCTGGGTTTGTTCTGCAGTAATCTGTTGGCCATTTCATCTTTACTGTGCTGTAGGGAGGAATCCTGGGAATATTTAATCACATTGTGATTAAAAAACACACGTCATTCTGAATCCAAGACGCACTGGCATATTATAATGTCCAGTTCCTTGTCTGCTTTTCAGATCATGTGAAGAAAAGTGTTTTGCCCTTGAGAAAAAGAAAAAAAAAAACCTTCTCTATTACAACAGTAGAAGAAGAAAGACAGTGTGATCCAGTATTCTCCCCTGTGTTGACTTTTATGACCAGCAGTGGGCAGCATTAGACAGAGTAATGAAATCCAAAGGTGCCTTTGGGTATTGTAACCAAGACCATAAAAGTGTTTCTGTTCATAAACGCACTTCACTGCCCACAAAGGCAAAACAAAACTTAATTAGAGCCAAAGGCGCGGACGCACACTTGTTGTGTTCACCCAGCGAGTCACGATGTCATGCGAGGTGAGCCGTACTGACCGAGGTAAGGTGTTCCCTGTGACCCGGAAGTCCCGGAAGTTCCACTCGTACTGCGGCAGCTCCACGGACTCCTTCAGCCACTGCACCGTGTCCTCCATGGTCCAGTTGTGAACTGGAGGAGGAGGAGATGGAGATGAACAACTCACAGTGACACAGGAAGGTGAGAAATACACAGTTTTCAGGTGCTTTTCTTCAGTAAAGTGTAAAGTCAAAGTATTTTACATGGAAAAATATCCTCAACACTGACATATTATTAAATAGAGCATGTTATCTTATTATATACAGTGCAAATCTTCTATAGCTTGTCTTACTAGTATTTTATTAATACTAATCAGTGCTTTAGCAGCATGTTGGAGCTACTTTTAAATACTTCACTTTGGATATATGATAAACACATTTCTGTTATTTTGAATGAATTGAATGTTGACTTCAATAAAAAAAAAACGAGTGATTTAAACTTGAGTACAAGCACCTTAAAAGTGTACTTTATTTTTTTCAGTCAGTATTTTTCTAAAACCTGCAAATGAGTGCAAGACATAAAAGATGAACCTAAACAAAAAAAATGCATCATATATACTATTTAATTTTTTTTTTTTTTACTACAAATGTTTCTATAATTCTCACAAGCTCCAGTAGGATGCTTATTCTGCGAAATATGAGTATTCGTTTCATCTGCTCAGCAGGCATGAATGCATGTTTAAAAACTTGTTCCACAACCACTTAGCTCTGCACATATTTTCTAGTCCTACACAAACACTGGTACATACTGGAGGAGAATGACAAATAAGCAGGAGAAGTGTGTTCTTGAACTTCAAAGAAGTTCTTGAAGATACGTTCATTGTAATAATGTGATAAAAAAACAAACTTCAGGGGGTTATTTACACGGGGAGGTTGTGTGATCGAAATGAAAATGGGAAGCATCCGCCCTCAAGCTACCGAATATCTAAAAGCAATGGCAGTAAATGACGATTAAAACTCACAGATGGGTTCCTTGAGAAGCGTCTCACACATTAAAGGAGTGTCTTGTTTCACATTATCACACATTCTGCAGACAAAATCATACATCACACTCAAATCGTGCGTCAGTGTTCACTCCCTCGACGGGCGCCTGAAGCGTCGAGTTTGCTCGCAGAAGTCAACTTGAGTTTTCAGAGAAATAGAAAGTTAAGCTACCAGCAGGAATCCAAGTAAATGCTCGGAGGGTTATGTGATTTTGTGTATTTATTTATTTATATATGAGAAATGACAGCTCTGGGATTTGATACCTAGAGACCGACACCAATAAATGGTGTTATAGGTGTCTTTAAATGTGTTTTTCTTCAGCTGTTTTATAAAATCTTGATCGCGATAAAATGAATAGAGGACAATAAATAGAGAGGAGTTTGTGCTGTTTGACCTTTGGGGCAGAGACAGCTGACTTGCATTTACCTTCGGAGGTCTTCCAGCCCTTCCACAGCTCCTCCACGGTGATGTGCTGGTCTTCACGGTGCAGGTTGCTGTGCTTGTTGGTTTGCTGCTGCTTCATATCTTCTATTATAAACTAGGAAGCAAAGAGAGACAACTGAGTCTCGCACAAACGCATCACAAAACGTTCTTTTTTTTTCTCTCTTTTTTTTTTTTTTTGACTTATAGTATTTGAGAATGAGTGTTTTTGACTAAGACGTCAGGAGGTGATAAGTCATCTGTGCTTGTCTGTGTATGTCCATGTGTGGTTTTGACAGAGAGAGCTGCAGAGCGCTGGCTTTGCCTAAAAGTCTGGATTTTAATCTCTCTCACAGACACACAGACACACACACACACACACACACAGACACACACACACACAGACACACACACACACACACAGACACACACACACACACACACACACACACACACACACACAGACACACACACACACAGACACACACACACACACTTTCTTTTCACTCTCCTTTCTTCCTTTTAGGGACTTTGAGAAGAGTACATGCAGTTCCACCTGTGTGTGTGTGTGTGTGTGTGTGTGTGTGTGTGTGTGTGTGTGTGTGTGTGTGTGTGTGTGTGTGTTAGAGAGGTGGTCTCATTCCAGATCAAGCATCGCTGCTTGACGACACCCCATCAAAGACACATCTTTGCACAACTGTACTTATCAGAGGAGATAGAAGTACGAGTCCATGTGGTTTATCATAGTTAAAATCCACACATTGACACAGAGTCTGAAGGATTGCTGTTTCACATTGAATCAGTAATGACAGTCTGGTGTTGAGAGGCTGCCTGCAACACGTTTCCGGTGCTTAAACATTTTTTTTTTTTGTCTGTCACAGAGAGAAACATTTCCCTCAGGAATTGTTTGAAAATGTCACCTATGAGAACCACGCCTGGCATCTACTCATACGAATATTCTAACGACACATTAAAGGGACGATACTTAGAAGAAGAAAAAACGTGCACCAAATGCTTTGTGAGCATGAAATCTGGCGTCTCTCGCAGTAAAGGAATAACTGGCATTCTTTCAAACCTGCAGATCTGACCTGTCACTGCTGACAAGAAGTTTCTTTATTCGGTCCGACTGGGTTTTAAAAGCAGTTTATCAAATCTGAAATCAGTTTCGCATTAGCTTAGCAAGTCCAAAAACCTTTTTGAATACCTTTATTGAAAAGGATGTGTAGCTTTTCTATTTATCTCAAAAGCTATAAGCACCTACAACTCAGCAATTCTCCGAATAAAATAAAAATTGGACAACTGCTGGAGCTGGATGAGAAGTTATAGGGGCTCACCAAAGCCTCTCGTCACAAAGAATATCTTTTTTTAAATTTCAGATTTTTAATCAGATTTAAAATTAACCCTAAAAAAAAAGCCTATAATAACTTTGTCTTTGTTCCTCATGTGGGTCTCAAACCTTCTTTCAGCCTCAGACGTCACCCAGTGTTTGTTTTTTCTTCCTCTTCTTCTTCTTCTTCTTCTTCCACAATACAAATGCAAATGAGCTCACTCCCTGACGCAAAGCCAGGAACCAACAAAAGGAACCGACTGTCCGCAGAGTCGGTGGAGGGAACGAGGCGACATCGTGTGCTGATACCAGTCCAACCAAAAAGCCCGAAGAGCCGGATTTCTAAAAGAGCATCATTTAAAATTTCAAAGTGTGGTAAATGTTTCAGGATAATATAGATAGATGTCTGGATTATATACAGTATATTGATGCATTAATGTGCAAACATCCTTAATGTTGCAGCGTTTGTGCTACAACCAGGCAGCTTAATAACACAATCAGAATTTATCAGTCCTCTGTATGAAGCATCAATTAACCGAATTTGAGACCGGCTTCCGAAAAATGTATCCGAGCATAACATCAAATCTAAACACTCAAGAGAAAGAACCTGAAAACTGAACTTGAAATTGCACGTCGCTCCGGTTTTGTCACATTCCACCACTGGATGCGATCCAACTATACTATTTGTTCTTGTTAAAGAAAGATCACTGCACTCAAAAGAATGCAGAGCAGGCTGCTGAGCTGGAGAACTGAGAGTATGTGGTTCTTCGCATTAGGAAACGTCTGCTTGCGGGCAGAGCTTTGCATGTCGCTCAAAGGCGGCTTTGTCGTGTTTTACGGGGTCATATAAAATATGCGGTGAGCCGCACATATGAGGATATGTGCAGCTCCTGTGGTTTAGATGGTGCGATACCTTTGATAATCACGGTCGACTGAAACGTCAAAAAAAAATCGTTTCCTGTAAGAAAAGAATTGTATAAAGTGGTTCTCAAGTGTGTTTATACTAATACGCTCTGTTGACATGAGATAGAGATGGAGAGTCTCTGCCTGAGGAGCAACCGTCACTCCTGAAAACACAAGACATATTCTATACATGCACAGACAAAGGCTGTAGACACTGTATGACACATAGACACAGGCAGCAGCAGACAAAGATGCATTTGTTCCAATCAGATTCCAGATCGGGTGGAAACTGGCTGCCCCTTAAAGTCTCTCCAGTCGTCGGCTGTAACTCTGTTCACTCCTGATATCTACCGTACAAGCCAATATGTCTGCTTATCTAAATGGCTGGAAATGATTACATCACTTATCTATCATCATAAATCAGAAGTAACATTTTTCTAACGCGCCGTGGTAAATAATAGGGGAACAGCAGGAAGAGGATTATCAGACTGATTCATTTTTTATTAAACTGTGATGAATTTGGGACGAAAAGTTCGCTGTTCTCGGGTATGATTTATGAAGTGCAGCTGATTTATCATGCATGTGACAGCAGGGCAGTCGCTATCGTAGAAAGACGTTCACTTGAGTGATGAAATCTCGCTGGTGCTTTTTTTTCTACATTTTCAGTTCAGTGAAACAACATGTTTCTGGGACTTTGGGTCATTATTACCTCAGTTTTTTTAATCAATTTATCCTCAGAGCAGCAAAGATCTGTCGTTTTTTGTAATTTAGAGGGTCTAAAGTATGAAAATGTACCATTAGTTTTTCCTTACTTTTGATTGGATTTGATTCAGGGTGTATCATCGTTTCAACAGTGATATACATTGCAGTGTTTCCCCTACCATTCATTTGGAGGAGCCCTATAAAATTGCAGGATATCACTAGCTTTAAGAGAGAAAAGATGTTTTTGAACCAGCCCTAAAAAAACAGGACATCCTAAATAAAATGAACCCTGAACCTTCCGAGATTCACGTCTCAAGTTTCTTCTGTTCATACCCATTTAAACACACGTAGGTCATACATATAGCTCTGTATATGCTTACACAGATGTAGAACTCTTATGTAAGCCTGAATTTTCCTCCAAGTTGTTATGCATGGCCTGTGAAGAACTAATAAAGTCCTCACAGAAGCAGCACCGGTGCCTGCTGTTGAGTTGCAGGTTGGGGCTCTTGCAATTTGAAAGAGATGCAACGCAATCCGGCTGAGCATCGAGCAGACCTGCACCCCGAGGAGGCGGCGTACACCTGCCGCCCCCCCAGCGACTCTAATCAGCAACTCAGAAACACCCTGACAATGTCCAGACACACAGTAATCAGCAGTCATATCGCAGATTATTTTGGAAAACTGTTAAAAAATATTACTTTTGATTGTGAGACGATAAAATCCACATCCTTCTTGGAATCAAAATCATTTCTTTGCACAGAAATTAATACACACACAGTATAATATAATCAAAAATGTGTGGCAATGTCTGTAAAATTGAAATGTGCCACCAACAAAGGACTTTTACCCTCATCATGCCGACCGATTGTGACAAAAATCCAGCTGTTTGCCTCAACGGAGAGAGCTATTTGTGTTCTGCAGTGATTCTCCGCAACAAAGGCCGACTTCAAAAGCAGCAGAAGCCTTTTTTCTTCCCGACTGTTAACTCTGTGATGCGACATGTCAGCGAATACTGTCGCTGCAAACGGATTGAAGATTGGCTGCACCGCTTCCTCGTTTGCTCTCCTTCGCCTCGCTGCTGCACGGAGACTGTAAATACGTGCAAGTACATTTTAATGGGTGCAGAGGTGTTTTAGTGCTCTGGATCATTTTTGCTGTGGTGACCAATTCAATATCGATGACGCAGCAAACCTCTAAATTGTCTGCCTGTGTGCTTGTTTTACCTGCGCACACTGATATAAACTGTGAACCATGAGTAGGCATCAATATATCTGTTAGGGTTCAATAAAGTAACACTGATTGTTGTTAAGTTACAGAGGAATTTTAGGCTTTTAAATTGCAGCGCTACCAGGTAACACACAACTAACTGATAAGGCAGGAAAATACCTGCGATAAAAATTCTATAGATGAGTGAGAAACTACTTAGTTTGCAGCCAAAATTCCTGGATAAGTTGAAGATGCTTGCAAGATCAATTATTTTCATGATTAATCATCTCCAAAATGTCAAAATTGTAGAATAAGTAAGATTCTTCTTCTCTCCAATCAACAGTCTAAATGACAAAGATTATTCATTTACTATAATGAATTATAAGGAAAAGCAGTAAATCTTTACATTTAATGAGCTGGAACCTGCAAATGTTGAACATTTTTGCATGAAAAATGAATTAAACCATTAATGCATTATAAATACAGACGCTTGTCGGGGTTTTTTTTTCTTCGATTTTCTGCTGAATATTAATAAGCATTCTCTTTCTTGCACAAACAGCTCCTCAAACCCAAACAGGTGAACATTAGCCATAAGTCACTGGTGTCAGTGCCACCATATATCACCACTCATGTCAACTTCGCAGCCAGCAGAAGAATCTGTGAAATGCATGCAATGAAAAACTGGATATCCTGACCACGGCTGTAACATTACGGGTATGAGCATCGTCTCGTCTTAGTCATGTTCTCAAAGTTTGGGTTAAAGGGGCGTATGTGTGGTGGGCGGGAGGCGTGGTAATGAGAGAAGAAGGAGGAACTGCCAGTAAGAGGCTGACATTGCACTGAAACAGAAAGCGGACGTTGTACAAAGTGAATTAAAAATAAAAACCTGGAACATAAGCCTGCTTTCTGCCTCATCCTCCTCATCCTCTGTGCTGATCTCTCTTTTAAGAGCTCAGATCACCATCTTTAATGCTGTACATCTAATCTGATACTCTCGGTTATGGCATTACTTCATTAAACTGATAACTCATGACTATTCGTCAGTTAACTTTGAATGCAACACCTATGTGTTTTTCTGTTCAAATTCAAGACAGAAGCAACTAGGATGCCACTAATTCCAGCCTATACTGTACTGTACCTCTGCAAATGTGTAAACCAACACAGGCGTCATAGAGTACGGTCTTTGTTGTGATGCTGTGGTGCGATTCTATGCAACAAAAAAAAAAAGGCATTTAGCTTGACAAAGCCTACTTCTGCCTAATGTAAAAAAAAATGGTCTTTCTTGCATTAAACTAACTGATAGACAGCAACTCATTTGGTAAAAGGAGCATCAATCATGCCCAGAGAAAAAGCTTGGAAACCCTCAGTAATGAAAGATGGCCAAGAACAACTCTCTGCAGGAAAGAAGTGCACGCGACTCGCTGCCCTTATAAAGACAAAGGGCGAGAAACAAGGCGGAGGGCAACGCAAATCCCATTCTTATACAGTACAGCACATACAGGCATCGGTGATGCATGCACAGGCACACATCACCTTAACCGTGCAGCTCTCAGCATGCAGCATGCAGCTCTTTACTGAGGGGGCCAACGCTGGGCTGTGAGGTATAACTGTTTCTCACACCAGCACCTCTCAGCCAGTTAAAAATGACTCCTGCCAACACACACACACACACACACCCAGAATGTGACTATAGTCCCAAATGGATTCTTTTGAACGGAAGAGGTGACTCATTACCAAGAGACACAGAGGTCACGGCAGGTCAGACTGATCTCAGGCGTTGGCTCTGCCACAAAAAAAAACCTTCCCCTTCAGTCTCCAGACCCTCCACCCAACCACACCCACACACCAGTACCAGTGTAGCTACAACCGTTCTCCAACCGCATAACTAGCAAATATTTTTACGACAACTTTAGGATGTTTTTAGTGAGTGTGACTGAAAAATTTAAAACATGCATAGTTGTACAGTTCAAAGAGCAGGGTGGTCACGAGAGCATGCATAGGTATGTGTATGTGTTTGGGCGCGCATGCATTTAAGGTATAATCGAAATAAAACTACAGATGTATTTAATTTTTCTTGTTTCAAATGACAGAAACGTGTCTTTAAAAGTGCCACTAAGCATCTGTGTGTCTCTGATATTATAAAACTCACTGTTATAAAAGCTACAAAGCCTGACCCACTAACCAAAAGCTCTAACTCACTGTTAGCTAACTGCTAAATATTCAATATAACTATTATGATTGTATGATAGACTCCCGTCAAAAGCTATTATTCACTGTTAGCTTTGTAAATTAAATATTTACTTCATACAACCATGTGTTCTCTGAGCTTAAATGAAACTGCTCTTGTGTCAACATCTGAAACAGTTACGAGCGGTTTGGTTTAGTTAAAATAATGATCTCGTGCATCTGAGTGTCAGCCTCAAACCCAGTCTCAAAGCTCACCTCCACGCTCTCATTGACCTCTATTCCCCCGTCGTTGTCGTCGTCCAGCTGTTTGTGAATGTGCCGCAGCGCCTCCAGACTGAAGCGGTCGGCCTCGCCCATGCATGGCGGCACCACTGTAAGACAGGGGTCTACAAGAAACACACACAAAAAAAAAACAGGTTAGAGAAGGTTCACAAGCTGCTTGAGATGGGGACCAGGTGTCTCGTTAGTTCATGTCAGGAGCAAACAAGTCTGCGTATTTGCTTTTTTTTGAGTCATTTTTAATTGCAGCACTAATTGCATTTGACGGTTGCATCTGCAGAGTTTGAAGCAGCCGACTGAAAAATGAGTTTTAACTGGATGATACGGCTGCTAATGACAAATGCCACTATTTTCAATGAATAGATTCGATCAACTGAAAAAGAAACTGGGTGTAAACTTTGCACACAGGAAATGAACCGTGCAGCGAAATAGGGATCACATTCCAAATCTTCACTGAAGGCAAAATATAAGGACATTTAATGTAAAATGAAGTTGTGTTTGTAAAGTTGGTCCGTGTTTTGAAGCACAGATAGATTTGATGACTCACAAAAACTATTTTAAGCCGATAAATCAAACAAACTATTATGAGAATCGATGTATTTTTACGCGATTCTTCGAGCAATAAAACCAAACATGGTGGTTCCAGTCATTAAAGTGAGAATTTACTCCTTTTATTGTCTTATATTATAATGAAATAATTCTCTTTGGATTCTGGGATGTTGCTTAGAAGAAAAAGACACATATTGGATGACATTAGGAGTGTTTAGAAGACCAAACCATTAATCAATGATAAATAATGAAAACATTTCTTGGCTGTTTTTTTTTTTTTGCCATCCATTCGAAATAATTAGTTTTTAATTATGTCTAAATGTCAGGTGTCTTGAATGGCTGACCCTATTTGAGCTCCAGCTTTTTGATTGGTTTGCTGGCAGGTGACAAGACGGCGCAGCGTAAAAAACGTTTGCATGATTGTGAAGAGGAAGCACGTGTTCGGGATGACTGAATCACAAGGCTGTGGATGAGAGGAAAAGAATATTAAGATATTTGTTTTCCTCGGCTCCACCCATCTCCAAAGGGGAGACATTGCGCCTGATGCATTATGGGAAGACGTGTATCACTCCTGATGAGCAGGTCGGCCCCTGCGATCAGTGTGAATGGGTGAATGAGGTGTTAAAGCACTTTAAGAAGTCGGTAGACTAGAAAAGTTTAAATGCAAGTTCATTTACCGGCGTGCAACATAGTCGACCCATGTGGCACTTTGAGTGGCTTTTTGATGGGGGATCTGCATACTGAATCAAGACTGGACATGTAAGCTATAGAGTTGCCACTTGGCAAACCACAGAAGAGGCAAAAGGAGACGTTTGACTGGACATGTGCCCGGGCTAAGTTTGGATAAGAGGACACTGGGGAGGATGTCGACTCAAGAAACCAGCTTTGGCAAAGGGCTGCAGACGGACCGAGCCTTGTCATGATACCAGAGGGCCGGATAGCACCGTGTTTGTTTGTTTTTTTATATACACATACAGTCGGCAAGTGGAACCTGAGTGTCTGAAAAATCTCCACCTGTTAACAGAACGATGTGGTGCCACTGAACAAAACCGTTAAATGAGTGTTTGGACTGAGCGGTTCCAATTACAAAACCACCAAGTAGATCCTGTTTAAGCAACATAGTGTGCACCTTCTTATATTTTTAACATCTAGATCTGATTATCTGACTACATGTGTTTTTAATCTTTATTCATCCAATGGCTACATCTGTATGGGAAATTGTTTATTTTTAATTTTTTTCTTCTGTGATGTGTTTTTTTGTTTTTTTTTTGTTGTTGTTTTTATGGCTGATGGCTTACAATTCGGGGAGGCGGGACAGGAGGGAACTTGTTTCAAAGAAAATATAAAAATACCATTAATTTATTTTGGAGAAATGATGTACTGAGTTTAAAAGCAATAAAAATATATGCCATTAAAAAAAAACTAAAAAAACAAACAGTGTGCACCATTCAAGAAACGTCTGACTTCTGAAACACTGCCTGGTGCAGAAAAAGGCGGAACAAATCGAGAACGAAACAGAGAGAAATTAACTTCTCTTTTCAGCTTCCCTTCAGAAGATCTGCATCCGTCTGTGACAGAAAGGATTATCAACACGATGCGGCTCTGTCAGATCAGCCTTGTTGCAGCAGTGTCCGTCTGTCTCCAGTCAAAAAGCATCTGATGCCTGAGAACATGTTGCATAATACATTTGCTTAGCTCGCCAGGGCAGTTTACATAGCCCGTTGTTTGCATAGCATGCATATTTACTTGGCAGGCACAAAATTCAGATACTTAACTTGTGTTTCACACGCAGATGGCTGCACATGCTATTATGAATCCTTGTTAAACTGCTTGGTTTTGCAAAAGACATCAGCGTACTTTTAGAAACAACTTTCTATGATGTTTTTTTTTTTTAGTGTCATTCCGTTCTATAGCGGTGGCCTAATTCTGTTCTGCATGTGCACAACCCTTCATGAAACTCATCTTTCTGAAGCTCTAGAGAAAAAGGAGAACTCTAAGATGAAACAGAAACGAAAACGACAACAACAACAACAACAAAAAACGCTGTCATTCACTGACAGCATTTAGGCTGGAACACCTAGTGTGCAATTGAGAAATAAGACAGCACGAACCTTCCCCGCTGTCCTATTTTTGAGTGTGTTTTAGTACATTTAGGGACAATTAGAAGCCCCACCATGAGGCGCCATGTGACGGGAAGTGGCCACTGGTGACCCCGAGCATTCCGAGGGGACGCACGCAAAATCAAAACAGACGGAAGAAGTAGTCCCAAAAGATGACAAAATTGGAAAGCGCTGGGTTATTTTTAACTCGTCAGGCTCCCAGTTGTCAGGATGTAAAAGCCCAACAATGGCAGAGGTCTCCCTCTGCACACACACACACACACACACACACACACACATATTCACAAACACTTCCAGTTACAGTAATTCAATTTGCCATAACTCACAAATCTGTGCAAGCTGTCGCGGAGGGCGGCAGGTTTGGTTCAAAAGAATCTGATAACAAAAGCGTTTAGCTGTCAACTACTTCCTTTAAAAAGAATCCCAAAGCTTCAATAAGTCTTTTTTTTTTTTTTTGCACAATATATGGATGTCAGTGACGGGGTTTGTTCTTATTTTCACAGAGAGCTGCTGACAGGAGAATCAGATCTGGAGGAGTGTGTCTCTGATGATTTGTTTTTGGGGGGGGAAACTTCCTTGAACCTGATCCCTTCAGACATACGGACATCGTTCATACGACTGAACAGACATCGCTCCATAACCCTGTGTGTGTTTTCTGTGTGTATTGAGATGCTACAGAGCGGCATCTCCACAAAGTGTCACACATGCATTTGCTGGTGCCGGTTTGATGTTGGTAATATGACAGGAGTAAAATTAGTTTTTCTACATTCTCATGTGCTCTGTCTCAGCTCAGATCAGCGGTATGACAGGACTTTACTTTCTATTTATGCAAATAGTTCTAAAACGTCCAAAGATTAACTCTTTTTTTTCCCCCCAGTATCTAATTTTAACAGAAACATAATGTACTGGACTATCATTTAAGTCAATCCCACATGCACAGTCGTGCTTTTGTGAACACTTAAGTAATGCACCAAATGCATCAACCACATCAGTAAATGGATTCTATCAAATGCAGCATCTACTCAATAAGTATAGTTTTAATGAAAATACTTGTGGCTGTCTGGTGATGCAGAGGCAGCCGCTAACTGGGCTCAAAGCTCCAGCAGTGGAGGCTCCGTGTCAGCCCTCTGCAGCCCACAGAGTGAGCTCTCCACCTGGGAGGAGAATGATTCACATTCCCTCTTCCCCTAACACCTCATGTCAAACCCGATCTCGGGCAAGGAGGCAGAGTCAGTGTAAGAGTATCTGGTGGGAGCGGGGCAGACGCAACGTGGAATTAAGATAGCAGGATATGATGGGCTTGAGATGCCAGTGTGGGGGAGCCAAATGGGGGCTGAAGTGGCCTCTTCTTACCCACAAACTCCTCGAGAATTCACTGTGTCCTCAGCTATTTCCTGCAGACACACACACACACTGTCCCCCTCTCTTCAGTATGGAAAAACCCACACATACAGCAACCTATTCACACACACTCTCGAGTGTGGGGTGGTGGTGGATGGCGGTACAGGTGGCTGGAGACTCATCGCGCCAGTCCAGGGTGGAGTAACGCGGAAGCAGATTCGAGAGCTTGTCAGCAACAAGCCGAATGGCAGAAACAAATGAGGGAGGCCTCGCTCGCACACAGAGGAGGAGTTTCGTCTCTTCATATTTCAGCCTCCTGACACTGAACACATCTCACATACTGTCAGATAAAAGCTGCTGACAGCCGGCTCAGGTCACACCGTACTCGTCTGTGTGGTGGAAGCTTAATTTTGTCAATCAGTTACATTGCATGCAGATGAAACATGATCGCAGGAGGAGTCAGATCGGATACTGCGAGCGATCTGGTGCTCGAAAATGAATTTTACCACCTTAAATGCACGCATACGCTACATGTTTTTGTCCAAAAGTACATGTAGCCTCAACACAAGATAATTTGAAATATAGCTGATGCAGTATCTTCATTTATTTATTTTTTTGTGCAAAACTGCACTAAGTGTCCTCAAAAATAGCCCCACAATGTAAAACATCTCATTAATATAAGTAAAAAACTACAGTTGAATGACTCTACGCAGGTCCTTTTTTAGAAGGGTCCAAAATCTAATGTACTGCTCGCTAAAGCTAAGCTAAACATGTAAATGAGAGACTAAATAAAAGCCTTGGTTTCTAAACAAATTAGCAAGACATGAAAGACGGTAAAAAAATATGTGTGTGACCTGTGTGTAAGGACATTAGAGTGACGCTAGAGCAGGGCCATATAACGCCATATAACCCAATATCACTATTTACCTCCCTTATAATAAATGAACAATGATTTATTTCACAAGCTTTTTTTCACACTGCCTGCCCTTTTTCTGTGCATGACTATTAAAACCAGGATATGGCTATTTATTGAAAAAGATCAACAGTTGAAATCATAGCACTCGCTTAAAATGAAGACGTCTTGTGAAAAGATTTAGATCTTTAAGTAAAAAGCAAGTTCTCTAAAAAAAAAAAAAGAAGCAGAAAATAATTCATTATATTAAATAAATGCATGTGCAAAATCTTCAAGTGCAACAATGCTGATTAAGAGCAAGAGAAGGGTTTGGACAGGTACACCTCCAGCTGCTCCGTGTGAGTACCCTGTGTGTTCAGTGTTCATGATGCATGACTCATTTTGCTCTGGGTTCCTACTTAGAGACACTAGCATGATTACCTTTCAGGTTTCAGGCAGGATCTCGTGGCGTGTAACGATGTTCATGATGAAATATGCAACTATGCAGCTGTGGAGTTATGGAGTGATGCAGCCATTCTCTTCCTGAGACACACGGCAGAGGAGTCTCTAAATCGGATTAAAGTGTGTGGGTGGCGAAGTGGATGAAAATGTACATGCAGACACGGATGATGTCATAGCCGATCCATGCATCGCTGTATGCACGTTGTGAACCGGCCTATGCATGTGCATCTTACTATATATGTGGATAATGTGCCGTTTAAATAGGAGGAAAAAGACGTTCAGATAATTTGTTGTGAGTAAATGCAATTCCAAGTAGACGCGGTTGATTTGAGCCTCGAACGACGCGACTGCTCTGGCCTGATGCGACAACAGTGGCTACGAGCTGAAGCTTAGATTTCATTCAGCTCTCCAAAAAGGTCAAGAGGACCCAGTCGTGAACCTTTCTCCAAACAGTGTATTACCAGGCTGTGCCAGCCATGTCTGCAGTTCATTCGATCCACGGGCGCCATGTCCAACGCTTATCAGCTTTTACACATTGATGACGGAGATGTATTTTCTTATCGCAGCCATGTGTTAAACAATTTGCTACCGGTGCCCCTCACATATTAAGTCATATCTGTCTGTCTCGTCAAAAAGAAAATGCTAATTGCACTACATTCAATACTCCAATTAGATGCTCTGAATTGTGTGAAAGTGGAGGGAGGCGGGAGGATTGTGATGTCAATGTGTCCCCGACGTGTCCCCTGTAACCGGTGCCCATATGGCAGTGTCATAATTCAAGCTGACAGGTCAGTATTAAAGGCAAGTAAATAAAGCTTCTGCAGAGTCTACCATTTCAGCTCATCAGCAGCCGTTAGTACGACACAAATATCATTAGCCGCTTACAAATGCCACCAAGCTAGTTCCAAGAGTTGGAGAGAGAGAGAGAGAGAGAGAGAGAGAGAGAGGGAGGGAGGGAGAAGAAGGAGAAGAAGAGAAAAGAAGGAGGAAGATGCAGAAAGTGTTTGTTTGTGACTCTCAGTTTAGACAAGCTTTTAAAATGGGCATCTTAAAAATTGGACTCTTGCACTTATTCAACCGAGTGTCGTGCTAAACTTTAAAAAAAAAAAAAAAAAGTTTAATAAAGCAGGCGGGAGAGAATCTGACGTCTCTATCCAAAAGTCAAGGCTTTGTTTTATCTGCCAGGTTTTTGGGTTTTTGTTATGTTTGAGCAACTTCTATGCTGACAGGTGAGCTTTCCAGCTCCACAGGGAGCTCTAGGTCACGGCAGCAGAGTAAGTTACCCCACAAATCAATTAGGAAACACAGACACACACTTAATTACCACATGTGGGAAGTCAAAACGTTTTTTTTTAAAACCACATACATCAATGAACATGAGTCAGATTTCTTAATCACACACAAAGTCCAGTTTCCAGCCTTAGCAAATTTTTGCAATACTGAACACACACTAAGCTGCATATGTTCACACAAACAGGTCTAAACCTGATCCACCCACAACTGTATTATCTGCTGAAGTAGTGGGTCAAGCAAACAATGCAGGTGGAGCTGAATCAGCTCGAGCAACTGCAGGGATGGAGGGAGACGAGTGTCCATTTTCAGCGTGTGAATAAAGGCTTTGAGTCCGGTGAAGGAGAGAATGAGCAATGATTTTACAACTGAATGTTCCACAGAACAACTTTAACAACTTTATATTGCTGCAAGTTTAGTTATAGTAAAATACTGAACACGTCAAGCTATCTCCTTGTTCATCTTTGGTTCTCTAGAGGATCCGAGCTTCTCTGAGCTCTTCATCTTCGACGTACTGAACCAAGACATTTCCACTGAAACGTGGTATCCTTTACCTATCTAAACCACCCTGACGGACATCCTCTGCTTTAAGGCACAGCTTAAAAGGAGGGAGGGCGGCAGCAACTAGAGCAAAACCTGTGGAGGCCCACCAAGTCTGATCTGAAAACTTCCAGAAAAGGAGACGCTTCTTGGCCTCCGAGCGCCTCAGGAATGTTTCAATAACATCCCCGAACACGAGATGTGTGATATATGCAAACGATCCCGAGGAGGAAAAGCACGAGGAGAGGTTGAAAAGACAAGGCAAGAGGGCGAGCACACATTGAAAAAGCTTGCTGGACTTCCAACATGCTTTACAGGATGTAAGAGTAATGGATTGAAAGGCCAAAGACGGCGAGATGTAGCAGAGGATTGCATCAAAGAAACAATCTCGTGCTTGATTTGTTAAATAACAATGAAAAGCATTGTGACTATTAAGCAGTAAAACGTGATTACCAGGGTAAATTAGGTACTTAAATGTTCAGAAGATGCAGCCTGAAGTGACCCCAGCAGGGATTAAGTGTTCATCAAGTGTGTCATCGCCTCAGGAAAGGAAAGCTGAGGGTTAAGACTTTCCCACTACACTTCCGAGAGGCATCTCCTCCTGGGTAATGGTACCCGATGTTCTCTGACCTAATCACAAATTGGTCAAACAAATAGTAGAAGGAGAAATAGTGACTAAAAAATGGAAACCAGATGTGAATGGAAGCAAATAACCGCCGTAATCATTTGAATTTGAGAAGCAGACAAACATCTAATGGGACATTCAGTTATTGACGAACGAAATTGGACGGAATTTAAATGACTTACTTGGTTTTAACGAACAAATCAGTGAGCAAATAAGAATATTTACAACCAAATATTCAACAGATGAAATGGCATCACCCTTTAAGAAAAGACTGGACACGCCTGGTAACAGATGGGTTACAAAGTTCCAACTCAGCCATCTCAAGAGGAAATTCTCAAGAGATGAGAGACACAAGGAAGATTATGTTGAGTACATGAGTGACATCATCAAAAGAGGTGATGCAGAGGGAGAATGATGGACTTCCAGATGAGAGACGGTGTGTACTACATCACAGCATTTTATCCACCAAGGAAACCAAAATAGGAAACCAAAAGCATCTCCTGTTTCATCTCTTTCAAGTCCGAGAGATGTGGATAAAAAGGAGACTTAAGCACACGACTTTTTTTTTTTTTAATTTAACCTTTATTTAACCAGGAGAATAAGTACAGACTGTACATCCATTTGCTACGGTGGTGCAGGACGTGCAAACTCTAGGTTGAAACATCTAGCCAAAGATAATAAGCCTTGTACATCCATTTGTTATCCGGTTCATCACCCGAGACTCAAATGTGGATGATGGAGTCACAAGTGCAGAGAAGGAAAGAGCACACAGATATGACTTGCACTTTACATGCTTTTATCTGGGTGCCATTCATGTTGAGATGATTTCATCAATGGCCTGCATTGTTTCACTGCATTGCGAGGCTCAGTCAGACCGATTAAGTGTGACCAAGGTCTCAGTTTATGTAGGCGCCAGAAATGAACTGAAGACACCTCTACAAGAGGTTGGTGCTTAATCTTGCAATCGTCCTTGCAGAAAATCGATGATTCGATGACGTTCATGTTGACGCCGCAACTCCAGTTTCTGCTCTCTTTACATCGTTCGAGAGAATCGAAGCTCCCAGAGTCCAACCGTATCTACCCGGTTTGCTGTTTCCTGTTTGGTGCTGGAGTGCAGCTATTGGTTGTTGATGATGTTCACGTGATTGAACGTCACTATTTGCATGAGCCAAGACTAAAGACTTGTTATCATAAGTCTTTATCAAACATGTCTGATTTTATCGGAACGTCAAGACGAGAAAAAGACCGACTTAAGACAGCTGCGACTGAGTTCCATGACCACCTTACATCTAACGACTGAGATGACGGGAGCACATCATAACTCTGGTGAAACTATTATGATTTCATTGGAAATATTCTCTGCGACAGTGGAATCTCGTCATGTCTATAGTCATCCGGTCTAAGGACGGCATAAAGTTAACTTTTTTTCAATTGGAAAGTAACAACAGCAGAGAAGAACGACTAAAACAACTAAATACCACACCCTGCTCCAGTTTAGAGTAAGATTTATTAATACTAACATTTACATCTTGTTGGGTCTATTATTGGACTGCCAAACTCTTCATCTCAGACCTCTACATGTCTTTGATATAGATTCAAAATGGCATTTATTTGAAGGAAAGGAATATTGAGTGCTACCTTTAAACCTACAAGGTTTATCAAAAGAAGGCAATGTCTGTGTACCCAGTGGGCAGGGACACACGTTTTCATTTTGAAAAGTGTCCCTAAAAGATTCATCTAATGGTTTTAGACAGTTCCGTCTCAGTCAGACGGTTTGGAGCTGACAGCAGACAGGAGGTTTGGATGTCGGCCAGCTTTCTGTGAATGTCTTTTACCTTCCTGCCTGACAGGATACTGTATATGGAATCCAGTATGGAAGCTAAGGATGAGTGGCACACTAAAGACGAAAGCTAAGGAGTTGAATCCAAACAAAGAGCCGTATCAAATCTCAACAAAAGAATGCAGCCGAGTTGCACAAGTGGATTAACACAGGATTAACAACACTAAATGTCAGCACGCAACATTACTTACAGTAAATATGGTTACCAATTGCCTGCTTCATAAAGTTCCTAAACTTTTGACAGACCTTTGACCCAGTAGCTGCTAGTCAGGTGATAACAAGACATTCTGTTGTTATGAGGTCTTTTAAAGTGTAATACAATCTGGGCCAATTATGGAAGAGATCAAGGGAAAGACATGCTACTGTTAGCAGCACTGTGACGGATTAGCAGTGAACTCACCCTCACACTCCAACTGCTTACTTGATAGCTAGAAGTAAAGTCAACATCCAACGATGAATAATAAATTGATAAAGCCGATGTAAGACCAACAATCGGCACTTTTTAATCTAATGTGTGATTTGTCAAACTGATATGATTTGTCAAACTTTGCTATTTATTGAGCAAACAAATGCTCAATAAATAAAGACAATGATTAGATGAGAGGGGCGTAATCTTAATTTCATCACATTAACTGTGCTGTAACAAAAAAGTAGGTCCAAGTGGCACAACAACTATTTAATCTTATCATTTTAAAACCATGTTTGTTTTTGAATTTGTTATTGTTGCTATCTCAAATAAAATATCAAGGAACATTTTCATGTACATATATTCAGAATTTTAATGTTACCTTTTTATGTAAATAATTCTATTTTATGCAAACAAATATTTAACAGAAGTTTGTTTTTTTTACAGTCATTGATGTGTCTCTGATGAACTTTTAAAGGCTTTTGTTGTGTCTTGGTCTTGAAACTCAATCCTGATTGGTTGAATTTTAATATCAATGTTGAGGCAAAGGTCTTTCCTCTATAGTTTGATCCAGTGTTACTATAAATACACTGATCACAGCAGCATTAAACTAAGTTAGTTTGAAGACACGACTTTGTCCTGTAATATTGCTCTCAAAAGCATCTACAGAATGTATCCTCATGCTGCTTTCTTATAATTTCTTTATTTCTTACATCTGCAGCAGGGTTCAACAGTCATGTCTGGTCTCGACTTACGTATTAGTTTAGTTTGAGCACAGACCGGAGCATGAACGTTTGAAGAGACAGTCTGAAAAAGGGACAACATACCAAAGAAATCCACACCGCTCCTTGGCCCTCTTTGCCGGGCCACCACATCACGTGCCCTTTGCCAAGGGAAAGTCCCTGAAATGAGAGGTGACTGCTCCTTACGTCCAAAGTCTAACTTTGAATCCCACTCAGATATACAGTATATATAGATCCAATTGCCAGAATTTGAATGGAGACATAATGTATCTTATTTGCTGTCACTGAAATGTGAAATTCTAGTAGTCAAACAAATACTTTAACTAGAAGGTAGCTGACTTCCAGAGGGCTCACACTGGAAAACAAAAAGAGATTACTTTTTTTTTCCTTTCTTTGTTTTAAACAAGATTTTGGTTGCAGCACTGAAAAAAAATCCTTCAGTAAATACACGTGATTAGCCATAAAGCGACATGCAAAGCACCGAAAGCCTTCGTGACATTTTTAGACTGCAGTGAAGGGCATGACATTGGCTTGTTCCTGTGTTAAGGTATCAAGTATTATCACAGGAGGATGCCCCTCGCATAACAGGACATGGCTGGGACCCCTAACCTTGTGTCAGAAAACAGCGAAAAAAGCTTTAATGATATCTTTAAGTGGCTTCTTTTCACCAGCCAATGATACGAAGCAATTTTCAAGCAGATTCTTACATTTGGGTAGTTAAAAGTTGTGTCCGTAAACACATCATCCCTGTCATTTATTTTTTTGATTTATCTGTCTATTGGCAGGTAATGTTGCCGGCTTGTATCCATTACAGAGGGCCCAGCAAAGCACACATGTGTTGCCAGCTTAGGGGATCAACACCTTTAAGTGTGGTGTAACCGGACAACAATAGTCCCCTCTGGACAGGGTGAAGGCAGACTTGTGCTACTGTCGGCCACTCAGAGCAGAAACCACTGTACAGCTGAGCAAAGTGACCTACATCTCTTACTGAGGAGTTTTCTGCATGAGTGAATCAGTTTACTGGCTGCGGGTGCGTCTGCTTATGAATGAAAAATATACATTAGATTCAAGAATGTAAACCAGGATTTATTTCAAGCTATTTGGCAGAGTTTGAGGATAGAGGGATGTGACTGCTGTCTTATTATAAAACAGGACAATTTTAACTAATAGATTAATTGCTTCTTAATGTAGGAAAAAAAAAACAGTTGCTGTTAGCAACTTAAAATCCAATCTCTGGTGTCTGCCCATGGGCACGGTGGGGGTAAACCATTAAATGAAGCCCCATTATCTCCCTGGTGAACCCACTTGAAAGTCAGACAGGTTTCAGTAATAATAAGAGACACAGCATCGGTGTCAGCAGCCACAACATGATGGAAAATGCTAACGGAAAACTTCATCAGAGGCTTTATAAATATACCAGAGGGAGTCTGTTCTGATTGGTGATCGGCCTCATTAAGTCGGATAACAACTGTAAAGCCCCTGGTTGAGATGGGCAGCAGCTGTCCACTTTTGGGGGAAGCAGACAGGGCAACAACAGAGAGGCGTCAGCGCGACCATGATGTCTATGGACAGGTGGATTTTGCATTAAAGCTGAATTCTTTTTTTTTTTTCATTTTTGGCCACTTGGATGCAGCAGAAACAAGTTATTAAATCAACACTGACATGAAATATGAAATTATTATGTTCACTTTGGCAGATGTAGTAACAAACACTCTCCTGTTTACCCATCAAGCTGATATAAAACATTAATATTCGTTATGAGTTGTGTCTCTAAGCACCTGCAGTCGCTTCAATATTGACTTTTCTTTTAGCTCCGTTTTGGTCTCCATCAACTCCTGAGAAAAAACTTTTTAGCTGCTTCATGTTTCACTAAATATATATTTATATATATTATTATCATTATTATTATCATCATTATTATCTTTATAAAAACCTGTTTGAGTCGTGATGCTAATACCGTGGAGCATTTTAGCATCCTCAGCTGAGAGAAAGTGCAGAGACAGGTGATAACGCTCCTTCTGTGATGTTGATCTACTGCTATAACGGAAATCCATTAAATAACAAATCAGGGCTGAAATTAAGAAATGGTAAGTTTAGTTTTCATAACGTTTGGCTTCTAAAGCACAAAGTCATTTTTTTTTTCTTCTTGTTGGCTCATGAAGAACTCTTCGGAACAGTCTGTTCTCTCGTGAGGAAAAGGAAATGGGTTTGCCTGTCGAGCTGTTAAACACAGAACCGGGACATTATGACTCGTTTCATGTTCACCCTGATAATCTGTCACTTTTGGCCCCCGGAGCGAACCCAAAACTGTGTCTGAGGCTCCAACACCACAGTGAGCCTGGCTTCCCTCAAGCGTGTGTGTGTGTGTGTGTGTGTGTGTGTGTGTGTGTGTGTGTGTGTGTGTGTGTGTGTGTGTGTGTGTGTGTGTGTGTGTGTGTGTGTGTGTGTGTGTGTGTGTGTGTGTGTGTGTGTGTGTGTGTGTGTCAGTTTGATAGCACGGAGGCCAGCCAGCCAGCGATGCAAGAATCACAAAATGCAAATTCCTACGTGTCCAGCAGTACTTCAGCAAGCAATGATACAGATAGGTAAATGGTGAACCTCCTTTCCAAAGAAAATCCTTCATTAATGCGCTCGCTGTGCTCGGAGACAGCCTCTGATTTATCCACACAGAGACAGCATTATTCATCAATTTGCGTGAGATCTTAGCAACAGAGCTATAGATAATGCAGCATATACAGCACATGGCAAGATGTGAGAAAGGCCTAGTCGTGCTTTCTTTACTATATTTGAGTCTGTGTAATTTAGCCTGCAGCGGACACTTTCTGCATACATGTTATGTAAAGCTTATGCTAAATGGGGGTCCTATATCTGAGACAGATATCACCCAGCAGGCACATAACACGAGGACTGAATGTTCCTAACAGTCCGAGGGAAGGGTTTTGTTTGTTGAAGTGCCAAACAAGCTAAACACACAGGATTAAAACAGCGGAAGACGACGTTCACACTGCCGCTCAACCCATCCTCTCCACTGCCTCTGCTGATAATCTCAAATTTGTCATCCCATTTGACTCCTCGGTGTGTGCAGGGATGATTTATGATTCCTATTGTTTGCATCTGCTCTGAATTTGGCCCGAACACATGGCGCGCACACTGCAATGCATCCAAGTTATATGAAAGGCCCACAACGAGGAGCGAGGACCTGGAAGAAGTCATAACACTTGACTGTGAAAGGAGTTTAACACCAGCACAAAAATAACTCTGCACATGTGGACTTCGATTGAAGTCATGTGCAACTGGGTTACGTGCACCGCGGACATCAATTACTGCTTTAGTTCCTGCTTCATCTTTGTCTTTCTTCCGAGGTAAAGGACGTTCTTTACGATGGTACGATTATCTGTCTGTATTATCTGGGAAAAAGGAAAGGTGACAGCTGCTTTTATATGACAGATTGCCACTTCAATCACCATCCCCTGCTTTATTTCCCTTGAACCCTTGTCTTTTGAAGATCCTAAATCACAAGGGAGCTGACTGACCCACCAAATGTCACACCCAAACATCTCCCAAGTCTCACCCAGAGACAAGTCACAGCATGTAAATGGCAGCTTCGAACCGCCGCAACATCCTCACCTCCTTAATGACCGGACAAAACTTTATTTTCTGAAATATATATTGCAATATGAAAAAAATACAAGAATTTTCATTAGATGACTTGAGCGGCCTCCCTTTGGAAATCCTTCTAGAACTTTTTTTTTGCAGCCGGATTTAACATTCCATCACATCTGACAAATAATTCTCTGTCAGGCCAATCAAAACAAAGAGCAGCAGCTGACGTCTCCAAGTACAAACACTGCAAAACCAGACAGACAAGCTCAATTCACATTTCAATGAGTGTATTAAATCAGGCATGCAAAGACTTCTCAAAGTCACAGACTTCACCCCATTAGGTAAAAACTTTGCTTTGGGTTTTTTTTCCCCAAAGATTTGGCTCATTTGACATTTCACATCCTGTCATGTGACCAGTGCGCATGTGCACATTTACTGTCAATGTTTAAACGACGTTGTCATGCAGAACCTACTCAACTCTGACCTCATTTACCAGGCTACAAATCCCTTCATTACTACTGGCTGTGTGTGACAATTACATGTGCAAATGCAAAGCGCAATGTGCCAATATACCTGCAGGCAAAAAGGGTCACGCACAAAGACGAGCCAGTGACAATGTAAAATAATTTCTGGATGAGCAAACATTAGAGTGCAATTAGTCACAGATGTAATAAATCTAAGGGTGTTCCTCGTGAGTAATTTCAGAGACATTTAAGACGTAGCAGGAGTTTAAACTTTAAACTCGTCAAAATTTAACACAATTTAGTCTGTAGGATCAGTCTTTAGGATAGGCTGCAGCAACAGTAGCATCAAGAGCAGGAAAGTGAGCAAATAGACTGTAATGTCTGTTTTTACAGCAACATTTACCTGAAGTTAGCTTACATTAGCCATCATAAGCTGCTGGTCATGCAAACCCAACGAAAGCTGCAGCAACTAAATCCCCTGAGTGTACTGAACTGAGGAATGGTGCATCTCGATTGCTCTGAATTCAACTCATTTGTAAGAGTAGCAATGTTTTATTCTCTCAAAAGGTCACATCGCCTGTGTTTGAGAGCTTTTAAAGTGAACGGTTTTACATTTTGCAACACAAACACAATTCAAGATTCACATGGGGCAGCTGTGTGGAAAGGAACTTTTGCACTACAGGAACTCACACACACACACACACAGGCTTGTGTTTTCCTTTCCTGACACCAAGACAAGTGAAAAGGCAGCTGACCTTTCCAGGGAGCCGGCTGGGAGATGGGTAACGCTGCGGTCATGTTTACTGACACTGTATTAAGTCACCACCATATCCACTACACTTCATTGTTCGCAGGGAGAGAGGGCCGACATCGTCCCTTGACCCATTTACCCCGCACCAAGCCTGCTTTTTGCCTTATTAATCAATATATTCGTAAATCCCTGGTTTACTTTCAGGAGCTGCTCACCAAGTCTAAGGAAACAGTCATGAATGCTTAACAGCTGTACAGGAGGAGGTTTATTACTTGCTCAGAAATCACACAGATGAGATATGCCAACATTTAGAAGACTTTGTGTGTCTTCAGGAGCGGCGCCAAGCTGTCTTTACAGCTCAACTTAGTCAACACTTGTGCAATCAGCCCAAAAGTTTGCAAAGATTGCAAATTGAAATTAATCATTTCAATGAATCTCAATGCGATTTCACTTGAAACTCTACAAAGCAAAATGAAGGCTTATATTTGCATCACACCTTGTTAGACTCATCCTTAATCGTCTTGTAAAGTTATGCAAAAATGAAGGATATGTGCTGCAAGACATGCTTCACCAACACTCATATACACACTTGGTTGTGGTTTAAGTCTAAGGGTGCTTTCACACCTACCTCATTTGATCCAGACCTCCCCTGCACCAAGGTCCAGATCAAACAGCCGGACCTTGGTCCGACAAAAAGAGGTGGTTTCGGTCTGGGTCAACCTGAATCACAGCCCGCTTCATCTACCGTGTGAAAGCACTCTTTTGTATGCTTCCTACTTTTGGACCAATTACAGAAAGCTACAGCAGGCTGCCATTGCCAATAAACAAAAGAGGAATAAAAACAAACAGAAGAAGAAGGAGGTTAAAAATGAGCCACAGTAGCGCATGAGAAGAGGAAGAGAGGAGGTATTTTTACAGTGACATGGTCCGACAAAGAAATCCAAAGCCAAGTGGAAGAAAGCGTAAAAACACAGAAACTTCATTTATTTCCTGTAAGGATGAGAGAGAATATTAATTCCACTCCCGTGTGCTGTATAAAGCTGCAGCCCACAGCCTGTAAGCTTATAGCTTAGCATAAATACTGGGAAAAAGGTGAACAGGCAATCCACCGGCACCTCTGCAGCTCACTAATTACCACATTATTTTTTTTTTGTTTAATCCGTACAAAAACACACAGCGTAAAAAACACCAGGTGACTGTTTTACAGGGGGTTTTGTGCTTTCTTGGCCAGGACCAGTAACTTCCTGGACTGGACTCCCCTCTGGTTGCCTTAGAAACTGGTCTCAGCCGAGAGAGCGAATATGTGTGTATCGCTTGTGTTTGCAGCTTAGTTAACATAGATGACAGGAAACAAAACTCTCTAGTGCATAAAAAGAAGTAAAAGCCTTAAAGTGCAACTGATGTTAGGGTTTTAAAAAGAGACCTGCAAGAATGTTGCTTTAAGCTCCAGTTAAATGTCCACCACTTGTTCTATGTGCCTTGAGCATTGTTTGACCTTATTCCATGGTCACTTTGAACTACATTGTCTGTGTCAATAAAGTTTTCTGCCTAAATGGATGAAAGCAAGAGGTTTACATGGTGAAAGCAGGAACTCAACCAAGTGATCCACATTTTAAGTATGATACAATAACACTAACAACTGACAGGCAGACATTTACACATATAGTTCATTACATATACATTTACATGTCAGCTATAAGCCAATGTATGCACAAGCATGTGTACCTTCACATATGAACAGTCTGTTCTACCTGTTACGAGGCGTGTGTCCTTAAACTTAGTTTATACAACCGCGACTCCTAAAAAAGAAAAGTTTGAACGCTTTGGAAAACATTAATAGAACAGAATGTGATCATTTCCTACTCTTTGACATTCAATTAAACGGATACAAAGACAATATATCTAAAGTTGTGCCTCATCAACTTCATTGATTTTTGTGATTAGATGCCAGCAACATGACAGGGTCAACAAAAGACTGGAAACGTTGTGGAATGTTCAAAAACACTTGATCGGACTGACCACAGGTAAAGAGCTTCATTGGTAACAGGTGATAGTCTCATGTTTCAGTATAAAAGGGCATCCTAAAAGGCTCAGTGCAAGGCTCCTGCAAAGATGGGGAGAGGGTCACAACTTGAACTCACAACGTGAACTTGCAAAGAATTTGAGTATTTCAACACCTTCAGACCATAATAGCATCAAAAGATTCAGAGAATCTGGAGAATTCTCTGCATGTAAGGGGCAAGGACGAAAACCAACATTCAGAGTCAGGGACCTTCGATCCCTGCATTAAAAACAGACACGATGCTATGAAGCGTTTTACCACATGGGCTCAGGAATACTTTGGAAAGTCAGTAAACACAATGTGTCGCTGCATCTACATATACAAGTTAAGAAGACTCCACCATGAGAAGCACAAGCCATATTATCGACAACATCCAGAAACACCACCAGCTTCTCTGGGCCCTGAACTCATCTGAGATGGACTGAAGCGAAGTGGAAAAGTGTCTTTTGGTCTGACGAGTCCACATTTTCAAATAGTTTTTGGAAATCATGGATGTCCTTCAGACTGTTAACAGTGCAAACATCAAAAGCTAGCATCTGTGATGGTATGGGGTTACGTTAGTGCCCATGGGTGACTTCCACATCTGTGCAGGCACCATTAATGCTACAGGAACGTCCATACTTATGTCAGCGAGACAATGCCAAGACAAATTCTGCCGCCTTATAACAGCATGAGTTCAGAGTAAAAGAGTCCAGGTACTAGATTAGCCTGCCTGCAGTCCAGACCTGTCCCGCCTTGAAAACGTGTGACGGTGCTAAATACGACAATGAAGACCTCGGACTGTTGAGCTGAACTGAAGTCTTATATCAAGCAAGAACAGAATTCAACGATTGCTGTCCTCTCTAACCAAACGCTGAGTGTTGTTAAAGGAAATGGTGATGTAACACAATAATTTGTTTGTAAATTAGTTTGAAAATTAAATATCTTATTGCATTTAGGTCAAAAATGATTTGCAAATCATTACATTTTTATTTCATTGATATTTCACATAATGTCCCATTATTTTTGAAATTGGGGTTCTATGTTTCAACCTACAATCAAGCAGAATTTCAAAATTTCAAATCAAAATTAGGGCTCAGGGCTTCAACTAGATGCCTCACACACATCACATGTTGCAAAACTTCTTATGCAACAATGTGTGTCTGTGCTTTCCTTGTTAAATAACCAGACATACAAATGAAGATAAATTATGCTTTGGCTTGGTTGATTAAGGTACCGAGCATGTAAAAAAAAGCCTGCTATATAAACACCGAGACAATACTGAGTGGCTAAAGTAGATGCAAATAGATGGAAATCCTCCTCTCATTAGGTTATGTCAATAGCACAGTTTCAGGGGGAGTTCACCAGTGGACTTCAGTGATCAGCAGAAAGCATTTAGATGTGCTTCTCCTTTCAATAAGGGGACATGTCAGTGTGATTCATGCATGTGAGGATGCATCTCTTCACGATCTGTGTCAGGAATGAGATGAGTGCCCTCCACGACATCTCTAATGGGCATCATCGCAATAAATACTCATTCCCTATGTGAGGATGCAGCCTGCATTGCTGACATATCATGCATCTGCAATGTACAGAGGAGGAAAGAGGGTCAATGTCGACATAAATGCACCAGTTTCTCTTTAAATCCCCCTGCGCAGGGAAATCCTCGGCTTTCCCAGAGAAAGCCATCGGGAACAGGAGGGGGGAGATGAGGGGGGGGGAGAGAGAGGGGAAATACTGTACATGCGTACATAAATTGGAGACAACTGTATCCGACATGGGTTATCGCTTACCTGTGGTGGCTACATTTGCAGCATCAGATGGCTGGCTGGGTAGATGATTCGAGTAAGTGCACTCCAAGCCCAGTACCGCATAGATGACGAGTCCACGTATCAATACATTCAAAACCTTGTGGATGTAACTCATGGTGGAAAGATGAGGTGAAAATTGTCGGATCCGTGTGACTGGGAATGGGGGGGGGGCAATCCCGATTAAAAAATATGATATATAAATGTGTCACAGAGCAATAGGCTGTCAATAAATAAATAAATAATGAGTCTTTTTTTTTTTTAGGCAGAAGTAGTAGAAATGTGTGGTGTCAACAGGAAAATACACCAATAGACTAGTTTGCAAACCCGCCGGCTAACCGCTAAAAACACGAAACCTCACACGAGCATGAAAAATACCAACAAAATAATAGTTCATGGTGGGTCAACGACAACTTTGAAAGAAGACCCCCCCTTCAAAATGAAAAACTAATAGCCTCTAATGGCTTTACTGGCTGTTTCACAGGGGAGACTGCTGCAAGCTACAAGCCAAACCCCCATATCGGAGATTATGAATTAAAAAAAAAAATTAAGCTAACAAAATACAATATGTAGTGAATACAGACAGCTGATGAGCAAAGCACATGCAACCTAAGTGAAGGAATTCCCTGTCAAAAACGTTGTTTTTTTTTTTGAATATCAGCTGTTCTATCGTTAGCTAAAGATAATATCAAGAGCTGTATTAAATCCTCACGTAGGCCTGTGAGTTGGAAGAAAATAGTCTTTGTATTTCCACGTACGGTGTACAAACACCGGGGACAGCTTCGGCATATTGAACTCGCAGCGTCTTAAAGGTCCGCCTCTTCATACGAAAGTAGCAAATCCCATTGCAGCAAAAACAACACATTCACTTCTTCATGTGTTTTCTCTGATCCGTCCCCGACCAATATCAACCGCACACGACATCCGCCGACTTTCTAAATGAAGTTTTAGGTCTCATGGCTCTGGGTGATACTGTGTCCTGCTGTCATATTAGCTGCTCGCCGGCTGATGCAGGCTAGGGAGGGAGAGCCAAGCGGGGCGGAAGTCAGTATGCAAAAATGGTTTGACATCACTAAGGGGGACAGGACTTCAACTTGGCCCACAGTTCTGCCGCGTGCGCGGCGCCACCGGTGTTTGTGATTTAAGAGAAATAGAGCTAGGCTTCACACTCATGCTACCCCGGGTTTCACGTAGCATTAATAGGCAGCTCAACTCACAGCCGCCGGGTGTTGTTAAACCTGCTGCGACGCTTTCGGGAATTCTCGTCCAAAGCAGAGGCGTCCTCCTCATAAACTTTACGTTTTTTCCTGTCATGATGACGCGGCGAAAGGTACCCTCTTCATTGTTCCTCACTCCGGGGCCATGTAAGTGTTCCTGGAGACTGAGCGCTCCCATTGGCTGGAGTGTCCCAACATGGCAGAGCGTGATTGGCTGGTACAGACGGCACTTTTTCTCTTTTAAAGCCGCTCTCCGCGGGAAATAAAGCATCGTTAAATAACACCGGTGTCTTGTTGGCATGTCTCCTTGATATAACCATGATCTTTAACTTATCTGCGACCGTTTTATTACAGGAGTATAACTGGATATTCAGAGCGTAACATTACTATTACAACTACTACTATTAAAATTGTGTAAATATTTTTTTTAAGTAAGTGGACCTTGAGTTATGCTTTTTTGTTTTTTATTTTGTCAAACTACTCTTTCCACAGTCAAGAATGAACTTTCATGCATATCTATCTTCATGGTTTTCTTAAAAGACAGGTTTTCCCCATCTTGGGTGCTGAGGACCGTCAGGGTGATCCCAAGCAAATTGGTTAATCTTAATATTAGGTCATTTGTTTCCTTGTATTAAAATAGCCCTTGGCATTTCCATGTCAGGGCCCAGGCAAATACAACAATGACCATGAGATGGTTAAGATTTCATCAATAGAACATTTATTAAGTGAGATAAGTCATAATGAAAATACAGTAACATCTTATTAATGTTAACCCTAGAAAAGTCCTGCCTTCAGAGATGTTGTGTAGACAGCAGCATTAATTGGGTCAGGAAAAATGAGACTACAATTCTTACAAAGATTAGACCTTATTATGGACTACAGCTTCTGGTGACATCACATATGGTTTATTGTATTTTTACTTGGTGTTTACTCTATTTATTATGATTTTATTATTGTATTCTTGGCTCTTTTTCTGCACCTGTGCTGGATACCTTAAAAAAATCTCGTTTTGATTAGGGATCTATTTCACTAAGGTATTTAATATATGTTTAAATGCAACACAAGAGGAAATAGTATGTAAATATAAGCCAGGATATTACACAGTGCTGTCTCTTTGTAATGTTACATTTGATATGGTTGAAAATCTAATCTCATAGTTGTTGTGTTGTCGTGTTTGGACAGCAACATGCTGCTGTCCAAACACAAATTAAGCTGAGTAAGACTTACTGGAAGCACATCTCCCTGCAATGCAACACGTCAACCACCAGGAGGGGCCTCTGTGTGAATAAACTCCACAGGAGGTACAGACTTATGGGGGCAAAAGAGGCGCATGATAAAAGCCATGGGAGTCCCAGTTAACAGGTGGCAGATGTAGCAGGAACCATGAGAGAGGGAGAGACGAAAGAAGAACTATGAGAGGCCATGTAGGCCATATTTTATACTTTCTCACACACAGTATCATAATTTCATATGTATGAGAGTATGATTTTGTCTGTATGAAATTATGATAGTGTGAGAAAGTATAAAATATGGCCTACATGGCCTCTCATAAAGAACAGCAGAATTCGATACAAGCCCACAGAGGGGGCAGCGGGGAGGAAGGCAGCCAACAACGAAGGAGGAATAGAGCAGATGCTACATGTAGGAGTGTGGAGAGGGAGGATGGCAGACGGTCAAGTCTCTCAATGCTGCTACCTGCTGCTCTTTCTGCCTTCTCTAGAAATGCCTATGATGAGCTTCCAACATACAGTAATCCCTGTCCAAATAGTTAGCATCACACGAAGCGAGAGAAATACTCAGTTGAGGAGCAGGAAAGATTAGGAAGCAACGCACGGAGGCGAGACTTGACTCAAAACCTGTCAAACATGCCAACGTCCAGGTCTTTGAAGGTTTTATACAATAAACCAGAGGAACAGATTCAACAAAAACTTTATTTTATTTTATTTTTTTAAATGTTATTTCAGGACATAATAAACATTAAATGCGTAAAGCATTGGCATTGCATACTGCTATGCAGTATAAAAACAAAAAATATTTGACTGCATTGAAATAAAAGGTGACATACATTGTATTTGTATATGCATTCAGGACTGCACAATATGTACACAGCCGCTTCTGATCATATAAGTTACATTTAACCCCATGCTTCAAATCTCATTCATCAGCAACAGCATTATCTAACACTTCTATAACAATCAGGAGCCGAGGAGCGAGATCATTTGCAGTGGCTAATTAACACTTCATTAGCAAAGCATGGAGACGTTACTAATGCTCTCTCTTGTGCGCTGCTATCGCAATACAATTACCGCTTCATGCAACTCGTCGCCTAATGAGCTTCTCAGCTGATCCGAGCTCTGCTGCGTGTATCATCTTTCCTGCAGAGCATATGGCTTAAGGTGGTTAGTTTAACCTGACTGATCTGTAGGCTATACTTACGTACTGTATCATATCTAATAACATCATACAGGGTGGTAACTATTTATGGTCCATGCCAAAGAGCAGGTTGGGGTTTTTTGGGGTTTTTTTTGGATGAACCAGTGCATGGTGACGTGTGTAATGCCTGTGTAGGGTTTCCTGCATTATTTCTTGATATATAACTGTAGCCTGGCGTTTCTTGATGGAAGATTAATAGTATCAGGGAGGTTATGGCATTGCAAAGAGGCATTTTTGTAGTACCACGACTCTTACACTTGAGTTTTCCGTGCTCCTCAGATGGCGGTGGCGAACAGAAAGATCTGGATGAGCGGCATCACCTTCAGGGTTGAGAGGTCAGCGAGGACAGCCTGCAGTGTGCATGTCAAACAAAACACAGATAAGATTTGTCATCTAAATCCACACCCCTCCTGACCGCAGCAATCTTACCTTGGCCCGCCGAGCCCATGAGAAGGGCTATAAACCACACCCACCCCCCTTCTCAAGAGGCATATTTCAAGATTTAAAAAAAGAAACCACGCAGAACACGGTGCATGATGATGATGCAGGATTCTTGGGCTGCGACAATCCTCACTTAAGAGTACACCGCTCCCCGCTCTGTCCTTTTGGGATCGGTGGGAGATTAAATATAGGGACCCTATCATGCTTAGAGACGTGGTTTAATGTTTCAACGCTGGGCCTGAGGTTCTAAATATAAGAGGAGGAGAAGTATGTTATGATATCTTCTCTCTCTGCTGGGGCAGGTGGTAAATGAGCAAGCAAATAGTGCCGGCTTGCATCTTAAGAAGAGTAGATCAGCCTGTCGCCCCATGCGTCATATTGTAGTTTAACCCCCTCACCCTCAGGGGAAGGTGAGAACGGGTAAAAGGGGAACAGATGAGGCGAGTCATCATATGGTTTACTCTCGGTTTTAGACATATGATAGTGGGATCTCAGTATGGGAATGGTATACATTGCAAATATGTAGAAGAATTGCATTACAGGTTACTGTAATAATGTAACACGAGTGACAGTGCAGAGACTCATAGAGGATGCACTCATTTAGCTACACGTTGTGTGTAGCAGGAAGACGATCCTCAGCCGTGGCTTGTTGAAATAGCAAGTTTGCTCAAAGTTTTGGGATATGATGGCAGGGGACTTGGGGGGAGTGTTAGTGGGCTGGTTAAGAGGGGGAGGGTTTCTAAGTGTCCAGCCACCTACTTACTTTCAGACATGTGCTTGCAGAGGACTGGGTTCCTGGCACTCGCTGCTCATCAATAGCTATTTACAGTCTTCCAGGAGTATGAGGGGGACGGGGAGAGGTCTCGAATCAGAGTTTCAGACACACACACACACAAGTCTAATGTGAGACAGACGTACCTCAGCTGAGGCCAATGATGTCACTTCCATCAGGTTCTCTGCACGGAAGGCAAACACAGCTGCTGCTAAGACTAGAGGAGGAGGAGGTTTGTGGGTAATGGGGAGAGCACATGGACAAGTAATAGAAGAGAAAAGGAGGATGACATGTGGGGTAAGCAGAGGGAAAAACAAAGGGAGGAGGTTAAGATAGAGAAAGACAACGGCTCTGAATGAGAATATGAAAGTAAAAGTGTCTGTCTGATTATAATAGTGTGTGAACTAATATCAAGGCTTTTACATCAGTGTTTGCAGAGCGCAGAAACTCTTACCTGCAACTACTTCCAGCGAATCGTATCCCAGGATTCGGTCCCAGAGAAGAAGCAGCTGGTCGGTGGACAGATAGCCAGAAAAGGCCCGCACCATCCACTTAAAGGCGATACGCAACCTGGTGACAAAAACATCTGTTTGAGCTGTTGATGTGTTAAAGAGGACTTCTGGAGCTACAAAGCACAAAAAAAATTATTTGAGAAGAAACTCAGGGAAAGAAAACATTTTTGTTTTTGTTTTCCTGAGTATAATGAGTATAATGGCTGAATGTGTTAAATTTTCTTGACTAGAGAATTGTGATTCCAGTAAGTCACCACAAGATGGCAGTAGTTCATTACAAAAATAGGAGGGGTTCATGTATACAGTCTTTAGCCCCCTTTTCCACTGAGATCCTGTATCAAAAGTGAGAAAAGGCATCTTTTATGTCCACTTAGCCAACTGGTGATAAAGTGTAAAGGACTAAGATGAATGTATCATTTCTTTGGAATGATAAAGTAGAAAAGACGGCACATATGCAAGGACATGAAGAGTTTACAAGGCAATGAAAACTGAAGGACTTTATCCAGTTTCACAGACATTCTTTTTTTTTTGGTGATAAAAAATTCCCTGAGAGGTTTTTCTTTTTTTACATGTAGCTCCATGTTCAACATTTCAGTAAAAGGTCTTAAGGAAAGCTGTGCAAATAGTAGGCATGTGCGATGTAACTTTTGGCTGTAATAACACTCCATTGTTCTGAGTACATAAAAAGGTCACGTCTCTGAATGACGTCCGTCATTCAACAGTGTCGGTGCCACACCTTCCTGATGAGGAGGATGAAGCAGCGCTTACTCACGGCTGTGCTCCGATCTGTCGAAGGTGGTAGAAGAGCTGAGGCAGGTGGGTCTGGAGCAGCCGCTCAAACTGCAGGCACAAAGACACGATACCCTGCAAGAGTACGTGTGCACAAGTTAAATACTGTAGTGTGTAAAAAATGGAGTAGAAAAACACGCTAACAGAATAATTTGACAGACACAAAAACTATGACAGTTTACCGAAGGGGAGGAGGAGATGGAGTGCAATCTGAAGAAGTAGCGGATGTACATTTCCCTGAACACACTGTACAGCTTGGATGGCTCGTTGTACAGGAAACACAAAGGTGCCACTGTGGGACAAACACACAAATCCGCACACACACTCCCTGTTAGCTCCCGGTTGCTCTTGCAGTGTTACTCCTAGTAAATCTAATGCGATGCCTGAACGTAAACGGGTACGAAACATACTCACCGTACATTGAAAACCCGTGAAAAGGGATTACACCTGTTCAAATGAGATTTTTCAGTGTATTATTAATGTGGACAAGCAACATGGATGTCAGTTTTTAGACAAAACTAACAGATGACCAAAATATTACATAGGAATAGATAAGAAAATGTAACATTTGTATTTATGTTGTTTAAAACTTGTAGCTGCAGGCTCACCGTTGGGAGGATACACAACAGCACATTCCTCACCCTCTACTTTCCCTGTCAGGCAGACACACAAACATCACATCACAAAAAAAGAAAGAAAAAAAAAGACCTACGGCACTGTGTGCTTGTGTTCTAATCACTAGTGTAATGTACATGCACATGCATTTGGTATGCAGACATGTTGTTTAAGATCATGCTAGTGTGTGTGTGTGTGTGTGTGTGTGTGTGTGTGTGTGTGTGTGTGTGTGTGTGTGTGTGTGTGTGTGTGTGTGTGTGTGTGTGTGTGTGTGCGTCCTCAGTGACGGCAGCGTCGTCTCACCCTGGATGTAGGACGTGGGAGGAGAAGCACTGTTGTACTTGAAGTGATCCAGGACAGCAGTGTCTCTGGAGAAACACAGCAACACCTGGGAGCACACAGGTCTGGTATTAAACATGTTCACGCACATATAAACATATATTTAATTGACTAAATTAAAGATAAAGGGAAGTGGTTTTGGATTTAGTTCCTCTGGAGCTGGTGATGACCTCCAGCGGCATTGCCGTGAAAGTGGTGGGAGGCAGGGTTCCGGAGTGTTCCGAAGCGGAGCCTCGACTGGCTGCTTAATTCCCAGAATGACATTATAAGTGAGCGTTCTTTCAGTCACACCCTCGTTTCTGCGTCTTTTCAAAGAACAGTTTCATTTCCGATCAGCAGATAACGCAGATCGTGGGGAAAATGTTCTGCCAGTGCAAGGAGGAGGCTGACAGCCATACAAAACTATAGCATGTATCTATACTGCCTGGAGTATAGCTGTCAGTGTACTTGCTGGGTGAAACTTGCTGGGTCGGTTGTACTTTGAAGTGTCTTGGGAATGTGTTTAAGATAGATATGTGCACATATTCCACTGTCGGGGTGAAGTGTAATATTTAAAAGTCATAAGGAAGGAAAGCAGTTTTGTTCAGTATGAACTCTGTTTTGTAGGGACGTATCTTAATAAACCACAAATGAACACATCCTAAAGAGCCACAACGTGATTTCTAAAATTTCTGGAGAGTTGCACTTCTCAAGAACTTCTCACACTTTCCTCTTCTGACGGTAAATGAATCCCCGCTCACCTCATAACGAGTGGAATCTTTCACTGCCTGGCGAATTTGCCATCAGCCAATAATGACAGTAATGCAGGAGCTTTTTTTTTTCTGCTTCCACCTGCGCTCTCATCAAGTGGATAAAGGAGCATGACAGGTTGAATGCTGCTGCACAAACCAGTTGCCAAGTGTATATACTCATCTATTAGCTTAGCAGGTAAGGCAAACAGAGCAGTCGCTACCAGGAAAGCTAATAAGGACAAAAATAACACTCATTTGATATGGATTCAGTTCGTAAAAGGTAACGTGGCATTTTTTCCGAGCACCAATGAGGCTTCGGCAATGTTTTAATTGAAATGATGATTATTGCTTATAAAGTCATGGACATTTCATGTTAAATAAAGCTAAATTCAACATTTAAAACCAGGTTTCTGAACTGAGAGACGACAGACTTTACCTGATAGAGGAAGTCTTCAAACACAAAGTAGTAGTCGTCATTACTGGCAGTGAGCTTCACATCCTGGTGGAGAGGGCGTTTGGAATAAAAGTTTATCTCAGATGTCAGAATGTACTGTAAATGTTATAGCTTATAAATAACACAAGTACTGTAAATGTATATGCAGAGATTGTGTGAACCTTATCAGAAAATACCTTCATAAAAAAAAAAGTTTGGTATCAAGGTTTACGTTTCGCAGGACAAATGTTTTGGTGATGGACTCAGCTTTCGGTCTTTGTTTTTCATTCACTGTAGCATCTCTGCGAAATGTGAACAGTGTAGAGGAATGTACCTTGTAGATAAGGTTGTCCACCAGCAGGTCGTGTTGTACGACTCCAGCCGTCAGCTGCTCATAATGCATCACGTCCTGAAATGGCAGATTATCAACAACTTGCACATAATAACCTTTCAATCCTATATGATGAAGTAAAATATCACCCTTTTTATGGATCCTGCTAAATTCAGTCCATGTATTCTGACCACGATGACAGGAGACTTAAACCAAGTTGAATGGATGAGCGTCGTGTTTCCGACCGTATGGTTAAACTCAAAGGTGTCTCTGGTTTGAGACAGGTTTTCATAAATGAACAGAGGAAAAAGCGACGGGGTGGACGTAGTGATTGAACCGTCTTCTCTGACGGCTGTGAAATGCTTTGACAATGTGATGTGAGGAGAACAGAAACAGAGGTCGTCATTTTGACAGCTGAAGTAGAACCTTGAGAACGTCATGTTGCTATGGGCAGCATCAGTGGAAGACACTTAAAGGGACAGTACGCCCCTTTTTTTTTTGGAGATATTTGCTGTGGACTCGTAGAATCGTCTCTTTCCAGAAATCATGACCAAAGCGAATCCACGCGCCTCGATGTGAGCAGTTTTATGTAGGAACTATTTTCTCTCCATTTCACCACGCGGAAGGATGCGTGCATCTACATTTGCAATTTTATCACCTCTAGGATATGCTAGGGCCCACCTTTGGTGAAAATTTCATGCAAATCCATCCATTAGTTTTTGCATAATCCTAAATCTTTTGCAAAAACAAACATACAAACAAACCAAACCGAGCACATAACCTCCTTGGCGGAGGTAATTAAGCTAGCTTATATTACAATTCAGACAGGAACGACACCATTATTATATAATAATAATACTTTTGGGTCTTGTACAGTAAGTAAGTTATGCTAAAATTGATTATATATCATTTTGGGATCAAACCAGTTGACTATTGCTGCATTTGGAAAGACTACAATTTTAGAATGTAGGTTATGCAGTATTGCATTTCTAAAAACACAATGCACATACCGTCCTGAGCCAGATCTGAGTGCTTAATGTGTTTGCCCTGGTGCTGTCCAGAGCCATCCTAACACTCTCCAGGCCTCAGTCAGGTCCCTGTAAATCTCACACGGGAATCAGTCTTCCCATTACAAGCATTGTTTTATCGACTTGGCCTCAGCAGGAGACTCTGGACTCCGGGGTTTACATAACACTTTGCCACACAGACGGGCAGCTGCTCTGTTTGGGCTAACTATGCGAAATAGCCAGCATTTGATTATCTTAGCATCTGTACACACAGAGGAAGCCACAGTGAGCTAAGATAAACAGGACAGTGGGCTAATACTCACATTATATAGAAGTTGTATATCAGCTGGTGTCCCATATGTGGGTTTCTATTGTACAGTGTATAGCAAAGGACATAAAACAACTAACCCACCCCATTAAAAGTGAAATTTACTGCAGCTGAAAACTTCCCCTGGTAGTAAACAGTCAGTTTGGGAATCACCACAGCTGTGTGTGCACGTCTGCTTTATAACAAACACTGACAGCCGCCACCAGAGTGCAACTCCAGGGGTGTGCGTGTGCTTGTATATGCATACACTACCTGTGGCTGGTTAGTAGAGTTAAGGATGAGGGCCCACAGGTCTGCCCGGAGCCCGGTGGGACAGCCCCGCCTGCTGTACTGCTGCGCCGCTGCACTGTCCTGCTCGGCAACCACTAGTCCAAAAAGAGCCAAAAAGTAGACATAAAAATGTTGATCTAATGCTGCTTTTCTTTTTTTTTGCATTATAATTAACTTTTTTTGTGCTATTCTCTAACAAAACAAGCTTTTTCACATCATGATCTATGAACTTGTGCACTTTTCACTTTTATAGACTAAATAATGAATAGATTAATCAACAAAGTTATCAAAAGAATGACTGATGCTGAAAGGAATTAGTAGTTGTTGCCATATCTAGTTCTCCATTATAGCTGAAAGTGAGATTATGAAAGCAGTAATGACAAATTCTTCCTCTTACTCATGAAAAGTTGGAATTCATATGCAAAAAAACACACAGAGTTAATACACTCAGGGGTTTTGTCTTTACATTCTTGCTGGTTCTATAGAACTGATTTCACAACTCTTCTGTATTTCTGCTGCTATTAGAGAACATTTTAACATTAAGCATGACCCTATAATAATATAATAACTTGCATAGCCTCACTTTGAAGGCAAACTATTAAGCTAAAAGCAAAAGATTGAAGGTACAAAGAAAGCATAAAATCCAGAAATTAAGACTTGCTGTCCAAGAATACGTCTGACCAACAAGAATGAACAGAAACCCTCCTGATTTGCTGGCAGGATGACATAATATGTACGAAACAGCAGAGTCAGAATGATACACAACCAACTGAATCAGCTGGGAAAATGAACACCTGCACGAAAGCAAGCAGGCAGTTCGGCCCTGAAGCTGTGAAGAGGTTTGTTTTTACCAAGAAAAGTTGGAAAGCGCGGCCTCCATTAGGACAGAAATAAAACATATTTCAATGGGGACTGCAAATATGTCAATTAGAAATCTCAAAGAATAGGCAAACAGCAGCAGGTTCACGGTTCAGAATTGTATTCTATCCCTCAGAGAACGTTTAAACAGTAACAAATCACAACGCAGGCGTTCCTGTAATGGGAATTATTATGTAACTTTCCTGAAAACACTCAGGCACATGCTGGAAACGAGCTCTCCCACATCTCCATTCGACAAAAAGGTCTCATCCTCACGTTAACGGATATCTAAAGAGATATTTTTCCCCTCTGTTTAAAAAAAAAAATACAAGTTGTCTGTACAAATAGGGCTACATTTGAGCAGTAAAGTCTACATCAACGATGCATCAAACATTGAGCAGAACGTTCTGAGCGTGTGCAGTGAGAATATTCTACTAAAACACTAAGAGAAGTTGGATATTGATTCAGCAGAAATGAACTATTTGCTATGTAAAGATACAGTTGAGCATATGCATCCTCACTCCTCCTCCTCTGTTCTTTTCCATGCTGGCTGTGTGCACATGTTTAATAAGACCTGTCTAATTTTACAGTTTGCTCTGGCTTCCCCCCCCCCCAAACATCAACGACGCACACGTCTATTTTGGTCAAAGACGTTCCAGTGCTGCTCTGGTGTGATACCTAGCCTGGTGACAGTCGATGTTATATTTTAGCTTTTAGCTGTAAGATGATTCCAACAAAAACGTTAACTTGTCGTTAGATCTAGCAGTGCTGACAATGAACAGAAGTCCCATTTCCACTGCATAGTACTGACCTGAGGAGGTACTGAGGAGGTGCTGTCCCGTAATGGAAAACGACTTGCAGGAAAGTACGAGATACCAAGGCGAGTCGAGTCCAGTAGAGCCGGTACTATGCAGTAGAAATGCGGTTTTACATTGGTGCTAACCAAATAATCAAAAAAATGTGGTGGTTGTTTCAAGCGTATGCTCGTTACACATAACAGCAATGAGCATGCAAGACGTGAGGCGATGAAGTTTCCCACACAGAAACCAAGAAAGTCTTGAAAAACCTGCGCTTTCAAACGTCATTTTTAAAAAAATCTCCATTTTTAGTGTGTGTGCTTTTGACCAAGAGGCCAAAACACAGAGGAAAATGCTGGTATTGCTAAATATCTGTATACATGAGGACGAGGCCTAAATCTCAGTTGTGACAGTAGCCAAAAACACAGGCCTCGACTTAAGGTGCTGGCCAGTCATAACATAAACGAACACACGCTTCTGCCCTTAAATTTTCTATCTGAGTGCACTTAACACTTGGCCCGGAACACGACTCGCAGCTCGGGCCCCGACACACATCTATCCGAGGGTAAAGGAACAGGCCACGGTCTTGTGGCTGTCTATATAAAATACAGCTTGTGTTTTTGACGCTTCTGGTCGATTAATGTCTGATTGGTGACCATAATAAGGTTGGCGTTTACACTGGGTTCATGAGATAAGAGTTTAAGTGTCTCTCATGCCAATGGAGGCACCTGAGAGGGCAAAGAGGAGGATTTGGGGATTTTCTGTGCATGATGTGAGTCAAACAGTCAATTCTAAATATATTGGATGTATTCTTTTATATTACTATTATATGAATCTTCAAAACATACTTTGTACTTTTTATAGCAGTGCCAATTATAAGTATCCATCCCTCTATTTTAGGATTTATTCTTTCAGTCAAAATGTGGATATAATTAGATTTTTTTGATACTTAACGCCAGAAAAAAAAAACTCCAGATCAATAATGGTCTAAATTAAGTACAATGTAAAAAAACAAAACAACACAAGACAGAAAGACAAGGTTCCTCTACTTAATGTGGAGTTAAAGAGAGAAAACACTAACTTAATCAGTACTAATGACGATGATTAATCAATAATGATGAAGTCATGACATTCCTCGGAGTGTCTGGTTAGTTGTAAGATGTGTCGGGTGCTCGGACCTTAGTTCATTCAGATCTATTTGTAGAGAACATGCACAACATTGAGGTATTTAAATACCTCTATTAAATAATCAGAATAAAAAAACAATAATAGTTAACAGAAAGAAATTTAACACACAAACAATTTTAAAGCAAGAACCAGATACTGACCTTTTTTCCCGATTTGAACATAGTCGTTTTCAAACAAGTCTATGCGGAAAGACAGAGCAAAAACAGACGCATCAATAATCGTCTGGTGGTTAAACTAAATTCATCTCTTTGATTCACAAACACAGAGATGTTGGACACTATTCTATTTAAAGCCTAAACACCAGACTGCAGCAATGTCAATATGTGGACTTAACAGAGATATTGTTTGAGGGAACCCAGGCAGCCGTGTGGCACAGGAGAGGAACGCATGCTGATACGAGGCCAGAGTGTTAAACACACCATTTAACACCAGTCTGCATTACGTAAACACATTTCTTACCTAATCTACCAATCTGCATCTCCGATTCACGACTGACAGGATGAAAAATGTTGGGTCTGATATTAAAAAGCTGCTAACATTTCGTTGTTTATACCAATCATATTTGTGATGGAAAAATAATCCTTCATCTAAACCAGTATCACAACAGGAAATTATCCAACTACTGTATGAAGCAGAACACTGGTGACAGGATACAGAAACCAGTGAGCTAGCTGGCTTATGGACAAGAAACATTTTTAAAAAATAGGTAAGATGGTCATTTGCTTTGTTTCTGAGTTACATGAGAAAAATCAATACCCCTCTCATATCGATCCACTTAGCTCAAAGCTACTGCCAGCAGCTGCTCCCATTGTTTTGTATGGATACAGTATAGATACAGTAGATGGGCTGTTTCCCTGTGTTTCCAGTCTTGATGCCCAGCTAAGCTGTCTCTGGCTACAGCAGCTTATTATATAAAGACATGAGAGTGATATCAATTTTCAAAGGAAACAGCAACCATTCCTTTGAATAAAATGGTGCATGAAGAGGCATATTGGCACTTTTTTTCTGAATACCTGGATGGATGTGTGCATGGTCATCAATCCCCAATTGCCCAGTGGTCAGGTTCAGCTCTGAGTACGCCCGTCTCTGGAAAAACACCAAAATATACGCACAGATTTCAAATCCATCGTGCATTTCCTGGGGCGGACACATGTGCAGTCACCATTAACCAGACATGAACATGGTTCCCTACCAGCTGTGGGATGTCCCTGACATTTAGGGGAACCTGGATGAGTCCCCAGTGGCTCCGGACGCTGATGTCCTCGCTGCTATCGTGATTGGGGTTCCGCAAGCTGATTAACACCTGTGTGGAGAGCAATATTGTAGGATCATGGAATCAATTTGTCTTATTTAAAAGTCTTTAGGGAATCTGCTTTACCTCCAGGAAGTCTTTAGGGGCGTAGACAGGCCTAAAGCGACTTAAATCTGAGGAGACAAAAAGACGCTCATGTATCACGACAATACATTAGCTGATAATTTCCCTCACAAAGCAAACTTCCAGCTGTTACATGTACGTAATGTTTACATATGCAATTTCAGAAGGGCTATTACAGCTGTAAAAGCTAGACTACACAAATGAACCCAACCATACAGTCAATTTAATCAGCTTGAACTTGAGTATACTTCATCTGTGACACTTGCACAGCCGGAGACAGCCGCTTCTACGAAAGTCAAAAGAGCAGCACGGGGCCGCTTTAAGTGGGGCTTCATCCACTGTCTTTGTAAAGCAGCAGTAAATTCAAGTCCCAAGAACGGAGGGACATTAAGGTTCGGGTGGAGGGAGGGTTGCTTCACGTTATCGCTACTCCATCCAAGGAGTCTGGACAGCTTCTATATTCACAGTCCAAAGTGTTTATAGCTGGAGGACGGCACATCCTAAATGTTATTATATGCCACTGAGCTGTGATAGCATTGTTAGGACACCGTGTTGCTGTGTTATTTGCACGGGTGCAGATGCTTGCTTCGTTGCGAGCCAGCGGCTCAGGTTTTACATCGTGTCCTTAACTAAATGCTAATAATTAAACTATCTTTGAAACATTCCCATTAAAGAAAGCAAACATGGAGGTTGTAGATCTAGTTCAGAGGTGTGTTAATACACCTGTGTCTGGCTGATGCACCAGCGCACAGACACATCAATAACAATCTTTCATGGAAGGCAGACTTGGGGCCAAACCCTCGGGTAATGTCTTGAGACCTGGTTCATCCGTGCCCATCTCGTTCCATTTGTTGGTCAGCTCCTTCTGCTCCACTGCGGGCCTCTGTGGAGTGGGGGGGGGGGGGTTGAAAGGAGAGGATTTCAACATGGCTAAAAAAAACAGAAGCTATCCTGAAAATTGCACATCGGGAATGAGGTTCTTTTGTCAATGCACAGCGTCAAATTATAAAACTGATAATGAGATTCCAAATAGCACGGCCTGCTTATTATCACTCTACCCCTCTGGAACCAATGCTAATTTGTTTTCAACAGGACTTAACTAGCTCTTGGCTATTTTAAAACTTAGCCACAATAATAATAAGATTCTTTATGCACAAATATATGCTTAAACAACACCATGACATGACAAAAATGCAATGTCATGAAGGCCTTTTTCGCTACATGAGGTGTTGCCAGACAAACCTACAGTAAATAAAGAAGTGGTAGGTTAGCTGTGCTTTTAGCTACCATGCGAGCCAGAGGCACTTCAAGCTCCGTACTCATGCTGTTCAGGCTTTTGAGGACACGCCTCTCCCAGCTGGCCTGTGTGGGAGAGCACACACACACACACACATAAACACACACAGAAATATATCCTGTTAGAAATGCCTAAGCCCCAAAAAGTGGCTACCTCAGTGAATTCAGCATGTAAAAAAAGACTCAGAAAGGTAGAAGAAGAAGGGAGGAGTGATGGGGATAAGAGCGGACAGCCTGACCTGTGCCTTGCGCATGTAGGCCAGCGGCTCTTTGAGATGCTCTGGAGGAGCCGCGGGATGGCTCGGAGGCAGCTGGCTAGAATAAGCAAACACAAGAGCGAGGGGTGAGGAGTGTTAGGGTACAACAGAAGGGTTTATCAAGTGGCAGTAAATATACACATAAAAAAAAAAATCTGCTGTGCTTTTACCAAAAGACTGACAGCGCAGAAGGACATGAAAACAAACAAGACATTTTTCAGAAAGTGTTTAACTGCCTGACAGAAGCGAGCTGTCAAACAAACGGCTAATAAAATGCTCCGATTTTTCAGGCCACCATTAGTGCCTGCAGACGGAACTCGGACGAATCAGATGCAGCAATCGTCTCATGTGTTTTTCCCCATTAAGCGTGTTCGGGGTATATTGAATGACTTAAGGTCTCAGTGTGTTAAACAACATTAAACCTAATCCAAACACCAATAAGAGGGGATAGGGCTGACTAATGGCCAAGGAGGCATTAGTCAATGTTATAAGTCATCCTTTAAAAGCAAAGCATTAAGCATCCTATGTTTCGAGCTGAGCCTCAAGAGAGAAGGGAGGGTATGCTAACGTCAAAGGTAGGAGAGGCCAGCTGGCGGAGGAAGCAGTTTATTAGAGGTCCAAGAATTTTCAAGCTATTAGCTGTTTGACATGATTAGAGAGGAGAACTAGAAGGGAGCATCAATCTGGTTTATTATGGAGTACTTATGCTTAAAGTTCGTCACCATGAAATTATCTCTAGATAGCACCAATTTCAATGTTTTTTGGTAGTCTACAATAACTACAGTGGGAACCTGAATTATTCAACCCTAATTCTACATTAGATTTATTGTAAAAAAAAATACCTTAGCCTACATGGAACTTACACGTGCAGTTCTCTGTACACAGCATTCTGTAGTTTTCTTTCCCAGCCTATAAAAACATCGAAAAGCGTCATCACCACACAGAAAGAGGAAGAATTATGACACCTATTATTACAATAGTTAGTGAACAGAGGCTGGAATAAAGTGTTCCCACCTGATGTTTTGAGAAAACTGCGCACGTCCTCTTTGATGGACTCCAATTTGATCTCAGGTTGATGCAAACACTCCTAAATAACACGTGAGAGAGGAAAACAAAGGTTCTATGAGTTATAAATTGTATAGGCGTTGCATTCTAACGTAAAGCTAAGCTAAAGGTGCTAATTGAATCCTCACTCTGAGACTCCGCATCGTTAGCCACATGCTAACGACCGTACTCACTTTGGCCTGCCTCTCTATCTGGGAGTGTAAATGGCTTCCTCTCAGCCGCTTTATGATCTGGGCGATGGTCAGAGATAAGTCGGTGCCCTCCTCCATCCTCCGCATCAAACCTCGTTTCGTTTAGCGTCTGAAACGGCGCCGTTTGATGAATTGTACGCTAGTAGCATCCAGCTATGCGGCAGCCGCCCCCCTGCAGAGGTTACCTAGCAACTGATGAGGGTCAGCGAGCGGACAAGGGAAACAAGGACTGTCATTGGTTCCGGGTTGAAAATCTCTGTTCCGACTTATCAGAGCAATAATGAAGGGGTGATGCATTTAGACTTTTGTAATCGCCATTATTTTATTTCCATACGTAATGAGTGACACTTATAAATAAGATTTTTTGTGTTTAATGCAAGAAAATGCGCACCTTACCACAGTTCATGTGTGATAAACATCAATGGGTAGAGTTTTACCAAATATGTCAGCCATGATATTATCACCGCTGACAGGTGAAGTGATTAACAGTGATTATTTCATTATAATGGCTCCTGTCAGTGGATGGGAATAATCAAGCATCCAGTGAACGTAGGGTTCTACATAATTAAAAGGAATTGTTAGGCCTTGGCGGAGATATACCCTTCTAGTTGTAGATTAAACTATCCAACATTAGCCTTTATAAATTAGTTCATATAATTCCACCTAAAGAGCTTCCATGAAAATGTCGCTTATACATAAATGTTTCATATTTGACAATCCAATAACATAATAATTCTACAGGCATAACTCAACAAGGGTATAAGGAGAGTATTTTTAAAATTCTCATCGGCTATTATTACTTCTATCTGATAGAATACTTTAATTTATAATTAATTTCTATTGGAAAATGATAAATTGGGTTTTATTTGCGACGTTACTCTATGGAATTACTTTTTGTTATAACAGGCAAGTAATTTCTTGTCATAATCATTAACAGGTTATGACAAGCCTTGAAAGATGATCAGTTGTTTCTTGCACCAGAATTGATTATCTTTTCTTGGCTCGTGCAGGGATCAAGACAAAATTGACTGAAGTCCAACAGGTGACTGATTCCGAAATAGTTTTGGAGTTGGCGTTATTTGGGCATTAATGACAGCCCATCTCGCCACCCATCAAATGCCACAGCTGGCAATTTCATGTTCGAAATGGGTCAGGGGTCCAGGGTCAGATACCCTACAGTGGATGCAGTGCAGAACTCTGCTGACATGTAACTTATCTCGTGCACATTGAATTTTTGGCTTCAATATTTGTCTCTCTTATCAGTGATCCGGGAAATTAGAAATATTTTAGACATTAATAATGGAAAATAATGCTCAGTGGAAAAAATCGACGCCGTGCAGATTTAGGATTGGGTGCTTCATAAAATACAAATAAGGGGATTGGGGGAGGGTGCTTATACTTGCATTGACTCCACAGGCGGGCTGAGCTCTAGAGATTGCAACCCGTGCCGACAGGAGCGCAGCGCACCAGAATGGGAGCGCGCGGAAACTTGTAGAAATTATTTTTTTATCATTATTATTTCTTTTTTCTTCTTTAATAAAACTCCAATGAGAGGAATGATACCATTTTGATCCTTTGGATGATTTTTTTCCTCAGACGAGCATGCCGAGTCCTGTTCCTGTGACAGATTTCACTTGAGGCTGCAGGAGAGAAAGCGAAATGGAGACGTTTACAATTCACGACATGCTGATAAATTCAACTGACTTGAACAAGATTTTGTGTAATTTTGGCATCAAGAATATTTCGAAGTGCGAGAGCGAGGAGAGTCCCCAACCCGAACCCAAAGGTAGAGTTGATTTATCTATTTTGTATCGACATCAAATGCTGTGAAAAATCCCGTCGGATTATTTATTGATTATTTTATTCACAAATGTTATATTAATTTTAGAGCAAATGTGACCAAATGTCTCCAGTTTTTGCTAAGAATTGGGCATTTTTGCGTCAGTGCGCAATACGCATATGGCTCTGGTCCTCTATAAAGCTAATATGGTCTGTTTATGTTAGTAGTGGCACATATGTTGTCTCTGTACACTAGTTGTGACTATGTCAAGTGCATAGAACTGCAGTTATACACTTCATGCGCACATGATCGAGGATTAAATGTTCCTTTTCTTTGGGTAAAATCCAGGAGGAAGGATAAAACCTAGGAAATTCCATTCATGCCTATTGTGAGAGATAGATTTAACCTTTTATTCTGCACATACTGACAATCAAACTCACTGTGAGAGTCGCTGAATATAATAATAATTTGGGGGATATAGGGGAGGGTTTTGCGTAAATGAATTTAATGATATGAGAAAGTGTAGAGAGAAGGTGTCACATTTTAAGAATATCATGCCCATAGTTTATGTACACGTGTCTCCTTCCAGATATCAACCAGACAGTCCGGATCGTCCTCTACAGCCTCATCTTCCTCCTCAGCGTCCTGGGCAACAGCCTCATCATCGCCGTCCTGGTGAGGAACAGGCGCATGAGGACCGTCACCAACCTCTTCCTCCTGTCTCTGTCCGTCAGCGACCTGATGGTCTCCCTGGTCTGCATCCCCTTCACGCTCATCCCCAACCTGATGAGGGACTTCATCTTCGGCACCGGCATATGCAAGCTGGTCATGTACTTCATGGGTAAGTGAAATGATGATCATGCGTTGGGGTTGTTTTTTTTACCTTTAAACTGTGAAATATAGCTTAACATTTCCTCTAAAGATATATATATATATATATATATATATATATATATATATATATATATATATATATATATATATATATCGTACACTTTTATTAACTTTTCTCACTATTTTAGTTTTAAAAAGTGAATATTCTTTCTAATGTTGCATAAAAACAACAGCAATCATAACAAAAATGTACAATATTGTTGAAATCTAGATTAAAAAAGATATTATTCGGGCTTTACCGTTATCACCCAATTATCTCTGAATATGTCTGTCATACATGAGAGTAAATTTAAATCTTTATGTCCCATTATTGTTTATGGTATTTATGAGAGAGGGGGTAATTGAAGTCATGTTAGGTAATGCTTGTTAAAATACTCCCAGTGGAGTATTTTGCAAAAAAGCTCTGGTAAGCAAACATGCTGTCAGAATGCGTGTGACCATATTGTAGCAACAGTTCAGTTCTCCCTGCAACTGTATTTATAATTTTTATAGGATTTTGTCTGTTGTACAGTGAATTTGACCTCAAAGGCATTCATGAGTACAGGGTCAGGGTAAAAATCGCCGCTGGTAAAAGAAACCAGTTGAAAAAGAGGAATGTTACAACCCAAAAAAGTTGAAAATTGAAAATAGCGCAAAGACAACATTTCAAGTTGAATTGGTTTTTTTAAACATTTTTTTTATTATATCCTCATTTAGCATTTTATGCCAGCAACATGTTACCATAGAGTTGACACAGGGTCATGTTTGCCACTGTGTTGCATCACCTCTTCTTTTACCAACTGTCTGTAAGTGTTTGAGAACTGATGTCATTTTGAAAGTGGAATGTTTTCCCATTCTTAATGTAATGATGTAGGATTTCAGCTGCTCAAGAGTTCGGGGTCTCCTTTGTCATATTTTACGTTTCATAATGCGCCAAGCATTTTCAACGGGTGACAAGTCACTGTTTGGGTGTTGACTGTTTGACTATGGAGCCATGCTGTTGTAACGTGTGCAAAATGTGGTTTGGCCTTGTCTTGTAGAAATAAGCAAGGCCCTCCCTGAAAAAGATGTTGTCTACTTGGCAGCATATGTTGCTCCAAAACCTGGTTCAGCATAAATGTTGCCTTCACAGCTGCAGGTTACACATAGACAAAAAAATCCCCAAATTCTTTGCATTTTCAGAAACGTTATTCTTAAATTGTTGCACTATGTACCAGTGCGGTCTTTCACAGAGTGGTGAACCCCTCTCCATCTTTACTCCAGCCCCTCTGGATGCTCTTTTTACACCCAATCATGTTACTAACCTGTTGCCAGTTAACCTCATTAATGTTGAGATGTTCCACCAGATGTTTTCTTTTAGCATTTCACAACTTTTCCAGTCTTTTGTCACCACTGTCCCAACTCTTTTGGAAACGGGGTTGTAGTTTTTGGACCATAATGAAGTCATCCTTTAAAGTCTCTGTCAAAACATGTTGCCTCTTGTTGCTTCATTTGCATGTCTGAGCTTCGCTCTGCCGAATGATGTGTGAGCAGAGTTTAACACTAAAGCCATAACAACAGCTTTAGTTTGGCCACAAACTGAGAACACTTCTCTAATATATTATGTTTTAAGTTGATATTGCAAACCTTTTTTTTGCACCAGTAGTTACGGAGCAACATTATCATTCATTTCAGAGTCATGCTTCTGGAAATCTGGCAAATGTAATGTACACACATGCTGTGTTTGGTCTCACCAGCTCCTTTAGCCTGGCTGCTGAGTCTGTTTGTTGGTGCTGGACAGGTTGTGTAAACTGGGTTTTTAGAGCTTTGTCACTGAAAATGCTGCCTGTTGTGGCCGAAAACGAAGAGAGCAGTGAGATTGAGCCAAAATTTAAGCTAAACAAATAATTAAACCTCATTATAAGTGATGATTTGGTATAAAAATATTGATTATAGCCCCTTTAAATAGGCAACATCTCATTATTGAGACAGAACCATAAGAGGTGAGACTGACAGAAACCATAAGCAGAATTTCTAACATTATAAACTACCCCTTATTCTAATGGTCAGAGACACCTTTACACCTTTACAAGGAACCCTTTATAACATTAACTCCCATAATGCATTGGGGTGCTTCTCTTTCTTTTGCGACAAAGAAATTAACGTAATTCTGAAAAGTATGACCTAAAATGACATAAAACCAAACCAATGGCTCATGTCTGTATTTAATTTAACTCTGGCTTTGAATTAGTTCAAACTGTTGAGATTGAAATGTAATTACTTTAAATCAGAACGCTTTAAATAGTCCAAACCCTGTGCAAAATCTCCATCCTCTGCCTTTTTACAAGCACACAATTTACAAGCAAACAAAGCGCTTATTAGTTATTATATCAATTATATTGAAATGATCTAAATGATGACATTTCTCAGTCAATAGCAGAGACCTCAGACAGCTTCTAGGGAGATGAATCAATCACATCAGGGATAATCAACCCGTCCTCGGCTTTAATTTGCTTGTGATTCTGATCAATCTCCCAGGTTTCCTCATACACCTCTCAGAAAGCCTCTGCTGGGAGCTTTCTAATAAGGTGCAGTCATTTCAGATGATGCACCTTTACTAATACTTCATTTTGATCCAATTACAGGTCCGCTTGGAAATCTGATTTTCCCTTTTTTCCCTGTTTCCTGTTGCTCCTTTTACCCGGACGGTGTCATCCAGCGCTCTGATCTCATTTGTCCACATGTTTATCTGTTTCTGTGCGGCTGCTCTCAGATTGTACACAGCAATAACTTTAATGTGTTTATAGGCTTATAGGTTGTTTTGTTAGTGGGGGTGTTAATGCTCATCTGGTTGACAGACGGTGTCGGATGTGCTCCTCTGCTGCTCAGCTGTTAAATTTTGTGTGGCAAGACGTTAAAGTGTCATAGCATCACATGTGTTAGGGTAAAAACAGTGACTTTTTTTAGAGGATGCTGACTATTCTGGGTATAGGTATGTTTAATTTTCTTCTTTGCTGATGAAAAGATTGATTCAACTTTATTATTGGGAGGTATTCCGGGCATGTCCCACTGGGAGGAGACGCCGGGGTGGACCAAGGACGCACTGGAGGGATTTTATCTCTTAGCTGGCTTGGGAACGCCTCAGTGTACCCCCAGTAGAGCTGGAGGAGGTGGCTGGGGAGAGGGAGGTTTGGGCTTCTATGCTGAGACTGCTGCTCATCCCAAAGGTGTTCAATGGGGTTGGGGTCAGGTTTCCATGCAGGCCAGTACCAAACTATATCTTTATGGCCCTTGCTTTGTGAGCTGTGGCACAGTCATGCTGGAACAGTAAAGGGACTTCCCTAAACCGGTACCACAAAGTTGGAGAACTGTGTAAAAATGTCTTGGTATGCTGACGTATTAAGATTTCCCTTCAACTGGAACTAAGAAGCCCTGAAAAACAACCCTGTACCACATATCCAAGAGGTATGACCGGATACTTTTGTACATATAGTGTACAGTATGTGCCGATATCAGAATTAGTCCAGGCCACTGACGCTGACAATTTTTTCCATGCTCTCTTTTTGGATTTCCAGGTGTCTCCGTCAGCGTCTCCACCTTCAATCTGGTGGCCATCTCCCTGGAGCGCTACAGCGCCATTTGCAACCCTCTAACCTCCAGGGCGTGGCAGACCAAATCCCACGCCGCCAAGGTCATCACCGCTACCTGGGTGGCGTCCGCCATCCTGATGCTGCCCTACCCCATTTCTAGCACCCTCAAGCCCTTCACCCGCCGCGACAACAGCACCGGGCACATGTGTCGCCTGGTGTGGCCCAACGACATCATCCAGCAGTCCTGGTGAGGCGGTGCATTAGAGGAGCGTTGTACCTTTTTCTGTCTCACCAGGGTGTCTTCACCCTCCGATGCACTCACATTGTGTGCAACTAAAGTAGCCCGTGGCTAATGTCAGCAGGCCCCTTTATTGATTTTCTCAGCTTGGTGCTGCCGGTGAGAGACAACCACATGGGGATGTCTGGAATGAAACAGACTGAAGCCTTCAAAATGCAAGGACACACTCATAATCATTTAATTAATTGATTTATAGAGTATATTGGGAAAAACAGCACAAGTGCTTTTCCGGACAGGATGAAAATATGACATTACCACATAGAAAAATGCATTTACTCTAGATAATATAATAAATAATACAATAAAAGGCATTTCACACAGTAAACAAACCAGCTGAAACGAACATGTCATGATGATATTAGTCTCGACTCAAAGGCAGGGGGTTCTAATTTTAGCAGAGCGATTTGTGTCTCATTGAATTAGACACAACAAATGCTCTTTTGCCTCCACTTATTGCCTTAAATGCGTCCCTTGCAGGTACGTTTGCCTGTTATTGCTGCTCTTCCTGATCCCCGGGATCGTCATGATGACAGCCTACGGACTCATTTCCCTGGAGCTCTACCGGGGCATCAGGTTTGAGCTCTCCAGCAGGAAATCCAGGAGAGGTATGAAAGGAAAATGTGCAAGTGATCAGAAGCAGGCTGTATTTTCCTATTGGCAATATATTCCATGATGTCTGCATCCGTGTTTAAATAGACTCCAAGCTCAAACGCATATAAGGAATGAAGCAAAAATTCCTAAATCAGGTGGGAATTGTAGATTTTTATAGAATCAATTTAATCCAGGATTGTTTTTTTTCTCTTTGACATTCATGAAAATATAAATTATCGCCAGACTTTTCATTTAACTTGAAAAGATGATGTGATGTTTCCATCCTAATCTCCTCTTCCCTCTTAGGTAAGTCATTTGTAGGTGCTAAGTGACGGACATGACCCCCAACTTTCCAATTCGTGAGGGCTTTGCTCCTGCAGTTATTTTTACACTTCTTCTTCTCACATTCTCTCCCCTGACAGACAGACAATCCAGCTCTGTCAGCATCAAACCGGGCGAAAGTGACGGCTGTTACATGCTGCCTAAGAAGAAGAGCATCACAGGCAACTTCAGCAGCAAGTCGACGGTGGGCCGCGTGTGCAGCAGCAGTCCTACAGCCAACCTGGTGGCCAAGAAGCGCGTGATCCGCATGCTCCTGGTCATCGTCTTCCTCTTCTTCCTGTGCTGGACCCCCGTCTTCGTGGTCAACGCGTGGCAGGCTTTCGACCAGCGCTCGGCCTACCGCCTCACCGGCGCTCCCATCTCCTTCATCCACCTGCTGTCCTACACCTCGGCCTGCGTCAACCCCATCATTTACTGCTTCATGAACAAGCGCTTCCGCAAGGGCATGCTGGCCACGTTCACCTGCTGCGGAGGGAGAAGTAAGGAGAGCGGCAGCTCGGGGAAGCCAGCCGGAATCAGAATGACTAAAGGGGACGTGGGCAGATCAAGAGCAGGGCCGAAGACCACTGAGCTGAACGGCCACACGCTGCCAAGCGGAGTCAGCATACGCTTCACCTACACCGGCATCCGTGCGTCAGCCTGGAGTGAGCTGACTTAAACTCTGATGCCTGAGAGGAAACACTTGAAGGGAATCTGCGGTGTGTTGTCTTAACCAGAAGCCCTCACAGTGCTTACAGGACTGGTTCACGAGCAGCTACATGCTCGGTTTGGAGTGTGGCGTGATGTGGGTACAAGTGGAGGAGAGGTGGTGTACATTCAGTCCTCCAACAGCAGATCAACATGGCCAGATGTTCTCTAAAGCTTCCAGCATCCAGGGTTGATGTCAGGTCAAATAGAGTCTGACATTGTTTACCTGATGTAAAATCTAAACCATAATCAACACCATAAATATAAAACTGTACATTATAGGATCAGTTCATCTAAATTACGAAACAAACCAATGACATCTGCTCCCATTAAACCCCGCCCACTCCATACTCATCATGTGACATGATCGAAAGCTCTTAGAGAAATTGAACTTGACCAGAATAGACCCCATGAAATTTTGGTGCAGATCCAGATAAAGAGGCAGATCCAGGAATTTTTTTTACCACTTTCTTTAATGTTGTTAATGTTAAGTCTTATTCTAGTTTTTAATGTAATTTTCCTAAATTTTCCAGGCAGCCGTTGATTTTTAAAAAATAGCATTGGAGAAACTGTCTTACATTTGGGGAAATTATTTATTCGCTTTCTTGTCCAAAGTTAGATAAAAGATCAATACCACGTGGCGCAGATGGCACAGTGGTTTAAGCACACGCCCCTTATGCAGAGACTGCAGTCCTCCTGCGGCGGCCTTGGGCTCAATTCCCGCCAACGGCCCCCTGCCACATGTCCACTCCCCCGCCCACCCCCAACCCCCAGTCTTTCTCCCCATTTCCTGTCCTTCCTGCAGTTGTCCTATCTAAATCAAGGTATAAAATTGCCCCCAAAAAATAACTTTAAAAAAAGGTAAACACCACATGAAGGTAGACCTGGAGGGCAGTTTGCGTAGCGATTAGCCAAAAGCAGCTTGCATTTCTGATTTTCAAATGTACAGCCACCACCACCACCCATATATACACATTGGATCTCATTTGTGTAATCCTTACTCAAACAGGAGTTCTAAAAACAATTTGTGTACTAATGCTCTATATGCTAAGCTAAGCTAATTGCCTCCCGGCCATCCTCAATAATCAACGCAGAGTGAAAGAAAATGTCAGGTTATTTCCTGTAACATTTGATGCGGTGGATTAATCAATTCATTCATCTTTCAGACATTATTGCAAACGAATAGCAGCCCGAAAGGAAAACACATTTTAGCAATCGTAAAATCAAAATAGTCTCCGGTAAACAGGAATGGGGCTAAAATAACACTAACTTTATTTCACACCTTCAAAGCAATCCCTCAGTGTACAAATACCTCTGCTCTTGTCCCTGACCCGCTGTGTGTGTGTGTGTGTGTGTGTGTGTGTGTGTGTGTGTGTCTGAGGGCGTTGTACTGTGTGTACTATGTGAACTTGAGAGAGGCCTTATCATTCTGTGAGACTTCAAACACCTGTCTCCTCCTCTTCAAAGAGTGAATTCCCAGCAGTACCCACCTGATTTCCACCGATTCATTCTAAAAATATAGCAGCGTCAATGTAGCAACCCTCACAGTTCATCATCGTTCACATTTTGTTTTCTTGTATCCATATATCGCAATGTTTATTGAAAGCCTTCGATGTTGTTGTGTAGATTCTCTTGCGTTTCGAGCGTTTTGTTTTACTGCATGATAATGTGCCCATTTTGACGGAAGTCCTATTAAAGCTGTGGACACATGATTGAATGTAATCCAAGTGATTTTACAGGAGGGTTTTTTTTAAATATTCATCTGAAAGTTGTTCTGAAAATGGTATGTTCTTTTGGTTACGCACAGACACACAACTAATGGCTGAGTATCCAACGTCTGGTTGACCATATAAAGAGCTGGAGGGCCCGGTGCTTGTGGCAGAAGAGCTTTGGAGCTTTTAACGGCTTTAATACATAAGAGTGGATCTTAAGGACAGAGGGCATTAGGGCCCAGACAAGTGGCAGAAAGAAAAGGGGGAATCTGCTGGGACTTCTTCCCAGGGATAAAAGCTCCATTTGGACTTAGATGCCCAAAGCCCTGCCAGTCTTCACCCTGCAGCCACTGGGAGATGAGAACCAGGGGGGGGGGGGATGAAACAGTTCGACAAACATGTTCTTTGCATAAAAACACACACAAGTCTTAATACTCTTTCAGCTAAAGTCATTGGATTTGAGTGTCAAAAACGAAAACACAACATAACATTTTATATCACTTTTTTATTTCTCGTTTTTATGCCAATATTGCAAGTTTTTTTCTCGTTTTTTTCTTCTTTTAATGACATACAGATTTGCGCATGACCTGGAGCTGCAATATGTACAAAAACAAACTAACATATGTTATCAAAAAACTGTCCCCTTTGTTTTGACGTTATTGCTAAATGTTACAAACGGCACAGGTTTCTACCATCAGCAACCCTTTGAGCACTGAGCATACTACCACAATGACACCTCTGCTTACCATTTACTAGAATAATACACAGATACAGCAAGAGTGGAAGGAGAAGAAGAAGAGGAGGAGGAGGAGGAGGAAATGACAAAAATAAAATAAAATAGTGATCCAACTGTAGCAAGGCTAAGCATAACAAGCTGCATGTTAAAAACAAAAAAAGAAAGGGGGGGAACTCCAAATGTACATAAACATGAGTGATAAAGAGTGAGGATGAAATGTGTGGGAGAGAAAGAAAGTTAGTGCAAACAGCCAAATAGTCTTATAGAAAAGTAAGGCTGAGTGCGACAGAGAAGGGCTCTACACTCCTTTTCTTATTTGTTTAAAGCTGCCTCTCACTCTGCCCCGTTTTGTTTAGCAGTGCATGAAAACTACATTATAAAAAAGACATTTGGCATATTAGAGGATACATACATTGTTCAGAGCTCATTATAAAAGAAATTTATTTTTTTTTAAACACAAGAAGAGCTGCTTTTGGAAGAGCAATACAAGTATGACCAGAAACACACAGAGAAAGAAACCGGTTAAGATATTTTGTGAAAGCACCGCTAATGAGATGATGCTTTTTTTCCCCTCTCAGAAAGTTCTGTCGCCAAACGTATTCAAAGAGCGTGTCACATTTTCAGACCAATTATATTCCTTTTATGTTATCAATTTATCATGTATTTCTCGCTCTCTCTCTTAAACTCCAGACCTTTTGAAGAGGAAAAAAAAACTGTAAACCAGCTCGGATTGTCAAGGCGACACATTTCTTTTGACAAAATAAAAAGAAATTAAAAAAAAAAGCATGCATCACCCCCTTTCAACAGTTTGAGCGAATGTGACAAAGCTGCTCCGATCGGACTCGTGTGAGGAGATGAAGAGGCGCCGGGGCTGGTTAGCCTAAAGAGGCGACATGTCAACAAAACCCCAAAATATCGCCACTTAAGGGGGTGTGTGATGCTAACGCGGAGGCTATGTTAAAAACTAGTAAACGCTTAGGGTAAAGATCTACAGTCAAAGATTTTGTGACCTCCATCCTGCAATGTAAAGGGTTCAAGTTCGCCCGCAGCTCGTCACACGGGTTCAGTGTAATGAAGCGCAAAAATATTTGGGTTTGGGTGCTACATCAGCGCTGCAGCACCGACTCCTCGGCAGTTCCAGGATAGACAGGAAGCGGCCTCTTTTAAAAAAATACACTCCCAGGCAAACCCAGGCAGCACGGGCAATAATGCACTTTTTTCTTGACATAAAACAAGGGGAGGATTTGTACCAATAATTTAAAAAAATATCAATATTACAATATAAAACATTTAACATTAATGACCGACAGGTGGGCGAGAGTGGTAAAGTGGGGGATAAAACTATTTTAAATTGACAGGCGGGTGTAAGAGAATCCTTTTTTCTTCCTATTCCAAGGGTTTGTAAGAAGAAGAAAAAAAGAGATACTTCATTAAGCAGACATTCACGTTACAGCATAATCGTTTTTTTCTTCTCCAGTTGTAACGTAATACTAAATTCCCAAGTATTGCCTTTTTTAATTTTCAGACATTTGGATCCTGGTGGAAGACAGAAAACCCTTGAATCCTCACTTTGAAATGGAGCGAGTCTGACTCAATATTCCATTACAGCGACTACATTTGACAGTCAGGCATCCACACACACACACACACACACACACATTTTGCTGGCTGGTGAACTAGTGCTCAGGCGGACAAAGACAATGAAATGACCTGTACAATATTGCTGTTATGTTTGGAAATGCACATCTTCGTTATTACACATTTAGAAGGCCGTTATGCTCCCAAAGAGAGACGAAGTCGTCGCCACGGAAACAGACGAGTGTAACTTCTTGATGTACACACGCTTGTTTCTGCAAAGGTAATAAAACACAGATTTTTCTTTAAAAAAAGAAAGAAAGAAAAAGAAGGCTGAAAAGAGCTTACAACGCTCGTGAGACATTGTACCAAAAGTGAAAAGGTGCCGGGCACCACATGAGAATAAAAAAGAAATAAAAATAAAAATGGCGTATTGTACTTGTACATCAAAAATGAAGGCCAGAGATCCTTCAGAAGGCTGCTTCGCATGACGACGTGGTTCTGGAGCCTCAGAACAGCCGAGCTCCTGTGATACAAAGCGAGGCATGAGCTTGTTTTGTTGTGCTATGCAAACGTTCTTCCCGGGTGAATAAACAGCAGATAAGAAAAAAAGTTCTTTTTCTCTCTTTTTTTTTTTTTGTAATCGAAGTTATCAGTAAGGCCACATCAAATTGAAAAGTGTCCGTCTTTTTTTTTTTTTTTCTTCCTTTTTTTTGGTGTTTTTTTTTTTTTTTGTTGGAGTTAAATGCCACCAGAACTACGACACACACTGGAAGACACCTCGTTGGGTGTTGAGAGACAAGTTTCACGACATCATGTGATACGTTGACAGTGACGAGTAAAGCAACAGATAACAGATACATGGTATTAGATATGTGACCGGTCTGACTGTGTACACAGTAAGAATATACAGTACTAAGGCTATCCTTTTTAAGTCAGTGACTACGCTTGTTACATTAGTTTGAAAATGACAAACTAACCTGTTTTCGTAACCATGGAAGTCTAGTTATTGATGTAAATCTGCAAATGTTGCTATGGCTCCATGTGACATGTACTGATGTGTATACTTTCAAAGGAGACATAGCGCACATAGAGTATTGCAGGCAAGGCAGAGGCGTTGCTTAAAGCTTTTCTTTTTAAAGACTTCATCAAAACCAATGATAAAACATAGGCCCTCTGAGGTTATTCCCAAATTTAAAATAAAAATTTTAAAAAAAAACTTTGTTATGTAAATAAACAACCCAGACTTCAGGCTTTTTTTCCCCAACAGAAGAAGAAAGAGTATCAAAAGAAGACAAAAAACAAATTCAATCCAAGGACTGAAAAAGCAGGTGTTTGAATTAAGGTCACAATAACATACAGATTGGGATTTTGGACCTCAAACAAAGCCCACGCTCAGAGGAAGAATAGAAACTATTTGGTAACAAAAGTGTACTATATGTTTAATACAAAAAAGGTATGGAGAAAAATGTACCTTTACTAAAGCTTATACATGATCCTTGGTCCATAAAAACTATGTTATCATCACGTTTTATGTGTGTCCCTCTGCATCCTCGCGTTCCCTCCAACAACAATACATCCAGCCCCCTTCAGGAAACGAACATAAAAGCAAAATAACACAAATAAAAGGAAATAATTACAAAATAAAGTAGTGGGAGGGGGTGTGGAGGGAGGGGGGGGGGGGGGGGGCGCAGAAAGTATACTTTCCTTTCAAGAGAATTTTTTTTTGTGCACTTTGGATGTATTGTTGTTGTGGTTTCCATTCTTGCAGCTGTAGCACGGTGCTGTTGCTGTGAGCCTGCAGGAACGTCACTCATTCCAAACACCAGAACTGGATAGACAGGTCCCTAAAGTAACCACAGGAGAGGGGGCGTGTCGAGGAGCCTATTTCGCGTATTCCCATTGGCAGAGAATGCGGTGATGTCGCTCCTCCTTCAAATTTCCCTTGTGGTCGCTCCTTTCTCACACCAATTTTTCAGCTTCTCAGTATCCAAATTTAACCGCAGCACTTCAGAATGAGTCAGTTTATCATTTCCCATAGTCTTTATATACCTTGTGGTACATTTGCTCTCAAGGCATATCGTATAGAGTGGCCCCCTGTGTGCGTTAGGAGACCACAGCTGCGGCGGCGGAGGATGAGGATGTGACTCCCGCGTTGGAGGTGCTGTTGGGGCCGTAGACGCCGGGGCCCGCCTCCTGGCTGTTGCTGCTGAGGAGGCTGGAGTTCCCGGACCTCAGGATGGCCCCGGCGGCGCTGCAGTGTGGCCGCGGCCCGGGCTCCGGCGTGTAAGTGAAGGTCAGTGTGGTGGAATAGATGATGCCGTCGTTCCTAACCAGCGTGACGGGCACCTGGACGGGCTGCCGCACCCAGCGCCAGCCCTCACGGAAGGCAGAGATGTCGGGCACCACGCACAGCATGCTCTCCGCACACCTGCAGCGTTTAATGGAGAGGACGCAACACAAAGCGTGATGTGGGAGTCATCAGATTGTGTCAGTGTGGTTTTACAACACCTCAGCAAGATTCAAACAACTTTCTGTACTATTTGGATTATCTTAGTATTTTTTTTCAAGCAAAGATACCAAACAGGCTCTAATTTGACCACTTTTTAAAAAAGAAAATGCACTTTTTTTAGTTTGAGTGAACTTGACAAAGCTGCACCTATCACTCACATGAAGAGATGAGGAGGAGCCAGGGCGTGGCTGTACCCACCTCTGAGGTCACAGAGATCAGGACCACTGCATTTTTTCAGAGGTGTATATAATAAAAGTGACAAAATAATTGCCTAAAAATAACTATAATATCATTGAATGCCAAAATCACCGCCATCCTCATATGATCTCCAGTGTCATTGCTTGTTTGTGTGTTTGGGTGTGTTTGGGTGTGGTTGGGTGTGTGTGTGTGTTTGGGTGTGTGTGTGTGTATTTGGGTGGGTGGATTGAAAAATCTTGTCCTCACTTCAACTCTTTTGCTCAACACGGTGGATCTCTGATTACGTTAACAAACCGCACGGGCAGCTGAATCCAGCGGGGCGTGACACAGATAACTAGAGAAGTTAACTAGTCGACTGCTGGTAGTTTAATGACATCCTTCACCGGATATCAGCTGACTAATAGCTCCTGTGTGGTCGGCGCTACGCTATACACGTTGAACAGGACGCCGGGAAAAGTCGACAAAACAATTTTCTCATTTTGAATCAAAAATCTTCAATTGTCACATGTGTGCGACAAATCCCTCCCTTTATTCCCTGCCTGTGCCTCTGCTGTCGCTGATGTTAAATGAACATCCAGGGAGGTCTCGCTGTGTCACTGGCAGCGGTCATCATGCTCTTCCACTGTCTTGGACTTTGTGGGTGGTACTCATAAACACATAAAAACCAATTGGTCCAATAAACTCCACATGAATGAGCTCAGTTTTGAAGCGATGGCATTTTACAAGGGTTAAAACACTGCAGTAACTTTGCTCTTAAAATGTTTTTGACTCACTTGTAGCACGGGTTTAAAGAAGAATGAGGGATGGATTATATGACCTGACTCACATGACACCAGATGAATCACTAAAAGCTGAGATGAGTATTAACTCCATGCATTAGGGCCATAGATCCATTAGGATCTGCAGCATTAAGCCTGACAAAGAGCATTTTGAAAGCTTTTATTAATTCAAATTACACTTAAAAGCCTATCATTTTTTATGTCTGTATGATCCCTAATAAATCCTCAGTTTAGCTCTAATGGACAATTTGTATGCTAATGGTAAAAGAAGACAATTTCTAGTTAGTCTGATTCAGACAATGGATCTCATTCTGGATAAGGAATGGAAAGAGGCCTTCAAGTATCCTGGGAAATTACAGTGTGCATTAAAAAGGGAGGGGGAAAAACAAAAGAACATGGTGAACTTATGCAAATGAAAACAATACAAGAGCAAAGATGTACCTGTACATGGTCTCAGCCTCGACATCTCCAAACCAGACCCGCAAATTTGGAGTGAAGTTCTGTCCTGTCAGCTCCAACATGGCAACATCACCACCACCATTTAGCTGCACACAAAGGAGACCATTTATATGATGAATCAGGTCAGGGATGTGGTCTATAATAGTGTGTAAATGCTGAAATCTGTGTGGTCTCTTCGGTGTGTACCTGTAAGCTCTCTACCACAGGCACGGGGGTGACAGGGGAGTGGACAGGGCCCATGCCCTCGTAGAAAGTGTATTCAGCCTTGTCTGTGCTGATGATTGTCCAGGAGGCGCCGTCGTTGATCATCTCCTTGTTGGGTTCCTTTGGGCATGGAGTGGCCTGGCAGAAGAAGGGGAAGAAGAGGAAACATAACCTTAAATCAACATGGTGGAGGTACGTGGGATGATATAGCAATAATCTTCAATCATCTGTAAACAGTGTAAGAGGAGATCTGAGGGTGACGTGACCTCAGCCCTGGACTGATGTGCCACAAGAGAGGGCGGCTGTTGGTTTTGTAGTGAGTCACTAACTTGAAACTGGATGATCCTTTCTTGGGAAAGGCACAGGTACATGCGCTCCGTGTCCTTCAGGTAGAACGCACACTTGTGGAGCTGAGAAACGGGGTCGTCGGCATCCAGCAGCGCCGTCTGTTTGTCCACCTTACGGATGATCTGAAACGGAAAGGGAGAGAAGAAAAAGAGAGAGAGAGAGAGAGAGAGAGAGAGAGAGAGAGAGATTAGGCAACTGGAAGGTCTTTATGATTATGTCTTTAAGGTTTTAAGTAAGGAAACGTCTCAGATACCACTGTCATATCTGTTAATTAAAAGCTAAGAGGTTGTTAGCTTAGCTTAGCTTTAATACTGAAAACAGAGGGGAAACATTTAGCCTGACATCCACGACTGACATCAGTAAAAACTCATGAATCTGCTCCGATCATTCCAATCTCAAATGAACAGTTTCTTTGTACCAGTCTGGGAAGGGCCATGCCAGTGACGGAGCAAACCAGCTTGACTGTCTGGCCGTAGTGGATGTAACCATCTCTCACAGTGAACTCCTCTCCTTCTGACTCCTCGTCATCCACTGAAAACACAGAGGACGAAAGAAGAAGTCAGCCACCAATGAACCGAAACGCTTTCTAAACACACAAACCAACATTCAAGCAATCAATATCAAGACATGACAACAAAGTGACAAATTACCAAACCACACTGAGGCTAAACCTACGTATAATTTAACGATTATACTTTCTACAGTGTTTGTGTAGCGACAGCAGCTCGCGGTGACTTGGGCTTACACAGGTGGATGTAAAAGGCGCCCCACTGCTGGGAGCTGGCGTGAAAGTTGCCACCCTCCACATGTAGATAGCGTGTGCTGACTGTTTGGGACCGTAATCGGTTGAAGAGCGCCACCTTGGTCCCTGATGCGATACACACTGTGTAAAAACAGAAACGCAGACAAGGAGGTTACACGGCGACACGAACTGTGTTGCTGACGGGCCAGCTGTGTTAACGGTGTGATTAGATGTAGGTAACATTTTAACAGCTACTGCCAGAGGAAAGACTTCAGTGGCAAAACAATCCGAATCATAAGCACAAACTTACAGTCGGCGTTTTTCAAAGACTGCTTCTTCTTGGAGGGCTTGGAGATGACTTTGATCCTCTTGCTGAGGAAGACACCGATGTCAGCGCTGTTGCCGTAGAACATCTTGACAGACAACATGAAGTGCTTTCTCTTGTCAGAGTCGGATATGTACAAGGTTTTGGCTGTGCAATAGTTCTGCAGGACGTGAAGGAGGCGGGCAGAGGAAAGAAATCAGATCACGTTAGATCATATTTTCTGCTGCAGGGAAACTAATTCTGTGCAACTTGTCCTCAAAGAGGCATACAAATGAATACGCATGAATCTGTTGCATATTTCCCACACCTGTCATCTGAAAGAAATGGTTGAAATTCGTAACCTTCACATGCAGTGAAGGCAAATGAGAAATTCCTGTGTCATTACTGTAAAATGCCTGGAGCTAAGGTGTGCGGCTATGGCAGGTTGTGATGAGAAGCTGACTGGTTTTGTGTGAAGGTGAGTAACAAGGCTGATGCTGTGGGAGTTTTGTACCTTTCCCTCTAAGTTAAGCTGTTGCATTTCCTGGTCGCTGTTCCCGATGCCGATGAAGGCACACGGCTGCGACTCCTGCTCAGAGCAGCCGTCTCGCTCCATCTGTTCTTTCTTTTTCTTCCAGCCGCTGCCCATCAGGTAAACGCAGGGAGGAGGGCAGAAGAACCTGGGGACATGTGCACATATTTAGGAATTTTGGGACTCAAATCCTCTAAAACTTTCTGAAGATGCACCCTTTTGTATGTTTACAGATGCTTAAAGTACGTCTGTGACCCCTTTGTCTCTAAGCACTTTTACTGACAACATTTTTCACTGATTTTCTTCGATGAAACAGAAAACATCACGACATGGCTTTAAGATTAAGTTCCACAATATTTGTCCTAAAAAAGTTGGATGGATTTAAAAGAAATTGGTTTTGTTTTTTTTAAGGTACATTTCAAGGAAACAAGCATCAAGTGTAACACCTGTTTAAAAGGCACATTCTGGGACAATGTGCGTCTCAATTTCCACCAGAAGAGGGCAGACCTGTACTAAGATAAGACGGTCAGAAGTCTTTCTCAAAAGGCAGACATGTACAGCTGAACACAGTCTTTTCCTTACTGTTGAGCCTCATTTAGCAGATGTTAACACGAACAGTCCAGCATGCAACAGATCAGAAGAAGCGCACATAAAACAGAATTTCAGGGGGAAAAGGGGGTCACCGTTTTCCACTCTATGATTTCATACTTTTCCGTCTCCCTTTCCTTGAATTATTTCCCGCTGTGAAGCACAGAACTCCATTGAGAAAAGAAAAGAAAAAAAAAACTTTCAGCAAACGTGAAATCGGCTCCTCGCTGAAGCAGTGCACTTCGAATAAGTCCACGTGCGTCAGTGTGGAAGTGGAAAGCGACCTGTTTCGCAACAGCAGTGTCAGCCTCTGTGGGTGTTTGTCTACTTTCACCTCCTATGAAAGGCACGGACAGAAAGAGGCATCCAGAATAGAAGGAGACGGCACATTTGCATTCTCTTCGCGCCCACTTTTCTTGAGCTCCCCCTTGTTACGACACTGACAGAAGTAATCAGAGGTGTCAGACAGCTGTGTACAGCACGAGCACCGAGGAGGATTTGCAGGCCAAAGGATGTTGAAGCGCTGATATACACAACGAGGGAGAAATCTGACTTGTATATGTGACTGTAATACAGCAGAAATCCCCTCTGGGACTGGCAAAGCAGACTCATCAAAACACTTGTCTGTGATCCTGCTGCAGGGTTTATTGTTTATGGATCCTTGTTTATGGATTTATGGTTTTATCTGAACCACCTAAATGTAAGCCCTGCAGCTGCGTGTCAGTGAGCAACACACAAATCTTGAACCCATACGAGAACGCATGTGACAAGAGTTGCTTAACTGTTTCTTCTCACTGCCATTTGCATCACAAAGTGTCACTTTGACAAGACAGATGAGACAAATTATCAGAGGAATTCATCTCAGACTCGAACCCTTCCTCCTCCTCAAACCCCCCCCCCGTCTTTCAACTTCAGCTCTCCCTCTGAGGTGAGGATTCGGGCTGTAACAACCTGATTTACCAAGAGATAGGGGCCTGAGCGAGATTGCGAGCGGCAGTGGCAGCTCGGGCCAAGAGAACAGGCGGAGGATGGAGCTCTGAGGAGAGTTGCATAATGAGACAGAGGGTTTGCTGGAAGAAAAAGGGCTATAAAAAGGTTGCGAGTGAGAGGCTGAGAGGTAGAGAGGTAGAGAGGCGGAGCTGCAGGAAGGGTTTGAGGAAGAAAAGATGAGTTCAAGAGTTCAAGAGAGCACAAGGGGGACACAAAAAAAAAAAAAAGGGAAGAGGTTGCGAGAGCCAGCGATCATGCTGCACTCGCATGAGGCAAAGCAAGACATCTTAACCTCCGAGACACGTGTGCCTCTCGACTTTAAACCCACACGCCTAAACGCCTCGCTGTTTCAACTGGTGCTATCCCCCAGGAGCTGTTTATCTCCCCTACTCCCATCGCTCCCGACTCCCTTTCCTCCCATCTCTCCTCTGTGGCCTTCACCTGGACATGGCCTCTCACAGGAGGTCAACACTCGCTTCCTCCTCTGACCTCTGTTGATGTGGGAGGTCAGGAGTGTCAACATGCCAATGTTGCACAGAGGAAAGCTGGAATGTGCTTTTCATTCACTCCTTAGGCCTGAGATCCCCTTGAGTGACAGGTTACCCAACAATATATATATATATATATATATATATATATATATATATATATATATATATGTATGTATGTATGTATGTATGTATGTAGTGAAGGTGTTTACAAGGAGGACAATTTGAAATTAGCATACTTAGCAAAAGTTCCGTGTGTATGAAGGCTTCACAAACAATTCACAGTAAAAAGGTTGACACATTTACACAAATGACTTATTATATGGGGGGGGGAACAACTCACCTTTTCTCATTGCCGTAGGATTTCTGTGCAACTTTTGCGTGTAGGATCATGACAGTTTGGTCACCCCGCTCCTTCAGGTAATTCCTCATTGCTTCTCTGCACGGTGTGGAGAGGGAGAACGAAAAGAGTTCATTAGCAGGTCATTTTGTGATGCAGCAGATGAGGTGAAGTAACACAGAGTACGTTGAAACTCGATGCTGAAGTAGAGGGAGCCTCAAGGAGCGACGAGAATGTACAGAAACGCACATGCACACAAACAACACACTCGCAACGACCTCTGGAACGACCCAAGAGTCTGCGATCCAAAAAGCTGTGTTATCCCCCAGCTGGGTCCATTTGAGGTGGGGAGGGGGGGGGGGGGTCTGAAACGTTAATGACCGGCTCAGAGGGATAGTGAGGAGCCTGGGGAAGGAACACGGGGGGGGGGGTAGAAGGGAGAAGGGGAGACAAGGGGAAGCAGGGGTCGATGGGGGGGAAAAGAAAACACTAGAGCTGAAAAACAAAATCAACAGATCTGAGCTCACCAGCAAAGATTCCTCATTTTGTGTCAAAATGCTGCAAGGTCCACGCTCTAATGACGTCTGTCAACTCCAACAAACCTTCCCACCCCCCCGCCCCACACCTCCTTTACACAAACAAACCAAAATTCTACGAATATCTGGGAGACCTGCTGAGTTTGAAAGTGGGCCGAGAAGCGAAAGGTCAAAGATCAGGGACTGGGATGCACAATTGAGATGCATCACATGTATTGACATTGAGATACCATGACCCAATCAGCACACATGCGCAGATGTCAGTGACACCTGACACCCCAGGGTGCTCAGAGGGCTTCCTACTCACACTCACGAACACACACACACACACACACACACACACACACACACACACACACACACACACACACACACACACACACACACACACACACACACACACACACACACACACACACACACACACACACCACAGCTTTCCACTCTGCCACGTAATACTGGGCCACACGCTCGGGTTAGACAGGGCCTTTGTTATGAAAAGCAAGGGGGCCCCTGCACAGTGTGTGTCTGTGTTAGAGGGGGGTGCAGGAGGGGAGAGCTGGAGGAAGGCTGAAACGTTTTTTCCATTTAGATTGGGAAATTTTTTATTTCTCGCCTCACGGCAACACAAAATTACATTTTCCAAAAATACTGTTCACCAACAAGTGTGATTCTAAATAACAAGAGGTGCGATCCTACAATTCCAAACACATGAAGCCACTTAATTGATTCAAGGCGATCGGACATCGTTTACACGCCACATAGAGAAAAATTATTTCCTTTTGCAAAGGCAAGCCAGGAAAAAAAGGTGCAAAGAACATGAGGGAGACTCACAGCTCTGACTGATTACTGGGAGAAAACGCAGTCCAAACCTGCTGAGGTCAGGCCTTGGCTGCACCGGACACCTCTGATGATGTCTGTGACCCGCTCAACATAGCAGGAAGGGTGACATCACGGATAAAACATCCTACACACATGTGCAGACACATGCACTTTTACACACAGTCTGTATTAGCTTTGAAATTATTCATAAAACAGCAACTATGGCATTTTTGCCTTAGATAAGAGACAGGAAACACGGGGCCAGAGCAGTACGATATGTACAAATGTCATGGACCAAATTCAAACTGTGGACATTGTGGTTTTATGGTGGTGGTGGTTCTATTTGTGGTGCAGCACCTTTTTTTTTCTAAGCAAAAATGAGAACTTATTGCTCAGATTCAGTTCCAGATTTCCAAATATCAAGATTTCTTGATTTTGATTTTTCTTTTACTCATATGACAGTAAGCTGAATATTTGACAAACTGTCTAAAGCCCAAACAAGCAATATGAAAAAAACACACATGACTTTATAAGAATATGAACTGCACTTTTCTGATAAGTTATAGACCAAACAAGCTTGCCTTGATTAACAATAAACAATAAAAAAAAAAGAATTGCAGTTTTACTGGATATTAATTACATATTTCCATTCCATTTGTACTGCTAATATTCCCATTTCAACGCCACCTTGCAAACTCATAGTATTGCATCTTAAATCAAGACCTCCAAACTAATTAATGTCCTCCTTTACAGTGGCCAAGTCTGTCAATATAGAGTCAAAAACATTGCAGGGTAATTATTTATGACACCAGAATCTCACAGTGTTCGTTAGGCTTCTTGCGATAGGCCTGGCTTGTGGTTAACACTGTTTCACTGCTCACCGAAAACCATTCCAAACCACTGTGGCTAGGTTGGGGAGAGACCGTTCCGCCCCCCCCCCTGTCAAGACAGAAAGGCTTCACCAGAAGATTAAGCTTTCACTCACAGTCATTCTTAATGCATTGCCTTCTGCAATGCTGTCTTAAAAGCAGAGCCATCCATCCACCTCACAGCCGAATAACCCAAATAACCTCAGAGCAGACAACAAAGGTGCTCCAAGAATAGTACGAAACCAAATGTCAAGTTGTTCAAATGAACTCATCTTTGCAAACTTCATTCCACGTCAAGCATGCTAAATGCTGTAATGCTAAGCATTGTTCAAAACCAAATTTGATATTACATTCTGGAGGGGGAAAAGGAGGGTATAAAAACAAAAAAACACTAATATAAATAAAAAAGAGAGAGAGAGAATGACATTTAGAGTGGAAAAAACTATTTGACAGGTGGAAAAATTCAGAGTGAAATCAAGACTAATGGCATAAAAGGAAGGGGAAAAAATGACACATCCAATGTATAAAATTGGTGCAGTGTAGGCGAATAAATTGCGTGTCAAAATGACACGACAGTTTATTGAGAAATATGTAGGTGTAGCCAGTGTCACAGTGCTGTTTATGCACCATTTACAGCTACTGTTTGCTTGCATAGTAACTGGTTTTACAAAGTCTTTATGGATAGGACGGGTGTGGGGAAAGAATAGGAATAAATAATGAAATAGAAGATTCACAAGTTACTAATCCTTTCAAATAATTTTTAGGCAACAAAATGAAATAAATGATGAGGCTATCGTGGCATGAGAAGCTGCCTACGATTGATGGCTTTATTGTACTTGTTAGTAAAATAAAGATCGTGGCGTAACAAACCGCGGCAACATCCAGGACAAAGTGTGTGTGTGTGTGTGTGTGTGGGGGGGGGGGGGGGGGGTGTAAACTAAAAGTCATAACTGCAGGGATCAATGAGTCTGCAGGGGATGAAAGGGAAATCTGAGTAATCACTCCTCTCTTGCACATTCTGAAACAAACACATGTCAGATTAGGTCTCTTCCTGAGAGCTGAAAGGAAGCAGAAGTGAGAGCGACAGTGACCAGTACACAGCACAACTTCCTCTGCAAGGGTTGCATGCAGACAGACAAAAAAAAAAAAAAAAGTGTATAAATAAGTCCAGCTGCAAGATATATAGTTTCAGCACCGACGCCGCTCAGTGCGCATGCTCAGCAGTCACACGGGCAGGACGTGCGATGTCAAGTAAGATAAATTAACTCGAGTACTGCAGGAGGACTCTCATGATTCTCATTTTACATGACTTATCTACACCAGAAGTCTGACAGAACATAATTTACTCTCGAGTTTGCCGCTTTTGAGTGTTGGCTCTGCATGTCGTAGACGCCAATGTTGTTTTGGTCAGCGTAGGAGAGATATGGCAGATATATCCAGGGCATTGGATCACACTTTAACGTCTGAGTCACTGCAGCCAGGGCTTGTGGTAAAACATCGTTCGGTGTCCAGAGTAATTCAGCGGAAATTTTGTGTTTCCAAGTCAGTTCCTCAAAAGTTGCCAGTCAGAGTATCAATGACACGCAAGGCAAATAACCTCAAACACGCTATGCTATAAGTTGTTGTTTTTTCTACTAAAGGGAAACTCTCATGGTTCTCATGTCGCATGGATACAAGAGTCTGTCACGACATAGATGATGGTGATTTTGACGGCTCTTGGATACAGACTTTGAGCGACATGCAGACTCTGCATGCAAAGCAACTGCATCTCAGAGCTGCCAGTGTTTGGGGTTTTTTTTGTGTCGGTGGAGGAGAGACACACCGGCTTTACCTTGATGTTCTGTGTCACAGTATTCAGGTCATGGTACAATAGCTGTTTCTGGGGTCTGGTGTCAGGAGGAGGAATCATTTGATCGACGTGTGTATTTCTCAGTTGGAGTTTCTCCATAGTTGCAGAGCTGATTTTTGGGACATGCGGTGAAACTCGGAGCAGATATTTGAATTCTTTACTCTTATGGTTGGGAATTAGATTGGAACTGAACTGTTTTTGGGGTTGTGAGGGAAACAGTAGTGGCACCCTCAACACACTCATGCCAATACTGCTTTGCTTGCTCGTTTTAATACACCTACAGAAAGCAGAATGAAGTTGTGGTCTATTTTTTTTTTTTTTTTTGCAGTGCTGGTATTTAGTGACATATATTTCATTGCATCTTATTGGTTCCTTTGTTGTTTTGTTGGGTTCGATTGAGACATTTTATTTTCATTCTACACTTTTTAGTCAGGCTTGACTCAGACCGGCAGCCTTTTTCATTCAAGTGTCGAACCCACTAAAAGTTACATAATCATTTATTGTTTTCAAATAGAGTTTTTCAAGTCATCTGGTGAAAATTGAAAAAAAAGAAAAGAAAATTCGATCTCGTGCTGTACTAAGGATGCATTAAAAACACGCAAATACAAATGTCTCCAGAGGGATGTCCTATTTAATCAGTTTTCTTCAGACAGGAAGTGGTGTTAATGAGCATTTCAATCCTCACTGAACGCAAGCAAACAAAAACCACATCCGCATGCCATATAAAAAGTAGCACCCAGACAAGCAATAACAATGCAACTACGCAACTTAGCAAAAACAAAAGCATACTTTTTATCTGCAAGGCTGCAAGTTTAGTCACTGAGATCAACTGTTTACCTTAACTGACCAGACCTAATCGCACACTAATCACTTTAGCTATACTGTATATGCAAAACAGCACAACACAAGACCAAATAACCACAGAGAGAGAGAGAGAGTCACACAAAACACTGCACAGAAGCAAATGAGAGGATGAGATTCAATTTTTGATGCTATAAGGTATCGATTAAATGCAAGTTAGAGAGAGGAAAAGGAGGCGACGGATGAATGGAGTGAGGAGGGGAGGAAAATAGGAAAACGTTGACAAGTGAGACAAAAATGTGCCAGACAGGTTCTCAAAAAAGGCTCATATTCAACAGCAGGCACTACAGGGGGTCAGGCGTGTGTGTGTGTGTGTGTGTGTGTGTGTGTGTGTGTGTGTGTGTGTGTGTGTGTGTGTGTGTGTGTGTGTGTGTGTGTGTGTGTGTGTGTGTGTGTGTGTGTGTGTGTGTGTGTGTGTGTGTGTGTGTGTGTGTGTGTGAGGAGGGTTAAGCCAGGCTACAGATGCAGCAGAGCAGACAGGCATCTGTCCTCTACATCTGCCACAGCGTCTGCAGCAGAGCGGGGCTGTCACAGGACCCCCCCCCCCACGAACACACACGCTCCACCATGAGGGAGGGGGAGGCATACTAACACACACACACACACACACACACACACACACACTGTGAAATAGCTCAATTAAGATTGACCAGACTCCCAATTAGTGTACGCTCTTGTGAATCACAAAAGGTAGATTACACACATCCATGGTGTCAGGCTTGAGATAAGAGATTAGGAATCCTCCAGTTCAGGCAGGTCACAGTTCTTTTTTTTTATTATCTATTTTTGTGAATCTAGGAGAGGTGACCTATAGACGAGTGCCTGGTCAATTTCTGATGTTTGACCTCCAGGAGGACATTGTGAGCTTCGAAAACAGCTATAGGGTGTTGCCTCAAACGATAAGGCTAAGTTTGACTCGGCTCTGATGTTTTAGGACCAGAAAAACAACATGAAAACGAAGATCAGTCCATTCTGCACGGCGACAAAAGCATGTCTACAACATCAAAAGCCACAAATGTTCGTAATTTTCATTCAATGCGAGCTGAGTGGTAGGTTCAGCTGACAGTGAGGATATTCACTTGTGAATCAACTATATATACATTTTCCCACAAAATAAGATGGGGGGAAAAAATGGAGAGGAAAATGATTCCAGAACAAAATATTTTTTAAAAATGCAAGTGTGCAACTTAATTTAGCTGTGATGACAAAGAAGTAGAAAACTAAAAGGTGGCGAGTTTCCATCTGAGGGGACAGATTCTTATCCAGTGTGAATGTTCACGTGTCAGTTTGCGTGCATCTCTCTGGCTCTCAGATGGGTGTGCGTGTCTACGAATGTGTGTCACCAATTGCATTTCCAGTCTAGTAGCCTTCCTGACAGGGCGGCCCTGCAGGACCTGGAGAATTTAAGATGCCCTAAAAAGCCCCTGCAGGATGGTGCAGTGTTTTTAGCTGCATGTGGGGGGGATAAGTGGGCGTGAGTGAACGTGCAGACTTGAGGGGCACGGAGCCAGATGCAAAGAGACAAAACACAGAGAAGATGGCATCTTCATACACAAGGGTACAAACACACATTAACAATGTGTTTGAAGTATTTTGGCTGCTGGGTGGCAAAAGTGTCCATCATTTTTCTGGACATCTAAACCCCTGACAAATGGACTCTGGCAGCACATGAAGGAAGAGGTGAACACATCAAATAAATTTTTTTTTAAAAATGCTTGGCTGTTCAGGCTACGCAACCTTTCATTTTCCCCAATGACCGCCACGTGCTAAAGGCAAGCATACGCAGGTCACACACACACACACACAGGCGTACTCAACTGGCAAACAAGTGCATCATCCACACACAAATCACCAGAAGCAAACCACAACATCTATCATTGTTATGAATTCAGCCAAATGTTGCTCCAAATGACTTGGAACAAACATGAAGAGGAACAGGATGATCAAAAACTTGCAGCGCTGCTAGTCAAAGCTATGCAGAATGGAGTGCACAGTATATCACATACAGAGTGTGTGTAAAGTCTGCAAGGTGAAGGTGAAAAGGTGAATTATTATTATTATGATTTCTGCTTGTTTCTGCGAGGCACGGGGTTCACTTCAACAAAAGCATATTAAAGCAGGACTCTGGGGAAAAGCCGCTGAGATCCAACCAATCAACAGCTGAACACATATGTCATACAGCAGGGGTCAACAGATGACATCCGTCCATGTATATGTACGATCGGGCCAAAACTACACATGCGACGTTTGTTACTTTCAATTCAACTGTATTTGTTTAGAGCCACATCGCAACAAGCGCTTTTTCCAAAAAGAAAGTTTGGCATCTTAAAGCGCTGTTCTGGCAACAACATGCAGCCAAATCAGAATTATATTTAATCCCTGGCCATAGCAGCACTTTTAGAAATCACCACAGGCTCTCCAGTGACAATGATGCTTCAGATGCAACAAGCACATGTTTTGATGTGTTGCATGAATCCAATCAGATATCGTAATGTTTTTGATGGACCAACGGTATGAAAACTTGGGACACCTTTTTCCTATTATCTACATTTGCACACAATTCTGTGCTAATCTGATTATGTTTTTTAGTGCACACAAAATTCAGGACACTGTCAACAAATAACTGGTATTAATATGAAATTCATTTTTATTAGAGCATAAATAAGCTTGTAGTTTTTACCTATCTGGTAATAAACAGCTTCTGATAGATTCTGTCTTCATGAATGTGTAATTTGCACACAGAGGTTGACATACAAATACCACGACAACAAAATAAGGTCTTAAGGGGAGAGCGCCTGTGGAGGTATGTGTGGAGGTGTCTGTGTGTGGAGGTGTGTGTGGTGTGTGTGTGCACTCGCACTCACCTTGTTAGGCGCTGTGGCTGAGGGCGCTCACCGAACTTCCTGCGAAGACACAAAGTGAGAAGAAAACATGATTGGATGGCTATCAACCGCACACAAACACACACACACACAAAGAGTAAACATTGCATTACACAATACCTTTACACACACACACACACACACACACACACACACACACACACACACACACACACACACACACACACACACACACACACACACACACACACACACACACACACACACACACACACACACGCTTATCGCTGTGGCCTTGGCAGTGTGTAGTGGCAATAAGCTCAAAGAAAGCAAAGAGACAGCGTGTGTCTTTTTTCTTTTTTTTGCGCTTTCATGCCAACAACAGGCTTGTTATTGTAGAAGAACACACAATCAGTCATCAGAAAACATGTTTGGGGTTTGATTATTATAGTTCCTACTATTATCAACGATTTTCAGTACAAAATAAAAGCACAGTGACCTGCAAGTATTAGATGGCAACATGAGAGCTAAGAGGATGAGGAGGCTTTAAACTCCTAATACGTGTGGTGATGACAACCCCATTGTTTTACATATGGCATTAAATCCAGTAATTGTAGAACGCTAATAAAAATATAACATACTGAAAACAGTTTGCCTTCAGTCTTCGTGCGTGCAGATCTGAATCGTAAAACTAGAACAAGGGCGTTTGACATGATCATTTCCTGACACCGCTTCTAGTTCAATGTGAATAATAGCTGAAGGCGGCTTTCACTTGGCCCGAAGCATCGTGCAGGATTTTGAAAACGAAACGCGGGATGATAATTCACAGTGAGGTGCTGTAAATTATGCAAATTAAAAATGCGTCACGATGAATATTAAAAGCAGAAGTCACAGTGAAAAGCTGTTGAACTTAAGGTGAATTAAAACTTTTGGGTAAATATTACATGAGAATTTGTGAGACGTTTCCCTCCTGCCCAAAAAGACATTGGAGACACTAGAATTTAAGTGAAATTTTGACATATCCATACACCTCCGCTAACTATGTAGGTCATGACCTACAAATTCCGCCCGCTGGAATTTTGGATATGTTAGCAAAATGTGATTGCGTCAGCAAACTCTTCATAGACTGGATGTTAAAAGGAAACCGCGGCAACCATAAAAACGGCTGTAAACTTGTGACATATCACAGCTGAAGATGTCTATTTTCTGGTCAACTTCTTTTCTTTCTTTTTTTTTTGTTGGCGAAGCGTTGATGTGTGCAACCTGTTACAAGTAACACACTATTAACTGCACTTTTTGACATTTCCCTGAGTAATAACAGATCCAGACCACATGCAAATGCTAAAAAAAAAACATAAGGCAATTAAAAAAGGAGAGAAACCAGCACTTTCACCACTGCATGGAGCATAGACATAAAAATATATTTTTTTAATATGTAATTGCATATTCTAGTTTATTTGAACAAATGTAAACACATTTTCCTGTATCTCCCTCGGAGCTAAATTAATTTTTATTAAAATGCAAACATTTTATTAAAAAAAACAAAAAAAACAAGTGAAAACAATGACCTCAGTGCAAGAGCCTGACCAGAAAGAGTGAAAGGTAAAGAATGGAGAAGAAAAATTAACTTCCTTCTAAAGAGTTTCTTTCACCGGGAAGGGGGGGGCTGAACACCACACGCGTTTGTCATCAAGTCAATAAGTACAAGGCTCTCAGCTCAGTGCTCCCTTCAAATCAAATAATTACACTTTAATAGCCTCGTGCAGTCAAATTACAGTCTATGTCTTGGCAGATGGCAAGGCTGGATTCAAACGGTGCGAGTTCCACCTGGGAAGCTTTGTCACTGTGTCGGCCAGCCAGGTGACATCATCCATATAAAAAGCCAGGGCTCCAGCACGGTCAAATATTGTTTGCGATGAGAAAGACTGCAGCTAAATCAAAGATTGGGGGTGGCAAAAAAAAACAAAAAAAAGAAGAAGAAGAAAAAAAGAATTACTCTCAGAGACTCCAGAATATGTAGACTATTTGTTTTACAGAACAATTGGTCAGTGTTGGTGGACAGTGAATTAAACTTTCCGTTCAGTGTTCCCATACAGACAGAAGACCCCCCCCCCCGCCCCAGTTTTAAAAAAAAAAAAAAAAAAAAAAAAAAAAAAAAAATTTGCTTACTCCCACACACTTTTCTCTATTTCTCCGTTTGGTCAGAGATCATATTCATCAAGTCCAGCTCGCTTTACAGTCAGTTAGTTTGGTTTCATTTGTGAACTAAAAATGTCAGTGAACGGTTTGGAAACTTCAGTTCTTTTTTTCTTGTGCACAATGCACTGGAGTAACAGCAAGAACATTGTGCTATTTTCTGCTAAAAGACTCCGAGAATCGAATCGCGGTTCCAAGAATCAAAATCAGATTGAATTACAAGAATTGCAAATAACTTTATCAACTCCTTATCAATTCATCTACACTATTAATACTTTTTTTTTTTAGTTTGCAACAAAATGCCCACTATGAGTTTTCACAGACCAATGTTCCTTGTTTATTTTTGTTTACCATCTATGAGAATGATCGATCAAGCAATCGCTGCATCGAATCAGGGGATTCCCAAAGATATTCCTTTCATATCAAACACGATTATTACCGGGATCTAAAGGTGCATTATGAGAGTTTGTTTTGAATTAATGAGGCCAGAGTCCAGTCTCTAATTACATGCAAGATTCACTGCAGATATGCGAGCATAGATGCAACATTCACAAGCATCAGACTAATGTACACATAGCTTTATAGGAGGGTTAACATTGTAAATGTTCTTTTGTTGTTAGTCAGTTTACTTAATGATTGCTTGAAAGTGTTATCAGTACCTTAACGTTTACAGCAACTGTTCAGAGTTCAGGTTTTTACAATCTTTAAACAAAAAAACACACTCAACATTGACCCACCTACACCTGTGTACTGAGGCACTGCAGTCCCATGTGGCTTACGGCACATGGCAGGCATAAGAAGGATGTACATGCACCGAGCATGTGGAGGTGACTGTACAGAGGGGGGGGGGGTGTGTGTGTATGTGTCTAAATGAGGGGCACACAGTGTGTTAGTCAGATTGTCTCCTTGTGTAGGATATGGCAGCGTTGCATGCAGCTGATAAGCATGTCGATACGTCTTACATGCTATCAATCAACACACAGATTGTATGTCACTCAGTGGGTCGGGCATTTTGGCATACAGGGAGTGAAAAAATAAGTACGTAAACACAAATAGAGGGATGAAATTTTTTTTTAAAGATAGGGGAAAATAGGCAAAGAGGGGTTACGGGGCAGGAGAAAGTGAGAGAAGCTGATAGTCTTATTGGTGCAAGGGCCAGAAGGGGGGAGCGGAGGTGGAATAATTAGAATTATAAAGGAGGGCAATCAATAAGGTTCCCACAGCGAAACACTGATGCCTCAACTGGCTAATGGATTCCAGGCAGCTCTCTCCTCTCTCCCCTCTCCATACCGTTCTAAACCTCACCCCTTCCACTGCAAACAAGGAGCGATGAACTGATGGGGGGGGGGGGTGAGGTGAGATTAAAGGCGAGGCCAGAAGAAGTGGATGGTGTGTTGGGAAAGAGGGAGAATGGGATCTGTGCCTAGATGAACTGTGAGGATTTAGAGGTTGGATGCACAGAATGAGAAGGAGCGTGCAGGAAAAACCAATCGGTCAAGGCTGCATTTACTTTAAACTTTTCGAAACATCCATCACGAAAAGGCCGTTGGGATCCATCACGGGTGTATTTTTGAGACCTTGCATGTGCATGTTTTACAGCAAAACATGCATGGAAATTCACATTTCTAACCTCTACCATCTTCAAGTAATTTAAGGGGTTATATGAAACTATTGTGGACAGTAAGACCACTTTTATTGTGATGAGGCTATGCGTAAAATGAGAGCCGAAGGCGGTTTAAATGTGTTCTAAGAGTTCCGTGAAAAACCACGGTTTCGTATCGCCTCCGCAAACTCATTTTAACACACTGACTCGAGACACGAGCGCCGACAAGACAAGGGAGACCAAACGCAGGAAACCACAAAAGGTAGAGTTGCGAAGGCAAAGAAAGACATGCTGACTGATGCATCTGCAGTTGTTGTCTTTTTTTTTTAAGCTCAGTTTGACTCTTGAATACCATGCATAATGTCAAAGTTCAAGAAAGTTCAAGCACAGAATTCTGACTTCATTTCAAGAGTTATCTCGATCAAATCAAAATGACTCAAAGACTGGAAGCTAACACAAAGCTAAAAAATAAAAAAATAAAAAGTCCATGACAGCAAGATTTATTGTATTTTCCAACACTAAATGTCTTCATTTTTACATGTTTTCTCTATAATTTTACCTAACTTTCTTCTCTCATCTTAAACTCACACTGTGAAGCACTGAAGGCTTCATCTCTGCAAAACTGCAACATAAGCAGCTATTAAATACGTTTTCACGCCCCAAAATTCATCTTTTCCCTTTGCGCATGAGACCTTATGACATGTGCTGCAGCACTGAATACAAGCAACTGGGAGTATTGAAAGTGACTCTGCCTCCAACACAGGAACACACAGAAACTCTCATAAGACCCAGAGGTTAATGGAGGAAAAGGAGGCTCTGTGTTAAGAGGGGTTATCACTACTCTCCCTTCCCTCTTTCTCCCCCACTTCCTCACCTCCCTGCTTACTGTCACAGATTCCACTGGATACGAGGACGACAACAAACACTGCAGTCAAAACTGCAGCAGTGAGAAATCAAGCAATAAGATCGACGGCAATAAAAGTTAATGCGGCAGGAAAACATTAACATAAACACAGGCCTTATTTATCCATTTCAGTCTGCGGGATTTAAATGCGATTATGTGTTAAACAGACAAAAGAAAAAACAGCCAAAGAAAAACCTATGATCACATTTCATGTCCCCTAAAACATCCTATTTGTTTTCTCAGTCCAAATCACTTTATGTGTGTTTAGTAAAGGCCTAAATCAAACCAGCATAACACCACAAATAAAATAACTGGAAAGCTCTTGTGTCTAAAAGGTTTATTTCAGAAGTGTATGATGTGAAACTGTTGAACTGGCAGGACCTCTGCCACTAATCTAATTGTCTCTTTGCACTGGTTAAACTTCAACGCTGTTCTATACACTGCTGGTATGCTGGTATGTTTTCAAGGGTGCAAGGGGTCATAAAATTCATAGTACAGGTTGCATCACAGTTTTAAGTCATGGATTGGATCATTTATCAGCAATCCGTAAGGATCAAGTGAATTCAACATTTATAGTTCTCTTAAACAAAGCTTTCGAAGGGCCAAACCTCCGGTCCTGAACAAAAGGACTGTTACTGTTTTCAAATAATGAATGAGTTGCATTAATAGTGAGCATCAGCATTTTAGTGGTTACAGAAAAAGTACTGTAAAGAGCAGTTATAGAATGCACAACCGTTTTATTCTGCACTAATCCAATCCTCTGGTAGTTTACATGTCTGGAAAAACACTCAAACTCCCTTCCCATATTTCTCTCATGTCTTCCAGGGCTGTTTATTAACACTGAAATTGAGCCTTTTTTACTTTGGCAAAATCTTATTAGGAACCCGATAGGCCTATTAAACTGCTGGTAGCTTATTCTGGCATAGCTGCATGTGAATGGTGTGCCAAGGCCAGTGAAGTGGCATGAGAACAAACTGTTGTTCCCGTTTACAGTATGTGAGCCGGGGAATTGGACATTCTGACTCTTTGCTTTCGCTGGGAAGTGATGATGTCAGTAATGGCTTAACAGAGCCGTACTGATAATGTCTGCTGTACTCAATCCAAAAATACTCGCTATTGCTCGTCATGACACAAACTTCTGCAATCAGCTGGACCAAGATAAGGACAGCTAAAGCTAACGCTAGTGTCAGACAGTCAGAAAATCGAGAGATTATTAGGAATGATCTGATAAACAAACAAGCATTTGAATACGCAAAATAGACAAAACTGATTAATCGAGAAAGTACATGTCGGATTAATGAGGGTATTTTTAGTTGCAGGTCTAGTTTTAAATTGGTGGCATTGAATCTGACACATGCAGGTTTATTTATACTTAATAGGAGCTATTCAAGAACACGAATGATTTATGTCATGTGAACCATGCCTCTTTCAGCGAGACAACATTGACTTCTTTTTATTTTTTATCCCCTCACTGAATCAAAAAATACATTCTGTGCCACTACTCTTCACTCGAGGCAAAGGCAGGCTATGTGCCACAAGGTAAAGAAAAGATTATAAACTGTATTTATTTTCCATTGAATTTCATGGACTGTGCCTTCACTTTGCTTTTCTTTGCCCTTTGGCTCGCCTGGTTTGTGACTGACAGATCGAGGGTCCTCACTGAAATACAGCGAGCGTTTTTCCATTGGTAGAAAGTTTTTTAGAAACGGAAATATAAATCAGACGAGTCGAGCGTGGAAGTGACACACCCTCACTCCTGTCATGTCGCCCGTTTGTTTTGCCTCAGCGTATACATTAATCTGAGACAGTGAAGGGGTCGTCCTTCATGCTGTAAAGGCTTACAAAGCGTCGAAGATTTTCATTTTGATGCAGCTTTTGCAAACCGAGATCGTCAGCTTCTCTTTTGCGGTGATGGATTGGGTTCACTAATCGAATTGTTCTCTATGCTGTTTGGAACTAAATTGCATGAGAGCCATGGGAAAATTGATAAAGAAAAAGCTCCATCCTGCCAACAACAACATTGTGAGGGGAATTTAAAAAAAACAATATGTGGGCATTAAAATGTTAGGATTGAAATTGAATATTGCCATTCAGGAGATGCATATTAGTCCAAAATGTGATTGGAATAATGAGCAATTCCCAAGATCATTTCAGCATTTAATAAACTTCATTGGCAATTATCAACTTTGACAACTTAATTTCCAACAAAAACATATTGGCTGCTTTAGAGTACACACACTGATGCACACAAATATGCAGAGACTGACAATCAGGCTGACACGTCAATTTCTCAGAGGCTAAATACAAGAGCAGCCAGGGTGTGACAGACCATATTTCTGTTGTAGCTTATTAAAATCCAACAGCAGATACGACTGAAAGACAAAGGAAAACACTGAACCAAACCTCCTCCGAAGCCTCTGTCTACAGATAAATAAATAAATAAAAAGAGTAAGCATCTTTAAGAAGAAGAAGGAAAAAAAATCATTTCTCAAATCTGGACCACATGCTGGGATGAAAATCCAGTCTCTAGAAATCAGAAGGTTGTTGTCGCAATGAAACGGGAAGATTTTGGCCAGCAACGTGACAACCACATTTACAGTGTAGATAACAATTCTACTTCACAACAACAGATTCAAAACAATTAATTCATCTATATTGCACCAGACTTTGTTGACAAAAACAAATATTCTGACTCGTGTGCAGCAGCTTGTTTCGGATCAATTTTAAATCATAACTACCTCGAAGAAACTCTTTGCGTGCACTTAAAAATACAAACTGAAAATAAGAAGGCAGGATTTAATCCATTTTGAGCACAAAATCCTGCAGAAGGTATGCAGTTTTGACTGAATATCTGTCTGATCCATTATAATAAAAGCTTTGGTCCAAACAACTTGGCTCATATTTTCTAGAGGCTGCTTTATCCAAAAATGTGAAGGTCCTGCTTCACAGCTATTAAGTTGACAAGCTTAAATTATTCACACTTTATTAATTAAAGTTTAACTGCGAGAATATGACTCATAAAATAGACCTGTGGTTTACGTTTAGCTCATCATTGCGAATTAAATAAGACTAAGCCGAAGCTTTCATTGGTGAGTCACTTTTCAGGAGTCTCTTCCAGGTAAATATTCATTGCAAACATCTGCAAAGCACGGATGCATTGAATAAATGTATGGAGCATGTAGGGAAACTTGGAGGGAGGAGGGGTCTCTCATCATTCTCATCATTTGGCAGTTACTATCTAGAGCTATTATATATTATATAATATATAAATATATATATAAACACACGCCAACGGGGGGGGGGGTTGATCGAGGTGAGACCAGGCTGCAGTTCATACATGGATGTGTTTGACAGCTGTGACTGACAGTCATAACAGCACTGAGGGAGAAAAAAAAATACACCCCATCACCCGAAGGCTCAGAAAAGATCAGAATCCACACCCACCCATGTCCTCAGAACTGTGTGCCAGACATCTGAAGAGACATTGCACATATGCAAAAGTGCACAAACACGCAAACCGTTTTTTTTTGCTCTGTTGCTCAGGCATGTAATATAATGCTTCTTGAAAGAAAGAAAATTCAAACAGGTGAGAAGTTTTTGTGCGTCTCACAAACTTTTCTGTGGCAACACAACAGCAGGGACACAACAACATGGCCAGATTAATGTTATCAGACAATAAAATAATAAAATAATTAAAAAAATTCCCATAACAACCAAATACTGAAATGTCGCAAGCAACACAGACAACAATGGATACTTATTTTTTTTCTTTCTTTACTATTATTTTCGATCTTCAGTCACAATTGGGCTAGGTTTAAGCCAAAAAAACAACTGGATTAGGTTTAGGTTTACAACAAGATCATGCTTCAGGTTAACATAATAAGTCAATGTTGACTTTTGGTTTCACACGAAACATGAAGAGCAGTTTTCTGTTCGATGTCCTGAAGGCAAACTTCTTCCATGTGAGGTATATAAAACTGCCCATGGGTATATCTGCCATTGCTGGGGCGTGCAGAGCACTGTAGCGTGCAGAGCAGCATTGAACTGAATCCAGCATGCATGGCTCGTAGTCATGGTTTGACACTCATTAAGTTATTGAGGTGGGTTAATCATCATTGATGCTGTAATACGAGCTAAAATTCAGGGGTTTTTTGTGTGTGTGTGCTGGGTATTCGTAGCCTGTTTCTATATTTATTTTATTTCAAGCATCAGAAACAAAAGAAAATAACAATTATATATATATATATACACACACACACACAAAGGAGAATATATTCCTGAATGTATTCCACTATGCAAAACCTTCCTCTTCGTGCGAACTAGGAGACATTACACAGTGACAAGGAAATTAAGACACTGCAACACCACTGACGACTTAAGCATAGAAACTAGAGGCCTTGTTGCCATTATTAGAGATATAGTTGACAAAAAGCACAGAAGCTCCTCCTCTGACTGTAACACCAGCTGCATCAGGTACACGTCTTACATCTTGTTCTTACCTCAGGTTCACTAGAAATCTGTAAATCTGTGGTAAAGTGTATGAAAATGCAGAAATGCAGAAATGAATCCGTACAATAGATGATCTCTCATTGCTAAAGGCTCTTATCCAAATTACTGTGCAGTGACTACACTTTTCTATTTTGCTCAAGAATGCGTGCACACTCTGTGTTAGTAATACCATAAACCTGTTTGTGAAAAAATACTATCCACGCAACCGTATTTGGGAAGTTTAAATACTTTTCAGAGAAATGTTGGCAGCATTGTTGACACATTTGGCTGAACATTTTCCTGTTTTGTCTAAATTTCAGATGGAAAAACACACGGATCCATCTTTTGCAGACCTGGTGCTTCCCATGGGGGACCAAAACGCAACCCACAGACGCCAGACGCCATCATTCACATGCTCAAGGTCAAGGGTTAGGGGTGCGACCTCTGAGGTCAACTGGGAGGCAATGTGGTCATGCATGTGGATGCAGCCTGAAACAGGACAAAGATGAGTCTGCCCTTAAACACAGCTGATGTTACTCTTTTTTCTTTCTTTCTCTGACTCATAAAATAACTACTGCGTGTATATGGAGCTCAAACTGAGGTGAACGTGTTACCATGACCGTGACCTACTTACTGAGCAGATGAACACAGCTCCATCGAAATCCTCTCTCAGTATGAAACACTTATAATTTAGATATTGCAACAATCAAAAAAATGATACTTCATTATTACTTAATCATAGAGGCCACTTAAAGCATATTTGTTTTTTTTAGTTTGCTTTAAATGTACGTTTATAACTGTATGATAACATCTTATAAAATGTGCTGGATTTGTTGAGCATAGGCTTCAATCTACACCCAATTAAACCATTTTTCACGCATCTGTCTCAGTTGCACACCAGGGTGGGTCAGCTACACTCTGACACAGGCCCTGTGTGAATATGAGACCACATATCTGGCTGTGTGCTTACATGGCTTTACATTTACACATACATACAACACACGCAACACACACACACACACACACAGCGCTCCAGGACAGAGCACACAAACAGCAGTATGAGGGGAAAGAGGAGGGATGGGAAGAGGGATTAGGCCTATAAAAAGGTGTCTGGTTTCCCTGCCTGAGGGCTGATAGCAGATATCACAACTCCTCGGAGTGGCTGTACACCTCATTATCAACACCAAGCCCCCTCGCAGCTACCAGTGGGCTCCGTTAGCCATGGGCCCTCGGTGACACCAAATATATGAACGCTGCTCGCACCATAGCTGAAAACAAGAAGGCTGCCTACATAGTTTACTGGGGAAGGAATGGCAAATTTATTTACTGTCTTTTAAACTAAATCAATTTGTCCACAACTGTATTTAACTGTATCATCAGTCCCTGGAAGGTGATCCCAGATAAAAACACGTAGACACGGGCAGGAAGTCTAAGGAAAGAAAGGAGTTTGGAAACATAGAAAATGGTTTAAAGAAAAAGTAACAAAATCTATTGGGACACCATCAGGGTCTAAACTGCCATCGTTCCTCTCATTTGAAAAAGCCCTGCAGACGAGGCACACGCTCCTCATCTGCCACATGCTCCACCAGCTATATATTACTTGCCTTGCATTACTTGATTACATAACTTTACCAGGAGCCATGTGAAATAATTCATCCGATCAGCATAGCCATCTACTGGCCTGTTTGCTTGTCTATGAGGTTAAGTGAAGTTTGGGTATCAAATAAAATGTCATTATTTAAATAATGTTTCCTAAGATGACATGTTAATACCATGTAAGTGGTGCAGATATGCTCCTGCCCCATCAGCGTACTAGAGAAACAGGTGCTCGGGTGACATTTCCTCTCAGAACTCCAGAAGAATTATTTGAAGCATGAATCTGCAACTGTATAATTTACACTAGTTTAGCAAGTGGAGTAATTATTCAGTCCGGTGCAGGCTGGATGTTGATGTGTAAGAGAAGGAGAGAGCTGACAATCATCTACTGTACAGCTTTCAAAAACTGATATCCGTCTACAAGATTATTGATATTCGTCAGACATAATTAAAGCAAAGCAAAATTACAGGTTGGAGTTTCCTGGCTAACCTGCCATCAGGCTTATAAAGGATTTCTGAGTAGTGCCAACTCACGTCTTAACTTGTTGAAGTCCTGCCAAAATTTAGCACCATTTGAAAGACAAGTGCAGGCTGGAGTTGAGACGTCGTGCTCCTTGGTACAATTACCTGCACAAGCCATTGTTTTCTAAACTTTCAAGACAGGACAGAGCAAAATGGGTGGAAATAACATGTCCCCACCAAGCGAGTGCATGTGTGTGTTTGTGTGGATGCAGACTTAGTAAAATAAAATTGGAAAATCCAAGCCCGCTGGCTACACTTGCCCTGGAATCCGGGAGAAGAAAAAAAAATACCAGCATATTGACGTCACAGGCCTAACACACTGTTATTGTGCACAAGAAGCACAGACATCAGCCTTTTCTGTTGAACGCTTACTCTCACCTCTTCGGCTGCACCATGCCGTGCTGTGTGTGGCCGGCAGCGAGGGCATTACGCACACATCCTTCAAGCACATATTTAATCACCGAGAAGAAGAAAAAACTGTCGCAGCGAAGGCGGCCAAGTTTGGGCACTGAACTCGTATACTAAGTCGACCATGTACAAGTGTTTCTAAAGGGGATGAAGGCAAGAGGGGCGGTGAGATGCGTAAACAGGAAGAAAGGAGCTTTTGGCAGAAAGTCTAGAGACAGCGACCGAATCACCAGAGAGAGATGTGGCCTGGAGGCTCGCTGTGTGCTTGGCACCGAATGCCTGGCATGTGTTAGCGTGCATGCCAATAATCACAGCAGCCAGCTAGGAGAGGTGAGCGCAGAGTCACTACAAATATACTGTGGATCTATGGGAGTGTCCACAACTATCCATGTGGACAGGGAGGGGATAATGGTGCAAAGAAACAGGGAGATTAAAGGCTAACGTGCTGGTTGAATGTACTTAATGAATTTACTCAGTCTAAATGGGTATGACAACAATGGCAGCGGTTCTAATGCACAGGCAGGCCAAATATGTTCTACGTGGCAAAGAAATAAAGGCACACTGCATGATTGTGGTTCCGTGACTATTTTTGATAAATCATGTTTGCTCTCGATGCCCCCAGAAATACTGGACATACTCTGTTTTTTTCCTGATTGACATTAGGCAAAGACTATCTCAGTGAATGACTGTAGGCTGCTGGGTATGAGTGTGTATTTTAACAATCTATGGCAAAACTGCAAATTAAATTCATCTTTATTACTGTCCCACATGACTTGCTTGGTCATGCCCACGACTGCGAAGTAGCGTTCAAATCTCTTCCTTTTGAGGTGGTCGCGGCAAACTGCAGGCTAAAAATTAGCCGGAGTGCGTATGAATAGTTTCTATTCAACATTCCCACCCCCGCTGTTAATCCACTCTGGATGCCAACATAAAAATTGCAACGGGAGAAGGGCAAGATGAAACAACCAAAGAAAAGAAGTGAAGGACAATGTGATCCGAACCACAAACGGCCTTTAAGGAGATCTTTTGTCAGAGATGAACGTTAAATGTCGCAACGGCAGATAGAAGCAGAAGCAGAGAACTTAGTTGACTGAGTTAAATGACTACCGATGAGCTGTCCGACCCTCAAGGCTGACTGACTCCAGATGGCAGAGGTCTGTTAGCTGCCCTGAGACGCCCCGCTTGAGGCAGCATCAAGGGCAGGGCACACTAGTGCATATGTGTGTGCATGTGTGTGTGTGTGTGTGTGTATGTGTGGAGTTGGGTCGGTCAGATCAGTCTACACTTGCAAGTGCCTCCACGCACGCACGCGCACACGCACACACACACACGCACACACACACACACACACACACACACACACACACACACACACACACACACACACACACACACACACACACACACAGGGCACAAGCTCCATCTGTCTTTGACATGGGAGAGCTTAATGACAGAGGCAGAAAAGCCAAAGAAAAGGCCTCCTCGTTCTGTCTCTCTCACTCCCTCCCTTCATTTTCCTTCCCTCCTTCTCTCCCCCTCTTGACCACACTCTCCAACATCAATGCTCCATATGGAGTTCTCTGGACAGACTTTTTAAAACTTGTCTTTGCCTGGCACACAATCAATAAGACATCTTGACTTACACTCGCACACAAACTGTACACATTAACAAGTGTAATCTGGCACAGAGGCGGAGCGAGTACATACTCCATTACTTGTGCACATATAGTACAGTATGTCCCTCCACAAAATAATGAAATTTCCAGCGTGTGCTGTGGAGCCAACTTGCACACACACATCTCCGATGCTTGTTCTATCTTAAATGAAGTCTCCATTGTGAATCCTGCAGCACTCTAGCCCCCTTTTACACAGCCTGTTCAATGCAGGGCTGGTGCGCTTTTATTACGCCAGTAGTAAAAATGCAATGAAGGCGTAACGGGAGGGTCCGTGTTGTTCCGCCTCTGAGATGGCAGCGGGGGTAGTGACAGAGGCGGAATCGGACATTTGTGTCAAGACGGGGTGAAAAGGCAAAAGACGGGGTTTGTGACATTTTGGGGCTTGAATTAAGGAGCTGTTTACACAACATTTTTTGCATAAAACTGTAACCTTTTTTTTTTGCAGTTTGGCCTTTCGTTCACGCAACAGTCTTTTGGGGACCTGAAAACACAAACTTGTCAAACCAAGTTCCAGAGTGTAATTTTCGTTTTCGAGATTCGTTTTTAGCGCACAGGAAAAACTTCTCAATTTTTAGCGAAAACTGCCATGTCAACAAGTCCTATATAATGAAGCTGGTGAAGGTGGAGGAGATTTAGGTGGAGGTGCATTTTCATGCGAGAAGTCATGAGTGGGCTTGTTGTTCAGGCAGAACATTATTTGAGAGAACCAAGAAGAAAAAGAGTCATCATTACACCTCAGACCGGTTACACAGAGGATTCTCCTCAGATAACAAGTCACATTTTCAACTTAACCTGCAAGAAGCCAACCTCTTTCCGTGTCCTGCTCTTTCCATTTAGTATTTAAAGAGGAAATATCGAAGCTGTTGTGTAGAAATCAAAAGCCCTGCACAGGTATTTGGATTTAAAAAGCCAGCAATACTTGCACAAGACTTCAATAAATTCAACATGAGTTTTACTCTCTAATCTCGTCAGGGGTGCAGCTGAAACATGTCTGTGCACACAAAAAATGGAAGTGATCAGTTTGTGTTGGAATGAACGAGTACGTAATCAGGTCAATCCAATCACAACAGTGTTTAGTTTTAGGACAAATCAAACAGAAGTATCTGGTGGAAAAGCTCTTGAACCAACAAGCCCTGAACAGCTTGTGATTGCTTGTCTGCTCACACGCATTAGTAATGTAAAAAGATGGGAAGAGCAAGTCAAAGTCAGGTGGGCTGTTTTACGTTAACACAACCACAGGAGATTCAGAACAGACATTTTCAGAAGAGCACAAAGACATGCAGCGATGTGATCTTACAAAATTAGACATTCATGATAAAAAAAAAAACTGCACTGTAGGGACAAGTGATACTGCAGCAAAAGACCCTCATATAACGCCTGGGGTTTAGGTTTAGGACAGGTCATGTATTTGGGGGAAACTGTCAGTAAAGAGAAGAGAGGGGGATGAGGCAAGGGAGCCTTGAACCCTGAATGAACCAGCCTTTCCCTCTTTCCTTTCCCCCTTTCTCATTCCCTGCTGAGCTGATGACTAAATGCTGGACGATATGGAACCAAGGGGGAAGGTTTGTAAGTCCGATGGACCGCAGCAGAACTACTGCAGCGTCTGCTTTTGTGTAGAGGAGCCTAGAGTGAGGAGCAGGTAGCGGTTCTGGTAAAGGATACAATTATCACGGCTGTGTGCTGAGAGGCCTTTAGCCTGTGTTCAGACATGTGCACTGGTTGAACAATGGGCATTATCTCTATTATCTGACAAAATAATTAGTAGTTTCTGCCTTTGGCTGACTAATAATACAACCTGTATTTTACCCGTATTTTATGTGGTTAACTCTGGTATTAGAAGAGTCTTTATTCTTTGCTACTCATCAACATTTAGACCAGAAATATCAGAGCAGTCGGCGACATTGATGCTGGTGGGGTTTCAATGTTTGGGCAGGGAAGTGATCTTGTTGAAAGGTGGCCTTACTGCCACCTATGTCTGATCACACTCCACAGATCAGTTTCTGTATTTGGATCTTGATTAACCAAAGCTAACACCACAGAAGTCAATGACAACCTGAGCGCCCAGGTGTTTCAAGTCAAGCAGCCACTTGGATCATTTTTCTCTGGGTTTACAAAGTGGGAACTCTCCTCTCTCATAATATAACCCAAGGGTTGGCCTTGGAGCTACGTTCCTTTGATAAAGCATCACGGACTTATTCTGAACACCTAATGTGTCAAATAATACCACAAGGCTCTCAGTAACTATAAATAAATACATTTTTGTCAGGTAAATTTTAACATAAAAAGTTTCCTATATGAACATGCCTGGGTGCACAAACTAACTAACTAACAATTATTTTCATTAATGATTGATCTGTTTTCTCAATTAGTGGATTAATTATCTATAAAATGTCACATTACGGTGAGAAATGTCTGTCACTATTTCCCAGAGCCCAAGGTGTCCTAAAACAATTGCAAACCTAGACACATTTACATCAGTGAGTCCTAAGAAAATGAACAAATATTCACATTTAGGAGAGTCAGAACCAGTGAAGTTCGCCAATTTTGCTTAGAAAATTAGGATTTAACATATTAAGATGGTTGTAAAATAATGTTGTGTCAATGACATAAATTACTTTATTATCTTAGCTCGAATTGTCAATTATTTCTTGATCATAAAAATATGCTATAACATACACACTGAATCAGAACGTTGTCTTCAAATGTCTTGTTTTATCCAACAAATAGTCCAAAACCCAACGATAATCAGATAAAATAATACAAGACAGAAGAAGCAAATCCTCACACTCAGAAGCTGCACACAGAAAATCTAATGAGCGATTAGCTGCCGACTGACTAATCAAGTAAATTGCAACTCATTTCAGCTCCACAACAATGTGAATGCATCTTTCCAAAGTGTAGGCTTAACTGTTGCAAATGATGCACAGACCCTCTGGATGTCTATTAGCTCAGGCAGCCACTGTCTTGCCCTGCCCTTGCCTCAAAACAATCCAAAGGATCGACTGTGCTGTGACAAGAGAAAAAATAGAATTCCTGGCAGAAACAGAGAGCGAGGGGGAGAAAGAGAGAGGGAGAGAGGCAGAGAGGGACAGACATGACCTTTAGCCCACATACATGTGAGATGATCCTAAGCAAAGTAAACCAAATGTAGAAACTGTGACAAGCTTGTGTGTTTGTGCGTTTTGTAGACTGCCGTCTGGTTTCGGTGTCGTCGTGAGGAAAAAAAGTGGGTTGTTGCTACTGCTACATGTTCCTGTTCAACACATGTTTAACATGCTTCAATTAGAATAGTCTGCTCTCTTAATGAGATGTGAGACGAGATCTACTTTTACCACTTCTTAACCACACAGTCACACTAATTTGTCTTGACAATAGAATTATTTAAACAATAATAAAAGTGGGATATGTCTGATTCTTAGGGAGGGGGATAATAAACACTAGTTGAATGCTGGTAAATTATGACAAAGCCAAGTTCATTTGTCTACCAGACACTTTGGCGAGCTGGGGTTGAGGTTAGAATATTTGAGGTCCAGTTCTAATAAATCCGGCAGGGTGATAAATAAAGAAACTTTGCTGGTGAGTGACTTTTAAGGATAAACCAACAAATTAGATTCCTTCCATGAGCTCATGTGAAACCTCATGTACATTCTTCAGCAGTGCTTCCAAAATGATGGCAACGGTAAAGAACATCAAACTGTAGCCACAAGTGCAAGTTGATCAACCACAATGTGAACAATCTCTCTCGTCATGAAAAAGGAAAAAAAAAAGCATTGTTTCCTCAACCACAATCAATAGAGTGTTCCACAAAATGGCACACCATGTCTATTACTTCATTGTGATTCTCAGCAAAGGCCAAAACCTCCTGACGTCAACAGCCACTGGAATGCCACCAGGCGGATTCTTCAGTAAAACTCTCCAGCAGCCTAAGTTAAACAACCAGACAATGCAAAGAAACATTTGGAGATAACAAAGAGCCTTTCCTGGAATCCCAACCCCTATCTTTCTTTACCCTTTTCCTTGGAATATTTTCCTGACACTTGCTAACTCCTTTTTTTTTTGTGTCCTTCTTGCTCTTTCTCAACACCCCTTGCTCGCAGAGAGTTGGTGCCGGCTGCTCATCTCCCCCAGGGCTGCCATCACTTGTCTGTGCAAACACTGTGCCAGTGAAGATCCCTGGAGGCTGGCTTGCTGAAATCAGGAGCTGAAATATGGTGTTTGGCTTTAAATACATGCACAGATATGTGCTAAATATATCTATGGCTCCAAACTGGCTCCAAAATAAGTCAAATTGCTTGCATGACTACATAAATATTATACGGAAGTTAATATAAAATCTATTTGGTAAGGTTCTACGCAAATCTTAATTCCTTTACCTGCTCCGATTTGCCAAGTCTTACAGAAGTCAAAAGACAAGGTTGCAAAAATGTCTATTTAAAGGCAAAGCAATGTTTTCGTCATTTCAAACCATTTACCGACAGACAATGGGAGTGAGATACTGCTCTGTGGCTCTCAACAGATTGTATATAATACCACTAATTGTCCCAAGGCTACAACAACATTTCTGTCAGTAAGTTTTACTACAGACTGGCTTACTGCTTGCCACTCCCATGTTATCTAATTCGGCAATAGTGGCAACTGCCTTGGGAGGTGGCTTCGTTAGGGGATTTCCCAACAAGGGAGATCCTATGCATGTTTGCAACCTTTCTCTGTGTGTATATGAAGAGCGGGGCTGAACGTAGGCAACAGACAGACACTTCTGACAGCAGCAAGAGCCTTGAACAATCCTTGGTGACCCCTCAAATGAGAATAACAAAGCGACTATTTGGGCTAACAGAGGAAGAGAAAACAAGAGTGAATTCCTAAAAGCTGCAAAGAGTCACGCACACATGCATTCATAGACTCACAGGCTCGACAACTTCACAAACACCTGATCTCTACGACAAATGTCAGTCTCATGGACAGAAAGTTGTGGTTTGCTGTAGGATAACGTAGGTCAGCTTTTCAACACTTACTAATCTGCTGCAGTGAAGCGCAAACATGGTTCTCAAGATGGCTCAGAATGCACACTTTAAAAGCTTTATGTAAACAAGTGAAACAATAAATACAAAAAAACATGTCAAACCTCGTCTCTAAGCACAGATAAGAGCAGCATATCAAAGAACTTTGCCCTTGTGTGACGCTCCTGCTCCTTTGTAGGTGAAAGTAGGCCTTCTAATTTGACTAGTGATGAGTACAAACGACAAGATTTTTACCAATTTCATAGCATAAAATAAGAGTATGCTTTTTATTTGTAAGAAGTCATCCTGCTTCTATGCCTGCAAACAGGAGTGGCTGTTCATCTTCTCCTGCTTAATGGCAGGCGTTTACGGAGCATTAGCATCCTCTCTTAGGGTGTATAGGATCTATGGTTGGTTTAGTTTCTACATCAACACCATTTTTGTTCAGGTAGTTTACAGAGGCCACAAAAAGGGTGGAGAAATCTATGTGAACAGACCAACTGATAGGGCTGCTGGTTGCAGCTAATAAAGCTTTTCTCTTTAAGCCGGGCTCTCGGCTGAATTGTCCTGGGAGATTAGAGCAGCATATTCTCATTTTATACAATGTATCAGAGGCCTGGCATGCATCCTCTATTAAAAGACTTGGAAATACGGATTCCCCTCAGTCATCACAAAGGAGAAAAACATTAAGAAGAACAAGAGACAGAGGAGAACAAACACACAAGTGTCAATGGAGTTTATCCTACTTTACATTCAATTTTAGCTTCCCTAACATTGGAGGTGGGTAAGATTTGCTCGCAGAAGCTGACTGAAAACAAACCGGAGTCAGACAGAGGGAATTGGTCCATGTTTTCACAATGAAACATCCTGAATGTGGAGGGACAGCAGGGGCAAAACCTGCTGACACGGTAGAAACCACCATTAACCTTGGTGAAGCTGTAATCGTTACAAACAGTAAAGGAACAGGGAAGGGAGAACACTGGAGGAGTCGGTGGATAGGTATATACTTCAAGCGCATGTCGCAGTTGTTGTTGTTAGCTTTCTATCTCTCCTGTCTTAGCTAAGCAGCAAAGCCAATGCCAACAACAACAGCAGCAAGAGGACTTGGGCCTCTATCGAAAATGACACCAGGGCTGTTTTCAAAACCACACCAGCTTTAGATTTACATCTGAATATTCTGTCCCATCCTTGTTCAAGCAAACAAGAAGCAAGAAAATGCCAGAGAGAAAAACCTGGAGAGAAAATGGGAAATATGAGCTCACACTAATGCATTCCAAGTCTTTCACAAGTAAATAAAAGTCCCCTTGTCGTGGCATTGTAGGAGAAATACAAACCTTTTATCAGCCCCATGGGAAATAAGGTAACGCAAGCCCCTCAAAACATCACTCAGCTCCATCATCAAATAGACAGTACTCCGGGAGCACATCGCAATGCCTTCAAAATTTTTGAGTAATGCTGCTAACAGACAAACAAATAGACAAACCAATGCCGGCAAAAACATTACCTCTGTGGCGGCGGTAGTCATAAAGGGAACCACTTGCTATGAATAAGCAGGGTGAAAGTAAAATTACTGGGACATAATAATGGTATATCTGGATTGTGCATGTGGCTGAGGACCAAGAAAGGGGAGTACCAAGCTGGCAACTATCCAGGCCAAATTACTCAAAAATGTACATTTCTATCCCCTGGGGTCTCTCCTTGTGGTTGTTTCCCCGAGGACAGACAGACACAAACAAGCAGAGAAGGGAAACAAGAGAATGAAGACAGTCAGTCAATTAGGGCATGTGGCGCTTTGAGAGGCCCATCATCATTCGACTAAACAAGTTGAATCTGAACCCTGGATGAAACTATAGGCTTTGGGGGATATTTCAACCATGTGAAGTAATGGATATGCATGAACTTCCAAAACAATAGGCTACTGTAAGCATGAGAATAAATCCCCCTTAAGATATCTGGCAGTGGCACATTTGCTTTGGTACTTTTTCTGTGACTTCAGTACCGCTCCCCCTGGCTTGTACCCCCCCCCCCCATCCGCACACACTTTGAAGATTTTCACAGCTCTGGGTGGATATAGGAAAGCTTTGGAGGCTGCAGGACACCGAGGTGATGCACAGATCAGGTAGCTTGTATCATCTCTGTCGTTAACCTATCCATCAGTGCTGCAGCTAAGGCAGTCGAGTGTGTGTGTGTGTGTGTGTGTGTGTGTGTGTGTGGTGGTGGTGGGGGACATGGGGCTGCTACTTTGAGGGGGGGGCCTTTTAACTCTAGCCCAAGCCTTTGCCACCATAAAGGTCAGCGCTTCAACATCTGCTGCTCTCTATGAACCTCTCCTTTCATAAAGGGAAGCAGGGAAGACGAGAGGACCCCGGGGAATGGATGCACGTGCACACACACACATACATACATACACACATACATACACACATATAATTATGTCTAGGTACACTCACTCTCTTCCACACACACACACCCACTTGATCACCTTTAACACAGTCGCGGAGCTCTAACCCAACACTCATTCACTCACTAACAAATACAAGACCACAAGGTTTGCGCCTCAAAGACAGACTCAGTGGTATCATTACACTAGCACAGAGACGCTTGGCTTTTAGCCTGAAAGACTCTATCGTTCTTCTTTTTTTGGCAGATGGATGGAGGGGGGAGAGCTAAATGGAATCCCATCCCCGAGGGGCACAGTAAAGGCAGAGCAGTGTTGAAATAGGTGATTCATGCTTTTATCATCCCAGGTGAACAGTACTGCTCTTTCAGCTATCAGTTCATCAGTTACTCTGAAAGGGAGGAGGAAAAATTAATAAAGCAACAGTCGTTTTTCACTCTTTTTTTTGCCGATCACCTATCTGAAGGAAGGCGATGAGGGGAGCCAATCTATGTTACTATAGCAACCTGTAACGTTATGAGTGAGGCGATGCTATAGTAGGGTAGGAACAGGGTTTCACTTACAAAAGTTGTCACCTAGAGTTGACAGATTGGCTGGCAGAAAAACCTAATCTGAAAATCGATGAATTTTTGAGACACGTTTCAAGATTATGACATGTTTATATTTTATGTTTTTCTATTGTACAATATCTTCGTAAAAAGATTTTTAGATTGGCCTATGACAAAACTGTCAAATTGTTAAGTGACACTGAAGTCAGTGAAAGCTACTACAGTACTTTTAATTCAGACAGAATCACACTACCAAAAATTCCATGTACTACAGGAGAGCCACAATACAATTTGAAAGACCATGATTGTGAAGTCCCTCCTTGTATAAAACCAGAACCATTCAAATAGTACACAGGCGCATGAGGCTGTGATCGGGCTCTGTGATGCCTCCAACCATTACTGTGAACATGGCCTGCCATTGGCTAAAGAGACCCCCTTATGGCACTTTAATTTTCCGGTAAATCTCTCTCATGCAAGCACATATCCACCCCATCTTCCTCTCAAACACCGACCCCCACTCTCTCTCCCCACCCACAGAAAAACACACAGCCAAACAAGCATGAATCTGGAGATATCATCTGGACAGGTGGCCAGCCACGCAGACCTGACCCGCCTGCCCTCTAGCTTGCTCCCTCCCTCCCTCCTCTGTCTACTCCCCCTAAACCCCCCGCAACTGAAATCAGCTCAGGTCTGCTGGAAAGCCCCAAATGAACATGCACAGCATCCACCCCCCCCCCCCCCCCCCCCACCCCACCCCCACCAACATACACACACCTTCAACAAGCCCAGCAAATGTCTGTCACCCACTGAGCTATCTGAAAGGATTATAGCTTCAAGAGTGCAAAAATAGGTTTGTGTCTAGCTAATGTGCAGGCACATAATTTTAATCGGGGTTTGCTAAACGACTGACAATAGCAGTAAATGCATTGGATCACTGGTACATAAGCAGGTCCTGGCAAGAGCCTATTTACATAAAATAATACGGTCAAATTACTGATGATGCAATTAACAAAACAAGGCTTTTCTAGGAAATACATGCATGACATTCTCAAACTATGCATACAATAGACAGCTTTAAAATGCTAACAGAGACAGTTTTCCCATTAACATCCTTCACTGATATACTTATTATAGATACACTAGCAATTACTGAACATGCACCAAGCCTAAGGAAGTCTGAATTTTAGAAAATGCATCTTCTCATTACGTCAAATTAAAATTATAATCAAATAAGTGCTTAAAGACATTAAGTTTAAGCTGCTGTTTCTCCTATATTTTGAGCTCATCAAGGGATAACAATTTCAAAAAAATCTAACTTATCATCAACAGACAACACATTAGAAACTAAATCAAATGTTGGGGCTAACTGTAATATGTGGATAATTTTCAATACGAGGATATAAAGACATAACTCCATAACATCTAGTGTTAGGATTGGGTTTTCATTAGAAATCTCCTTACAGTTCATACGCTCATCGCCATGTAACTAACGTAGTAACTTAGCCTACTATGTTCTGGCAGTGTTGTCTGCTTAAAATAGGTTGAGGTTGTAAAAGTACACTTCGCTGTGTGTGGCAGCTATGAGCTTAAATATTTACTACCAGAAATATGCATGCAGTCAACATTGCAAGAACACAACCAAAGAGGATGCCTTGCTCACAAAAGCCACAACGTGTTTCAGTCAGATATCGCTAGCCAACGTCCATTATCGGACAGCTAGCTGTATTAAGTCCTTAATTCAAATCGTAAACATTGTAGCCGGATAATCGCTGGGCGCGTTTCGAAAACAACCAAAGGACCAGCAATTATACAATTACTTTCAGTCGGGAATAAGGAGACGGCATATCAGCGTTAAATTTTCAAAACCATGCCTCAGTGGTTGTGTTTAGCTCGATGGCTAGCCTGCTAGCTAAGAGCTCGCCGTTGTCTGGCAAAAGGGACCACCGAGGGTGAAGTAGCTGAGGCTAGCTCACAAAACACTGCAGCAACAGTCAGCTCAGGCAAGTAACTGCTCAAAGAAAAAAACACTCGCACGCAAACACATTGAGGGAAAGAAATTACTTCAATCGGCAACCCCAGTAGCCAGAACACTGTGGTGCACCCAAGCTACAGCACATTTATTAAAATTAAGCTGTTTAGTGACAATAAGTTGTGTTCTCCTCAACTCCGCTCCCCACCACCAGCCCCGAATTTTAGACTCACCCTGTCACAACAGGCGCCATCTTCCACAAACTCTCACCAAAACTCCAATACTCGCGATATCCTTTTCTCTCCCACAACCCAACAATCCGCCGAGACAACAGAAGCAGACTGGAGGTGTAGGGACGAGGGAGACGGAGAGAAAGGGGGTGGGTGAGGAAGACAGAGAAAAGGGGAGGCGGCGGATAGCGGCAACAGAGAGAGAGAGAGAGTGAGAGAAAAGGGCAGACGCCACAACAACAGGCGTGGGAAACTTCGGAGATCACGCGAGGATTGGAAAACTCTCACAATAGGCGAGCACAGAGGGAACGTCCCGTATCGCGAGATTTGCGCGAAGTGGAGTAGTTGTTTATCTTGTGGCGCTGAAATACTATTCCCACGTGTTTACCGTGTAATAAATTACAGCGCCAATGGGAATGAGGAAAAACGGTAGTGAAGAGCGCCTTGGTTTTCCCGGACTCACATTTATGTTATAGTATTCATCCTGTTCCCTCATAGTGTCTCTGCAGAATTCACCATTAAAAGCTGCTTGTAATATAATATTCTTATTTCATAATTTTTCCCACAAGTGAAACAAGCAGGATGGGTGATGAGACTGCAAGGACACACTGGCTTTAAAGAAGAGAAGGCATTAATGGATGGTTTCTGCACGCCACATTTACAATTCCCTTGGGTAACATTGCAGTTCCTGTTTAGAATGTGGAAACAATGGTGTGAACACATGTGAATGGGCCATACAGGGCAGATTAGTGCATTGCCATCACATTGGGGAGCCCCATGACCACCCTCATCACAACCCAAACCTCAGCTAAAGTACAAGGGAGGCTATTATTTAGAACGATCATGCTTGGAAATGTGGCATGGGATTTATTAGCCCTTCTGTTTTTGAGTGCCTCAGTTTCTCCTCCAGCCAGATTGCATTTCCAAAAATATGCATGTGAGTGTGTGTGTGTGTGTGTGTTATATCTTCCCCACCACAAACTCGTTAGGTCATTCTTGTTTATTTGGGAGGGGGTCAGAAAGCCGTAAACCTTCATGTAGGTCTGTGTGTTGTTATCTCCAAAGCCTTAATTTAAATATGCTTGGCATGTTTGTTCACCTTACCTCTTGTGGGAGTTACAAGATAAAAGTGATTACTTCTGAGGCTACATTGATGGCAAGTCAATGCTCCCATTTGTTAGATGTTGTCTTATCTGCCTGGGGCTGTTTTATATGGAAAAAGTGCCCGTTGGCTGGATAAAAAAGACCATAAAAGACGAATACAAAGTGAAGAGTTGGCAGAGTTGCCACAATGTTGGAATGCATTGAATATTTTAAGCTATTTAAGTTTAGTTGTTTTCTTGAAATGTGTGGGCGTGACTGGGAAAGAGTTTTGGGAAATATGCTCAATCAATTTCTTGCTGAGAGACCAGAAACAGAGTCTTTCATTTTTAAACTTTGGTTTTTGTGCTACGGAAGAGGGTTAGGGGCCCTTGAAAATGTTGTTTTTAAAGTCAGAATTCTGAGAATAAAGTCAGAAGTCTAAAAAAAAATGTTTTGTTTTTAATAGCGGGGGGGGGGAGTTAGAATTCTGACTTTATTCTCAAAATCCTGACTTTATTCTCAGAATTCTGACATCTAAGTCAGAAGTCTAAAAAAAGAATTTCACGTGACCCTAATCCTCTTCCATATTGTGTAGATTTAACAATGTCAAAAGCATTTTTGGGGGGGGGGGTGAACTTTAGAGGTGGATTTTGTTACCTTTGGACAGAGAATATAAACTGTTTCCCCACTTTCTCTTTTTATGCTAAGCTAGGCTAATTGGTGCCTGATTCCTACTCACCGTACACAGAGAGAGGTATCAATCTTCTCATCTAACTCTCAGCAAGAAAGCTTATACTACACAAATATCAAACTGTTTCTGGATATGAATCAAGAATAAATTAAGCGATTAAAATGCTTAAACTAATATTTATATTGACCTTTAAATGCACCAGACTGTGAAAAGTAGCACATGATTTGCAATCCCCTCCAATGTAAACTGCAGAAATCTACACATTTCAGATTTTTCAGAAGCATAATTTATTTTTATGGAGCTTCACTGTTCTGCCAGAAGGAACGAGGGAGGAAAAATGGGTAGAGAAAAAGAGTTTGCAGGGATGAGGTTTTGCATGAGAGTGTGCCTGGCCCGCGGCCCGCACTATGAAGACACTGGGACGAGGACCTCATCCTGCCCTCAACCATTTTTCCTTTCCCTCTCTTTTTTATGGTCGGCAGAGAACCTCCAGTTACACTCAGACTTGAATGGGGGAGCATAAAGTTTCCTCAAATGTTTTACAGCTGAACACAGTAAAAAAAAAAAGAAAGAGAGAGAGTAAACGGAGAGACGGCACAAGTGCAAGAGCTTCACAGAGAAAATGGGGGTGAAATAGAGAAAGACAAGAAGCTCCTTTTGAGTATATGTTAACTTTATCATTTTATTTGTTGGCTGTTGTAAAACATACAATATGCTTTAAAGACCACTCACACACATACTTTAAGGTAAGGGTTTTTTTATGCTCTTCTTATGCCTTGAAAGATAATTTTTCTCATTTCCTAAATATATATTCAGTAACCAGACAAAACGCACATTTTAAATGCTTTTATTTAAATCATTTAGCTGCTAAAGTGAGTTTGTACAAAAGTCTCCGTCTTCCCCCAGGTCCTATTCTCTCATTAGGAGTAAAACCATTTATTTCAATTGAGACACAGCCAATTCCAGCAGTTGTGACTAAGTCATAAGCCTCAGGTCTATAAATCCACTCACTTGACTGCTTAAGCTCATGGCTCAGAAGGAAAGAGAGATTTAGATAGAAAGATTCTGGTCCCCCTGTGGAAACACTACTCACCAATAGATCATCCCATCCGTGTTATCTCAATTTAAATTTGGCCTCAACTACGTGTGTCAATTTTTCAAATGCATTTGTCCTCCAGCACACGTATTTTGCTCATAAAAATGTTACAGGGTCACCAGATGAAGCAACTTTGTGATTGGTGCTGCACAGATCGACCGTTAAGTCTCGTAATCCTTTCTATTGAGTGCTCAGCTGAAATTGTGAAATTAACAAGTTTCGATCCACAGTCCAGGAAACTTTCACACCCAGCTTATCAAGCTAAGCTGATGCACGACCAACATTTATTATAAAGATATAGGGGGAAATCAGGGCGAGGGAGTAGGCGAGCCAATTAAGGAAGTGCAGTTTAAGTTTCATGATTAACTGCTCTTTGACTCATTTGATTCAAGCAGAGGGTGGGTATACTTCCTGAAATGAGTAGATGCACAAGCACAGTCAATGCGAGAACCAGAGACAGACAGAGAAAGTCGGGTCAAGAGACACTGGGTCAAATGTCAGACTGGCGAGCAGGCATGACAAGCTGATGATGCTGACGTGAAGAATCCTGCTCACATGAACTGCAGCAAACAGTTTTTCAAACCGAGCAGCGATTTCATGATATCATAGTCCCTCGGTGAATATCAAGAGATTAAAAGTCACAAATTAATCAAGTCTGGCTTGAGTGAGTCCAAATTTACAGCAGAGGGAAGGGCGTCCCTGCCTGTCCATCCATCCGTTAAGTCCATCTGTGTTGCTCTCCAGCTGCACGGGAAAACCCAGGGGTGGGCGAGGGCAGGCGATTTGACAACTAAACGACTATCAGTCCAGGAGGGGCACGCCCTGACTCCCCTCTTGCCCTCTGCTCAAATCCTCCCACCTTTATCACGACTGTCATACAGTTAGGTTCCAAAGACAACCACAGAGCCAAACAGAAAGAAATGACAGAGCGATAAGTTCGCAGACTGTCAAGGGAACTAAAGCCTGTTTTTCAAGCCGACTCTTTTTGAAAGAGAAGGGAATCAGAAGCATGAGGAAAGAGACATTTCCACTTTCCTGGACCTGTACAGTTCACCGTGAGTTCAAGCTGCCAAAAGCATGTGGGGTGAGAACTGCTCAGGCACGCCATGTGGCAGCTCTGACATAGCCTGAAGATGACAGTGGAAAATAAGCAAAGAGATATGACTGATTTATAGCATAGTGGCTCTGTAGAGTCTACAGAAACAGAATCCAAACTGTTTATGGCTTCAATGCAAGCCTTTACAATCTGTCCAGTTTGTCTGATAACTGATACAACCCCAATTCATAATCAAGAGTAATCAGTGCTCTAGTTCTAGTCTTTCATACTGTGGTAATAGGGCTTGATTATGGGCTTTCACACACACGACATAAATCCATTTGTACAATGGATTTATCAGCAGAAACAACAAGAGCAAAAACAGAAACCATCGTGTCTCTTTTATTACCCGAGTTGAGATGTCAGCTCTGCAGCCACAACACTTTTCAGATCGTCCTGCTGAGGATTGTTCGCAGCACATTTTAACCTCATTCTCACAAGAGGAATGTCTATTCATAAAAGATTTTTATGAGTGCCCGTCTGTTTCTGTATCTTGACGCCATCTCTTTTGCCTCAGGGCTTGGTTTTAAAAAGAGCAAAGTTAATAACAAATCCTAAAAATATATCGAATGCATTGTGTTATGGAAAGCATAGAAATCAGCTTGTTGCCTTTAATTACACTGTACTTGTATGTCCCACATTTGTGGACGTTCAGCGATATATTTTGATTTTACCTACATAGAACTAATTGTATAGCATTTTATCAGAGGTGAATGATATCTGCAGGTCTATGGATGCACTGAAAATACAATATAAGAGTTTGTTTGTTTTGAAAGACGGCGCCAGGGACCGATGAGCAACATGAAATCAAAGCTATCTTAGGCCGTCTTGACGTGTAGGTGTTGACAGATAGACCGTTTATAGATGATGTATCTGTTTATGTATGTAAAGGGAGCACAAATGGGCCTTAACTGTGAGTGACATCTACATTTCACTTCGGACCAGCCCAGAACAAAGTCTCCTCTTGACCCCTTCAGTACGTCCACGACTCCAAAGCCTGATCTATGACAGTAATATAAGAGGTGGAGGCTGCAAGAATCCTGTAACCCCAACACAAGTTATTTTGTTTGTTGTCAGGATGTGGTTGAAACATCATCTCCTGGGCCTTAAGATTTGGTATCGTGGTCGAGAAGGCCGGGGGGCAATGTCCCGGAAAAAAAGAGCAAATAGTCCTCCAAAATTCAAACCCTTCGGAGACTAATCAGGAACAGGGTCAAAATGTCATAACAATGGAACCTTCCAACAAAAGTAAAGCTCTCCACTTTGTGGAAACCCTCCTGGGATATTCACATCCAGTAAACTAAGAGCATAACTCGTTTAGCTTGGCCTGCCGCCCTCGTCAGAGAGACTTCTAAAGCAAAAGCTTGGTGAGGCCTCATAGCAGACTGAATACTGAATGTTAATATTTTTTTAACAACAGCCAGTGACAGGCTGCATTATATCATGACAAAATGATTGATGGACAGTGATTAGTGGGTACAAAGTAGTTTGGTCAGCTCAACCCAAACCCAAAGATATTAATTTTTGCGTCCTCAGGACATCTCAGATGAATTGCCTCAGAGCAACAAGAAAGAATAATTGCTCCTGCGATTATAAAACTAATACTCATGTAAGTTTGCTCTCATTTTTCCTGCAGCTCGTGCACTTATGAACTTGTAAAACATGATATATTGTATATTTATATTAGTTTTTTTAATAAATTCCGGCCTGCTTTTGCAATTGTTTAGGAGATAGTGTTTAGATAGAAAGCTTCACTTTGGTAACCGCAACATATTTGGCTGTTGGGGGTTTGGAGGGAACAGGCCTCCAAGTGAACCTCTAAAACCTTGACCTTAACCTCTTAAACACCCACACACTCCCTCTCTCCACACACACACACAGACAAACATACAAAAACGCAGACACACACTAGCAAACATTTTGCGCCTACCTCATCTGCAAAAATAAGGAAAATTGTCTCTGACACACAAGAGGGGAAGAGGCGATACAGTGCAAGATACACACATGCGCAACACCCACTCTCCAGCCAAGTGACTGCTCCGCTGAGTCCATGAACCTCTGCGCCCTCCTCCCCTCCGCCTCCGATGGAGGCAGAGAAGGCGGGGGCCTTGCAGCAGGAAGAGGACTGGTGATTAGGATGGGGGCGGGGGGGGGGGGGGGGGGGGGGGGGTGAACATACCCCTGACCCTCTGTCCCATTCTTGGCAGCCACCCCGCCGCTCCAGGAGAGTCAGAGGGAGAGAGAGGGAGGCTCTGCAAATATTTGCGACGGACCCACACCCACAGATTAGATAGTGGACATCCACGGTCATGACTCCATGGATGGCAAAGTCGGGCAGATATTCAGTTGGTCCTCCATTTTGAGTGAAAATAACTCCTGGATGGATTATCATGAAATGTAGGACAGACAGTCATGTTCCCCTCCGTTATGATACTAACTTTGATGATCCCCTGATGTTTGTCCTATAATTTATTTTATGACCAAAACCTGTAAAACTAACAACATTCCCATCAGCCTCAGCGATCCTTTGTCCGTACTGTTCAGGGGCTTTTCTAGAAAAAGCTTTTGTTAATCTGAGGTGAAAATAGATCATTTTGAGGATGCCTGCAGGGGGAAATTATTATTATTAAATTACATTATTGCTTTTGTTTTAATGAAGACTGCATGTATTTAATAGCATAATGTATGGCATTGAAGGCTAAAATGGCATTTTGGTCAAAGAAATAGCGCCGAAAGTCAGAGAGTGCAGCGCCCCTGTTACCCTGTGAACAAGAAAAAAGTTGATTTTCACTGATTTAAAAAAAAAAAAGTTTTGTGAGCATGTGCACCAGAAAGTCAAGATTCTCAAAAATGCATCACATGACACGACACTCGACAAAAAAAAACATCCACACTCCAATGTGAGACTACGATTTTTAAAATCATCGACTTCGGGGAGCATTTGCATCAACTTTCTTTAGTCTTGGAAGACCTCAACAGATGAAAACAGACTTTTTTCAGATTTATCTCCATTTATGGGAGCGAAATGGAGAAATTGGGCTGAGCCAGCAACACTGTATATGAGCGAATGAGTGAGGCCGGATACGAGAACAAGTGAGTGAGTGAAGAGAAGAAATAGTGTGAACAGACGGGTGAGGAAACGGGGTGGCAGGCATTCAGCGGGGGAGCTTTAGAAACGCAGGTGCCTTAATTGTCCTCTGATAAAGCCTCGGCGAGTGGGCAAACCTGTGAATGAGTGTCTGGTAAAAAGAAGGATGAATGAGGCGCACGTGAATAAATGAATGAGTGAATGAATGAGCAAACAAGTGCCTGGAAGATAAGCACTCTGTGGTGAAGCTGGAGGAGAGTGTGGATGTAGTGGGGGACCAGAGAAGGGGGGGGGAGTCGGCAAGTAATGTGATTTAGGGAAGGTTTAAAAAAAAGAAGCAGAGGAAGAAGAGGGTGGAGGTACAAGTTAAAAAAGGAGAGAAACAGAGAGAGATGGCGAAGGAGTGACAGGATGAAGGTGGGTAAGAGGGAGAGATGGGGAGAGGGATGGGAGGGGGTTGCAAAAATTAGGATAGAAGTGGGGCGAGGGGGTGAGGTGAGGGGAGTTTTTCAGCAGGCCCGTCTCAGACAATGTGACATGGCACACGCTATTAATTCTGGCTCAGCGGAGAGACACGGCCTCGCCATCTGCTCAGGGTCAGGGGCGTTTGAAGGGGTCGGCGTCACATACACCCCCCCACACCACCAACCTACACACACACACACACACACACACACACACACACACACACACACACACACACACACACACACACACACACACACACATATACAGACACAGAGACACCCACCCTCCCTTCCGTCCTCGCCTGGCAGACACCCGGTCAGGCCCGCGTGCATTTTCCATAAAACAATTGCGAGGCAACCTGCTCCCGTGTCGGGTGGGTGGGGTTAAGAGGCGAGTGGAGCGGCGGCTAGCTTCTCTTAACAATGGCCTGTCAGATGAAAAGGCCCTTGGTGAACTTGATATACATTACAAAAGAGCCACACCATGGTAGGCCCTGGGCTCGGCCTCGGCGACCTGCGGTTGAATTTGAGCTTGGCGTTCATTTGCTTGTTTGCATTTTGCACCCCACTCCCCCCCCCCCACAACTCCAACCCAACCCCACCTCCCTCCTCTTCACCCCATACACACACACACACACACACACACACATGCGCGTGGCAGGCAGGTTGGATGGCGGAGGTGGTTTTCACCTTTAAATGCAGTATAATTGCTATTCCTCTTAGTGCTGAAATGATTGGTTGATTAAAAAGATTTAGTTTCATAAAAGATTCATAAAGAGCAACTTTGTCAACTGATCAGTTATTCATCATTTATTCCCTAGTTTAGAATATGAGAATGTCTTGCCTTTTTCTCTTCCAAATCATTACCTCCACCAAGGAGGTACTAAATTTTGGAGTGGATCCTGATAAAAAGGGTGGAATCAGGATTTTTGTTTTCACAATCTTTAATTTTGATTAGGCTTTAATTAAATTAAAGGGGACTGTTTGGGTTTTTTTCTTACATTTTCAATTTCTTTCAATTTCACATGCTTAATAATTTCAAATCATGCCATACTAAATGTATTGATTAATCATATTAACCCCATAGAACATTGCAGTGTTAAGCAGAATGGTTCTATTTGCTACAGAGACGCTTCTGTTCCCTAAGAAAGCCCTTGCGTGCAAGACATGGCAAAGCTACAAGAATTGGGGTCCCTAATTCCGCTGGTACTTAAAGTTGGGATTAGCACTAAAACAAGAGAAGATCAGACGGCTGGAAGAGGTATCGCTGTGTCAACACATCACTTCCTCTCCTCTTTTCCCTTCAAACATCCCTTCGTCGTTTAATCTATGCATCCATCTATGTCTCATTGCATGGCTTTTATTCTGAGCCAAAAAGAAAACGTCTTGATTTCTCTGACCTCCTCATGGTGTTTGTGTTCATTAACCAGGGACATAAATGGGTGAGGAGTTTAAATCTGCGCTACCCCCCTCGAGCTAAATCCTTTAATCTGCTCTCGGACACGTCTGGAGGGCAAAACAAACAAATAGGATCCCTCTTGTCTTCCTCCTGCCTTCTACTGCCAAGTCCACACACACATGCAGAATCCCTCCACCAGCCCCCCCTGAGCCCCATCACAGTGCATGACATCACTGGGGGGAGAGGGTGACATGAACCCTCTCAAGGTTAATGAGGTGAGGTTGTGACCGCAGGGTTGGGGATTCAAATCACGATGGCGTGCATCTTGGAAAAGTCCTCACAAGTCTTACCGTTTACTAAATGAGGCAGGACAACATAACTTAACGTGACTCTAGTTTTTAGCTAGTAACTGCGGTGCTAAAAGTTAAGAGCGTAGCGCTACGTCTTCTGCCTCGCTAAATTATATCATCTCATCTTGTAATGAAAATCAATACCATGCTAGTGTTTTGGTTGGTCGCGCAAAGCATTTGTCAAAGTTGATCACTTACTTTCGATATTTTGCTAATTTTCTCTTAATGACAAGGTTTAAGGTTTAGGTTCCTGGTTTAAGAATTACCTCGCTGAACGATCTCATATTGGATTTGTCAAGAAATATACCACTAGTTCCTGCCATCTAGAGGGTCATAAACAGAACCGTTTGCTGATCTGAAGCCTATATTGCCAAACAACTATAAATCAAAATGTGACCAGGGGTAGGGAAGCATTGTTGTTTGGGTTAAAATGACTGCTTTGCTAACATTAGCAGAGCTCTTGTCATCATGGTGACAGTAATAGACATATAGTCACAGTTTGGGAACAATTGCAATGATGCTTTAAAAATAACTGAATATTGGTTTGAAAAGGGACACCAACAGTGGTGGCTTGTATTCGAATCAGATGTTTTGACCTATCCATCCGCCGTGACGTGTCTGTGTCTGCTGTTTCATGCCTTTGATAGCTCATAGCTTGGACAATTGATTAACTAACAGCAGTACGGGACTGTCGGTGTTCAGTCAGACTAGAAAGGCGCTGTATAAGTTCAGTCCATTTACCATTTCCATTTATGTCTCTATCTGGAGGGTCCAGAATTCAAAACTAATTATTTATTTATACAGATTTAAGAAATGCCCCGTAGACTAATCCTGGACAATGGTTAGATCTGGGTGTAGTGTGGATCTTTAAGGTTAGATTGGCCCTTCTCCAATATTATGTTGAAAATGTATTCAACACAGGTTTGATATCCCTTTTCATGATTCTGTCCTTATCTTTTATTGCAAATTTCTATATTTTAATGTTTGCCTAGATGTTGCTTTTATGGCCCTGTGTGCATAGGGCATCCAAGCAGAACAAACAGAAGCTTGTTAGACGTCTTTACTTGTGCACACATGCTCGTAAATGTGTGTCAGGTGGTCTGAATGAGGCTTACTGGCCATTAAATCGAAAGTGTGTGGGGGAGTTTTTTTTTTTTGGCCAGGGGTTAAAGTTGAAAGGTCAAGAGATCAGTGTGAGTCAGTGTCATGAACAGCAGCTGGTACATCAGCTGAGCATCTCGGCTAGAAAAGAGGAACGTGGAGAAAAGGCAGACAGACAGAAAGTGGTGCATAAAGGTTAAGAGAGAAATGGTCTATAACGTAACGGCTACAGAAAAAGTTAGATGTTGGTCGTAGGTGGAGCCACAACACCGCTGGGCCATCAGAAAATGTGAATCTATATATATAAAGCCTCACCCTCTCTGTCCCTTTCTCCTGCCTACAAACCAGCATTATTACCTTTAAATAAATCCTTCTTCCTGTCTTTTCCTCCTTTCTCTTTTTATTTCTGTTCATTTTTAGCCTCTTCCTGCCTATGCTGCGGGTTACCTCTGACTCCTGACTGGGTGGGAGCTGCGATGGGCCAAAACAGTGATGTCACTGCTGTTATTTTCAATAGAGGTGAGCTCACTGGTTGAAACCACAGACGAGCTGGCATCCAAGTGTCAGGGAACAAGTGGCCGAGGTTGCCATTGGCCTGGTGCTGGTCTTCATTTGCATTACATCTGGGGAAAGGATCTGGGACAGACTGTGGTAGCGCTAAATATTTCTATCTATCATTTGATCTATTACACTTCTCCCTTGCACTCTAAGGAGGCATAAATCAGCAAGGAGCCATTACAAGGTGGGGACACAAGGATGAAGAAAAAGAAATACACTAAAAAATGCAAAACCAATACTGCAGCAGACTAGAATAAATACAGATTTTCACATTCAGAGCAGATATGACGGCATGGAGGCAAGCAGCCACTCGCTATTGACCATGACATGGAAAGAGTGACACAGCAGTGCAAGAACTGCCAGAGGGCTGATAAAGAACCAACTGCTCCTCCTATGATTCCAGTATAAAATCATTGCTATATCAGTTCTTCATGAGATGGATGCTACAGTAGAAAAAAAAACACTTTAAATTTGTGATAAACATGCACAATAAGGGCCGGTATTTGTAGTCTGTTGTAGAAAATTTCCACAAATAGTTTAACATCATAATATGTCACAATATTTCTAGTTCAGTTACAACAAATTGTGGTGGAAAAGGCTTTTTCGGCTATACTAGATGCTAAAGGATTGTATAAAATGTATTGAACCCCCATTATATGTTAGGTTATTAGCAAATTATACTATTTATCAGCTGTTTGCAACAGCTCAACAGATTTTAAGTTGTTGTTTTTTCCAAATTCAACACAAAATGATTCAACTCCCTGAGTAGCATCCCTCATAAGAGAGGAAAAAACACTGTGCCAACGTTCATAGACTTACATTAGCGGTAGAGACCGAATGTTTTTTCTGTTAAGGCCTAAATTGACACCAGGGCTCCATGCCCCAAGTCCAAGACGTTCACCACTGCTGAAGCAAGAGCATAAGAAAAGTCCTCTCCAGTAAGCTCAAAACCATCTAGATAAGACACAGAAGTTTTGGGATGCTGTTCTGTGGAGCCATGAAACCAAACTGGAAACTTTTGGGGCCTCTGGACCAGCGGTATGTCTGGAGGAGGAAGAATGAAGCTGATGCTGAAAAGAACAGCCTTTCCTACAGTGAAGCATGGCGGCGGCTCGGTGATGCTCCAGAGATGCTTTGCATCCTCGGCTGCTGGAAACCTGCAGCGTGTAGAGGGTAAGATGGATTCCATCGAGTATCAGGAAGTCCTAGAGGAAAAGGTCTCGCCATCTGTGAGGAAGCTGAAGCTTGGGCATCATTGATCCCGAGCAGACCTCAAAGTCCACCAAGGCTTGGTTTCATAAGGCGGTTGACTGACTTGAATCCCATAGAAAATATATGGTGGGATTTGAAGAAGGCGGTTGCAGCACATAAACCCAGGAATAATCCACAACTGGAGGCCTTTGCCCATGAGGAATGGGCCAAGATTCCTCAGGAATGCTGCCAGAAGCTGGTGTCTGGCTATGCGTCATGTTTACAGCAGGTCAAAAGGGTCTCTACAAAGTACTAGAGATGTGTATTAAGGTTTTTAATAATAGAAAAATACAATTTAAACTGTACTTGTGTGATTTGGTTTTTGCAAACAGCCGATTAATAGTATGCCAATAAACCTACTGTGCAATGGGTGTTGAATGATTTTGCTTCCAGCTGTAAATGCATGTATTTACTGCTCATAGAGGCCAATTTCAACAGATACAATCATGAGTCTTATCTCTGTGTGTGTTTTTACTATGCGATTACTGTAATGCCCCACATCTGTGTACCAGTCAGGCTATCTCTCGCTCTCTCTCTCTCTGTTTGTGAGGGGTCAGTCTGGGCAGCAGTCCAGACTGTGAAGAAGAAAAGGAGTGAGTTTCACCACAGGAGGTGGGTCTGGGCATTGGGCCAATCAGCCTCGCACAGACACACACACACACACACACACACACACACACACACACACACACACCGAGGCAGTGGCCCTGTGTGCTGTTGATGACCGCAGGCAGGCCTGACCACTCGCTGCCCCCACAGTCATGCTGAGGAAGCAGCAAGAGCTGGAGAGGAAAGGATAGAGCAAGATGAGAGGAGAGGAAGACAGAGGGAAGAACGGCAGGGAAGAGCAGAGAGAGGACAAACTGATAAGGTGGAGACTGAGAGCGAGACATGGAAACAGAGGCTGATAATGATGGATGGAGAAAAACAGAGATAGAATGAGGTGTCGGGAGGGGGAAAAAAGATGGCAGCAAACAAATGAGGAGAAGGGAAGAGAGATGACTTGGGTGTGTTTTCAGGGAGGTGCGTTTGTTGCGGGATCCAAAGATGTGGGGAGAGAGAGCGGGGGGGAGATCTTGAGGAGTTGAGGGCGAGAATGAGGAGAAAAGATAGTGAAAGGGATGGAAAAGCAGTGGAAAGTGTTTTTGAGAAAGGAAAGCGGGTGACAGGGACAGACAAGAAGGGCTTTAGGGAAAGTGGAAAAGGGATAAGATAAAGAGTGCAAGCAGGGGAAGTGTGTGAGAGCTTGAGAGGCAGAGAGAGGGTGAGACGAAGACAGAATGAGATAGCTAACATGAGGAAATAAAGCGTATTTTAATTGAACTGACAGATTTTAATATATTTGAGAGGACGTACAGAAGTATCTACGAGTCGACGGATAGACTGTTCATTGTAGAGAGAGAATAAATAGGCCTTTACGACGGGGCCTTAATGCGATGCATTGTTATCGTCATGTCATGCATATTTTTGCGACTACTTTGCTTAATAATCGTGCAAGAAACGTATCAATGTGCACATGCCTGCCATTTCAGAGGACAGATGCGTTCACACTAGAGCTACATACAGCTCACTTGTAATTATGAATGTGAAACGTCAAGATATAAACAAATCTGATACGAGCAAAAAATTGGTATAGAACAATGAGGCTTGTAATGCGAGATGGAAATCGATCCGGTAGTTTTTGCGTAATCCTTCTAAGACGCAAACCAATCGGCCAATGAATAAACAAATGGACACAAGTAAAAACATAATCATCTTGGAGGGGGTAAAAATCAGGGTTAATAACAGGGTGAACAAAGAAAGAATGCATCTCTTGGTACAAAGAGGTTTGAACTCCCAACAAGGTCATCGCTGTTTCCTTAAGAGCACCAAGTGTCAAGGGTGGCTTTTGTTTGGTTGTTGCTATGACCGCTGTCCTCTTCTCCAGTACGAGCAGGCTGAGTGGGGTGAGAGAGATACAGCAAGACAGGACTTACTGAGCAAGAGAGAGAGAGAGAGAGGAAGAGAAAGAAAGAACGTCTGTGTTGGTGCCAGAGTGAGGTATAGGGTTTCCTGAGACTTGTTTTCCTGACTTACCCGTTCTGTAAGCCCTCCATCCACTTCCCCTGTTACACAGACACACACAATCCTCGTCTCTGCTCAAATCACACTACATATCGCAGGAGATAGAGGCTTTTGGAAAACTGAGCCCAGCTCCCTTGGGCTATTCCCAAACCCACGCTCCGGTTACACCACCACGTTCCACAGTGCAATTCCTCAGTGTTGGGCTGAGTTTCCATAGGCAGACGCCACTCTCCGCAAAAACAATGCACAATTACCCCAAGAGCATTTAATCTCCGCTATTGGAAGTCAGCTCCTATCAGTCCTCTTCCATTTAAATATTGTTGGAGGCAGGGGTAATAAAAAATGCAATAAATATGTGAAATAGCATGGGGAGTGCACAGCAAGTCCATTTCCTAAGCTCTTAACATTGGAATTAATGTGTTACTACGTGAAATGTGCATATAAAACTGTTGGCTCGACAAATCTTTGTCTAGACATAAAGTTCTTTGTTCGAAATTTAGTGTAATTCATAGCTTTGCGACTGACATTGAAAAGTGCACAGGTGTTATCCCATCTCTCCAATTAGGCAGATTTTCTTCTTCTTTGAGTTCGCTGCTAACTGCTACTAGCTGCGTTTTAAATACTGCGGTGGTGGGTCACAAAGATGCTGTAATACATCTCGGTCCTGTCCTACTGCCTCGCCGGTCTCTTTGTTTTGAAAGTCTAAAATGCAGTATACCAGGACAGGTACGTCTAAGGTAGGTCCAAGTCTTTTAGCAAGCAGATAACAAGTCATTTGAAGCCGAGCAAAATGTCATCGTGATATGATAGGAATGACCCAACCAGTTAGAAGAAGCTCAGCTCTATGCCTGAACAGAAATGCTTTGGATAATTACTTTCAGTCCTTGCTGTTTGTGGTGCATCTGATATGTTCCATACTGCATACTGTAAGTAGCGGGTGGGAGACAGGCATCACTGTGCAGTAGTATGCACTAGGAATCCAGAAGCCACAAGTACAAGTTGGTTTTCCTTCTCTCATGTCTCCCCCTCCTCACCCCCAAGCCAAACCACTCTTTCTGATACCTCAGCCTCTGTCCAAATGATTCATTCAACCATCCACCCACTAAAGAAACAGTGAAACAAAGAGCGAACGCAACATAAAACACCCTATACTTTTCCAACCACATGCCTAGAGAACCAACACAGACACACACACACTGAAAGTTTTGTGCACCGCGTGCATACCCACAGTATAAAATACACATAAATACCCATCCAGATACACATCAAATACACACATGCCAAATTACACACACGCTTGTTCGCCATACTCATTCCGTCTCCATCTGCCTTTTCCTTCACCGAAGCCCAAAGGCAACACCATTCCTGCCGCCGCAGGACCCCTTCCAGCTCCAACCTGAGATGACATCATCCCTCTATCTCCTTAGCTCCCTGTCTTTCTGCTTCTGCAGCCATCCCACTCGAACAAAGGGCTACGTTCCAAAACAAATCATCCAACCCTGTTCTTAATGACAGGGTAGAGCTAAGTGATGCCAGGGGGGCAGGAGAGCTGGAGGTACTTTGGTCTGGGATTCTGCCCGTTCAGGATTCCTCCCTGAAACATGTGGTTTGTCCTCTCTTTCTGAATGAAGCAGTGATGGAGGGATGGATGGACCTGGAGAGCAGGGAGCCAAGAAAAGGGAAACCGCAAAGTAAGCTAATAGCCCTAAAGGAGAGATCATTTGTTGGTCAGGTTGGATATGATTCTACTTTCATCTGAGGGTGGCATTCTTGTTTTCATGCCATTAAATATCAGAAGCATACCCTTTGGACAGGGTATGAGGATGAGGTTTGTGCATGCAATTCAGTTGTTTTTGCAAATTTCCAACTGACATCAGTGCATATGGGCGCTATTTAATCCTGCGGCTAGGTTTAGGGTTATGCACATGACATGACCAAGGTTTATTTTTGACCCTTTATTACATGTACAGCTGAGGAGAACAAATGTAGGAAATAATGAAGTTCTTTAGCAGTTGTGGAAAGAAGTCCTCTCTAGGGTTTTAAGGTTTTCAAACAATTTCCACAGTCTTAAGTTAAAGTTTATGATGATGTCCTCAGCGCGAGTCAAGTCTTAAGTCATGCAAAAACTAGTATCAAGTTAAGTCTGAAGCCCTCAGGGACAACTCTATGCCAAGTCCTAGTCATCTAAGGGTATTTCATGTCAAATCTCAAGTAATTTTAGAGAAGTTCAGTCTCAAAGCTTGTTATGGCAAGTCTCATGGCAATTTATTCGAGTCCAATTCATATCTCAATTAATTTGAGACGAGTCTAAAGCCGCATTTCCACTGCATAGTACTGGTTCAACTCGAATCACCTTGGTATTGAGTACTTTTCTGCTGGTCGTTTTCCATTGCGGGATAGTTCCTCCTATGGTTGGATGGGTGCGGCGCAAAACTGCCGTGGTGTAGTCTTCAACGGAATCAGATCCTGATGACCCTTAAGTCAGTTCTTGAAAAACTTTGCATGTTGCTCATCAGTCAAAGAATATAAAGAAGACGTGACTGGTTGTTTTTGACTACAGGAGGAAGGTAAATGCATTGAATTCCATGCTTATTAGCAGAATTATAAATTACCAGCCTGGACAGTCTGGTTGTGTCAAATCTGCTCTAACACTCCAGCGATCCTGGTCTCTATTTGATTTTAGCCTCATGTGAGCCTGCCTGGTTCTGTGCTGTAAACCTGTCATTGTTCTGGGTCAGCTCCCTACGGATGTCCTGAAGGCCCATCACCACATACACAAACACACACTGCAGCAAGATTCCTCCACCTCCTCCTCCTCGATGGGTATCGGGCCAAGAGCGGACAGCCTGTGTTCCGTCAAGGCGTCCAAACTTCCATGACTTTCCCAGAATTCCCATCTCGAGCCAAGCCATATATTCTGTTGTCATCCACAAGGCCCTAATGAAAACCCACGAGGAACAGAGGCGCACCATGTCTGCTCAACCGCATGCCATTTACGCTAAAAAATGAAAACACACACCAAAATCATGACTCATCACGCACTGCTGTGGAAGCTAGATAGCCATTAAAACAATTTAATTCTATACAGCTGCTGGTGTGGCGTAGGATATAGGTTAGACTTATTGAATTAATTTGCTCTGTGTGTAAACCGCCTGTAACAGGATACAGTTCATCTAGCTGCATGAAAATAACAGGGTGTTGTGAGTATTTTCAACACTGTGAATCATTTAGCCCACCGGTGCATCAGGTCCAAGTCAAACAAGAGACTGCGTATCCTATCAGATCAGAATATTCAGCATTTTTCTCAATCTTTATTGCATATCTTCTATTAAACAGCTCTGTGAAATTATTTACCTTCCCGACAGTGTGATCTTTAAATGCTGTCTTGGGTTTAAGCTGTTTATATTTGACGTAGTCCCTCAGACTGAGGGGTAGTAAAGCGGCACGCCAGGAAATATGAATGAAAACTGGCCCGCAGAGTATTAAAGAAACATTTAAAAGAGCTTTCCATGTTTGTTTTAATGGAAGCAATGGCTCTGATAGGTCGCAGACTTATTGTCACGCATGAACGTGTCAAGCATTAGGGTGTCATATAAATCAGTCTCCCCACTTCTCTTAGGCTTTCTGCGAGGTTTGGAAGGGCAGCATGACTGCTTACAGCTCTGGCCCTCTTTGTCAGTATCGCTGCCTAAATCAACAGTCGCCCTGCTATTTTAATGCATAAGAAGGTTTTAAGTTTATAATAGGACTGTAAAACGGAAACCTGCCGTATAACATGAGTGACGGCTGAGGCTCGCACGAGCTCAGACAGCGGTGCTGTAATGGCATGTATTTAGAATGGCTGACAATCATATTTCAATCAGAGAGTGCGTGGTTTTGTAGGTTAATCAAACTGTTCTGAGTTCAGCATAATTGTGGTTTGAACATTTTGGTTCAAACAGCACGTCTGAAGAGGAAAAGATAGTCCGCATGGTGAGGTTTATTTATAACAAAGATTTTCCTCCCTATTTAAAAAAAAAAAAAAAAAAGATGGAAGAAATAATATTTTTTTCCAACTGTAAACTCTCACTAATTGCTTTAACATTTCCTCTACAGATCCATATGTGGACATGAGCCAAGCAAAAGGTTTTTGGCACGTTTCAAGGCACATTTGAGAATTTCCTAATCACCTCATTCAGAGGTGTTGTTTAATTCACCGCTTGCCTGAAGAGCAGTGGAGAAAGAAGTTTAGCCAACAAAGTAGAGACCACTGTGTTTTAACTCTAATGTGTTTTGTATGCTTCTATAGGATCTAATTATTTACTATATATAAATGTGTGATTTGTAGTGGCCATATATTCCATAGGGAGAAAAAAGGCTTGAAAAAGTGATAAAAAACAGGCTAAAATTCCGCTTTTGTCATCATCAAGTGATGGAAGTTTTCACCTCACTGCTGTTTAAGTCTTAAGTGTGGCAGATGGAATACCTGGATCCACCCTTCCATCCGGATCCCCTCCAAAGTCTTCCCTGTCATTCGCCCAACCCTCCCACCAAGGTTCATGACAATCCGTCCAGTGGTTTTTGTGTAATCCTGCTAACGGATAGACGAACGCTGGTAAAAACGTGCATCTGTGGCGGACAGATTTAGCCAGAACTAAGAAGCCAGAGCCATTGTGCCGATATGTGCTCCTTCTAGCCAGCCTCCTCCTAAGAGGAGCCCTAACCATACGTCTGGTCCGTCTCTGCTTCGAGCCGTGTCTTGCATTGTTTTTAGCATGGCTAAAGACATGTTACCAATCTAACCTACAGCAGCAAGGATCACTCAGCACCACTAACTGGTCATTTAAATCAAATAACAACTGGGACTCATTACCGTTCTAAATATTGTGAAAATGACCATGTGAGGAATGTTTAGTCTTAATTACTAGTTGAATGTTTATAATAGGCTCAGCTAAAAACATACAATGTAAGATAAAAATAATGTAGCATGTTCTGACATGGCCATTTCTGGGTAGCCAGTTAGCTAAACAGAGTGTTTATGAAGGTTATGGCCGGCCAATAAGACAGAGAGAGGAGATTTAAGCCATAATTGCATCATCTACCCTTTACAATCTCATGCTTTAACTAACAACTGACACACCACAGCAATGAATTGCAATGCCTTCACGAATGGGTAACTGTGATTCAACCTAAAACAACCATAATTATCTATTTGTGGTCCTGCTTTTGGGCAAATATGAACATAATAAAGAAGCACACGCAAGATGTTTGGAGTTCCAGTAAGTTCCACAACCGCAGTTTAGTCTTCAGGAGATACTGGATTCCTCTTAGATGAACTCCTTTGCTTTCTTTCCTGAATAACACATGTGTGCGTGCACACTCACACGTGCACTAAATGTAACTCCAGCACACTCCAGACCACACTGTCACTGGGGCAGTTTGCCTCGCCTGCCTGCTGCAAGCCTGGATGGTGCCTTTTTTCCTAGACATTGCTTCAGACTCATATTATCTGTTTCCACGGCGCGCTGGGCCAAGAATGAGGACACCACTCCGGTACATTGTTTTACAAGGCCAAGCAGCATTTGAGACGTGAAATACGGACTCATGCTGTTTGTTGTAGGAAAACAACGAGCGTGTTTTTTTTTTTTTTTGCTGGTGAATTTGCTCTTTTAGTGATAATCTGTGATATCCTTGTTGTTCATTTTTATATTATTGTTAACAGGTTTACTGCATATGTGAGGAAAAATGTTGTAGCTCCAGACGGAGTAGCCCAAATCTAATAAACCGCCTCATGTGATGTCATTTGAGTCAGCATCCAGTGGGGCTGAACACTATAAGTGTGAGAAATAAAATCTGGAGATGTGAAATTATTATTTTCTCAATTAATGGATTCATTATTAGCTTTTTTCCCTTCTATCTATGGACTAATTGTTTCATCTCTAGTCTTTATTTCTTCCCCTAGATTCTTCTTTTATACACTCCCGTTAATTTATTGCCATTTTTTTTAAGGTCGGCTTTGTTGTGTTTTATCAAATCACTTACATTTAAATGAAACCTTGTCTTTCTGAAGCACATCTTTTGCAGACGTAATCTTGCTGTAAACATCTGGATGCTTTTCTACTTTATAATTCTGGCTCTTGTCATGCAGATGCACTAATGTTGGAGTCCTTTCGCGGTTATGAATGACCCCTCTATGGACTGCATTTCATGATTATGTTGACTTTCAGTGCTTTGAATCACCAATGTCATACACTGGAGCCATCAAACAACAGATCATTGGATTTTATTTTCACATAAACAAAGAAAGAGTCATTCTCCCTTCATTGAACACCTCATCAAATAGAGATGAGTGCCAGCTCTCTGCCTTTAATTACAGTTATTTTCTGTTTCTGTTTACTGCACTTGACACAGTATCAGCCAGGCGTTCGCACTGCTCGAATTTCACATCCCACCCCTTCCCAAATGCTCTCTGCTGTTTCTCCAACCCTGTGACCTGTCTGCCAACTCTTGTTCCCATAGCAATTAGTCAGAAACCTTGGCCAATTATCTGCTGCGCTTGAACACACGCCTAAAAACAACTCACATCAACAATTTGCCACCACTCTCTGAAGACGGCCTCAATAGCTGGGGTAGATTTGTGTGATGGCTTCATAGCAGGATAGTAAAAGTGTTGCGGAGGCGACATCTTTGAGTTCGTGTTGGTTTATCATGTGACCCTATTGGATGTTTTATAGCGATGGGTGTTTATCTGCATATTCAGCTGAATGGGACAGGAGCCACTTAAGACGACTGGACAGCAAAGAACCATAAAAGCCGGGTCCAGTCTTGAGGCCTGCTTCTGAAAAGACAGACGTAAGGAGTGTTTGCGTTTGAAATGAACCGTCACTGTCACGGTGATTCTAACAGTGATTAATGGCAAAGCTCAAGACCATGCTGCACAACCTGTTGCATACTTTGCCAGGCAGAGAACCAGAGATTGAGTGTCTTTCTATTCTGTGTGTAGGTGACGCGTCCCCTCAAGAATGTGGTTCTCTTCCTCTCGCCGCTCTCTTCAATTTCCCCTCTGGTTGCTTACTTCACTCACGCAGCCGAGAAGCTGTCGCTTGAGGAATCTGGAAAACACCAGCGGGGAATGAGAGGAATTTCTGCTTTTCGTTTTTCCTAGACCACCCCCTCACCCCTTGCTCTCTTTACTTTGGATGCCTCTGCACGGCCGGGCTCTTGAGTTTCTGTTGTTTCTGAATGCAGCCCAACAATAACAACCTCTCATAAACAATGGTTCTTGTTGATTGGGGGGTAGAGACGGAGAGTGGCCGCCGCTGGCCCATGCAGTCAGTTTTGCTGGCAGCGGGCCTGCCTCGCTAACGGTCCTAAAAGTCCACAAGTACAGGCTACGACGAGGACAGTGAAAGATTTAAGGCCAATTTTAAAAATCCATCTCCGAAGGACCATAAACACATGCTTTAGTTCTTTCTTAATCTATCTTTCCCCCAAAAGGACTTTGATGGACCCAAAGTCTAAAAAAAGGGGGATACTGTTCAATGTAAGGAAACCACAAGCGCATATGGGAAAATGTAGTTTTGGAATTCCCTGCTTTTACAGCACCCGTGTAATCGTAAAGGGAGTCTGAGTCTGGATCACGTCGATTATGATTTTGAACAAGATAACCATGAGGCTCTGGCCCATCCTTTCAGTCTATAGCTACGTCTGAATGCCCATTTTAACAGTCGATCAACAATTACACCCCGTGTCTGTGACAGGGAAATGATCAACCAGTGACATGTCCTGGAATAACTCTGTCTATTCCAATTACATTCTGGAGGATGAAACGCCACATTACTGTACATTGTCCCTCATAAACTGCTTTTATGACTCTCATGCTAACTGAATCATTGTGAAAAGGATGGGTAAAAAACACAACACTGTATTTTACTGTAATTTCCTACAGTGCTGCATAGCAGAGTAAAACTTTTTTTTCCAAAATATCTAAGATGCACCAACAAAATATCACACAGTCCGGTGCTGTTTGTATCAACAGATAGTCATGGAGCGCCGCTTAGTGGACAAAAGAGAACTAGCAGCAAATCATCTGAAATTTAAATTCTGTCCACCACAATTTCTTTTTATTTTTTGATTTTATTTTTAGTCATCATTAGATATTAAAATAAAGACTATGATGACAAATTATTTTTAAATCATGTTTTAGTTATAAGGGCTTTATTCACATCATTTAACAACCAAAAAAACAAAGCATTCACTCACGCACACACCACGCACTCATCAACACGTCATTCTCCGTTCACAGTCTTCATCAGGATCCGTGTCTGGAATTAGCGGAGGGTTAGCTGTCACTGGTCATCATTTGCCTGCAGGCTTGAATGGATCAGACCATATCTTCACACCTTTAAACAAAAAACAGTGTCAGCATGGAAATCACACCACAGTAAAGGCCCTACATGAACAGAGACAGTATGTGCAGTTAAATTAAATTTTTCCATTTGAAGTATTAGCTGAGTGTGGCTACAAGTTTGAATTCAGCATATTTTTTAGGATATTTTGATGCGTAAGGCACAAATATCCACAAAAACAAACAACATAACAGGTCTTTGTAAATGTAATTAATATCCCTTCAACAACATAATAAAAGTTATTCAGTTCATCTGGTATGTAGTATACCTGCTGTATGGACAGAAACATCATACAGAATAGGGATAGAGAAAATAAATCAATTTGTAACGTTAAAATCAAAAGTCAAACTGAATGAATTTGAAGAAGTGTGTCACCCCTAGTATAAAAAGCTACTGTGTACTCTTACCCACAGGTTGAACATCTGCCTGGTTGACTCCTGACCGGTTAGTCTTTTGGACTTCTCCTACCAAAGACAGACCAGCACAGCTGCAGCTTTATTGTTCTCTTTAGTCTGCATTCTCAATAACACTGGAAGTTATTTATCCACAATATATTATATGTTCTGACTAGAACGTTCCCTCTATGCTGGCCACAACTGGCTCACACTTAAAAGACAGTCCAATAATTGAAATTGTTGTACAAAAGCTATAAGATGAAACCAAAGCTATTTAGCTAAATTAATCATTGGTTTGACAATATGTTATAGTTTTTAAAAAGTAGAATGGAAACCTCTAGATAGTCATAGTGCTTGTTTACAAGTGCACAGTTTCTTCAACACCCATTTTATAAATACTATTAGCAGCATTTTGTGTTATATTTGGGGAAAACACTCCTAATGTCTGTTGCCGTGAGCTATTTAAACTGCGTGTGTATTTTTTGTTTATTGCAAATAGCTGATAAATAGTATATTTTGCAAACAAACTTAATATACAATGGGGGTTGAATAATTTGTTTCCAAATGTAAGTGAACACTTAACATTTAGCTTAACAGTATGCATTTTTTTCGCTATCCTGAAGAGCTTTAGTTGAATGTTTGGGAACATAAAACCAGCGCTTTATTAAGATAAATAAATGGGAATAGACTAATAAAGTGCCAAAAAACTGAGCTTTGCTGATTTGCTTTATAGTTAGCTAACTTGCTAAAACTACTATCTTAACGTTAGCTTCATGCTAGTTACTTTTTGGTCGAGTAATGCAACATTTTAATTAGCTGTACCTGTTAACAGAGCTAGGTAGCATTTAAGATAGACATTGCAAAATGTTTGAATGTATATGAATGTAGGAAAATCGGAAAACTTACTGTATTCGCTTTTATGTGCGAGCGGGTAGAAAAATATGGGATAAAAAGCAGCGGCAATAGCCGTGGCAAAGCCTCCAAATATCAAAGCTATTCTGGTATTTCTTGACATTTTACTGTCGCATTGGATGTAAATCTGTCACCTCCAAATGTACAAATGTTTATATTAAATGTTTCCGGTGTAAAAGGTCACCGACAACACGAAAACAATCGAAGCGTTAAGCTAGTTTGGTTGTCTGGGCTTCCGTACTGAATATTGTGAGGCGTCAGAGTCACGTGATGCAGCACATCAAAAATAAGGAAGTCTGAGTGGAGATTTGGATAATTATCTAATGTTTCTCTTCTTTCACGGGCGAAAAAGATGAAACTTTTAGCTTTTTTATTTTTTTTATTTTTTTGTTGTTACTCTTTTGTAGTTACAGGCGGAAACGAGTTAATTCAAACATTTGTAATCCCTCACAGTCACATGGATGTTGGATGGGTGTACACTATTCAAGTAGGTTTCTTTCACCATATTCTTAATAATAATGCTAATAATAATGTTAAACTCGACGAGCTTATTGTTTTGTGGTGTTAAGTTTCATTTCACATCAAGTGCTACTAGTTTTAATCATGTAATGTGGCTGAATGTGTGTATTTTTCATTTTACATAATGAATATGTGTGTATTTTCCACAGGAGAGTATGCATGCCTATGCAGCCAATGTGTACACCAGTGTGACTGAGGAGCTGTCAAAAGCTGAGGACCGCCGGTTCATCGCTGTGGAACAAGAGTTCTTCCGACTGTGGTGGGATACTGTGGCCACAGACTTCCATAAGAAACAAGTAAGGGCATATGATGGGGCGATAATGACTATTGGCTTCATATATAAACTGATCTTTATGTGTTGATTTGTTGCAATGATGCTTTAAATGCACTGTAAATAATTTAAAGGTAAGACGGCTTGTAAAAGAGGGTCGACTTGAGTTCATCATCGGGGGCCAAGTGATGCACGACGAGGCTGTAACTGATCTAGATGATGAGATATTGCAAATGACAGGTAGGAAATATGTGTCCTGCTCTTGCAAAGAATAAATATGTTGAAGACTTACTTTATCTTGATCTGTGTGTCTCTGTGTTGTTTCAGAGGGACATGGTTTCCTGTACGAGACGTTCGGGGTGCGTCCTCAATTCTCCTGGCATGTGGATCCGTTTGGAGCCTCTGCCACCACGCCAGTCCTCTTCGCCCTGGCTGGTTTCAACGCCCACCTCATCTCTCGCATCGACTATGACCTCAAAGACACCATGCAGAAAAACAAGGTATTAGTCGATGCATCGGGAAGAAAATTCACAAATTGTACAAACGACAATCCAAGTTACCTTTTTTTTGTGGAACTGTTCTCATAAACTGTTATTTAAACAGTCGATGCATGTTGTTTATATATTTTTTGTTACAGAAACTACAGTTTGTATGGAGAGGTTCTCACTCTCTAAAAGAGAAGCAGCAGATCTTCACTCACACTATGGATCAGTTTAGCTATTGCACCCCATCGTACCTGCCATTCTCCAACAGGTAGTCCACATTTAGACTTTTTTTTTTACCATAAATCTATATTTATGTTTATAAATTTACTATCACAGAATAGAAAACAGCTGATTTTTCATTATACGCAAACGTGCTCTTGTGTCTCAGCTCTGGTTTCTATTGGAATGGAGTTGCCTTGTTCCCCGATCCCCCCAGAGATGGGGTTTACCCCAACATGAGCCTGCCTGTCACCAAGGAGACAGTTCATGACTACGCTAAGACTATGGTGGAGAACATCAAGCAGAGGGCTGCGTGGTTCAGGACGAACCATGTGCTCTGGCCATGGGTGATTAAAACTCAAACTTGTGACCCTTTTTTTCCAGTATCAAAGCCAGGTTAAGTTTTTAAATATTTTATTTAGGTGGATGTTGTGTGTGTGTATTTTGAACGCTGAAAATGATTTTTTTTTATATCCTTGCTTCCCTGTACACCTGACTAGCAGATGAACATACAATTAACATTCCTTGCACTGTCCTCGTGTTTCAGGGCTGTGACAAACAGTTCTACAACTCATCCGTCCAGTTCAACAACATGGATCCTCTAATGAAGTACATTAACCAGAACAGCAAAGAGTTTGGGGTGATGGTTCAGTATGCCACTCTGAGTGAATACTTCCAAGCCATCTACCAATCAGATCTTGTCTGGGAGCAACGTGGGAATGAAGACTTTCTCCCTTATTCTACCGGTGATAATCTCGATCTTAAAACAACAAAATAAACCATCACCTGCTTCATGTGAAACAAAGATAATGAAGCATATGTATTTTCTTGCTGATATTTTCTGCTGTGGCTGATTTTTTTTCCCCCCCAGATATGAACCAGGCCTGGACGGGATTTTACGCCTCCAGAAATGTTCTGAAAGGAGTGGCACGACAGGCCAGCTCCCTGCTGCATGCCGCGGAGACTCTTTTTACCCGGTACCGCATCAGCTTCCCTGATGGACCTGTAGCTATAGACTGGGCTCTAGGCAAACTGAGGGCACTTCGCTGGGCTGTGTCAGAGGTAACTTGTCAAATATATGACTCCCATAACAGAAAGTAATGCAAAAAAATGTTTATTTTATGGTTAAATATGTTATTATGAAGGTTAGGAAAGTATATATTTGTGATTCAGTATTCTTAATTTAATACCTGGCATTTATGGTTTAGCATGCATGCACATTGCACATTATATATATACCTTTAGACTTTAAGATGTGTTTCACATGGACACAAGTTGTGTACTTGGCAATAAAATGTTATATATTGTTGTCTTGAGGTCCAGCACCATGATGGCATCACTGGCACCGAGTCTCCCAAGGTTGCAGACATGTACCTGCAGCATCTCTCGCAGGCCATGATGGGAGTGGAGGAGCTTCTGGCTGCAGTGCTCCTGCTGCCCCACAACCCCAGCATCCACAGCAGCCACCTCCACAGCAGAGGTGTGAACATTGCATAAGCATGGCACCTTACCTTAGCATGCTAATACTGGTGCAGCACTTCCCCTAAAATTACAAATTGTGTGTTTGACATTTCTGTTTATGCATGGATTACACAAATGATACACAAAATGCAGATTTGTGAGTTTCAGATTTTTTTTTTTTTTACTATTTTGAGCCACACTAGCTGCTCCCCTTGGTTTTCAGTGTTTATGCTAGGCTAGGTGGATTACCTCCTGGATCTTGCTCCATCCTTAACACCCATGAGAGTGGAAAAAAGTGGCTCATTCAAAACATCTACTTATGCATTAAGATCTAAAAATTAGCTTTCAGAATCATTTGCGCTTTTAACTAAAAGCTAACAATAGCTTGAAGTTTAGTCAAGAAAGGGTTTTCTTAACATTTTGGCTTCTAAATACACCTAAATGAATTTGTGCTTACTCTGCTTATGCTAGATGTTCATCAGGCTCTGGAGCAACATGTCATCGTTTACAACCCATTAGCATGGAACACCACTACTATCATCAACATCACTGTAACCTTCCCCACCGCAGCCGTCTTTGATGATGATGGACAGCCTGTACCTGCACAGGTCGTGTTTTTTTGTTGTTTTTTTAATGAAAGTTGACGGTTACAGATTTTTAAATGCTTCCTATTAAATGAAAATCTACACCTAACTTTTGTTTAACTGTGATTTCATCAGGCATACTCATTTTCAAATACAAGCTTTTTAAATAAGCAAAAAGTTTGTCATTTTATTAAAAAATACCTTTTTAATGTTGTTCATTTGTAATTTATGTTGATGTTTATGTAATTTGTTATCAACACACGTATTAGTTGTACCATAGAAACCTCATATTAACCTCTGAATGTTGGCAGGAGCATTTAAAGACCAAGGGTGCGATTTATAGCAGATGAATTCAACTTTTCTTTTGTAGGAGAAAAAAATGTGATACGTCTTCGTTCAAATGTTTCATAATCTCTCTGTAAAATATTGAATTCGTATAGTTGTACTACAACAATTAGTCCAAAAAGGTTGGGATGCTCATTTTAAACAAACTGTGTTCACCAACAACAGTTTTACAAAATGTTCCTGAGCTCAAATACAATCATTTATTTCAACAAAAGCTCAACCTTTCCCCTCTGTTACAGATCCAGAGATCTGCACAGTCCAACGCGACCTATGATCTTTTCATCATGGTGGAACTTGGAGGCCTTCAGGACAGGAAATACCTGATTAAGTTCTCAGACAAGCAGTGCTCTGGGAGCTCCAAGTGTGGCTGGACCCATGAAGCCAAAGGGGTTCTGTTTGAGAGACGGTATATCAGGGACTCACTGAAAACAGGAAGGAGGCTTCTGCCTGTTCTGAACGAATGTTACGAGCTGATGTTTGAGCAGGATACAAATCTCCTGCACAGCATCACTAACCTGTAAGATTTTAAGCTTCTTATTACTCAGGCTGCACCACATGTATATAAATATAAGTAATATTTTCACTCCACATAGGGAGGAGTTTAAGTATTGTTTGTAATTTCTGTATATTTACACGTTATCGTGCTCATTCCTTCTGTGTAGATGATCAATCTCACGAGATCATTGAAAGGACTTGATAATGTAACTTAGTAGTTCCATTTAGAACTAATTATGATTAGTCATTTAATGAATTAACAGAAAATAAATTAGTAAAAAGTTTGTAAATTATGTCATATTTTAAGCAAGTTTCACAAATGTAAAAATCTGCTGGTTTTCTTTGTCTTTATTCATAGTAAGACTTTATGGGAAAACATGCTATTTTAAAGTCAACCTGGTTGTTTTTTTTATCACTATTCAAGACACTTTTAAGATCAAAATATTAAACGATTCATCAAGAGCATAATTAGCAGATAAATCTGTAGTAAAAATATTTTTTAGTTGAAGCCCTTGTTTTATCAAATACTTGTACATCCAACTTTTTCTGGCTCTAATGCCAGTATAACTCTGACTTTGACCTCTCATCCTTGCCAGTCAAGACAAAAGGAAAGTTAGGATGACTCAGGATTTCTGGGAGTACCACGCGAACGGGGATGTAAAAGCAGGACCCATCTCTGATAACTACATCTTCAGCGCTTATGGATCAGCGGTGCGGGCCTACAAGGCTGTGGAAATGGAGATTATCCCTGGGAAGATTGTGACAGAGATCAGGCAGCGCTTCTACAGGTAGGTCAGATTAACCAGTTTTGCATTTTTCTTTGCATTTTTCTCTTTTCTTCTCTTCTTCGTTTGATTTTCTAGAGAGGAGAGTGATCGAGACTGTGCATACTCCATCACCACCCGTGTCCCAGAATACTTTGGGAGCGGATTGCGGTGTCATAGGCTGGAGCAGACGTATTCTCTGGGACCCCTTGATCTCAACACAGAGGTCGTCCTCAGGACCAGCACGTCCTTGAAGAACAACAGGACCCTGTACACGGATGACAATGGCTATCAGATGATGAAGAGGACAAACAGGGAGTTCAATAAGACTCTAGCAAGAGTAAGTCCTCCAGTAAGCTGTAAACCAAATCCAGGGATGTGTATAATCATCCATATGTAACATGCATTTTGCAGAACTACTTCCCTATGGTTCGGACGGCCTACATTGAGGACGACCTCAGCAGACTTGTGCTGGTCAGCGACAGAGCTCACGGTGTGTCGAGCCAAGACGACGGAGAACTAGAGGTAAAAAATACTACAGAGATAAAACCCCTCACAAAGAGAAACACCTGTTTAGATCCTGTGTGTTTTTACCCTCAGGTCATGCTCCACCGCCGCCTTTGGAACAACTTAGCCTGGAACCTCGGCTACAATCTGACCCTCAACGACAGCTCGGTCGTAAAGCCGACCATGTGGATGATGCTGGGCTCCATCAGTGCCACCTCCAGGCTTTACCAGAGGGAGGCAGTGGAGCTGCAGCACAGACCTGTCATCATGGCCATAGACAAACCTCGTGAGTGCTTTTATACGGGATGTATGACATCGAAAACTCAATCTGACTTTTTTTATTTTTTTATTTTAATTTTAAAATTTCGCTTTACAATTGTAATGTGTGGACCTGTGATATATAGGAATAATGTAAGGCCTTATATGTAATCTCTACAAAGAAATCTTCTTCCACAGGTGAGAATTTAGAAAAAACTTTTCCTGCACTGTAGTTCTATCCAGGACTGACCAAACCCCCCCCAATCTCTTGTACCGTCAGAGAGGCCCTGGCAGGAGAAGGAACCCAGAGGAAGATCTCCTGTGCGTTCAGTCGTTCTCCCGCCCAACCTCCACCTGCTCACCCTCAGCATCCCTGGATGGAACTACAGCTCCAATCACGACGTTCACCTCAGCCACGTTCACTCGGGTCAGCTGTGAGACACGCGTGAAAGCACCATTTTGACTTTTCCTTCGACGTGTTCATGTTAAACGTGTAAAAAAAAAACATGTTTCAGGGAAGGATTCGCACTCAGAGCCAGACTACAATCGGGTGTTGTTGAGGATCGTGCATCTCTTCGAGGAGGGTGAAGACGCGGAGCTTTCAAAGCCAGTCACCATAAACCTGAAGGTGTTAAATAAAGATATAAGTTTCTACATATTAATGTCATAATATAGTAAGATTTTCATTTTAAATCCCTGTTTCTTTTCCGATGGTCGTTTTCCTGTGTGATCAGGATGTTCTGCAGGGCATAGGGGAAGTAGAAGTGCTGGAGGAGCGTTCTCTCACAGGAACCTGGGATATGACCAGTCTGAAGAGGTGGCAGTGGAAGACTGCGGATAACGTAGAAACAAGTAAGACTGACTTTGTTTTGCACAGTTAAATAGACCAATATTAATGCTGCTGCTGTGTTTTCTTCACCACAGACCACAAACGGTGTTGGAGTTGCGGAGATGATGCCTTCGCTGTCACCATCTCACCCAAGGAAATCCGAACCTTCTTCATTCACTTCGCTTCCACGAACCTTTAGAGTTATCTATTGTCTTCCGTGAAGATCATTCGCTAAACTGTTGATTTAAGAGAAGCAGCTGATCTGTAGAGTCCCTGTTGAGGCTCAGTGAATAAATTGATTATTTTTGTCTTATGTCTGACTTGATGAACACAGGCGAACCAGCAAAAATGATAGTAAAGTTTGTCTAATGTTTGGGATTTGTATCAAATTATGGATGAAAAAAACAGTGAGAGCTGCTCACATACTTTTCCTAATATGGATTTATTTTACACATTTGCTGCAATAGCTGAAGATTCTAGCCTGAACGAATAAAAGCATTTAAACAAGTCTCCAAACTAACTATGGTTTATTTCCTACTCAAACTAGATATTTAACCTACACATGCTGTATCTTACATGTCCATGTGGGGCCTGCTTATAAAGGATGTGTTGTTGTTTTTTTTTTGTATATTTTTACATTTACTGTAACATTTGCTGCTTATATTCAAAGTCTCACAGTATTTACAGTAATGGATGCAGACAGGATGTGTCATTAAAACAGCAACATGTAGTAAGAAGATAGTGGATAGTGGTTAGATTGTAATTAGACACAAGTGTACAGAAATCACAAATACAACAATTAAAAGTGCTTTTAATTTTTTTTTTTCTTTTATGTTCCTACATCCAGGCCCTCGCTCTCTAAAGGAGGCAACACACCTCCAAAACTAAGTTACATAGCATTTAATTTAAAACGATCATGCATTAAGTCACCCAGCAGAACCACTAGGGGCTTCCACGCTCCCAGAAACCGACAACAGAGGAGACAACACCCGAGGAGAGAACCGCCTCGGTGAGTCCGTGCATCACCGGAGACAGAAGTCGGATGAAATAAGACATTTCTAAGGCGTTAACGCGTCATGATCGTCTGCGGAGGAGACGACATTGTCCGCACTTCGGTTCAAGATGAGCAGTGTGAGTTGTTGTTGTTTTTCTCCCCCTCCTGCTGTTTTATCAGATGCGCGATTTTTTATTTTTTACAATTGGAATCCAAAGATTATGTTTGATGCATTTCGTTACACGTGATGTCACGTTACACTCATTAAATGCGTCGTTGCTGTATTTACATCCTTAAATGTGATTGTAATTGCGGGATGCTGCGAGGAGGTTGCTAGGATACTAGACGAGGAGGAGGAGGAGGAGGGGGGGTCTCCCTATGATTTTAGGTTAAGATTATGGAAAATTAAGATCTAAGGCGAATTTTTATTATTAAAAAATATATATATATTTTCCCCCTCTGACTAGAAAAAGGAGAGGGAACAGAAGAGGAAGCTGCAGCACTTTCTAGGTGACCTGGCTCTACTTGGTTCATTACAGGTGAGTCAATGTTTTTTAACATAGTAAAAAATATTTCTTATAGGCCTAAATAATCTTGTTTCTGTTACAGGGCTTCAAATATTTCCAGCCTTGGCTCAGAGGGAAAGAGGAGGTGCTGCTGACGGTTGTTAATGAAGATCTGGTTAGTTCCTGCTGAGATACAATAAAACACAGTTTGTGTACTAAAGAAGACAAAGAAGTTGAATGAATACTAGACATGCTCTGCAGAATAAACAGATTTATGGACTATGATGCTATGATACAAATCTTCTTGTGCATTAATCATCATATCACTAGTGACAGGAGGATAAACCCTGCTCCCTCACACCTGTTTGCCTTTCCTGCAGGGATGTCGTTCCCCGGGTTTTGTGGTGTCCAGAGCCTCCTCCTACTCCTCCGCCAGCAGCTGCAACAGCAGCGACGTCTCCCCCAGCAGCAGCAGCAGCTCCCCCAGCCTGGATAGCCGGAGCAGCTCACCCCTGCCTGGGGAGCCTTTGGGCCCACGGGACCCTCAGTTGCACGCATGCACCAAGGTGCAGCCACAGACCACCAGGTGATTTTATACGGATCATATCGTATCATATAAATAGTGTTTTGTGTTTAGTTTCAGGGGAATCTCATGATGATTTGTTCTCTGATGATTTGTGATGTGATGCTTTATGAATTCGCATCTTCATCGGCATCCATTGATGCAATTTCATATTGTTATCTCCAAGGCAGCTATGTTGAGGATATGGTCCAAAGAACAATTAGCTCTAAACACATTGATAGGCTTCTCTCTGTGTCCTCAGGGACCCCAGCAGTGAGGAGCATCTCCTCCCAGCCTCCCCCAGTGAAAGAGAGATAGCAGTGCCCGTAAGTGCTCCGGAGTCAGACGCTTTGAATTTAACGATTAACCCATTCACTCAGTCCCACATCCTCCGCTTTGTCCCCCCAACAGGAGGTGAACTGCACTCTCTTCTTACTGGCTGGCTACGTCAAATACGGACGGCCCTACGCCTGGATACGCTCCAATCACGAGCGCCTGGTCAACATCGGAGGCACGGATTCGATGGTCAGGGACACGCCCATGAGGCTCAAGTCCATTTCAGACTGGCAGACAAGAGGTATGGAAACAATGTGAGGAATCCAAAGAGGAGAAAGTAATTGTTTCACTGCGAAGATTCAATAATTGCACCGTTTTCCATGAGCTAAATCACATTCAGATGTCTTGAGTTTAACCTTCTAACGGTTGTGTGGTGTGGAAAAAGCTCTTGGTGCTTTAGTTAGAAAAATGAAATACCGTGCTGGACATAACGCAAGTTTGTTTGTTTTTCCCTGTTGTGTTATTCTTGTTTTTCCAGGTATCCGTGTGTGGGACGTTGTGAGTGAGCTGGTGTGTTTGTGCACTGTTCCCTCTCCCTCCAACCCCTTCGCCCTGGACATGCGTTACATCAAAAGCCTTCCCCTCCCCGACCGTTTCCTCGTCACAGGTGCCCTCCTCAACTTCGTAGAGATGTATGTGGTGTACGGGAACCGGGACGAGTTGCACTATGACAAAGGTGGGACATCTTAGAGTGCGTTGTCACAGACTGCTGCTTGTCAAGATTTTGGCCCAAAGGCACAGAAAAAGACTTTTGATTTTAATACATTATTATTATTATTATTATTATTATTGTATTATTATTATTAATACCAGCAGGTGGTGCTGTTTACCTACATTACAAAGGGATCAGGCATGTAGCTGGAAGCTAAATTATTCAACCCCCATTGTATATTAGGTTTATTGGCAAGCTACAGTATTAATCAGCTGCTTGCAATAACCAAATCAAACAAGAGCAGTTTAAATAGATCAATACAACAGATATTACAAGTGTTTTTTCCCCAAATAGATCACAAAATGTTACTATTACTGACTACTGCAGTCTAAAAACTGTTCAACTCCTCAATGACGAGCATCTCAAGTATTTTGTAGAGACCCTTTTGCTGCTATGACCTGCTGCAAACATGATGGCAGCATTCCTGAGGAATCTTATCCCATAAAGACCTCCAGTTCTGCAATATTCCAGGTTTACATGCTGCAAAGCCCTCTTCAAACCCCACCAGAAACGATCCAGGTCTTCTTCCGAAGCCAAGCCTTAGTGGACTTTGAGGTCTGCTTCGGATCATTGTCCTTTCATAATATCCAATGACGCCCCAAGCTTCAGCTTCCTCACAGATGGTGAGACGTTTTCTTTCATCACTCCACGGAACAGCGTCCAAGAACATCTGTGGCTTATCTAGAAGGTCTTGAGCTTTTCTTGTGCTTTTGGGTCAGCAGTGGTGAACATCTTGGAATTCAGGAATGGAGCCCTGATGTGAATTTGGGTCTTAACAGAAAAAAAAATTGGACTCGACTGCTATAAGGTACGGCTATGAAGGTTGGCAGAGTGTTGTAACATCTGATTTGCAAATGTGTGCTCTTATAATGGATGCTATTCAGGGGCCTGAATAATTCTGAGACTGCAGTTGTCATTAAAAGTAGCTTTTTGTGTTCAATATGGAAAAAACAATGAGCCATTTAAACTGTTACACAATGGAGGCTGAATGATTTTGCCTCCTACTTGTCGCTGCGGTTGAATTTAAAGGCGTCAGTGAATGTTTCTGATGAGTTTTCTCCTTTCAGTGGTCGAGGAGGTGAAACCTCTGAGGCGCCTTCATGTCCAGTCCCTGCTGGAGCTGCAGCGACACAGAGAGAGCTCCGGGCTGACCACAGAGCAGGACTCGTCTGGAGAGGAGTGACTCGGATTGTTCCTACAGTGTGTGATCTTGCACTCCAAGATGAAATATCCTCAATGCACTTTTACGGACACTTCGTAGAAAGGAGACAGCAAAGCCCAAATGTGTGAAAAAAATCGTTAGGACTGTATGGAGGTAACGTGTTTCTCGTGTGTGTTGCTTTTGTGAGATCACGTTCGAAAAGTGATCTCGTTTTGTGTTTATGAACGACTGAAGAAAACCAAACGTTTGTTTCAAGCTGTCTCTGCGTCTTTACTTTGGTCACATGTATGTTTTTGAAAATGTGAAAATGCTGTAGAAATGACCCTGGGAAAACGAGTCACATGCCTGAGATTAAACATCCCAGGACCTCTCCGAATGTCTTGCCCTGCCACCCCCAAACCGTTCAGTCCCACTCCCCACCACCCACGCACGCACACACACGCACTTTAAGACAGGAATTCTCTTTTCTTGAAGCCAAATATAACATTTTGAACGTACCCATCAGGGTCAGAGCTGCAGAGGCTAAAAGGTGCTTAAATATTTGTCCTTTTAGAAGTTAAATCAGTCTGAGAACAACAATTATAGACACAAAAAAAAATGTTGTATAAAAAGTTTTTATTATTTCATAAAATACATATTTAAATATGTACAACGACATAAAACAGTACATTGATAAAATAGGCCTTGAAGCAGGCACTTGAAGCCCTCTGAGATTGGAGGCTGTGCCGTTTGTTATTGAAGATACACACCACAAAATGTTTTTAAAAAATTAACGGATAAAAACTTAGTGGCACTTCAGTCAAAAACAACTTTCCCGTTTCAACTAAAAGGAAATCATTCTAGCTTAATTTGGCCAGAAAACACTAAATGAGCCTCAGGGTGCACCACTAATCCTCAAATCTGTAAACCTTAAAACAAAAATGTGACAGCGTGTTATGCAATACTCCACATTTCAACGATAACTGAAGTAGTTAGGGCTCTTTAACGGCTCTGGTAATGTATACAAGCACAGGCTCAGAGTTGAGAGCATCTACTAACGAGGCTGCTCCATATGCAACGTCATGATTGGCGGAGAAGAACTGGGTGCTTTTAAGAAGATTCCCCCATCTCGGCTTTCCCAGTTGGAATGCAGGTACATGTCCGTAAATTCCACACAGAGGCTCCACATGGGAACACAGTGTTCCCATTGTTTGGACGCAGACAAACCCCGCAAGTCACGTCCGACTGTTTTTCCACCTTAATGCTAGTAATTCATTGCAGTGGACAGTTAGGATCTGTTTCTTTCCTGCAGGATGTTGCTGAGGTTATAAAGGGAAGATTTTATTGTCCCTGCAGGTTCTGCTTGGATCTTAACCCCCCCCTATTTATAAAGCAGGTGCTGGGCCGACTCACCTCTTTGTATATATAGTAGGAAATTATCAAACTGATGTGTTCAGGGGTCAAATTTTACAGTTGGAAAATTTAGTATGTGCTCAGAAATTACTAACTACATTCTTGAGCAGACTTTAATCTGTTATGTTTAGTGTTTGTAACACATTTCCTTTTCTTTATGTCTTGACATCTATGAAGTCTTGGCAAAAAAAAAAAATCCCATTTTTGTCCGCTTCTAAAATGAGGATGAGAAACATGCTTGCTAGTGTTGTAGCTTTAAAATAGATAAATAATAAAAATCATAATCACTCATCACAAATGTCAGGCAAATGAAAATCGGCCCTCAAATAAAGTTCTAGTTGTCTTCTTCCAGTTTTTCGTCGTCATCTGTGGAACATTTTGTCAACAGCTGGTATCACTGTCGATTTAATCGTCAGTTTCAAACAGACCAAATTCTTTGGTGGCTTCCTTATCAAGTAGACTACTTAAAAGCGAACCAGCCAAAAAAAAAAAAAAAGCCCTGGAAATGAACCAGTCCTCGCCACATATGGTCTGCAGTCAGTCACAAGTCCTCACACAGCCGCTGAAAGGTGAACAAAAGCAGCTGTCAGCAGCATTTTGTGCAACAATGGACGCCACTCTCGCAAAAGTCAATAGACGCCTTTGATGCATCAACAACCTTCAGGTCCACACGCTCACTGATTACGGCTACATCCTCCAACAAGAGTCCTAAAATGTCCAGATTTGGATCCGACTTCCCCGTTTCATCCCCTTTGTCCGTCCTTGTGTCTTGTAATCGCTCCCCTCCCTCCCGTCCCGTCAGTGCTGTCATCCTTGAGGTTGTCATCAGGTTAATGTGTTCCCATGTTGGAAGGGTTCAGTTCCAGCTGTCAGATCCTCTTCTGCTCATGGCTCTGAGGGGGCTATGAGACACCGAGCCCCTCTTCTTCCAGCGAACTGAAAAAGGCAACAACAAAAAAAAGACAAATGAGTTAAGGGATGTTAGCGTGGCAGCTAAAAAGTTGTTGTTTTTTTATTTGCAACATCAGCTGTTGGTTTTCGTTACTTCGCTATCTTTGCTTCCTTCAGCAGGAATCTTGTCTTAAAGTCTGAGCAGCTTAGATAATGAGTCAAGGAAATGATTTAGAAAAAAAAATTCTTGACGTAAAAAATGTGGACTTTTTGGCAACAAAATAGAAACTTTTCAAGAACTGGGAAACAGTTAAAGCCTAAATAGCAATCTCTTAAATTAAAACAAAAGTAGCATTTTCTATAAGAGAAAAAAGCTCCGATATTTTATTTAATAATTGCATTTATTATACAGAGGAAAAAATTAAAACACTAAAAAAAAATTAAACACTATATTAACTAGAATAAATAAAAGGTTTTACATTTTGACTAGGAGCCTTCAAACTTAATCATTTCTGTAGTTCCTGTTCTCTGCCCTTATAAACTCATCTCACCTTTTCCCAGGCTGGCAGGCAGCGTGGCGCTCTTAGCGTTGGGGGGAGAGTTGGACGCCTCATCGGCTCGTTTCCCTTTCACCTCTCCTGGCTGCAGCGTGGCCGAACCTTCCTGCTGCCAGTCGCTCAGCGCCCGCTGGAAAGAATGTGCCAGGCAAGCAGTCATGTCTCGGGCACGCTCCGCCCGGCTGCACCAGAACACTCGACACTGCAGCTGCTGCCCGTGATGTTTGCAGATGTACAGGAAGACATTAGGCCGCTTGGCATCCGCTGCACAGTACGCAATGTCCTGCAGGTACGTCTTGGTGAGCTGCCGACCGGTACTCAGTTCCTTGACTTCGACATATCTCGGACGCACCACCAAGGCGTGATCTTTGCTCAGCTTCTTCCCATTAGCAATACCGTCTAGCAAGTGGCTAATAGCGTCCTGGGCCTGCTCTCGGTCCAGAGAGAAGATTTTCTCCGTGCCCAGGTAGTGGACCTTGAAGAGAGGGTCACCGTGGGATAAAGACTCCGTGCGGTCACGGCGAAAGCGGCGACGGAGCGCAGCGGGAGAGTTCTTCAGGGTCTGCATGAGGTGGAAAGTGCTGAGGGACATGGTCCGCTTCAGGCTGGGTTTGGAAGAAATTGTAGCTGATGTGTATCCGCCAGTGGTAAGCTGGTTCTCCTCAGAGCCTCTCCAACTCTTCCACCTGTCTTCAGTCAATGGAGCGTAGCTGCATCCACTGCTTTTATCTGAAATGAGGCAAATAAGAACGTTGATATTTGCAGATTCGTTTATATGAAGCATAACCCGAGGGCGTTCTTAGAGACAACTCATTTGTTACTGTATTTATGCAACCTCATGCTTTCAACACCTTGATGAAGAAAAAAAAAATCATGCAACAACTTGCACCATAGCGTGGAAAAAAATAAAGGCCACCAAATGAGATCAGTTACAAATGTGACATATTCAGTGAGGGATATTTATTCACCACACATACCAGCCATTAAATAGCTATAGGTAGGTCTGGCTTGGGCTTTGTCCTCACAGCGGTGAACCTTTAAGAGAAATACATTCAAACTCGTGAACTGTCAACATACTGCAATAAAAGTTTAGTGTAATATAGAAGAGAGTCACCATTACTAACAATACTCATGTCACAGTATTAGTTATTGGAGGACCCGAACACTTCTGTGACCTTGCTGGCTCACGTCTTATGCAACATCCACATCTGGCCTCCCATCCATCCTACAACCCCACTGGGCTGCCCGCTCTCCATTGTGTTAAATGTTATTTTTCCCCTTTCTCTTTTCTTGACCATTCTTTCGACATCCTCGCTCCGTCCTCAGAAGCGAATTGCGGCGAGAACCACCGACTGTTCCAAGGTGGTGGCCATTGTTTACCAATCCCCCTTTGCAGGAAGCAGCTTTGCATTCCCCCCTAAATATTTCTCCTGCAAACAATGGCATGCCTTTGGGAGTATATCACAAATCAGAAGTGATGCAAGTTGACCCGGAGCCTGGGTGCCAGGAACAAGCACCACATACAGTTGCACATGTGCGTTACACTGACAGGCACAACTTTCACTTGGAAACACTTTCTTATTTTGCATTCAATCAAAGGGGCTCTGTGTTGTTGGGCACAAAGCTAATCACTATAATCAAATCCAATCCAAATTTCTTACAACTTGAATGAAAAAGCATCCTTCAGTTTTCTCACATGTGCAAAGAGCTGTCACATCCAACCAGTTCAACCAGTTGTTGTAAGGAGCCTTTAACATTCCTGCTTATGATTTATCATAAACACTTATTCTAAGGATCATGTGGAGAGATTACTGCCCTATATTTTATTCTAAATATGTGGAAAAAAATACAAACACAGTATGCACCCAACGAGACACACCAAATAAAAACATACATGTTAGGAGTCTGGCTGACCTGATCTAAAAAGCAATAGATGGAGCAATGGCAAACCATCTAAAACAACTTATTTTCGATTTATTCTAATGCCGAATTAACCTAAAGACTTGCGTGATTACTTTAATGACTCAAAATTACACTGACCGACATGTAATTATTGTAAAAAGTAAGATAACTGTAAACTAGAGTGTTTTCGACTGTGGTTCGGTGAGCTCCGGAGCGTCCCGACAAACTCCAGGAGCAAAAGCAGCTGCCACACAGTTAAAAACTGTCCTATTTCTTATTTTAATTCCCTTGAATGATGCAAATGATAAAGTACATGTTTAAATAAATAAATAAACAGAATTTTTGACATGCTATTTACATATATAGTTTTCAAGAATTACCTGGCCACAGTTTCATGCAAACGATGTCCTCGTGCGCCTCAGGTGAACCGCAGGCGTTTTTAACCAAACAGGGAAGGTCTGCTCTCCTGCACGTACAACCGATAATCAACCGATATCGATAAAGTTCTGGCTAAATTGTCATGTCTTCCTGCGGGATTCCTCGTTCGCAAGAGAGCCACAGTGTGACGCGTTCAGCCGGAGACGAGTTTATGTTGCCCGCGGACTGAGTCATCCTCTGCTCGCGCTTTGTGGGGTGAGTGAATCACTGAGCTCGTGGGAAGACCTTTTTAAACAGCGTAGGCGCGCGCTCGTCACTCACGTGGACGCGCGATGGCGTATGAGCAGTGATGAGGCTCGAGGGCAGGAGATGATTTATTAGGAAACTGGGATTTACAGTAAGGTGGATAAAAATTAACTAACATTTAGTGTTTTACTGGCACCTGTGTTTAAAGTTTATTTATGATGTGAATATTTGCAAACATATTAAGTCAGTAAATTTATCTTTTATTTGTTTTAAGGCTAATTTATGCTCCCGCTCCATATGAAAATAAATCAGTTTCAAACAATCTATATGGCAAAGCCCACATGCCTCCATGCTTATGTTAGCATTACATCCACAAAGGGTCAAAAGTTTCGACATCGAAAATGGCGCAATGGTCTGTGAGGCCATTAAATACATCACTACATGTGTATGGAGAGTTTTTTGTTTTGTTTTTGTTTTTTTCAGAAAAAATGTCTTCTTCGTTGTGTCCGTAGATATTTGCCATGTCTTGCTTCAGTTATGGCTACACTGCCCCCAATGATTTGGGGTGTTACTGACTATGATTGAGCGATAATGAGCCCTCAACATTAAAAAGTTATACGAATAGGGACGGAGCCTTGCTTCTGTAGTCTACGTTCATTTCCTATGTATAAGTACATTATCAAACTCCTACCGTTGCTATTGTTATTGCTGTCGAAATGATTGACTCATCCCTGCCATCTTGTGGAACGCTAATTTATTGCAATTTTTGTTTTTGAATAACTAATTTAATAGAAAATTGTTATTGACTTTTCTTATGTTTTTGCATTCACACGACCAATGAAAATGTTTCAAATGTAGGCCATCATTCACAATGTGTTAGTCGTCATCACATCACAAGCTCATGGCACTACAAACGGAACATTTTACATCACTTTTTTAAATACAACACAAGGCTGCAGAAACATATGAAACCCACTACCTTTCATTACCCTCACATTGCGTCACAGCCTGTCTCTAATAGGGATCACTGGCCTCGCTAGCTCAGATCTGCTTCAAGTGTTTTTTCTGGGGGCAATTTGAACAGTGGCAGGGGGAAAAACTTTAAACGATTCCATGTGTGCATGCGTCTGTGCATCTGTAAGTGTGTGGCTGGGTGTGCCTGACGTGGAGAAACAGTAGGGCCTCTGTTTCTTCTAGGTTTTGGCCCAATAACAGTTAAGGTCTTAACGTCACACTCCCTTCAGTTGCTACCAGGACACACTGGAACTATTCTTGGAGCGCCAGTGACATAATGGAGCATCTCAGAGAGGCACCCGCCCTCCCTACGTATCTCATAACAGGCAGCAAAAACGAAGTTAGCATCCATACTGCTGCATAGGCAGGAGTGCAGCTGCGGTTCTTGTTAGGGCATGTTGCATTGGAGGTGTACTCAATTTGGTCCTCTTGTCGAGAACCATTCACAGAGACCAAACATAGCATGAGGTCTTAATCGCCCATTTGATTACCCACTGTTCAGACAACAGATTAGAGAAGTGCTTAACACGTTTGTCCTCCTTAAAACATCACTGTTAGTATAAGGCCACATCGTTACAAGCCTCATTGTTCAATTCAGATTTTTCAGATCAGATTTGTGCATGCACACATTGCTAAATTTAAGCATGAGTCATCTGCATATCCAGGAATTCTGATCTGACCGTTTTCATACACGTATTCAATCTAGGATCACGTATGAAAGTGACTCAAATCTGATTTGATAAAACAGTCTATGAGGTGTACCTTGTATTTCTTGCCTAGGTTTTCGTTCAAGGCCAAAATTTTAGTGCTAATTAGCAAAAGTTAGCGTGCTAACACCAAACTAAGATGGTGAACATTGAGGTTGCGTTGTCAAATTGAATTTGCATGCTCATGTTAGCATTTTGCTCTCAGTACAAATGTGTTGCAGCCTCACGGTGCAGCTAGCATGTTTATAGACTCTTTGTCTTGTTAATGAAGCTCCTCTCATAGAGAGCAAAGTCTTTTTTTAGACTCAACATGTGGCAACTGGGCATTATTATCAGTGGGTGTGCCACCAATAGAGGCACGCCCGATTGTTTAGAAACCAACTGGCAGCCATTAATTCAAATGTCCTGATTGCTACTTGCGACTGAAACCAACAATTTAACAAGACTCTCAGGAGATTAGGTCAAGCCACTGCGGGGGAACAATTGAGACAATCCCTGACTATAGCAAAGGGCAAGGTGAGAGTTAATGACTGGTTCAAGGAAGAACTTTGTAACACCTCATGAAAATTAGCTCCATGTACGGCACAAGTCAACACAGATCACTGTGGAGCTGGGGGGAAAATTTGGGGATATCTAGGATACAAATCAGAGAGTTGTCAGTAAACAGGGATGATATTGGTGGGAGCAGGGCATAAACAGAAAATGTAGGAAGTAAACGGACATGATATGAAGTGGCTTTTCATGGTCGAGACGGTTTATGCTCAGTTCCTCATTCTAAGATGTTGTAAATCAAATGTCATTGATCAGGCCTGTCAACAAAGCAGGCAGTGATACAGCTTTATCGAACCAAAAAAAGAACATTACAAACTGTTCCTGGCTCCGTTACAACCAGTGCTGTAAAAGAAATGTCATGAACTTTTAGATACTAGGATTTAATTACTTTTCAGCATGTATCTCTACAACTTTGGGATGGATTTGGAGAAATGTTTTTTCAGACATTCATAATCCCCTTTGGTGGTGGTGTGCTGATTTTTCCTCTATTGTCACAATGAGGTTTATATTTGTGTGTTTGTTTTTTTAGAAGAATTGTTCAATTACTTCTTGATTCTGAGAATTGTGTTCCCTAAAGGAGTCAATATAATTATGTATTTTCCTTCTACTTCTTATTTAGTGCAATCCTCAGATCAAAAATCTAATTTTCCCACACTAATCATTCCCATCAGGACATTTTGCACCAAATGCTAAAATGCTTAGCTGAGACAGAGAACACTACACCCTTTTATCTAGCATTAACATTAATGTGATACCTGCTAAACATGAAGCAATGTCATGAGAGCGGACTAGCATGCTGACATTAGCATTTAGCTGAAAGTATCTGTGCTTTCAGCCTCAGAGCTGCTAGCATGACTCCTATAGATACTCTCATAGATACTTAGTAGTAGACACCTAATATATATAAAGCAAACAAAAATAACATGAATAGATGAATAATCGAAAAAGTTTACACCCAACAAAATATCATTGCCATTTTGGTAGTAGCTTATATGATCAAACTTAGGCTGTAATGTGGCTCCCGATGTTTTAGGGTCCCTTATAATCTTGGTGTGTTAGTTCTTGTTTTCAGATGCAAGTTGGGTCATTTCTTGGATGAAATATTTTTTTATAATTGCATTTTTTTCCAAACAATTTATACTGACATCTATGTTTGCTTCTGATCTTTGGCATCTTATTACTTCCTGCCACGGACGAAGTGAGGAGGGGATATAGGAATGGATTCCATTTTAATGTTTGTCATTTCCATGGTTCCAGGTTGGACTTGGGCTCACTCTGGTTGTGGGTTTTGACTCTGTGTAAACATCTTCCATGCACTGGATAGGTGCCTTTGGGTATTTTGGGAATTTTAAGCATTTTATTTATCTTTTTTTTCATTTTGAAAGTTGAACTTTTTCTCAGATATGCGATGAACAAGAACTGCAATTAACAGAGGTCGACCATGCAACATAACAACACATAACATATACCTGAGGACATAATATAAATAGCCAGTATTATACTCCTTATCATGATTTAAACTAAACTCTAATCTGACTGGGCCTCCCCTAGATAATAATAATAATAATTAAAAACAACAATAACCGGTTCCACTAGAATCTGCCACATATGTGTAAAATGCCTGCATCGTGTCTTTTCATGTCTGATTATTAGGGTCATTCTGTCAACCTCATAATTTCTAGTTGCTCCACTTTTTGATACTAATTTAATGGACCATCCAACACACCCAGTAGGTCCGTGCGCCAACCTGTAAGAGGAAGTTGGACGAGGCGTGGTGATAACGAGAACAGGAATGGTAACAGAAGATTTATGCACTGTTCTCAGATGACCTCGACAATAGAGATAATGAAAGGATGGGTTCGTTGTTGTTTTTTGCATGAGGCGTGTTGCACAAATTCGTCTGTGGATTTCAAGCTGTTATGTTTCAGATTGTGAGCATGACTTTGCATCCTCTTTGCTTTGCAATGGCTTCTTTTAACATGTAGCAGGAGAAAAAAAAATCTTGTTCTCTGTTGATGTTAAAATGAATGCTTGAAGCCCCAGTGAGTTAATGGGTTACAAGTTCATCCTGATCATCGTGTCATGTGTCGTGAACGTGACATAGCTGGTGTTACCAAGACGATACTGATTGTTGCTATTCTTGTGAAGCATTAAGTGAATAACGAACAACAATCAATCCCACAGTTTATTAGTCTGTTTTCCTGTGTTCGACGATTCAAATACACAAAAGCTGACCTTCCAGTGAAATTGACCGGAATCAGTCATGTATTGTAATCTATCTCTACTCCCTGGTTACACCTCTCTGAGCAAGAAGAACAGGTTTCAGAGAGGAAATGGCTCAGCTGCTCAAAAAAAGAAGTCATCAGTGATGGTTTGTTAGGTTTTTCCTGTTATTTCACGAAATTCAGAGGAATTGATTAATTAATTAATCTGAGAAAAGAAGAACTAGATGACTAATACATTTGATTCTCGAGAAGTTTAGCGAGTTTTGTTTCTCACAGGCTTTTTGCCACTTGAAACTTAATCTCACACAAACAAATCCAAATCTTTGCTGCAGCCCAAACTTTGATGCCTCTTTTACAGAAAAAGCTTTAAGGGAGAGGCGGTTTCCTCAGGATGTTGCTACAATTGCTGATGTGCTTCGGTGTGTTTGGAGCTTAGATGGCTGTGTGCATTTCATAGGCTGCTGCAGGAATGTGTAGAACTGATGCACAGTGCTTTGTTTTTCTTCTACTGTTTGCAGTCTGTAAACATGAGAGGGTGTTGGCTGGGTAAACACCTTATGAGACAAGGTGATTAAATTGTCTATGTCCCAGTTTTAGGACTTGTACAAACAGGCTGTCATGCAACATTTCCAATCAATCAAATGTAATAATTGCTACCAGAATTCACAATAATTGTACACCATTATTTTGGCCGGTCCACTACTTTGGTTCAGGTTGAAATATTGATTGAAATTTGTAAAGATATTCATGATCTCCAGAGGATGAATCCTAATGACTGTAACCCGTGTCCATTTGTTTGTTGGTTCGTCAGCAGAATTACGCAAAAATTACTCTTGTACTTGTGAGAGGATGAGTCTTGGGCCAGAATAGGATCCATAAAAATTTGACCTGGATCCAGGTAAAGGGGCGGATCCAGGTTTTTGTATTTTTCTTTTTTCATTTTCTCTAACATTGTGAGATAGGATGTTTCTCAACATCTCTAATTTCTCAGGGAATAATGCATTTTCCTATCTATTTGTTATTATTAGCATTTAACAATAGCTGTGCCTAAAATGCAGCCTCACAAAGCTACTAGCATAGCTGTGGACTTGACCTCTTTTAGTCTTGTTATTGCTTGAGAGCAATCCATCAAAATTTTACACCCCGTGAGCCACTAATATCAGCAACATTAAACAAACTGGGACATATTTAGACAAGTTTTATTGTCTATTATTTAATTTGTCCCATTTCAGGAAGTTGTAATCTGTGTATCTACCTTGTCTGCAGATGTGCTCAATTATTTAACATTTGTCTTGCAGGGCTATTATTACAAACAATTCAAAAGTTATGCATGTTTGCAGTGACAACAGGTTTGAGCGTAAAATGGTGTTTTCTGTAAACTGGAGTGATCTCAGTTTTTTACCCTCAGGGCTTAAAAAGTTTGGGAAATGTGTGTGTTACAATGACCTGGGATCAAAAAGGGAAGCTGCAGAGGTTCATCGAGGTGTCATTAGTGGAATAGAAATATGAGGTCTGTAAATAACGCTAACATATCCCAGACAAAACACACAGATTGGATGTTTGCCAGGTTCTTCCAGAAAGTGAAGCTAGTGTCCCGACACTGACATGGAGCTGCTCCAAAATTAGAAATGTCTGTTTTTTTGTTCCTGGACATCTAGTCATTTATTTATCTTTACCGAAAATGTACCTGCAGTGTTTTTGTTTAATCTTCTACTGCATGTCCCACTCAGTCAGAGTCCCACGGTGAGCTACTGGCCAAGTGACCCGACCTTCACAGGAATCACATGACTCAGACTGTCTGTTATGAGAGGCAGCAGGCTGAACAATAATTAAAAAAACAGAAACGCAAAGCAACATCTGCCTGCCTGCGCCGACTCACAAGCAGCTGCAGATGTCCAAATAAGGCTTGTTAAACAGCCCGTGTGAAGGAGACGGAGTGACACCGCGTCTGTTTTTTCTTCTCCGGTTATCTTTACATGAGGGACGCGTCAGTCTACTGATGAGCTAATTTCCTCTTTTTTTTGTTAGGGTTTGTCTGGGGGAATTCCTTAACTCATAAGTCCTTTTTTTTCAAGTTGTATTCTCTTGAAATGGGCCATTATTATTAGAATACTTTATGCCAAACTGAGACCAACCAATTATGTAACATCCCAGAAAAAAACTTTTAAAAAACTAGAAGGTGTTGCACCTCTTGAATATTCCTTATCACAATGTTTTGCAATGTTTTTTATTGACACACTAACTGAATATGGAGGACATTTATTTTGAAAGTGATATAATGTCCAAAACTGGAGTGTATGGAAGTTGTTTTGATTGTATCTCACTGCTTTCTCTTCAGCCATGTTTACATGTGATAAATGTGGTGCTGACTGCTTTGTTGTGGAAATGCTATTGAGCTACGGGACCAATCAGAGTCTAGACTAAACAGGAAGAGGAGGTGGCTTCCTGTCCAGGCCTGAAAGAGCTGACCTTATTCAGTAAGCGACACTATTGATTCCCCATAGAAATTCCCCACATCCAGAAAAAAACATCTATTTGAACTAAATCCTAAAGGTAGAGTCTAAAAATTGAATAGCAAAAGGTTAATTTGGATATAAAGGTTCAAACAAGCAGCTGTTTTCTTTTAGAGGCACCAGAATCTGGATTTGTGGATGTCTTAAGATCACTAGAAAGTTATAGCAGATCTCCACAAAATGTTAAATAATCTGTAAAAGCCCAGGTTTAAATGTTTTCCCTCTGTGTTATAATGCCAAGACAATTAACGCAGCAGCATTGTGTTCTAATGTTGTGACGTCTGCCCCTGTTTTTACTGGCAATAGTTTGTTTGTTTGTCTCTTGACAGGATTAGGAAAAAAGTTAATGGATTTTGATGATTTTGTTGAGCCAGAATGTCAAAATTCATGGGGCTCATGGAAAATTCACTATTGTGAGATAACAAATAACAATGCCAATGATTTTTCTTTTTTTTTTTGTATATGGCTATTTTCTCGTGAAACTATGTCTTTATTATTGTACAACTGTGACTTTTTATATTTACGACTTTATTCTCATAACAGTACGACTTTATTCTCTGAATGCTTGATTTTTTTTTTAATTACGACTTTATTCTCTAAATCTCACAGAATTTTTTTTCTCTCAGTGTGGCTCTATAATACTCCGTCATATATTATAGTTCAAATTCTGTTGGGTGTATAAAAAAAAGAAAAAAAAGAAAGAAAACACCTTCATCAAAGCATAGAAAGATCACACTCTGCTCATAGATTTTAGAGTTAGATTGGAATAGTGAGTTAGTTCTGAGATATAACACACTTTGGTACGTCATCAGTGATGCAACCTGAGGTTTTTGGACATTTCTAGTCTTTCAGCATCACAAACTGTGTCTTGGCAACACTATACTAACATTATTTGAAGATATCTTCTCCTGCATCAGTAATGTTCTGTGAGTACATAATGACACCAGCCATCGTTTTCTGGGTATTTGTAGCCTTCATTATCTGTCTACAGCCCAGTGAGAGGCGCAGCTCCTTCTTACTCACAATCCCCTGACTAATATTACACACTGCTTCTAGCTGCCTGTGGGTCCTCAAGTGCGTCTGTAAAACCTGCCAGGGGCGTCTTGCTGGCGTCATCAGCAGTGCTACAGAAGCTGATGAAAACACTGGCAATGCTCTGTTTTTTTCTGCTTGCGTCGTCGTATGAAAGGTGGCATTAGTCAGCCTTAAAGAGCCACACCGTCTTCCTGGAGCTATTAATAGCCGCACAGGCAGCGTTATTTTTTTTTTTTTTCAGGAGAAAGCTGGCTAAAATCCCCCTTTCCCTGCTCATTTCCTCCCCACCCTCCAAATGTGAAGAACGCCATGCACTGTGGCAAATGTCTCATAAAAGTATTTTTAGCCCCGAGCAACCGCATAGTTTAATTATACTGTGACTTGTGTGAAGAATTAACGCGTAAATAAATACAAACACTTTTCAAATTGTGATATACAAGACAAATCAAAATTGTAGACAATTTTCCAACTTCATGAAGGAGTAGACATGTTTGACAGTGACCCCCTCTGAAATACTCAGCTGCTGAATCTTTCATCAATTATTAGTAAAAGTCCGACTTGACACAAACCAGCCGTTTTCTGGTTTCACTGTGGATCATTATTCTTTAACCAAAGGTACACACAAAGATTAACTCAGGCTTATGCTCCCTGGCTTAGTTAAGACTATGAATTTACCAGGCCCTTTGTTTTGTACTCTAAGGCCAAGGTTGTGAATGGAAAATGCAAATCCTGAAGGTCTTTGTTTTGTGTAAGCACAGAGGTCACTGCCTCAGCTTCACAACATGGGTCTCACACACATTAAGTTAAGTGTATTTTTCTTAAGGCGTCGCCGTCGTCTTGTGGCATAAGATGTCTTTGATGTAGTAACAACATCTCCAGTTTAATACCAGCTGGAAACCCGAGTCGCACATCGTCTTCTCCATCTATTTAGCTGACAACTTTAAAATAATCAAAGCATGCCAAAAAAAAAAATCTGCACTATTTATAATGAACTTTATGGAGAAATTCAGCCCGACACAGCAGTACAAGGGTAGAGGTAGCAGCATGAAGTAAAAGAATAAAAGTACAATAAAATAAAAGAATAAAGATAAAGTGTGGTATGACGATAAATAAGATGACATAGCTCATACATTGCTGTCTAAGTAGATTGTAATTTACTATCTGATACTAATTTGCAATGTATCCATGGTGCGTAGATAAAAAAGGCAGGATGTGTAGTCAAGTGAATTATTTTCTTGTTTTGACTGGTTTCCAGGCTCTAACTGTCATAAGACTGATACTGTGTGAACATCATCTTATCATGTCACATGATGATTATATGCTTGCAACTTCTCCATCAGTGTCACAGTGAAACAAACAAATAAATAATGATTTAATGTAAAACTATGCTTAGGTGGGCTGTAAGTTTACTCATATTCCTGCTGAAGCTCATCGCTTAGGAGCTAGAATCAGAGAATGGAGTTCATCGATGGCACCGTCTCTCTTTTTTATGAGAAAATGTCGTACTTCGAGCTGGAGGTTTGAATCGGGGGGGGAATTTATTTGACAGGCTTTCACCTGGAAAGACGTGTCATCCCAAAGTCATCAGGAGTTCCTGCCTTGCTTCTGTCTCTCTCAAGACGTTCTCAGTTCCTCAAATTTAGCACTATGGCTATGACTGTTGGGGATTTATCACGCCTGCATGAAACACTACTAAAGGTTCTACTGATGAGATCGTTTTTATTTCTGGCGCCGAACTTCCCACTTTGATGACATGTCCACACTGTGCGTCATCACAGGCAGTTTTGACTGAATATAACCTCTCCAGCACTGACATCAAATCTGTAAAATCTCTTAAAGTAGGATGAAGCAGCCCTCCACCCACACACATATCAACCCACACAAAGAAACACGCAGAAGCTTACAGTTGGTGTCTGTAATGAATGATCTTCATTTTCTCTTTAAATCAAACCAAGAGTTGCAATATTCATCAGGCATTTTACCTCAATTTCAAACTGTTCATTTTATGTCTCTGTGTGTAGTTTTAAATTACACAAAATAATATAGCTTTTTAAATATGTGGCAAGCTGAGAACAAAATGTTTAATTTAGATGAGACATAAGTTCTCCCGTGTCTGCAGGGCCTCCCTCTGGGTCCAAAAACATGCAATACGGGTGAATTGGTGACTCCAAACCTGCGTACGTGTGAATGTGAGCGTTGTTTGTCTCTGTATTGTGTGGTGTTGGCCCTGTGATGAACATGTGACCTCTCCAGGGTGTAGGTAATGTCAGCTGGGATGCTGTGACCCTGCAAAGGATAAGCAGTCATAGAAAATAGATGGATAACAAAAGCAGGAGTCTAAAACCTTAATAAGGACCCCTAAGGCCATAATGTTTATTTCATAGAGCAAACAAAGTAGGTGATTTTACACTTCTGACTGTAGGTCATTAAACGCAGCATTTTGTGCTGAATGTGTGGGGGGGAAAAGTTAAAAATCTGTGTCATTGAGCCATTTAAACTGGTCTTGTGTGTTCTGGATATCGCAAACAGTTGATGAATAGCCTAGTAAATAATGCAAATGGACCTGAAATACAATGGGGATTGAATAATTTTGCTGTCATTGGAAAGTGAAATTATCATTCCTGCATTTACCTCATTTACCAATCAAGGACTTGGCCACACACGAACTATGAGGGAGGCATTTTAGAGGCATTTTAAAGGCAAGGACACCTGCTGTTATTGATTTATTCATGCAAAACTATTATGCTTGTACCATGAGTGAGTGTTGGATGGAAGGACCCTGCAAAAATCAATTACCAATGTGTGTGAGTTTTGTTTTGGGACATGGATGCTCCCTTTTATTGCGGCTGTGACAGAGTTTGTATCTATATGATTCCACTTTGCTGTGAATCCACATATCTGTGTGCATCATTGGCTCAAGGGCGCCCTCTCTTGGATGCAGCAGCTAAACACGTTGCCATTTCGAATCCCACTACGGTGAAGGCACGACCCACCATACTCTTCCTCTGATTGGCTGATACTTGTTTTCTTGCTCAGTGCTGTACATTTTGCACAAGAGGTGATGATTGGTGAGGGTTAGGGCAAGAATGTCAGGGTTTTGAGAGAGTGTGTGTTTGTGAAATGTGGTATCATTGCTGTGGCTTTGAGCTGTATTGAACTATAAATACATGAGTAGGCTGCAATATGCTGATCAGCTCCTAAAAACACAGTAACGTTAATGTGATTTTACATTTAATGATGTCTGGAGGGCTACAAGCACGTCTGGTTCACGATGACGCCCTATGACAATGTGTTTCTAAAACTTTAAAATGTTCAGTGCAGATGCATCTTATTCTCTACCTGCAACAGTTTGCATTTATTACAAGCAGCATACATGCATATTGCTCAGATCATGTGAAATCGAGTATTCCGTCATGTTTATTAATTTATTTATTCATCTTTTTGCTGTGGATTGTGCAGACCAATACATCCATCCATCTTAGAACAAAACATTTGAATTCTATTGAAGGAAATACCATAACGTTTGGGTGATCTGGTGGGATTATTATATCTTCAAGTCGACTTCAAGGAGAGAGATCGAATGATGGGCGAGCGACATAAACGTTCAACAAGAGTGACAGAAAACTGTGCTGTCAGTACATCCATGTATCTCAACAGGAATTACTGGTTTAGCCTCAGATAAGATCTGTTGTGGCTCATAATTAGCTTGTCAACTGCAGGAAGTTGCAGTTGTGTGTGGTTTAGTAAAGGCGGGTGTGAACATGAGAGAAAGTGTCCGTGCCCATTACAAACATGAAAACAATGCCAGTTTGCTGCCAGTAATTGTGGGAGGATCTGGGTTGCAGAGAGCTGCGCCCTGTGGAAAATCTGAAGCAACCAATCAGAGAGCAGCCTCAGGTTACCTGAGCGGTCACAGCTCAGGTTTGATAACAGAAGTGACACAGGACACAGGGGAGACAGGGAGAAAAAGAGAGAGAGAAGGTGATGAAGATGAAAGAGGAAGAGCAGGTACTGCCCACTGTGACCAGGATAGGATCAGCATTATGTTGTTATTATTGTCTGATTATATTATTGTATAACACATCTTCCTCATGTTTATGTACCGTTTGAGGCACATTTCCATATTTCAAATCCAAAACGAACACAAAGATGAAATAAATAAGGTGTATAGAGTTTGACTTAATTATTTCTAACACGCTTTGACAGGAGAGACAAGTGAGGAGTCACAGATGAAGGGAAAGGCAGTGACTGCAGAGACAGAGCAAATCATAGGGGATGGATCATTCACTGCAACATTTAACCTGATTCTCATGCATTACTGCTTGACAGATCATTTATGCTACTGCCACTGACATGATTTTAAAGCTAATGTTATGTGATTTTTGCCCTCCAAATGTCTTAAAATGCAGATCAGGGAACTTTTTCCGATGGACATGCCCCTGAACCTCCCCTGGCAAGCTCAGTTTTTGGACCTGTGTATTTCTAAAGCCTTGCATACAGTCATGATTCTAGCAGCCCTATTCTGCAGGCTGCACCCTGGTATACTTATACCGTAAACTAATAGTCAATTAACAAAACAATTTCAGAGTATGTGTGATGCTCACTAACATGTGATCACTTTTTTGTGAAAGTAATTATTTTGTGTCATTTCAGCATTTATAGCTGCTTTTTCTTCTCTTCTCAAAATGCTTTCTTTAGTTTGTGTGTGTTTATTGTGCAGCATCAGCAATTCCTCCCTCCCTGTCTCTCTGATACACATGCAGGTACATGCATGTGCAGGGGCAGGCCTTCATACTCAGTGCTGAGCTTAGTCTGTGTATGTGTGTGTACCTCCTTACATTTTTTGGTAATAAAAAGGGGTGTGGTGGCAATTTCTTCTGAAATAAATATGGTAAACACCAGTCTGTCTTTCTGTTTAATTTCGCAGTGGCAAATGGTCTCACAATACGGTCAAGTGAATGAGCTGAGCAAAAAAAAAAAAAAAAATTAGACAGTTATTTTATACACACCTCAGCTAATTAGCAAATGCTAAAAAAAAAAAATCTACAGGCCGTTTCATTTCAGCAGAAAAATCATCAGAAGTCCTCCAAACAACAAACAATTAAAAAGACATTTAAATACCATTTGTTTGCATAATGCTCCTGTTTTATGACACAAGTTTTCCATATACTAAATGCTAAGTGATTTTCTTCTTTTAATCACCAAAGTCTGGGATATGTCAATAATTAGCAACAACATTGATTTTGTCTCACTATTATATATTGTGTAGTATTGGATTAAAAGGACACACACTTTATCACTTAAAGGACAAAAATGTCCCTTTCACAAAACTGCCATTAAATTTATATATTATTATTTTCCACTTTCCCGGAGTTATTTTTTTAGCCAACATCATTTCTAATAACTCATAACTATCAAAATATGAATTTGTTTTCATAAATTTAAAATCTTGAAAATAAATACATATTTGATACTTTTTCAGGAATGTTTTTGCTTAAAAAAATTTACTATATATAATATATATAATATTAATTGCTCTTTTAAAGCAAGGGACAAGGGTTAACATGTGCCTTCAGCCTCAGCTAAGTAGCTAATGATAATTAACTTCACCTTATAAATCTCTCAGCTGTTATTTCAGATGGAAAGAAAAAAAAATCAGAAGCATGTTTTTGTTTATTTTTTAAGTGGCATTGATGATCCTGTTGTTTAAACTGGGCCACTGAATGGTGCTCTTTCTCTGTGTGGGTTGACCTCATGATTGAGAAGGTCATGGCCATGAATCATGAACCCAGTGTTGGTTCAGGGCTGGGCCAGGTTCTCTAGTGCCTCTCCTTCGCAGGACATAAAGTGGAAGCCCATTTCAGACGTGCGATCGCTGCAGCCCTGGCCGACATAAAAGTACAAAGCCGATTTGTTCCAGTGCAGAATGATGAAGTTGAGTTCTCTGCAGCCAGCAGCCACGCCCTCCTACGGGACAAAAAATTAAGCAGAAAGACGAGTACTGCTGTGCTATTATAATATGGAAAATGGCATGTCTGGGAGGCAGACATTTAAGAACCACTATTTACTTTCACACATTTAACTATTTAAAATAATTGGATCAAAGTCTCCAAAACTCAAGATACAGTATTGTCTATTTCCACTTGCCAATAGGTATACATTTTTGTATAATGAGAGAAAAGGCCCAGTATTCAACATTAGTACATTTACATTTCTGAACTGACAGTCAAATAATGGATTGATGTTTTACTCACCTGTGCTACCTTCTTTAGAAGCGCTTTACCAATACCCTTCCCTGAAGAACAGATAACATGCATTAACCAAGGTTTTCTGCACATACAGACATGCTTTTTTTTAATGTTGTGACTTATTTTCACCTTATATTTACTTAATAGCAACAATGACATGTCAGCTTTTGAGAAGTGGACCGTACCTCTGAACTCGGCCATCACATATAAGACCTGCAAATAAATGGCTCTGCCCAGTCTTGGGCTGTAGAAATAGAAGTAAAGTGCAAAGCCTATCTTTGTATGGCCTGAAAGAAAACAGTCGAAATGAGGAATCAATGCACAATAAACAGCTGAGCACCAGATGTGAGTTATAGTAGTCAACTTTTAAAAGCAGGATTCATCTGGTTTATTCTTTCTGTTGGTCATTTTCTACTAATTGAACAATTTCAGCCAAGAAAATGTGAGATCTTAACTAAATTATTTGTCATATCCCGTTTCTAATTGGTCTTATATATTCATAGCACCTGTTTTTATGCACTTCCAATCTAACAGAATTCCCTAAACATCTTGTTTTGAAACGGTTTCAGTTTTTAAATTGCTCAGTGAATCTTTTTAGGTAGTGTCACGGCTCGTCTGTGACTCTGATCCCCCCAGAGTTTGTCACCTGGTCTCCATCTACTCATCACCTGCACTCCTAAACTTGACCACCAGGTCTGTGTCTGCATTTGGTCCCAGAATCTTATAAAATACTTCAAAGGTAGTGGAAATATTTTTATATGTCACTCCATTACATACCAAAACTAATGTGCTGAAGGTGTTTAGAGCCTGTTGTTCATTCCTTCGTTTTCCTGACTGCTCTGGGGCCTGTTTTATCATGGAAATTTATGAAATAAGCCAGGCTTATTCCGGTTAGTCTGCATTATTTTCACTTCCTTCAGTTCCATAAAGCAAGTTCCACACAGTTTAATCAGTAATTATGCTGGTAAATTAGCCTGGTCCACAGTTCTTGAAAAGAGGTGATTTTACCACCTACTCTCTTGGTGTGCTGCCACAGGAGGCAGGTTTCTATCTTCAAATGTGGTTTTATGACAATGATTCTTTGTCATGGGAGGTAAGTGGTAGGTAGGTTCTCTTACCATCTTTGCTTTTCTGCTGTTCTGGCACCTCAGCGATGAACGCATGGAAGAACGGGTTCTCCGAGAAGCCATCCTGCTCCAAGTCTGAACATAAAATAAAAAGAAACCTCGAGTCCCCATCTTTTTAATTCAAGTAAAAGAACTTTATTTTGATCTGCTGTGAAAACAGCTGGCCATACTAATCCTGTTTCCTACCACACCTCAGGCTGTTCCAATTAAAACTCCGGTGTGATAGCAGACGACGCCCAATCCCAGTTTAATTCCTCACGGCTTGTTTTCTCCATTTAAAAACTTCTAAATTACATATAAAGATCTCAGAGACAAATAGTGAAACTTTGACCTTACCCGTCTGTGTCACACATTCTGCGATTTTATGATACTCTGCCCATTCCTGTGAAAACATGAAAACAAATATTCTTAAATTTAAAAACATCCGTCAGTATCTATCTGCGCTCTCATAATATGGCAGCTAATCTAATAATAATTCTAATAATAGCAGCACAGTGAAGTGAGGCAATCCAAGGGGTTCTATGCCAGCACCTGCCCAGAAGTCCGCTCACCTTGACTAATCGGGCCATGTCCTTGCAGTCCTCCAGGACGGATGGACGGATAGAGAACTCCATCGTTAACTTTGTTAAAGTCTGTTCTCCTCCTGCTGATGGATGTCACATGAAAGATAAGGACTGCAGCTGAATCCCTGAACCCGACCTCACCGCAACAGGCTGAGAAGTGATCTGAGAGCGCCCTCCTCCGCAAGGGCATGACCCGAATGGTCCGGGTGAGCAGACACGTGTACGGGTGCAGCAATTTAAAAACTGAAACCGTTTCAAAACAAGATGTTCAGGGAATTCTGTTAGATTAGAAGTGCATAAAAACAGGTGCTATGAATATATATAAGACCAATTAGAAACGGGATATGACAAATAATTTAGTTAAGATCTCACATTTTCTTGGCTGAAGTTGTTCAATTGGTAGAAAATGACCAACAGAAAGAATAAACCAGATGAATCCTGCTTTTAAAAGTTGATTACAATAACTTCGTTCTTCCATGCTTTCATCGCTGAGGTGCCAGAACAGCAGAAAAGCAAAGATGGTAAGAGAACCTACCTACCACTTACCTCCCATGACAAAGAATCATTGTCATAAAACCACATTTGAAGATAGAAACCTGCCTCCTGTGGCAGCACACCAAGAGAGTAGGTGGTAAAATCACCTCTTTTCAAAAACTGTGGACCAGGCTAATTTACCAGCATAATTACTGATTAAACTGCGTTGACCTTGCTTAACGGAAGGAAGTGAAAATAATGCAGACTAACCGGAATAAGCCTGGCTTATTTCATAAATTTCCATGATGAAACAGGCCCCAGAGCAGTCAGGAAAACAAAGGAATGAACAACAGGCTCTAAACACCTTCAGCACATTAGTTTTGGTATGTAATGGAGTGACATATAAAAATATTTAAGTAAGAAATGAATTAATTCTCCATCAAACCACTACCTTTGAAGTATTTTATAGTTCAGAAATGTAAATGTACTAATGTTGAATACCGGGCCTTTTATTTTTCTGTATGGCTAAAGGGCGAATAAAAATATATGAATCATTATTTGCCTTTACTATTTAAAATGAACAGGATGACAGGACATAAAATAAAATGTGTTTCTACTGTTGCTCAGTATAATAGCTTACATTCAATTCTGAATGTACAATTTGTCAAACGTATAATATACTATGTTCTCCATTTCACTGCTGTTCTCCATATTGTATTGTTCTATCAGTGCCACAACATTCAGTGCTCCTAACATGTGAATAGATGTTACGCCGAGTCATGTCTGCCATGAATAGCGTGCACCTCGGTTAGGCAAACACTTAGCATGCAGAGTTTTTCATGCCATGCCTTGCATGCAAATGACAGGTTCTACTTTTCTTCTTGAAGTGTTCATCAATTATGATTAATGTGATGTTGAAAGTTTGCTTTGAAGCAGCCGGTGACGCAGCAGTTTTGTACGCGTGGCTCCATGGGTTGGCCTATATCAGCAACATCCATCAGGATTTAACTGGAGAACCGCCAGACTGAGGACACAACATCACCAGGTTTTACAATGGAGTTCTCTATCCGTCCGGCCACCCTGGAGGACTGCGAGGACATGGCCCGGTTGGTCAGGGTGAGCAGATGTAGTGCAGCTCCATGGACATCTATAGCCTGCCTCATAGGCTTACATCCATACATCATGTACACGATGTTGCTGTTATCAGATGATATTTTTGGATCAACTGCTATATTATTAGAGCATCCTCGCCACATGTGTATACAACAGATACTGACGGACATTTTGAAGGTTGAGAAGTTGTGATGTTTCAGTTGTTATTTTTATGTTTTCACAGGAATTGATGGAATATCATGAGCTGAAAAACTGCGTGACACAGACAGGTAGAGTGACCATAAGTTTAACATTTCTCACTTTTCACAGAGATTTGGTTTCCCGACATATAGTAATAAGTTAGGGTTCTAAATCGAAACCAAATGAGAAATAAGAGGAATCAAACTGGAGGTTGGCTCTGTCTCATGTCACAAATGAAGAGTTGTAAATATAACGATGTGAGGTATGGTTGTAACACTGATAAAAACAGGATTAAACTAATAGTTTTTGTGGCAGATCAAACTTATTTCATTGAAGGGATTGTTTTGACCTTAATTTCACTCAAATGATGTGATCAGATATTCTATAAAACTTTCAAATGTACTGGGATGCACCAGGGTTTTTTGGGGTTTTTTGCAAGTGCATTGATTACACCTACATAGTCTATTTGATTGATGGACGCTGTGAAAATGTCATACAGCCTTAATCTGATTTAGAATATAATTGAATGACATCTGACTGACAATGTAAAAAAAAAAGCTTTACAGTCTATTATAACAGCACAGCAATCAATATTTATAGTATTTACTTACACGAAAGCTCTGACTTGTATTTTTACGTAGCTTTATTGCATCTTTAATTAAAAGATGTGATTGCTTCTTCAACCACCGATTCTTTGCCTTAGTTTTCGACATTAAAACATTGACAGTGTCGGCTGGTTTATTCTTGACACACATAATATCACATGTTGAATGATGAAGATCGAGGGACCTGATCAAAAAAAGCTCCAGAACAGCTGGTACCTGTGAGATTTTCGGCTATTATCTCTGAACTATATAAACATTTACACCTACATGAACGATCCCAGGGCTACGTGATACAAAGGCTACAGAACGCACCTTGTGTCAAGGTCTCTTTTTATTTTGTGTTCAGACTTGGAGCAGGATGGCTTCTCGGAGAACCCGTTCTTCCACGTGTTCATCGCTGAGGTGCCAGAAGAGCACAAAAGCAAAGACGGTAAGATGTTGAAGGAAGGCAGCCAAAACGTTGGTTTGCGAAAAGCGACTGAGAGACCGCAGCATTTGGGACTAAAACATATAGAAATGTGATGTGACATATTTTATTTAACATCTCAAGTTTCTTTTGTTTAATGTTGCACAGTCCCTAATTTGGCAGAAAATGACCAAAGGAATAAACCGATTTAATTCTGCTTTTAATAGCCGATTACGGTTACTCAAGATCTACAACTCACATTTTTGACTGTTTGCTTCCAGGCTACACAAAGATAGGCTGTGCACTTTACTTCTACTCCTACTCCACCTTAATTGGCAAAGCCATTTATTTGGACGTCTTGCACGTGATGGCTGAGTTCAGCGGTACGGTACACTTGTTAATGCTAAGGACTTGTGAACACAGGCGCAAGACACAGACGAGAGGCAGGATCAGTTCAAGGTGTATTTATTTGAGTCAGGGTTTGAGCCGGGGAAGAGGAGAGCCAGGAGAGCAAATAGGCAGATCCAGTGAGGGAGTTTCCAGAGAGGATAACAGGGGCCAGACAGAGAGCAGGGTAAGACAAAAAGTCTCAAAGATAGTTAAAAAAAAAAAAATTGCAGATTAGAGCTCGAACATAGCAAACACTGACTGTGAGAGAGTCTACAATCTGGCAGTGTGAAGCTGGCTGAGCAGAGTCTTAAGGTTTCCTTGATTGCAGTGATGAGAAGCAGCTGGGAGGCTCCGCCCCAACTCCAGCACACCTGCAGCCAATAAGACACAAGGGAGGGAGGGAGAGAGGGAGAGAGACTGTAGAGATGCAGCTAAAGGGCTGAGGAGGATGTCCCAGCAACGCTGTATCAAAAGTTGCCATGTCATTTGTTGCTACTTGGTAAACACAATGTGGAAAAAAACCCCAAAAAAACATGTCTGTATGTGCAGAAAATCTTGCTTAATGCATGTTTTCTGTCCTTCAGGGAAGGGTGTTGGTAAAGCGCTTCTAAAGAAGGTAGCACAGGTGAGTAAAACATCATACTGGGCCTTTTCTCTCATTATACAAAGATATATGTGGACCTATTGCACTCTTGGTAGGTAGAAGTGGACAATACTGTATATTCAATTTTGGAAATTGTTCTAAATTTTTCCAAAGGAATTATGGCAAAGTCTGAATGTGTGTGTGTGTGTGTTCCATGAAACTTGGTGGTAGGATGAGTCATGGGCCAGAATAGACCCCAATAAATTTTGGTGCGGATCTGGGTAAAGGGACAGGTTCCAATTTTTTTTTCACTTTCTTTAATGTTACGTGATTGGGTATTTTTCGAAAGGGCAAAGACTAATTAAAGGGAAATGTTGGGCCTCGGCGGAGGTTATGCGCCCTACTGCATCCTCTCTATATTATATCAGCACAACAGTACTCATATGTCTTTCTGCTTATTTTGTTCTGTCCCATAGGAGGGCGTGGCAGCTGGCTGCAAAGAACTCAACTTTATTATGCTGGATCGGAACAAAACCGCTTCAGACTTTTATTTCAGCCAGGGCTGCTGTGATGTCACAACTACATTAGGCTTCCACTTTATGTCCTGCTCCAAAGAGCCACTAAAGCACCTGGCTAAATCCTAAACCAACACTGGGTTCATGGTTCATGACCATGACTATCTCAGTCTTGAGGTCGACTCACACAGAGATAGAGCGCCATTCAGTGGCCCTGCTCTAAAACTTGACAAAAACATGGTGGTGGATTTACTGCCTAAAAGTTCTTGGTAAACTTTTACATAAGATCCAAATTTCTTTTGGCTGAAATGACAACCTGCTGGCAGACTTCTTTTATGGTGAAATGAATTAGCAATAGCTAAATATTAATATTATTTTACACTTTCAATTACTTAATTTTTCTAGAAAAAAATCAGTTCTTACTATATAAGCTCTCAAAAATGTATTTAATTTTCTGGATTTTAACCCTTTAAATGCCAGTTTGTTTGCATAATGAAATGGTGTGACTTTGAAAATAACTTTGTTTGCATTTATGACTATTATTTTTAATTAATTAGTTGAGACATTGTCTTTCATTAATCATTACTTACATACCATTATCTAATATTCTTTGTTAATCCATCTGCACGCTCAGATATATGTTAGCAAAAAGAAAGCATCCTGCTGTCTTAGGTTGAGGTTAGATGTGATGTGGATGTGGTTTTATCACCTATGTTATTATGACCTATTTTAAGAAGTATGATTTCATCTTATGTGTGTTTCCACTCTACAATAGTCCAATTATTTGGTGGTGATGGTTTTGTTTGAGTTTAATGCACCTTTGCCTATTTGCTTAGCTAAAACCACACATAATTGTGTCTTGCTACCTGGTGTTGGGAGGACTGAACAGTATGATTTCTGAGCATGCTGTTCAGTCAATACAAGCATGAGCTGGTATTAATAAATAAATCAAATATCACAACTCACATTCATATGCATTCATTCATTGTCTCTCTCCTTCCAAAATCCAGTGGGTAATACAGTAATAAGCACATCTAATTTAAAAACTCAGTTTAAAAAATGTATCTGGATCTAGATAAAATTATTTTGTTCAACCACTTGACATAATGAAATGAAGCAAACACAACAAACCATTTTTTTTTCAGTCATAGGGTCAGATAACATTTAATGCAATCCTGAATAATGGTGTTAAGTCCTCGCATGAAGTGCTCTGAGATGTAAAAGATGGTGAACCTCTGCCTCCAAACTCTCTTACCTTACTTAAAGGCACAGCCTGGTGGTGGAAGCCGTACAACACATCCACAATAATGAACACACACTTATCTCTCCGACGTCTGCAGCAGCGCTACGACAGTCTGGGACACTTTATAACATGCTTTATGCTAAACATCAGCTGCTCCCGTGCTGAACTAACATTTATTATGACACTTTTATTTTACACATCTATCGTCCTAGTTTCACTTCATTCTTAACTGTCTTATAATTTAGAGTAAAGGATGTGGTTTGAATCATTGGAATGGGGCCTAAGCAATACATTTCAATAAAACATAGGTGTTTTGTGTTTTTCTTTTGTGACATGTCATGACCCCGTCCACCTTTGACAGATCAGATAACCTAACCTCTCTGCTAAAAAAAGAGTGAAGATGTATGGTTATGAGATGGGTCTAACTAGTATGTGGGACTTTTGGTAGATAAAAAGAAAAGGTAACATAAATGTTAATAATCCATCATCTAGAAATGAAGTAAAATAAAGAAACTTGCTTGCATTGCAAAGCCAGGTTTTCTGTTTCATTATAAAATGAAAAAAAGAGCCCCCTTTTTAGTATCATGTCCAGCCATTTAATGAAAACAGTCTGTGTTGTGGGTTGAATTTAGTTTGTTTTCTCTCACTGTAAACAAGTAAGAACCACCGATCCGCATTTGTAGCTTTTGCAATTTGCGTTTCTTTTTATACTTTGTTTGCTAAATATTTGAGTTAAGAATGTGCAGTATTTTGTTTTTGTTTTTTCCATCTTTGAGACATTCATTTGTGAAATATTCCCGTATCTTTCCTACAATATGCACAATCCACAGAAGCCATCAGTGGGGGGAAAATACATTTAGAGTGTTGACATTGTGCTATCAGAATACATGAGCTTAAACATCAAAATAGAGAGGCCACATTAGATATTTATAACCTCCCTTGTCTACAACTTCCCATCAGAATGCCAGACCTAGAGCTATAAATTATACTTTGCTCCCAACAAGGATTCTTCAAACCAGAGTTTTGTCAAATCTGTGCAAAGGGATGTTTGCATACAACAGACAAGAAAAGATATAAATGTTTGAATCTTTATTCAGATTTTAGTGGGCAGAATGTGTGGAATTTTGTCACAGTGTGACAGTCAGTGTAAGTGGACAACAACCATGTGCCAATTTCTACAGTGTGGTTTAGTTTTCAGTGTATCCAGTGGGCTCAATACTGGATGGAGTGTGTTTTCAAATGCTGTGTGCAGTAATTAGTATTCCAGTAATTCAGCCAGCAGCAGTGTGTTTTAATTGTGATGTGATGTTGTCTCTGAAATGAAAATAGAGATCGTCATGGAAACCATGTGGAGGTTTTCGGGATACTTCATTCACTTTTGAAGGGCTTCATTGCATCAACCAGAAAAAGAAAAGAAAAAATCCACAGCAACATGACTTTAAAATTAATTTAATCGGCTCCTAAAGCAATAAAACCAACATTTAAGCCTGTATATCAGGCCATAAATGTTTTGATTTAGTATTGTTTTAATGTTTATTATGTCATTAAAGAAGACATGTGTCCTCCACTTGTCTGCACAATTTATGGAGTTGCCTGTTTGTGAGATTTTCTTTTAGATTTTAGATTAAGCGGCCACTGAGGTCAAAATTACGTAAGAGGATTAGGGCCACATGAAAATTTCTTTTAGAATTCTGACTTTTAAATCAGAATAAAGTCAGAATTTTTAGAATAAAGTCAGAATTCTGACTTTTTTTTCCTGACAAAAAACCCAAAACGTTTTTAGACTTCTGACTTTACTCTCAGAATTGTATTTTCATTTGGCCCTAATCCTCTTCCGTACAAAATCATTCTTTGGCTCACCTGTTGGACATATCCTCCAAGCACGCACGTCATTCCCAGCAGAGCAGGCTGTATCTTTAGATACACTACAGCCACCGTGTGGCTGCAGACGGAACTGTTACACGCGTGAATGGCTCGTTTTTTTCGAGGCATGCAAGTTGATGAAAGCTGTCCGAGGGGCAGAGGAAGCCGCCGTGCGCCTCGCGTGTTTTTCTTGCGCTCACCTCGTTGATTTTTACGGCGCAACTCACGCTGCTATCGCAACATCAGAAGCTCTCTGAGGACGCACGGAAAGTTCACCTCCGAGTCTGCGCGCGCGTGTGAATTCACGCTCGTGTGTCTAATAGAGTGACCCCCAGCACGCTGTTTAAAGGGAAGGCAAGAAAGCTGAGTCAACGAATCGCAAGGAGAAGGATGCAACAGTTGATGTGCGCAAGTTGCAGTTTTCTTGTATTTGGAGACGGATCGCTCCCGCTGAGGATGGTGGCTTTTATTTGTGTGGAGGGAGGATCGGATGTTTTGTTGCTTTAAACCTCCTCATCTGTCAGATATACCGAATATCAACCCGAACGCGTTTCAAATTACTGGTTTTGGTGAGTATTTCTGGCCAAAATGGACATTTGGACAGAGATGCATTTGGAGGGACTTCATGCTCTACTGGAATGGAGTTGAAGCGGGGATTTCGGATGGTCTGCGGCGGTGAGTAGCAGTGCAGTCTGCACCAATATGCATCGGATTCTGCAGAGGAGGCGAGTGCGCAAGCTGCGGGTCGTCTGGGCTTCTCTGGCCCTGGTGGCTCTGTCTCTGGCCGCATGCAGCGCGCTGTTTACGGCGTGGACTTGGCGACAAACGCGGGACCTGTCTCAATCCTTTAAGACCCTGCAGGACCGATTGGAGCAGGTTTGTGTCACACTAAACGAGTCGACCGTGCATCTCTGAATAGCATGCATAATGGGCTCAGTAATAATATTTACTATTACAGACCTTCAAGTGTCTCTTATGTAACTTATTTTTTGGCTGCTGTTACTGGGAACCTTCGCGGGGGGTTTATGGAAAAATGCAATTCCCCACTTCACTCTTTTCTCCTCCTTGCACGCACTATATTCTGTTGCGCCATTTCTCCGCTTGGCACGTTTATTGGTTACCAAAAAGTGCAGTCAAGCTATGTGAAGTTACTTATTTTTGTGTCCAGCCCCCCTTTGCTCCCCCCGCCATGTTTAATTACTCTGGTGCCAGTTGTGCTCCAGTTTTATCTCAATTTACTGGAAAGCCTCAACTATTTTGGCATGGGAGCACTTTATACTCAACTGGCTGCAGAGCGGCTCGACTGGATGATGAAGTGTGGCAAGTGTAAATTATTTGCAGCATGCACTGCTAATGCACAGGTCGGGATCAGATCTTTTCAGCAGCAGTTCCATCTGCAGAGAACAGTCCTAAATCTTTTGCAGCCTCATGCAAAGTGCATTTTAGAACCTTCTTGCCCTTGCAGCGAATGTTAGCCTCCAGTATGAGGTTGCATCACAAGGCGAATTATGTCTGGAAAAGCAGCCAAAAGGAGCTGATGGAAATTCTCCTGGTTTCAAGTTCACAGTATTCACAAATCCAGGTTGCACTGGATTTGAGATCAGGGGGACAGGTTGGCTGTGTATCATATTGACAGACCTACACACACACACAAGAGTTTTCACTCACATACAAATACCCCAAAATTGGCCACGTGGAGTGTTGACGCTGGAGCCTTTCCCAAGAGGCCCGGTTCTGTCCATTTGACCGTTGGCCAACTCCTGATGAGAGCCAGTGAGTGAACGTCTGGAGAGCGAAGAGCAACTCTGTGCCTTCATTTCCACAGTAGCAGTAAATTTAAACATACTTTCCCTCCGCTACTTGTCCTCATACTTCATATAGGCCTCCTTCAGTCATTCAGTGGGCCCCCAGCCAAGGATTTAAAACTTTGCTGGCTTGACAAAATTCATTTCTTTCTTAGAAAGGGAGTAAAGACATGTGAGGAATGCAAAGCACTGAAAACATGCGTTTAGGTGTCGCAACCAGTCTCTGAGGAAGTGGTCGACCTATTCTAACGCTAGCATGGCAGCAGGGGCAGGAGACTGGAAAAGACGGGCCTGTTTATGTGGCTGGCTGGCTGCAAGAGGCCGTCTGTAGCTGTGTGGGATCTGTGCCAGAAAAAGTCATTATAAGCTTATTGGACATTTGTTCATGGTGCATATTTTTCTCTCTTTCACCAGGTCAATACACAGAGGAAGGCCATTGTTCAGCTCATTCTGGAGAAGAGAGAGCTTCTGGTTGGGCAGAGAGTGAAGAGAGACGGTATTGCAACTCAGACGCCTTCCACAGCTGCACTTTCTTGACTTCAACATCACCAATATATAGAAGTCTTGCTCTTTTGAGTCGCCCCCCAAATCACTACAGACACAATACCCACCAAGTGCACTCTGTTGTTTTTTTTGGGCACAACATTTAACACAAACGCTGGCCAGTCTTGTCCCACATGCCACTTTGGTCAGGCCCAGCAGGCCGCAGGCACTACCCGCTGCTAAAAGTTGACACAGGAAGAAGTAGGCAGCTGGATGACTGTTTCAGAAATTACAGGTTTGAACAGAGCGGCCTCGAAGTCCAGAAAACCAGCTGGCTCGGGAGCGAGGCCTTGTTGCACGCTTTTGGGCAATTAGATTGATTTGTTCGCCCTCCCTCTGAGCACACGACTGACACAGCCATGATTTTTTTTTTTTTTTTTTTTTTTTTTTTTTTTTTTCAAAAGCGGTGGCATTTGATGACCTATCATTTCAGTGCAGTATTCATAGCCTCCGCTTGCGTCACCGTCACGGGATTGTTCACATTTTGTCCGCGAGTGAATCCTCAGATGCTTTAAAGCTTGTCTTCGGTGGATGGACGAATATCCAAATTTGACAAAAGGATTCATTTAGAGAGCCGCTTGCCTTGCCAAAAATATCTTTATTGACATTCAGCAATTTTTAGCTTTTTTTTCTTTCTTTAGTAACTGATATCTAACTTTGTCTTCCAAAACACATGAAACCATGTTCAGAAATTCATGGCTATCAATGGGGGGGAAAGGGCCCAAACAGCTTTTTCCAGTTTGTGCAGCGTTTCAGCAGGACACTGCTGTTATGTTCTCCTGATGACTGACAGCTTAAGTTAGGAAACTCTGGACTGCCTGAAGGCTTTACGCTCGCCCATAGAAAACCCTGAATCTACAGGGTCACCCACCTGTGACTTATTTTAGCAGGGACTTAATATTCCTGCGCGGTGGTGGGCGTTTGGCTGCTCCCTCTCAAAACATAAAGCGCATATTTCACAGTTCATATATACAGTATTGTATTCAGTTGTGTGCTGTGCTTGAAGTCGCTCCCCGTGCGCCAAATTGCAAAGCTAAAATAAACCTCTGGAGAGAAACGAGAGCAGCATTCTGGAGCTTGTTGTGTTTTATTTATTGTGTTTATCTGATTTACCCCACAGCTGTTGCCTCACACTCCTAATCGACTCTTTTTGGTTCACAGAGCAGCCAAAGACCTTTTTGACTCTCTTTTTCAAGCCCTTCATTTCTCTTATTTAGCATTTCCAGCGTTGTCTCTCAGGCTGCTTTGTCATTAGATGTCTGTCTAGTCTCTTCCCCCTCCCCTCCACACACACACACACACACACACACACACACACACACACACACACACACACACACACACACACACACACACACACACACACACACACAAAGCTCTCCATCCTCCTTCACACCATCTCCCTCAGCCTCTTTCTCCACATTCTGTATTTTCTAGATGACTGCGACCAGCTGGCACTAAGATTAGCCCCCACAGAAAAAAAAGAGGCACATGCTTCTGACTGAAAATAGTTTGAGGAAATATATTGAAGCACGTGAAAGGAAATCCTTTATCCATCTGCTAACCGCGTTAAAACAAGCTAGGTCGAATGTAAATGGCTGCAAATTAACACACTGTGTTATTAGACAGATACAGATGGGAATGATTGTTTTATCAAAGAAACCACAGGCGTATTTTCTCTGCCATTCAAACTCATATTCTCTCTCTCCTTGCTTTTCCAAAGGGGGGACGATGCGAGGGAGGAATGGAAATGGAAAGAAAGCAGCGTCTCATTTCGAGAGTAAGTGGCTTGGCAGATCGCTTATAGCCGTCTCATGTAGCGTCTGCTCAAGTGGTTTAAATCATATACCCCTATATGATTGCACTCATAAAATCTTAATTGACTTTCCCTTTTCTTTCTCTTTCAATGTCTCCCTGACTTTCCACCAGTAACCAAAGTCTCCTCTCAGCAAGGTACGAGTCATAAGAGTTGAAGGATGGAGGATAATCTCCAAAAGGGAAGTCTATGAAGTGATTAATCATGGATATTTGTGTGTTTCTGCTTTGTGCATCAGTGGGAGAGGGTGGTGTGATAAAGGGATGGGAAGAGAGGACGCTGAATATGAGTAAAGCGGTGAGGTACAACAAGGAACAAGGCACCTTCACTGTTGAGAAAGCAGGCGTCTACTTCCTGTTCTGCCAGGTGAGTTTGTGCTCCTGGGATTTGTAGTTTATTAACAGTGTTGAATGCCAAACTGGCTCCAACATCACTCTCATCGTCCTCACATTTCCCCCACATGCGACCTTCTGGTCTGATTCCCACTTTAAAGCTGAATTAATCCCGATTATTTTCTATTAATAATGGATGAAATGAAATGGTTTCAAGTTCCACAGTGCATTTTATCGTCTTTCAGCTCACGTGCATCATTTAAAGAAACACCTGGCCCGTCTGTTTCAACAAAAATGCTAATTAAAAGCAAAGTACAGTACCAGCCCGGCACCAAACCAGCTAGCAGACAAAAAATAGCAAGTATCAGGTGAACCCAGTGGAGCTAAAAGCCAACTGTTACACTGAAGGCCCATTTATGCTCTACGTTAAAGACGCATTCGGACCGAGTTTTGACAATGGCCATTTGGCTTGTGTCATTCTTTCATCTTTGAATAGATACTCTCCAATTGAAATCAATAATGTTATAATAATATATATAATGCTAATAATAGACTGCAATTCATGTAGTCAAAGTCCTTCTATGGCTGTTAAAACTAAAATCAAAATGAGAGTTTTATCATAGCAGAAAAATGGTTTTGTGTAAACACATTTTTATATTCCTCAACGTGACAGGTGTCAAAAGGAGCAGAGTTTTGTTATCAGTATCAAAAACCCTTTGATACTGAACTATTAAAAAAACTTTTTTGATGTGTCTTTTCAAAGCAACATGTGTTTTTAATTTGGTCAAAAATATTCAACATTTTTTAAGATAGAAAGAAGAAAAGACTTTTCCATTCAATATGGTTTCATCGTTTCCTGATGTAAAGTGGTAAAGAAATCTTAGAAACCATCATATTTGCACGAAGAGTGAATCAACAGAGTTTTGGGACGAACTGCACGTTTTCTTGCTATTACATTGGAAGTTTATATAAAACAGCCCTTATATTTTGAACAAATCACATCACTGGTATGTATCACGTTTTTTTTGGAGAGCTGGATATTATGTTTCCACTAATCTCCAGACTTCGGTCTGGTCAAGTTGACAGAAGTCTGGAGAAAATCTAGACAATAAAAAAAAGAATTGTGATAGCAGGACTTTGGAAATCCTGAATGAGTCTGATAATATATTTCATTTGGATAGTTGAGAAGAAACGAGCTCTGCGAGGTTACGTTCACACTGCCAGCTTTGATGCTCAATTCAGATTTTCTTCTCAGATCGGATTTTTTTTGCGTGTTTCTGTTGACATTACTTTTAAAATGTGGCCTATATCAGACTCCAGTATGAAAAACTGCACTGAACGTATGCCTTTTTGACATTAAATTGCCCAAAGGAGATGAACCTCAGGGTGTCATACATGGTTTCCGAACGAGGTGGGGTTTCCCCCCCAGTGCGCCGGTACGATTGATGGGAGTCATATTCCTGTTATTGCCCCTAAAGAAAATCACACTGATTACTTCAATCGTAAAGGATGGCATTCAGTCCTTCTGCAGGGGGTGGTTGATCATCAGTTCTGGTAAGCCTGCTAGAGGTAGCCATCGCCTTAAGGTTATGCTGCAATACTGCAATGTTTTCAATAGCACTATTGAAAACATATGAATAATTAACAATAATTGCAGCTATTCGATGGAAGATGACGTCAAAGTCGCATGAATTCTGACGGTTCAGACTGAATGGCATTACCAAAAATCTGACCTGTGTCTGATTTAGGACCGCATATGGAAGTGGCTCAAATGGGAATTGGAAAAGATCAGATTCCATGTGGTTTGTGCTTTTCACACTGTCATGAAAAAGTCACATATGAGCAAATTTGTGAACGTAGCCCTAGTGTCTCTGCTAACCCTCCGTGATGTGGTGCAGATAACCTCTCCGTCTCCTCAGGTGTTGTTCAATGAGCAGCAGTCTCAGTATGTGAAGCTGGACGTGGTGACCATAGGCCAGAGGCCTCAGAAGCTGCAGTGCATGGAGGGTTACGGGACCACCCCGTCCGCCGGGCCCCACCCTTTCCACTTCTTGAAGCCCTGCCAGGTGTCCGGCCTCCTGCGATTGGACAAAGGCATGGAGCTGCAGGCCATCACAGGCTCGTCCTTCAGACTCCACACTGTGGGCAATCCTTCAGCCTCGCCTCACATCTTCAGCATCTTTAAAGTCAACTGAAGCTGGAGCCTTTTGGCACGACTCATCTGAGAACAATAAAACTTTCCTGGTACGGATGAGATTTTTTTTGTTTTTGTTTTTTCTTCCTGCATGGTAAAACAGTCACAAGCTGTCGTGAGCATCACACAGCCTCTTCCCAAAGACTTTAATTTGAAAGACAAACCTGACATTTGTGGAAGTTGTTGCAGAATTCTTCTCTGGACAGCGGTGCTGTTTTGGAATGCAAAACACAGACTTCTGGATTAAAACCACGACCCAAAGTGGACAAAATTCCTCGTTGTCTGCCGAGACAAGATGTTATGGAAAACCACTCTGTAGATGAAGGGCTTCATATAAAAGAAAAAATACTTGGATGTTCATCTTATCTTTTGTATCATGTAATTAATTATGCTTACACTCTCTGTATAAGACTGACAGTAAAGCTGTGCATGCACCTACCACTTTTATATCACCGGTGCCTCAGAAATCTGAGCGTCAGATCTGGACACTATAAACAGCCTACACGAGTTGTCAATGATCTTTTACACAATGCAGTTTTTGTGCGTTTGTGAAACCTAATGAATCAAACAAATCTTGTTTATACTGATTTTATGATCTTTACATTGCGTGATGTGTGAGCGTGAAATTACTGCATTTTTTCTTTAAATAATTTGTATATACTTCACACTTTTTTTATATATATATATATATGTGTATATCAAGTGAGGAGCTGGCAAAGAAAGGGCAACATTTGTTAATAACAGCGTTGGATGTGAATTTGTGCTATAAGAAGAAATTTGATTGTAAGGTATTTTTATAGTATTGGCGTTTTGGAGATTAACGGCAAGCCAAGCGTATAGTTTAAAATATCGCTTTGTCTGTTTTTTATGTCTTTATCTGTTTGATGACACAATAACCATCACTTCCAAGCTGGAGATAATGATTAATCCGCATTAAACCTCAGTCATTAAATTGTATCCAGACTTCTAAAGCTACAGTGGTAGTAAAAGATAATATCAGTAATTATTCCACAAAATTGTGAACTGAAAAAATAACCTTGTCTGGATTTAGTTTAGTCTGGAGCTAAATGCTAATATTTATCTTGATATCCTTGCAGACAATAAATAGTAAGTTTGGTTTGTGATTTAGGAAAACTGCCTCATTAAACCCTTATTTTCTCAGTCACATTATGAGACTCACTTCATTAGTTGCCATAGGGACCATGTAAGGTTACCCTTCTGTCCATACGTACGTACGAATGTACGTAACGGTATGGTCTGTCCACATCTCCTGTAAAACAGATGGACAGAATTCAATGAGTGCTTTGTTGGGGCCCTAACATTGTGCATCTCATAATTGGTTTAATCATTTTGCTTATTTTTGCATTTTAAGGCACATTTAAACTTGATTTTTATGCTATTCTGCTATGACAGAGATTATGGTCCAGCCACATCAGGACGACAGATTTCATTCGTGTCCTTGGACACAAGTTTTCTAGTTAGAAGAAGAAGAAACTCTACATTTTCTCATATGCTGCTGCTGCGTTCTATAATATTCCCCACGACTACACAAACAGTGTGTATTTCCAGCCGTGGGTTCGGCACTCCCACTCTTGTTTATAAGTAGTTTTTGTGGACGGGCGGCATCGGTTTCTCCTCAGCACTTTACTGCAGCAAACAGAGTTTTTAATTGGAGCCAAACTTTCATGTTTTCAAATAGAAAAATGTCCGATTTTGAAGTGTAAATGTTATATCCTGTGTGATTTCCTCATCGTTTTCCTCTTCCCCTTTGTGTCTCAGTCATCCCTCCACACCGCTCTCGCCACCCCCGAGCACCTCATATTTCCCTGTCAGCACCGATTAGACCACACACACACACACACACACACACACACACACACACACACACACACCAGAAACCATCTAAATTTTCACTTCCTGAATCTGAACCTGAACCACATAGCTGAAGGTCTTTTTTTGTGTGTATGTAGGGATGTTTTTACACACACACATTCGCACACAGAGTTTTACACACTTCTCTGCCCCAATTCCTTTATATTTCTTTAAATGTCAAAGTTTATGACCATCTTCAAAAGTCTTGTGAAGTCTCCCCAAGATGTTCTCTGTAAAATGATGTATGCAATGCAATTTCTTCCCAACTCAGTCATTATAATGTTGAATAAAGTTTTTTTTTATTGTTGTTGTGTTGAAGACTTGTGCTTTCAAATTTGTTTGGTGAAAAAGTCCAAAAAAAATACCCTGTGTGTGTTTAAGAATTAAGTAGCATCTTTCAGCTAATCGTTTCGGTTGTAGCTTATGGATCACATTCCAACCATGACAAGTCCAACGCGCCTGTTTTCAGCTGAAAAGCTGCGATAAACTACTGTACACTATCTGCCCAACACAAACTGACAGATTAATGGCTGAATTAGCAACTAGCTGGTGAACACAGTGGAGCGTTTAACAGCTTAAGAGCCAGAAATTTGCCTCAGGAGTTGGTGGAGACCAAAACGGAACCAAAAGTAGAGCGAATACTGGATTTATATCCATCAGGCATTCAAAAAACAAACTGCTAATGCTGCTCCATCACAGGCCGTGTCATTAGTGTGGCTATGAGCTGTGAAAGCTCCAATCACCACTTTTTCATTTCCAGATTGTCGCAGCATGTTTGTATGGGAAAGTTAAACGATACCAATGCTGCAGTGAGGCGCAGATCACTGATAGTAAAGGAAAACCTGTCGCACACAGTGGCTCCGGGTGTGTTTTTGTTTAATCCGATGTTTTGACTCTCAGGCCTTCTTCAGGATCAACAACCAGTAAGCCCAGTTTAGCTATTTATTTATAGTGAGAAAACAACTTTGTCCCATTTTATATCCGTTTATTCACCTTATGAAACCAAAGATTTATCTTGGGCCCCTTTGGGATTAATCAATTTATCATTATCAAGATTAATGTGACTTAGACCTTGATTTCATTCCAGAAATCTGTTAAGTCTGCAAGTTAAATGTTCATTTGTTGCAATAATATAATTGTGTGTGTGTGTGTGTGTATATATATATATATATATATATATATATATATATATATATATATATATATATATATATATTTATTTATACATATTTATAGTTACACTTCTTACATTCCTTCTTTTGACGTTTAAAAACATTCTGCGGTGTCCTGAAGTAAGAAATGTATGCATTGCCTGCAAGTGTCTCCACATTAAAAACATAACAAGCCAGAAACATGAATGCAAAATGAATGTACAGTACAGAAGAGTATTCTCCCAAGACATTCAGGATATTATCTGTGATGAGTGTCAGTGTGCGCTAAATGGGAATCCACAAGAAATCATAAAGCTGAGATAACAGAAAAAATATATAAATAGGGAACTGTGCAGCATCAATCTGCTCTGAACAGGATGACTCCTCACCTTTAGTCATCATCAATCACTCGCCCTACGCTCAAGGTTTCTGCTGTGTGACTGTGTGTGGGAGTATGTATAGTAGTATATACTTTACAAAATTATACCACTTGGCTTATACTGACAAGTATACAGAAAAGTCAATCTGTTTGGACTATACTTGTGCTTTATCTTTTGACTGAGATACACTTGATAAAAGTACATTATTGCCTTATACTGAAGGTTTAAGTACAACTTGCAGTTGTAAAAATAGATGTAAACTAGTCGTGTACTCCAAGTTTACTACTCCCAAAGTAGACTTTAAAGTATACTTTTGCAAACCCTAAATTGGGCCTATTTAGAAGAAGTATTAAAATAGTACATTTGCAAGTATACTGATATAAGTATACTTACAAAATAAAGTATTCTTGGAAAATATACTTGAACTTTATTTAATTACCTGAAGAAGACTTCTTTTTTGCAAGGGTATACTATTTGCCGTAATTACGGTAACTGTGTTAGCATGATAACAGTTGCTAATTAGCACTAAACATAAATTACGGCTAAGGCTAAGTGAGGAGTTTTCATTAGCTGCCATCCCTTGAGCCGCTCCTAGCATGGCTAAAAACAAAAATGCGTGTTAAATACAAACAGTATCTCGAAAAAATCCACACATTGCTTTTTTTTTCATTTCGTTCTGTTTTATTACAAACAAACAAAAAAAAAAGAAAAAAGGAGATGCGTCAACATCGACATGTTTAACTGGCACTCATCGTTTGATTGGCACCACAACATCCACAGTGACACAAGATACCCAGAAAGTAACACAAAATCTGGAGAGAGGAGAAATCAAACGTGGAAAAAGAACCAAGTGTTTGTTTTTGACACAACATTTTAGTTCAGGGGTTGCAAAATATTTGTATGACACGTAATTTGTAAAATGGACTATTTCCTGGGAAGATTGGTGTGAATGTGTGGGATTTATGGGATAAATTAACGACTACAGTAGCTATCTTTTTTAACTTAAATCAGACTGACTAGGACTTACAGTTTGACATCAGGTTTGTAATTCAGTTTAATGACTTTACATTTGTTCAGCTATGTTTATTAAGGCGTTTCTTAATGATGCGGTATATAAAATTATTTTCCAGCCTCTGATTTCCCAGATAACAGTGTATGTTTCACTGGAGTTAGATAGTACACATTTTCTTTTCGCTCAGAGAAGCATTTAGGGTTACATATGGCCTATTTTCTATATATGCATGTCATTTGCAAGCCCCAAAATCTAAAACAAAAGCAAGAAAAATGAGTCTTTCTTGTTATATATCTACCTCTGAAGTTAGCACAACTTCTTCGTTTGCGTTCTCTTGTAATTACCGGACAAAACATGGCATAGAGGTGCGTCGTGTCGCACATACTGTTTTCATAGTTAGAAAAAATGTCTCTTTTGGTAGAAGCTCTTTCTCAAATAGCAACAGCGAGAACAACAGAAACGTCAGCGACGACAATCGCGAGAGCAGGAACACAAGAGAGCACGAATGAGCTGTTTAAATATGCAAAGTATATCACAGGGTTGTAGAAAGAAGAAGAAAAAAAATAGAAAGCTGAAAGAAAGATGGACAGGAGGAGGAAAGGGAGGAGAGGGCATCGAGAGGAGCGTTCAGGGTGATTAATAGGTTTTAATAACACTGACTTGCTTATGAAAGGTTATAAACATTCATAGGAGGTTTCTGAAAAATAGCGTTGTCGCGAGGCCTTTTCTGGAGAAAACCCCCCCAAAATACTTCAAAGCTCTGTACATAATCTAGAACTAGGAATGCAGGATGGCGGCTAATACTTGTGGTCGAACGAGTCCTGAATATAATTATCATATCATCCTTGCTGCTTGTGTTTCTCTGGACATGTACCATTGGAAAAAAAAAAAAAAAAAAGAGAAAAAAAAGGAAAAGCTTGGAGCTGTGCTTGGTGCTGCTCGGACTGACAAACCAATATGTTCAGCCTCTCCGGGACAATTAGAAACAGTATGAAAACGACTGTAGGCACAGCTTGACACGAGACAGCATTATTGTGATTAGAGCATGCTTCAGAGCGCCGTGGTAGAAATGGTTTTAACATGCAGCTTCCTGTTGCGTTTAAAGACCAGGCGAGGAGGAGGAGGAGGAAGGTTACATGTTCTATTGAGAGATCTAAAGGTTTGCAGGGTTGAGGTGGGTCGAGCGTTGTGTGTATATGTGTGTGTGTGCGTGTGTGTGTGTGTGTGTGTGTGTAGATGAGGTTAGAAGCATCCCAAGAGGAGGAAGAGGAGGAGGCCTGTGTGAAGAGGCCACTTATGAGGAGTATAATGGTTTGAGGCAGACAAGAAAAGGTCACAAGAAGTAATGAGATAATGTTTCTACTGCATGTTGTGTGTGTGTGTGAACAGTTAAGTGCACATGTGCTGTACTGTATGAGGGAGTGATTGTTTTTTGTGGAGTACCAGTCAGCAGAGTTAAGATTGAGAAAACTCCTTGCAGCAGATGGATTTTAGTGTGTGTGTGTGTGTGTGTGTGTGTGTGTGTGTGTGTGTGTGTGTGTGTGTGTGTGTGCTGTCTAGTCGTCGATACAGATGACCTCTCCGCTGCGCTGCTCCCGCCGGTTCACTAGCAGCTCTGCCTCCCGCTCCTTCTTTACAGACATGGGAGGCCCATTCAACACTGCAGGGGGGGAGAGAGAGAGAGCCAGAGGTCACTGCTGTAGCCTGTCTTTGTTCTGAGAGCAGAAAATTCTCCATGAGACACACATTCAACATGAGTCCGATGATCAAGACTCGATTGGGAGTTATTAGGACCGGCAATATTTCTGACATCTATGGATGCACCTATGGATACAGCAGATTCGACATGCAGAACCCTGGCTGGGAACCTTTTAGGATCTTGTGCACGGGTAATCCAAGTAGATAGTTTCATTGTTTTATGTTATTCAAAGTTTTAAAAGTGCAGCAGTGCGTTTAGAATTTTCAACCATGATAAATCATGTCCTCGCTTTAATTTTGAGGTTGCAGTGGAACGATGAATCATTACAGAGAGGTTAGAGGTGCTTTTCTTCTCCTCGTTCTCATTCTTATATATGGGTATTTACACTATCTGTGTTTACTTGGAATATTTCTTTTTTTAAATGTGAAAATCTCACTGAAAATTAAAAGTAACCAGAGTCATTAGGAGATGGCATATCGCCCCAGGCCCTCACAAAACCGAGCTGAGTGCATATGCATGAGTGGCTATTATGGCGATTGATATAAATTCGCCACGCTGCCATGGCAACACCTTTCTGGTCATCACTGACATGCTGACATTTCACCAACCTAATCGAAATCCCTAGGAGGAGTTCATTAAATTCCAATACGTGGAAATGGAACAAAATCTGACATTTGATTCTAAATGGCGGACTTCCTGTTTGGTTTAGGTCATGGCTCCAAGAGGCTTTTTGGTAGGTCTTGATGTGATACACATGTGTGCCAAATTTCATACTTCTAAGTTAAACGCATAGAGGGGGGGGGGCTGCATTATGAAAGAATAAAAGCTCTTTCATTGTAGCAGTTAGTTAGAAATAAATGTCAAAATCGTACTGATGGAAACTAAAAAGATACATTTCGCATCATTCCTTTTATACACGAAGAAAGAAAGAATACACAGTTTACAAGACGTGCTTAAAAAAACAAACTATCTATTCTCCTTGGAAACACAAGAAGTAAAACTTTTACATGGCAAAAGGCACCGCTCCACCATATGGTGGATGTGTTTCCAAATTCCATGAAAAAATATTGAACAGTTTTAGGTTGGGCCCCAAACAAAAAAATGCTTACAGACACATGGACAGAGTGATTATATGCCGGGGAGGGGGGTTAAAAACTCATTAAAAGTGAGGGGGAAATCATTTCCCTCTATCACTGCGAGGAATCTATGAGATAATGTGCTTAAACCAATCTATTCCTGCTTTCCTTTGGTGATGCATCTGATGGCTCTGTTGGCTTCAGGAAATCAAAAGAGGAATATTTTTGCCGTGGAGCTGGAGCTTCATCACCTGACAGTGATCTCACTTGTCTTTACTCATAACAATGCAACCAAGGTACTTAATTATTTAAGAATTATTTTTTAAAAAGGCATATGAAAAACACAGCTTCCAGGCCTTCTTTTTTGATACTTTTCATCTTTTTAATGAGCAAACTTTACTAATACAGTACGGCAAATATATCATAAATCACATCCAGCATCATGTTTATGGTAATGATAAAACCTGGAGAAAGTGAGGCCGGCAATGAGTAAACACACACACACACACACACACACACACACACACACACACACACACACACACACACACACACACACAGGCATCTGAGATCACACACAGGCATGGAAATTAAAATCTTTCTACACAACTGCACAGTTGGCCAGCGAAGCGATCTGTGCTTCCCACATTTGTGCGCTATCATGAATCTGCTCAGGGAGTGGAACGGCGAGTTTAGCGCTCCTTTCAAAACAAAGCCAGGAATAAACCAACAGCGCGCTTCTCTCACTCGCGCCACAAGGAAAGACAAACTGCCATAACACCCCCGTGCAGATCAAAGATGTCAAAAGGAGTGTATTAAGGTCTAACTGTGTGTGTGTCTGGGAGGGGGGACCGCTTATGGGAAAAGGTATGGCATTTCGCCAGTGGAGGCCAACAAAGGGGATGGAGGGAAAGAGAAAGAAGAGAGACAGAGTGAGTTTGTGAGTGTATGTCTGAGCCTGTGTGTGGAGGGGGGGGGGGGGGGGGGGGGGCATAAAAAAAATCTGATAAGAAGCAAAACAAATCGAGGTAAGGACTGGGTGAAAGAGCAGGAGGAATTAAAGGAGGGGGGGAAAAAGATAGAGAAGTAGAAAATAGAGACGTGGAAGAGAGAGATGAAAAAACAGGGGAGAGCTATGGAAGGGAAGAGGACCAGAAATACCAATGGTTGATATAGCAGCAAGAAATTGCAATACATAAAAATGTATTTGAGGTGATTTAGAAACAGTTTTATCACTTTGTACTGTGTCCACTAGAGGGCACTGACAAGCCCATTTTTCAATAACTTCCGGCTCTAGATCGAACTTAAAGGGTTGTTGCCGAAAGCAGCAAAATAAGCCAATATATTATTTAAGCTATAATCCTCAAGATGGCCCGTATTGTTTCAGTAAAAGCCATTAAATGTATTCACATTTAGTAATTGTCTCCCGATATCGTAGTTTTCATGTCTAGTGATGGAGGCCGCTAATTCCTGCGCTGGATTCAAATTGCCTACTTCTAACGTTGAACATGATGATTTTACAGGAAATGGTGCCAAATGTAATCCAGTGTGTCTCCTTCACCTCGCAAGATGAATAAAGAAGAAATGTCCGTATTCAGTGTTTTTTTTTAAGGGCACTCGGTAGAGCGTAAACCTCCGCCCAGTCCCATTTTAATCCAAAATCCGACAAGAAACCTGCGCCATCAAAACGGCTGCCCTCCGGATTCTGTTAAATTCTGTTTTTAAAAAAAGAATTATGGATCCACAGACGGACGAAATGGAGTAATACCACGTCCTTGATGGAGGACATGAGTTCTTTATTGAAACAGTGCGAGTTTTGTTTGGCTGCAGAGTAAACTGATACTCCAGTTGGTTTTTCTGACAGAGTAGCTTTTCAAGGCATGTTTGCTGTAGCGTTTAAGGACAATTGCTGCTACCACCACTAACCAGGAGCGCAGCGCCACCATGAGGCTACACAGAACTCCGACATGGAAATGTAGGGAAAAGAAGCTATGAAGATAAAACAGGGTGAGGAATTCAAAATGACACCACATAACAGATTCCCTCAGTGATACATTTCACTCTGCTGCCAACTTCACCTCTGTCCATCTGTTTCTTCATACAGATGGCCCACTATCTCCAGCCTGGCTGCAACTTCACAGTAGCAGCAACACTGTTGACAGGTAAACATTTGGTTGTCCCCAATATGTTTGGTAGTTAGAGTGGAGTAATATGAGAAATCCACAAACCCAGACCTGGTAATACGTCTAAGATTTCCTAAAACTTAATTGCATACGTCTGCTAGCCCTGAAACTCTGGGACTGCACTAGATGATGCATCTTAAGTCCAGAAAGGCAATAAAAAACATTCCTGGCTGACATGACAGTATGCATCTCTCCCTTGTAGGTCCTGCCTACTCTTAGATAAAAGTGCATGCTGCCATCTTGGCTGGAAAAAGCGCATTTTTGCTCGAAAAGCTTTGCGTGAGAGCATCACTGCCAAAACCTTTAATCAGGAACAACCTTCTGTGTCTGAAGTATCAACGGCTGAGGAACAAAAAAGCACAGGCTTGATTTTAGAATTAAGAGTTTATCCAACTGAGACTTGAAAGACTTCCATAAATCCGTGTGTTGCAAGAGTTAAGAGGTGAAATCATGAGTCAAGGCTTTCACTGTTAAATAAGTTGTCTGTTTCTGTTCATCTGTGTCTGTGCATGTGTCTCATGCTTTCCTTTAAAGCTGGCGATCGCACCATCTGCCAGTGCAATATTCTCTCCTTTTAACTCAGTTTTGGTCTCCACCACCTCCTGAAGGAGATTATGTCATTCTTTAGCTGCCAAATGCTCCGCGGTGTTCACCAGCTAGGTGCTAACTTTGGACAGTACTGTGCGATTATCAGTTTTGCTGCCAGCAGCTGGAAGAGATGCCGATGACAAGAGGTGCGAGTGAATCGAAATCAGTGCAGTTATGACCTGAAAAACCAAAACAATGAAAATAATAAAACATTTTGTGAGGCGGGAAAGAAACTGCATCACTCTCAGTGGGTTTGTCACCATGAGTGAATAAATATTTGATGGATTTTTCAAATAAAACAGAGTGGAGTGCAGATTTGCTAAATTTAGACCGCATCACATTTAGGCAAAATTCTCCTATGGTTGCTTTGCAAGACAAATTTAACATTTGAGAAGATGCATTTAAGAAGTTAAATTATTCTGTGAAATAGAAATAGGAAAAAAAAGGGTATTCGTAGGTATTGTTTTGGAATTAATTAAGAAATTCCGGCATCATATTCCACCAATATCGAACAGTTTTGCTAAACATGCCAAACACACGAACAAAGACGTGTTCCGTTCATACATAGCAGTTCTCATTGCAGGCCACACTCGCTCTTCTCTTTATGGCGTTCAAGTTTAAAGGGAAATACCACTCAATTTTAGCTCAAAAATACCCATACATCATAGAAAAGTTTGGACTGTGTAACTGTTAAACTCTCTTCCTTCCAGAAACGAGGCAGATTGGTTCATCCTGATCTCTAGTCTTGGATGTCACACTGATGAACAGCCCTGTTGCACACACACACACACTGAGCTGGAAAACCGATGACACAGTCCAGAGTGTTTTATTTTCTGAGGGAACAGGGGACATTTTCCAGGGTGGAATCCATCACACTGTCACAATAAAGAAACTTCAAGAACAGAAATGTCTCCTCGGGCTTCAAAGTGAGTGTCCATTCGTCTTTCGATGACAGATTACAGTGTTCAGCTTTGGGTAAGGGTTTGCTCATAAATAACGATTTTGGCTGTGATGAGGCTTTAAAACAGGAACTAAGAGTGATATTCCCCCTTTTAGCGACCCCCACAAAAAAAAGGTGCAAAAGTAAGTATGCATTGTAATACAGTACAATTCTCAATACCAGTTCATCAGATTGAGTCAAAGCAACGTTGCTACCTATTGTTGGACAAAGGCAACATCTACGTCTCTATGCTTGGTTGGATTCAGGAATGATTGAGTCCTTTTTTTTTACAGGCAGTCCCCTTTCTATTTCGTGCTTGGATTTCATTTGGCTGTATTCAGCAGATAAATTAAGTTTTTTGCAGGTTTCTCGGTTGTGTGTGAGGTCCACGGTGTATATATATACATACTGCGTGTGTGTGTGTGTGTGTGTGTGTGTGTGTGTGTGTGTGAGAGAGAGAGACTGAGAAAGGGAGACGGAGGAGTGGAGGAATGCGGGAGTACAGGGTCAGAGCAAGGGGGCAGGCTTGTTCAGTCAGCCGCAGATGAAGAATTGATCCGGGGGGAAATCTTTTTCACCACAGAGGGAGAAAAGAAAAAGAAGTCTCGATAAGCTTGTCTGAGGATTTATTAAAAAAAATCCTCCTTTATTGCATTTCTTTGCATTTGCATTTGAATCCTTGAAAACCTGCATCCTTGCATTAACATAGTCTTTCTTTCTCCTTAGTCCAGGCCTCTTTCTGCTCAAAGTCAGATTTTTGGTCTTCTTCCAGTAGTACCTTCTCTCTTTACTGAAGGATTTGCTTGCAGGCTGATCTTCTTTCTTTTTCTGTCTCTCTGCCTTAATTCCCCCCTGATGGATCATTAGCGTTTCTCTCGCAGCCAGCTTTTCACTTCTCCCTTATTTTGGACCTTTCTCCCTCTCTCTCTCTCTCTCTCTCTCTCTGCAGTTGATTGCTTCCTTTCTTGGATCAAAGTGCCGTGCAAAGTCTTTGTCTCTCCTTCCACTGTCTCTTTTTCATTCTCCACATTAGCTGCATTCCAGGACGTCCTCTCTTCTTTCCCTTCTGTGAGCCTCCACCTCCCCTCAGGGTTTCTTTGGTCGCCCGTTTCGTGGCAGGTTCTCCACTGTGTTGCTGAGACGGTACTTGACGATGATGCTGTGCACCGTGGACTTGGGCATCCTCAGCTCCTGCCCGATGGCTCCCTCTGACTTGCCGTCCTTCCAGAGGTCCACCACTCGCTGCCGCTGTACCACATCATGCTCCTTGGTCTTCTGGCAAGCAGTGGTTGGCCCTCCAGCGGATCCCCAAGCAGCTCCCCCGGTGGCCCCAGCAGCGGCGACGGCTTCTGTGGGGGCAGACAAGCGGCAGACTGTAGTGGAGGATCGGAGTGGGAAGCAGGATAATGTGACACTTTACTGGTCCCCGTAGGGAACTCTCTTTTAGTTTGCATCCCTCCTCTGCAGGAGGTGAGGGGTCAGGGATGAGCTACTGGAGCTGGCGGGGGTTCACTGTCCTACGCAAGGACACTTCAGCAGGGCAGGTGCTTGCAGTCATGAGGGCTTGAATCAGTGTGCTCCACTTGAAGGGCAATCTACCTAATTTCTACACCCTAAAAAGATGAGATTATGTCTAGAATGTGGGGCTCCTTAAAGTGCAGGGCAGAGTAGATTCCTCATGGCAGTAATGATGGCTGAAAAAGGTTTTCCAAAATGCAAATCAAGATATTGAGCAAATGCTGAGATATTGACTTGTGAGTCTTGCGCCAGCACGAAACAATCCTTCATTGGAACATTTGGTGTATCATTACATTGTTTAGAAAAGTTCACAGAGTGCAGCTAAAATAGTAGATGTGTAGTTAAAAAGTGCCACGGCAGACATGCATATTTCTGGATATATTTTGTGTACTCGAGTAAGGGAGCTTCCCTCAGGAGATGGGCTATTAAGGGAGAGAATCTAGGAGGTCGTAAAGTCAGAATTGTGTTGTTTTAACTCTGTCCATTTCTCCAGCTCACTTTTTTCCTCCCTGGCTGTGTCTGAAAAGGTCAGAAACCAGCGCAACCCCAATCAAGGCTGCAAATGTGGCCTCATTTGCTGTGTGCTTGTGCCCTGCCAGAGTTCAGGATGTTCAGACTGTACTCAGCTCAGCTCTGCCTGTGCTTAGCTCCGCTGCTTGCTGCGAGGCCCCCGCAAAGCAAAAAAAACCCACAGAGTAACACAACTCGCGCGCGACTATTTCTGAACAGCCAGCACTGGGCCCAGCCCTCCGTCGGTTCACAAGTCACAACACAAGGTTTACACAACCAAACTCCTTCTGTGGTTTCGGTCCCTCTCAAAATACCTTGGTACAAAGTCCGAATGTTTTCTTGGCATGGCTAGATTCAGACAGGCTGAGCATAATGACATTTTCAGAGAGCTCTCTAAAATGCAATGCCTTTGACAGATGTCTCAGTCTACAATTACATAAATCAAGATACACTGAGTGAGAGGCAGGCGCAGCACTGAGGGAGCCGGGTGTTGCGGTTTTTTGGGGCAAAGCTATTGGGGAATATCAGGTTTTACCAGTTATCTCTGCTACATCTCTGCTATCTAAACATCTCTGAACACGAACACACATGCAGAGCTTGGAGTATGTCTGGTGAGCATATGCAGTTACCAAACTAATTATGAGAAAATAAATTTCCAAACTGCCAGTGCAGCGTCCTGACAAACTGCAGACGAGGGGAGTTGGACAAGAGACCAAAACAGAAAAGTTGTTTTTTTTTGTTTTTTTTTACGACTTTAATTCTGAAGCTTTTAATTAAATCAGTACTGACAGCCACAATAGCAGTTCAAAAGAGACAATAAACATGCTTGAAAAAGAAAATAGTCCTCAGACAAGTTTGATAGAACTCCAGACTGTGATTTTATTGTTGCACAATGCATTGCTGAGTACTGAGGTTTTGAGGTTGGACATGTTAAGATATGAAAATACCTTAATATAGCAGCACCACAGGTTTGTGTGTGAGTTCGGTATAATGTCCATTTCAGGTGTCTATCTGGCAGCCACATCAGAAACTCTGCTACAGATGTTGGGTTTTTTTTTTCAATATGGACTCCTTCCTGGATTTTGAAGGTTTCACAACTTGAGCTGCTCTGGGAGATAAAGTGTCTGTTCAAAGTGTTTAATCAGGTCGTTCTTTACTCCACATATTTCAGGATTATATTGAAACGTAAGAGTGAAATAACACCGTACTCGATCACAAAACTATACAGCGCAGACGTTTTCCTGAAATACCCAATTCCCAGAGTCAGCAAATTTGACAAGCCTGAACATTTTTCTTTTTTCAAATTTCCTTTGCTGAATGTTTTTCCACAACAACATAACCATATAAAGATGATATCTTTAAATAGAAACAACATTTTGGATGAGTTTTGCCCATCATCGGTGCATGCTGCCAAGTAATCAAGTCTCTGAAGCTAGATATTTGCTTCTCTGTCAGGGTGTCATGGAGGCTCTGCAGCTCTGCTGACATGCACCCCCAAAAAAGGCTACAGAGACCACGAGAACTGTGATTAGTGAGACTGGTCTGCTCTTGTCTAATACAGCTTTCTCATGCTGCTTGAGACCGAATTCAACAACTGACTCCTATTCAGCAATCTTAGACATTTTGCATGCAAACCTACAAAAATGTCAAATCAGTATTTCACTTCCAGTTGTGACTTGCAAGAAACTCACCAGAAACCTTGTAGAGATCGAGCTCTAAAGCTTCCCCGGGTAATTTTGAGCATCAAACACTCAGATTCCTGCATTGTGGTGAATATTAATGCACTGCTTGGTTTCTTTCTTTTTTTTTGCATTAATTTATGGTTCAGGTAAAAACTAAAAATATAATGCAGTCAGGCTCTCAGGGAAGTGGTTTGTCAAAATAAAAGTCCTCTGATACTTTCATGATTTTATTGGAGGTTGTGTTTATCCTTGTTTGTTTGTCTGTCTGTTGGCAGGATTACACAAAAAGTTACGAACAGATTTTGATGAAATATTGTAAAGAGATAGTGTAAGGCCCAAAGAACAATCCATTACATTTTGGTGGAGATCTGGATCAAAACTGAGCTGCCTTGACAGAGGCCTGAGCTCTTTGAGCGTCGTCATTAGACCCTCCTCACCTGGGAAATGCATCTTTCAAACTTCGTGCCTCCAGTTTTTAATGTAAGTTGTCTGTTATATAAACTAGCACTGTAAGCCCAGGCAGAGATAACCCTATGACATCACTACGACATCTCTTGGATGACATTATACAGCAGTTTTTGCAGGCTAGCTAAATGACTGAATATAACTTTGGGTGTAAATTTGATCGAGAGCCATTTAAACATGACTACTTTGATAAATTAGCTTTTTTTTTGCGTGAACTGGCAAAATCTTGATATAATGTCGGAATACTTCAGGTATATAATAAATGTACAACATGGATTTAATAAAGTGCTAAATCTACTGTTTCTGCTACAATGCATTGCGACAATGATTGCTACAACAATCAGCAGGTTCAGTTCTCTGTAGAGCCACAAATCCCTTCCTGTGCCAGAGGCAGCTACAGTGACATTGCCAAAACACGGCTGCAAAAAAAAGCACAAGTCTGGCTTAAATTGATATTTTGTAAATTACTTTGAACACTATAAGTATGGATGCCTTCACACCACTCACACAGTTTCACAGACAGCATTCGCACAATCAGGGAAGCCTAATGCTCCCTCATAAGTAGGTTTCAAGTTTCATTATATACTGTTTCCACACATAAACAGCTGCTGGTGGTTTTGATTTAAACACTAAAACCCATTTTATAGCCAAGCCTTCATATGAATAAAAAAAAAAAAATCACTTAAAATCTATTTATCTGTAGTTCGGTCCAAATAACTGGGTTTCACTAATACTCACAAATGCAGCTTCAAACACTGACCTGATATGAAGGATCCAGGCGGCATCTGGCTGTAGTTGGCCCCTCCCATGTGTAGTGCGCTTGGAGGTGCGGGGGTGAAGGGAGCTCCGTAGTTCTGGGGTATCACGTAGGGTCCTGGAGGTATGGGCTGCACAGAGAAAGAGAAGGTGTTTGCTTTAAATTTAGGAATTATATGCATGTAGGAAGTGATTTATAGAAATAAAAGAAAAGAAAGAAGACAAACCACCTGCAAGTTACATAAGCTGACAAAAAATATCTGCTGACTCAACAGTTGAGAAGTAAAAAATGCAGGTGGTTGACAAGATAATGGGTCTCTGCCTTTCCACTGGCCGTCCTCCATCTATTATTTTTCCAGACTGCAGGAGCAGGTTTCAACCTGTGAATCTGCCTGGTTTTTCTGTGTGTTTAAAAGTGTGTGTGTTGAAATAGTCGGGCTGCTGACCGGGGGGATGTGCGTCTCGGTGCCCTTGCTAGCCAGTCGGCTGAGGATGCTCCTCTCGGACATTTGCAGGCGGGCGGCAATGGGCGGGACTCTGGAGAGCGTAGCCGGTAGCCGGGTCACGTCAGCTTTCATGTCACTCAGCAGCTCTTCCAACTGGTTCAACACTGCTTTGACAACAACAAATGCATCCAAAAACAGATTCATTGGGGGGAAAAAAAGAAGCGATGCTTCTATTCCGATCCATATTTTCACATTTTAACTTTTACTTCCTGCTACTTTTGCATCTCTTATTAATCACTTGATATTTTATTTGGATAATTTAATGATTAATGCAGATTATTTCGTTTTTGTTTCCGTCTGAGGGCTAAAATTAAAAAAGGTAACTTCTTTTTTTTTTTTTACTGTATGTCCTGGATCACTTTGACTGCTTCTGCACTAAAACGTAACAAATGTCTTCTTGGTTCTTTAAAACCTATCATGGCTTTAATACATAGCTTATTATAATTTATGGTGTCTGAACACTATAAATACATTTAATTCCCAAAGAATCTGACTTTCGTCCTATTTTTAGCAGAGACTTCTGTTCCCGTCCTTTGTTATCTCACCACTCATGTCATCACTTCCCCACATGGACTCAGTCACTGGAGACTATTTGATAAAAAAATGTTTATGAGCCTTCATTAAGCCCAGCACTGTTTCATGCACAAATACAAGACAGGAACAAGAACGGTAGTGCAGTGGCGTTCTGAGTATGTTATCAGAACAGTATAAACATGGACAGACCTGCCAGGGAGCCAGTGAGGAAATGTTTGGAGCTATCACTTCACATGGCTTAAGCTTATCTGCCTGGCTTTACTTAAGTCAACTCCAGGCATATTGCACAACAGCACTGTGAGATGCAGTGATGCGTCTCTTTATTCTGCGCCTGGGATTAACTATCTGTTTATTGCTTCTTTCTCACACACTCATTTCTTTTTAATTAACTGTACAGGGACATTTTAATAGAAGTGATTGGCATGATCTCATCATCCCAGACCTTTGTGCAGAACAGCGTTGGCCGGCTTGTTGCCCGCCAGCGACTCCTTGCTGAGGTGCTGGTGCGACTCGGCGAGGCACTCCACCTCTGCGAAGCGTGCGTTGAGCGCCATGGCCGGGTGGCTGGGGTCCTGGGTCATGTTAAGGTAGGCCGCCCGTCGCAGCTGCTCCTCGATCACAAGTGCCTGCTCCAACAACTGGAGGACAAGAGAGGAAATGCAGTGAGTCAGCTCAGAGGACGTGTTACAATTAACAACCGATGATGATGATGTCAATTCTAAGTTGTCTTTTTCAGTTGCACAGAAATTTAATTGCAAAGGTTTGGTCAGATTCTGAATATAAGGGCTAAGAATATTTTCATAGCAAAAATTTGCATCGTTAGCATCAAATTATATAAAGTACGTAAAGTTCTTTCAAGAATATGACCTGAAATTGAACAAAGACATTTTCTTTCCTTTCTTTTTTTATACAGGCAATAACTTCAACTTCCATCTCTAATATTTTACGATATATTTAAGATGACTGTAGAATGAAAACTCAGTTAGAAAAAGTCAAAATGACCGACAAAATGTTTTATTGAACTTTTCTTTTCTTTTTTTTTTCTTTTGGTTTCAGACCATCCTCAGCAGCCTCACATCTATACACAATTTCTTTTGCTGTAATAGAGCTGGGAGAATAACCATTGTGCATTGCATTGTGGGATAATTTCCATCAATAGCACAAACATTTCACAAGAAATGACACTTCATACAATAATTTGTCTGTGGGTGTTTGTTTCCTTAAAATGATTTATTTTTTGCAAATATGTTGCTTAAGAGTTTGTTGTGTTACGAAACCAGTTACAACGAAAACCAGAGGAAATTGGTGTGGAAAAAATATTTTGTGCTGTCTAGTGCATTACTGATGGAATCTTTACAAAGAAACGTCCAATAATTTAGCAATAGAGATAACAAGAAATGAAGAGAGTGACAAGAGACGGAGATACAGTAAATGAGGATGTTGAGGGCAGGATCTGAAACATGTCAGACGGTCAAAAACAGGATGAGAGCTGTTCCAGAAATGCAGCGGTCAGCGATACGACCCAGCCAATATGTGGGCCTTGGGGCATCATCGGTCACCGGACCATCAAAGAAGTCAGGTGATCGAAGAAACTGCGAAATGTTACTGAAATAGTTTGTTTGCATCAGAGACGGGCTGACCTTAAAACGTCAAGACTATTAGGAACTAAAATGTATCTATAGCACAGAGTTTTGCTGGTTTTCATTCGTTTGTCGTAGTCGTAATGTTTTGATTTAAATAAAACATTTGCCAATTTAATTAAGGCGAAGTTCTTTTATAAATAAAGAATCGTGTTAAGAGAAATATGTTAATATTTTTAGGTATTAAAAATAATATAACATTAAGGTAGATAAAAAATAACTTAACCTAAAGAAAACTGACGAATAAATCATAAATAACTTCTGAAAGTCAATGTCAAGCAAGCTACGTCCACTTTTACCTTGAAGCGTCGAGCCAGGAACTTGTTCTTCATCTCCAAGAAATTGCCTTTATTCGCCTGCGATTTGAAAGGCTCATTGACGATTGCAAACTGGGGATCGTTCTGGATGTCCTGCCACCGGGCGTAGCCGTGGCTGGCAAAGGGGTCAAGGGTCATGTGAGAGATCATGTGTAGCACCACTGTGATGGCTATCATCCCGCCCAGTATTGTAAAATTAACACAACAGTGAGACGAAACAGGGAAAGGTCTTCAGTTATTTCTATGTTACAAATGTGCCTCCCAGCACTTCTAAAGCTCACTCATCAACATTTTGTATTTGTTTTGTTCTTATACAAAAAGAGATGTAAAGACGACACGTTTCAATTTAACACACAAGTGCTGTAATCATTTTGTGGAATAGGACTAAAATGGCACTTATGGTGGCAAAACTGGCAACACGAGTGTATCTAAAACTCTTCAAGCTAAGAATGCTAGGAATGCTATCGATCTGCTCATTTAACCCTCAGGAATAGCAAAATAAGTTTATTCCTGAAAATGTTGAGTATTTCCTTTAGCAGAAAATAGATTTTTCAGGGTGATTTATTTAGTTTTTAATCTTTTACAATAGAAAATAGTGATTTTAGCACAAAATAAGTTTCAGGCAGCTTCTGATAGAAAGCTTCACTCCACTTTTATTTCAGTCTAAAAACGCTTCAGCTTTTGTTGTAGATTAATGAAAACAGAGTTTCAGTGAATGCTGCAGGGCCTTAATTACCGCAATAGAGGCAACAACATGAACTAAATGAGCCGCAACTTCAGCTTCCAGCAAACACACTCAGCTGTTTACTGAGCTCCGGCTGGTGTGTTGACTGATTAAGCTGTGCTTCTGCCGGCTGATAGAAAAATAAACACACCGGGGTCATCGCCTGGGCAACTGCTGTCAAGGATACATCACGATTCCCGCCAGCAGCCAGAAGTCGTGTCGGCGGTGCCAGATCTCGTTCATCTTCCCAGAGGAGATGGCAGCCCGCTCCTCATTCTGCCAAAGAGTGTGAAGCTCTGCAGAGAGAAGTCAACACCAAGTACAAATGAGATTGGTCAAAGTGCTTGGTTAGCTGAAGCATGGCTGCAGGTGTTCTGGGTTTGTGATCAGAGTAAAGATAATTTTCTGCAGAGGCTCCGTTAAGCAAGGAAAGCAAGGAGTGTCTTTTTTGTATTAGTAAATGCGACAGCCAATAGACTAGCCTGTATGACATCATCATGGCTGCATGACGAATTAGTTGCCGATTCATTTTCCTTTCATTGAGTTATTGATAAATCTCTATAAAATGGGTGACTGTATTTACACTATCATCTATATCAGGTGACCACTGCGGGAAAATCACTACTGACCTGTGAAGCCGCCATCTGCGATGTTGAACATGAAGCGAGGTCGCTCAATGGGAGGCTTCCCATTACCCTTGGGCACCTCTTCCTTTGCTGCTTTGACTTCTTTCCCAGCATCCTTTTCAACCTTGACTTCCTCTGTTTAGACAGAAAAGGTATCCTCAGTTCTGTTTTTGTGTGTATTGGAGCACCGTATCAGACAGTGACACGCACCTTTCTTCATGTCGGCCACCTCGGCCTTATCCTTAGCATCTGCTGCTTCTGCTGCTGTTGGCGTCTCCTTGACTTTTTCCTTCTCCTCCGCTACTTTTTCTCCTTCTGCAGGGAAAAACATTACAGTACAGAATTTCCACATGATGTCAGATTTGATCCGGGTGACTTAACGGCTTATAAAGTTTATATTCTGTGTTTTTGCTCGTACCTGATTTCTCTTGTTTGACCTCTGTGTTTTGCTTTGTTTCCTCTTTACTCTCCTCTTTTTTCTCGTCTGTTGGAGTTTCAGTTGCTTCTTTCTTCTCCTCCTCTTTCAGGTTGCTCTCTTCTTTGCCTTCGTTTTTCTGACCAGGGGACGCGGTTTGTGAGGTTTCTTTTGTCAAAGAGGAAATCTATGGAAAGCAGCACAAGAATCTATCAGTCAGAGTTGGCCTGAGTTGTTGTTGTCTAGTGAAATCTTCGAAAGTCAGCTTGAATGTCATGAAGAAAAAAACTGGGGGGGAAAAAAAAAACTGAGACGGACAGGAAGCTGAGCCGATAAGTAAAGCTCTTGATTTACCAATCGATCTATGTTCCAACCCTCACCTATGGTCATGAGCTCTGACTAGTGACAGAAAGAATAACATCTCGGATACAAGTGGCTTAAATGAGCTTCTTCCTGGGCTCAAGCCTTAGAAACAGGGTGAGGGACTCAGAGATGCTCCTCCTTCACGTCGAAAGGAGCCACTTGAGGTGGTTCAGGCATCCGGTTAGGATGCTTCCTGTCTTTGGAGCTGTTCCAGGCACATCCAACTGGGAGGAGACCAGGGTAGACCCAGAACTCACTGGAGGTATTAGATATGTCATCTAGCCTGGGGAACGCCTCGGGATCCCCCAGGCGGAGGTGGAAAGTGTTGCTGGTGAAAGGGATGTCTAGAATTCCCGGCTTTGCCTGCTGCCACGACTCAAACCCGGATAAGTGGAAGAAAATGGATGAACTGAACGAAAATGCCACAAAAATTGATAATGCATTGATTATTTCAAGTCTGCACTGTTTGCCATGCACTAATAAAGTCTTTTTTTTCTTTTTCACCGTGTGTGAAAGTGAGCAGAAAACCTAACTGGAAGTACATGGAAACATAGAGAAACAATGGCATGCCTTGGAAAATTGTTGAAAGTAATGGAAAGTGTATGGAATTTGTGGTAAAACACATCCAAAAGGTAATTGGACATGTAAACCTTTGAAACATTTATGAAAATGTGAAGAAAAGGAGCAATTATTGGCGTTTAAGAACACTAAATGTTGGCTCTGAGAAGAGTCTGATGTTTTGAGGACCCACCTCCTCAGGGTCTGGAGTCTTGTTGCTGTCCACCTCTTTCCCCTCATCCTTCTCTTTCTCCTTCTCTTTGTCAGATTGCGCCTCGCCTTCCTCTTTATCCTCCTCCTTCTCCACCTCTTTTCCATTCTTTTCTAGTTTGTCTACAGGAGCAGGGGTCGCTGCGCATATCCAGATGAATACAAACGTAAAGAAGAAACACACACACACACACTCATATTACTGTAGGTTAGATTTAACTCCGTCCTTATCTGGTGCTCTTTACATGGGGAGCCCTCTGCTGGATCAGGTGAGAGCGTGTTTGCTTACCTGGCTTGGAGGTGCAAGGTGTGTTGTTATAGCTAGCGTCAGGGGTAGGTGTGGCGGTCTTCATAGCAGGAGAGGAGGCCCTGGAGGAGGTTTTGTCTATGCTGACCTCAGGCTTGAGCTCTGGAAGACTCCACCGCCCGTTGATGTGCTCAAACTCCTGGATCTGGACACAAAACACTCAACAAAATAAAAAAAACCTTGGCAGAAAAACTGATTTCACCTAATGCCTCATGTATTAAACTCAACACCAACATGCCCCGTTTGCTTGGCAGTCGGCCTGGCACAGACACAAGATCAGGGTGTTAGCAGGTATCGACATGTTGGACTGAAAACTGTGTTAAACATGTTTAGATAAATCCAAGGTTACTGGGAAACAGAAAGTAGTAGTGGAATCAGAATCTTTCAAGGTGTCATGTTCGATTTCTTCACTGGAAAAAGACTTTTTGACATTTTATTTAAGACATTTTATTAAAGACTATATCATCTTCGCAATTTGTTGACTTAAAGACATCTAAAGACACCGTGTTGATATGGAGGCACACTATTAAAGCTGTAATGAAGAGTTTCATGAAAGGAAACCTTGCCCTTTTGTGTGTCTAGACAAGCCGCTGCTGAAGGAGTTGTCGTTTAGCATTAACTTAAATCTTCGGGATTACAACTTAAAACACTTCATTCGCCACATTCGTCTTGACCGAAGACGGTACAAGCTTTGGTCTGACCTTCTTCTTGACGAGAGACATGACACCGATCCGGGTCAGGACCGGCTGCCGACACAGGCCCTCCCTCGGCACTCCATCCGCGAAGGTCTCAGCCCCATCGGCCACCGGCTCGCACAAGTGGCGCATGAAGAGAGACACGTAAGCTCTAGCAAAGAAGAGAAGAGGAGAAACATATGGTTAAAAATGGAGAAACATTAAATAATCGGAATGATTTCGATCAATAGTCTTTCCTTACTTGAATTCTTTCTCCGTCTTGCCCCTCAGGTCTCTGACCAGCCACTGAGAGGCGAAAGCATCCTGAGACGGCATCCCCCAGCGCATCACTGCGTTCAGGAAAGCCTTCCGCTGGCGTGTGTTGAATCCCAGAACCTACAAATGACAGTATATTTCATATGGTCCTGAGTGAGGCTGGCATTGTACGGACAGTACCGCTATTACTCTGGAAGACGTTAAATAAAAATGTCAGGATGAAAGAATGCTTTCATTCATCTATTTCCTGAGTTCTTACTGCCTAATAATGCTAAAATAACTCCTTGAACAATGCAGCCCATTATAATCAAGTCAATTATCAGGATGACAAATGAGCTCGGAAATTTGAGAGTTGTTGGAGATGTAAGGGCTTTGCTGCCAATCTCCAATTTGAGATTGTTTGAAAAATAACTTGGCGTGCAAGTGCTGCTAAAACAAATTCTGACAGATTCCAGTAATATCACAATTAAAAGACCACACACGAAAAATAAAAGGAGAGCTGGTTCCAGGGAGTTGTACAAACCTCAAGGTTGCCTCCCACTCTGGCCAGAAGAGGAGGCAGAGGTTTGTCCTTCTCATTCCTCAACTGGCGACGCGACTGCCTTCGACCTGCAGGTAACAGGAGACGACAGATCAAAGCTGCGACCATAAACAAACAACCTGAAGCAATACAAACTTACTGGACTGAATTATGATTCATACACCCCTGAATCAATCAATCAATGTGTTGTTATCAGGATTCTGCAGAGATTGATGACGAGCTGATCATTTGAATCAGGTGTGTTGGGGTCCCCAGTGCCTAATGAGGTATAAGATGTTCTTTCTGCATCACCCCAGGCTCAAAGTCTCAGCATTAGACACCAAGGGTGAGTCATGATGCCGGTGAGACTACCTGCCAGGTGACAAACCATAGATGGTCTCAGACTAAAGACTTAATTGTTGATGATTCAAAGTTCCACACTCAACAGAGTGAACTTCATAATTACTGCCAGGTAGAAGAATGTCAACACTTTTGCACATTGGACCTAAAATTCTGTGAAATTTGCAAAGACGTAGCATGTACCAATCTTTTTTTTTTTTTTACGAACTCTCAAAGTTCGACATTTTAGACGGTTGCTGCAGCGCCACCGTCAGGACTGTTGGCACACATATCCAGCTGAGGACGTCTGGGAATGGGACTGGACCTATGAGAAAAGTTTGGTGATTTTTCATGCATGGAAAGGCAGATTTCACGGTGGGAAGAAAACGTTTGCAAAAACAAGACGCGCCTGTCCTTCTATAATCTGTTAAAGGTTTGTTGCATGGTGCAGACTTGCAGGGTTGTCTTAAAATTTACAGTTAGTAGGAGAGGAATCAAAGCCTCCAAAAAGCTTCAAGAGCTTTTCTCTGACTTTCTGAAGAACAGAGGGAGGAGGTGGATGGGTTTTCTTTTTTTTTTTTTTGCATTTTTGCCAACCCAACGCTGCCTGTAAAAACTAAATCAATTTCAACCTGTAATTCAACACAGACCAGACAAGTGTGTGTGTGTGTGTGTTTCATTGTTCATGAGCTGCACTGCTCTTTTTCATCAGCTCTCCTAACCTTCTGGCCGATCATCAAAGTCCTCGTCCTCCTCCTCGGAGCCGACGGAGTACTCGGACTGGTTATCTGAAATGTCAGCGTGCCACTCTGAAAACAGCACACAGTGATCTGTCATTAGGCCAGGCCCATTCACTTCCACTGTGGAGGCAATAACTCAAACAAGACATATCATATAAAGTCCTTTGATTCCTTCTAAGATCATTAAGATCAGAGGAATATTAACGATAAATAAAAATCTTACTATTATGCTAGAGAACATGTGCTGCTAACATGATCCTTCGGATTGATTTAAAACAATCCATCAAGCTAACTCGAGCTTTTTAAGACTGCCATGTCCACGGGGCCCAAGCCCGGTCCCTACCTTGGTCTTCCTGCGCGGCATCGTTGTAGTTGACAGGCTTGCGGTTCCTTTTGCCTTTGCCCAGTTTGCTCGCCAGGTCCTCTTGTTGCTGCTCGTAGTGATGCCTCAACAGTTTCTCCCAATAATCTGGATCCACGTTCTCCTCCTGTTTGATGATCTCCCGCTCGATCTCCTCGATCTGGAGCATCAGAGACGTGTGAGCCGGTTAAACACACAGAGGTTTGGAGACCTTCAGGTAGCAGGTAGGTGATCAATGATTGATCTTAGAAGAGTTGATCTTTTTTTTTTTTTTTTTACTTAATTAGAAGCAGCTAACTTAGTCACACTTCGCACCTGCAGGATATTTATGCTGCAACAAATTATTTGACCTACGTTGACATTTTGAACCAGGCATTTTAACATTTGCTACAAGGCTGGAAGGAAACTATTCCATTGACTGCTAACTTACAGGCTGTTTTTATTTTAATTATGATGAACCTGATGGATTCTGTCTCTGCTGCATCTTTCACAACATTTAAATATTTTTTCCAATATCTACAACCAGTACAGGAGTATTTCAGCATTCAGCAGCAGGGCTAACATTGGGAGATTAGACACGGTTACATTTTTCAATATCTCAGTAAATCACTGCATATCACTCAGAGAGGCCATACATCTGCCATCACCTTTATCATTAAAAGTCTAGCTGTCAAGACATCATATCATATCATCAATCACTGTGAAAAATATCTGTAATACTGTCAAACATTTATTCACATACAGGAAGATTATCTACATAGAAAACAACATTACAAAAGGTCGTAGTATGATTACTTTTATCATTTTAAACATGTATGTTTAAATATTTCTTCATATTTTATGTTAAATAGCAGAAAATACCTATCGAATTCACAAAAATATATAAATATGTAATGAAAATATATATTTAGTCGACTAAATACACTTTCAGCTTATTTATTGACAAAAACAAAAGATTTTTTCTAGTAACTCCTGATTGCTTGAGTTTTAATGGTGCTATTTGCTCTCTAATAGGTTTTCAGTTTTCATTATGGACTTATCTGCTTATTTTTCTCTGGATTGATTCATCATTTGGTCCAATAGGTTCAGAAAATAGAAGAAAAATCCAATAACAATCTGTTTTTTGAAACTTTTGTCTCTCTTTCTGTCATTTGTAACTCATATCAGAGCATCTCTGTGTGTTGGGAGGATAAAGGCGGCTGCATTTTACAGGACATGTAAACCACAGCCACCTCTATAAATACAGAGATAGAGTGTGAAATTACATTCACAGGATTTGTGAACTTGCATGGGTTCATACTTTGGTCCAAAACACATAAAAATATTAGGAAGCTCCTGTTTTGACTATCATAACAACCTCCTGCGCTCACCTTGTCCTCCTCTCGGACCATGTACTGGGCCACTTTGAAGGAGCTGAGGTACTCGTTCATGTTCTGAACGTCCGTATCATCGGTGGCGTCTTGGCTTCGGTCCAGCAGCCTCTCGATGGCGGTGCTGTCGTAGTGGATCACGCTGCCCTCGTCCTCAACTTTATCCCTCGAGCTATTCTTCATACCTGCAACAAACTGGAGAGGATCTATCCTGTTCTTCCAGACACATAAAACCTTTCTTATCATCCAGTTGACAAAAGCTGCCAGCTCACACCTTTCACTCAGTTATTAAAGCTCCAGATTCCCACGTTATTATAATTTAAAGAAAATCCTGGTTTCCCTTGACATAGTTGTGTGTAGAGAAAAATAAGCTCACCTTCTCCTTCGTCTTTGAAGAGCTCTTCTGTTCCAAACTTCAGGATGTCGTCCAGCTCCTGTTTGGTCATGGAGCCGGCTTTGGATCCCAGGCCTGGCCTGACCACCAGGTGCGTAAGCATCATCTTCCTCTTAGCCACCTGGGTGATGCGCTCCTCCACGCTGGCCCGCGTCACGAAGCGGTAGATCATCACCTTGTTGGCCTGGCCGATTCGGTGGGCTCGACTGAACGCCTGGGCAGGGAGAAAAGAAGATTACATCACACTGAAGGGCTTCCTTCCTCCGCGTCTGCCGGCGTGAAGTACCTGGATGTCGTTGTGAGGGTTCCAGTCAGAGTCGAAGATGACGACCGTGTCTGCTGTGGCCAGGTTGATGCCTAAACCTCCGGCTCTGGTGGAAAGCAGGAAGCAGAACTGACAAGCACCAGGAGCTGCAGGCAGAGAAAACAGACAGCATTATTAATCATTCATCTTCACTGACAGGATCCTATTGATTGATTAATGTTTACTCCATTAACAATAAATTTGTGATGTTACTGTTCTCCTGCACAAATGCACAGTGGCATTTTTCCCTTACCATTGTTTCTGGTCAGTATGATCTTGTTGCCTTCTTTTTTAATACAAACACCTATATTAATACTTACCTTATTATTATTAAGACTGATTTTGAGCCTATACAGTATAAACCCTGTCTTATTTTGCCTTAAACTTCTCACACACCAGGTTTAGGGAGGTTCAATCCAACGTGCAGATCTTCAGCCCTCATCTTTAAGCTATACAAACTCCCACTAAATATACCTCAGGAATCTGTTAGTTTGGCATCGCTTCTAAAATCTGATTCCGACTCCCCAACTTGTTCTACCTGAACCTCCATCATCCAGTATCTCACCATTGAAGCGGTCGATGGCCTCCTGTCTCAGCGCTCCTGTGATGCCTCCATCAATTCTCTCATACTTGTAACCTTCATGGTCCAAGAAATCTTCTAGCAGGTCCAACATTTTAGTCATCTACAAATGGAGAGAGAGGGGGAGAGAGAGAGAGAGAGAGAGCTGATAGTGTGTGTGTGCTCTCAGGTAGACTGGATTACCCCTGAACAGCTGGAATCATTCTGCTGCACAGCCGTCTGCTGGCGTCATGGGACTCATTTAACATCTGTGAGCAGAGCTATCCATCTGGTGTGTGTGTGTGTGTGTGTGTGTGTGAGTGTGTGTGTGTGTGTATAAGCCAACTGTACATGTGAGTGTGTACCTGTGAGAAGACCAGCACTCGGTGCCCCTGCTCTTTCAGCTTCCTCAGCATCTTCTGCAGCAGCGTCAATTTCCCAGAGGCTTTAGTGAGGGCCGACCCCTCGTAAGCACCGTTGGGGGTTTTCTGAGCTTCCTAAAAAAAAGACACACAAACTGGTGGAAATAATAGCACACAGCACAACTGTCCTCTGCATGATGTGATAATACTTTTTTTTTTTATTTGCTGCACTGATGATAAATAATTTTTTTTTAAAAAGGTGGGGTGCCTCATAAAAATTGTTATTGTTCAAATATGATACAGAAGCAATACTGATTATCACCACAAGGTGTCATTGTTCTGTCATTCACGGGTAAATCAATGTAAATGGCATGAAAACAAGTGAAAAACTAACAGAAAATAAAGGAGAAATTATTTCCTCTTCAAATTTCCGATGAAAACTTTATTAGTGACTGTAGACAGGGAACTGATGAGGACAACAGTGTGTCTGTTCTCACCATGGAGGCCACAGGGAAGAGGTAGGGGTGGTTGCAGCACTTCTTTAGGTCCATCATGATGTTGAGCAGGGAGACCTGGTTTCCTCCGCCTTTGGAGTTCAGAGCCTCGAAGTTCTTGGTCAGAATCAGCTTGTAGTATTTCCTGTGTTTTAAAATGTAAATACAAACGATCGGCCGCTGTCCTTATAAAATGTAAAGCACAGATAAAACTTCCTCCTCTCCATCCTCCATTATTCAAATGTATAATTGAATTATCCTGAAGAGTTGCTGATGGATTGTCTCAATTTATACTTCAATAATAATCCTAAGAAATTTAACGAACCACCACTATATATACAGATTTCCTTGCTGCTGCTAATTATAAGTATAGAGACCGCTGTGAATCAGCTTAAAACCCTTTAATCAGCGGCCAATAGGGGATTTTCTAATTCAGAATTAAACAGGCCCTTAATATAGTGTAGATGTCTTAAAATTCCTCCACTAGTTATCTTCACAGTGCCTTAATGTATGTGGATGTAGCGAGGAGGATGAATGTTCCCCAGTTTCACCATCCTATATCCACATTTCCCCCTAAACCCTCCCGTGTGTCGTACTTCTGCATCGGGCTCAGCTCCACTCTGACAATCAGCTCGGTCTTGGCGGGCATGTTCTTGAAGACGTCGGCCTTCAGCCTCCGCAGCATGTGAGGCCCCAGCAGGTCGTGGAGCTTCTTGATCTGGTCCTCCTTGGAGATGTCGGCAAACTCTTCCAGAAAGCCCTCGAGGTTACTGTACAGAGAGACGGAGCAGGTGAAGGACTGGTCATGTCAGTAATATGGATACTGGTGTGTGTGTGTGTGTGTGTGTGTGTGTGTGTGTGTGTGTGTGTGTGTGTGTGTGTGTGTGTGAGGAGTCCTACTTGAAGCGGTTGGGTGTGAGGAAGTTGAGCAGGTGAAACAGCTCCTCCAGGTTGTTCTGCAGGGGAGTTCCTGTCAGCAGCAGCTTGTGGTCGATCTTATAGTCGTTGAGACGCCTGAAAAACTGCAAAAACAAGAAAAACTTCCAATCAATTTTTACATAGTCATATTTTTTATTTGTCATTGGATGTAAAGGCAGCACGACATCAGAGAAATGAAATAAAATCTATAACTACATTTGTCATTTAAACGTATTTATTGACATTCGTTGTGGTCGTCATTCTAAATGTAGTAAATTGTAAGGTACACTCATCACAATTGGAAGCAGATATACTAGAACCCAAGTTACACATCTATATTTAATGTACTATTGTTTAAAATATTATTAAATTAATTTTTTTTATAATAAAGTACATTAAATTTAAATAGGAAAATGCTCAAAATACCATATGTTGAAAGAGTGTTGCTATTACACAGTTTGTCCACCAGAGGGCAACAAGTCTATTTTTCAACTTTAAAGGGGTGTTAATTAAAAATGTGAAACTAAAACATATAAGAACTTTAAGTTTAAAGGCTTCAAATTATATCACAACAATTTAACATTCACACTCACTAGTTACAGTACCTTGGACTGGTTGTTCTTGAGGCGGTGGGCCTCATCCACCACCAGACAGGCCCAGTCGATGGACTTGAGCGCCGTCTGGTCGATGGTCACCAACTCGTAGGAGGTCAGCAGCACGTGGAATTTGATTGGAGCTTCTCTCTGCAGGAAGATGAGAGGGAAACATACCAGTCATCCACTGGCCCAATGCGAGAAAACCTTTCTTCTATTTTAAAACCGATGGTGCATCTATATGTAGGGCACGTCTTCTGAGACTGATTTCTGTGAGTTCTGAGATTTCTTAGCCACGATGACTTTATCCAACTGATCCCAGATGACCACTCCCTTGTTAAATTAACCCACTGCTATAAGGCTGTCTTTACACTACAAGGTTCAAGTGACCCAATTCCGATTTTTTCCTCCCATGTGGCACCGATCGGATATGAATCATGAACCTGTAAGCAGGAAAGATAAACCCATATAAAGACTTTTCAGAAAGCATTGTATGATAACATAACTACAACACGATTCATTCATAACACATCTAATTAAGTATTTGTCTTCCTCCTGACCACACCTTCCCTCCTCCCTCCTCACCCTCAGCTTGAAGGTCTTCTTCCCTCCCTTGACAGCCGTGTCGTCGAAGGAGAACTCGTTCTCTCTGATGATGGCGCGGCTGTCTTTGTCTCCCGTGTACGTCACCACGTAGAAGTTGGGCGCCCACATCTCGAACTCCCGCTCCCAGTTGATGATGGTGGAGAGCGGAGCGCTAACCAGGAACGGACCCTTAGTGTGACCCTATGAGGGAGGAAGGAGTCACAGCGTCTGTCAGTGTCGGCCTTTGCGAGGAGGCGAAACAAGACACTAGAAGCACAAAGGGTCTCCAGAAACCTCTTTGAAGAGCGAGTAGAGGAAGACGATGGTCTGGATGGTCTTGCCGAGGCCCATCTCATCGGCCAGGATGGTATCTGTGCCCTGAGCCCAGGAAAACCGAAGCCAGTTCAGACCCTCCAGCTGGTACAGGTGCAGCGTCCCACCTGTTGACGTGACGAAGTCTGGCTGTTCCTCGTATTTTATTGTGGGCTTAAGGACAAAAGGCGAGTTAGAAAGATTTTTAAAAAACCTGATTCGGACACGGAGAAATAATAATAGTGGCAGCAATTCCAAATAAGAGGTTCTTCAAGGACAATTAGTATGAAATTCAAACATGAGCAGATATAAATCAGACTTTTAAATAAAACTACGCCTCACATCGGTAACCGGCGAGGCAGGAGACTCCTCTCCACCCTCCTGGTTCTTGCTCCTCATCCTCTTGGGTTTGTCTGGGTCCTCCTTCATTATCGTGTCTCTGAGAAGCAAATGAGATCCGTCAACGCTAAGTAGTGGATGTAAATGAACTGTGCATTAAGGTGAGAGCAGCTCTTGCCAGTCTTTTAAACTCAGTGGCACATTTCCTATACCTGTGTCTCCAGTAGTTGCTTTTGTAAATTGCAAAGTCAGGGATTTCCAGGTCATCTATCTCCCAGGTACATTGGTCGTAGGTCAGGTCTCTCCATTTGACCAGATAGTGGTACGTCCCCTTTTTATCCACACTGGGCAAAGAGACACATACAGTAACATGATGTGCTTCAAATCTTCGAAACCAATTTTTTTTTTTTTTTTTTTACATCATCCTGCTAACTGAAAAATTGAATTGAGAGTGTATGCAGGCCTGCCACGTATTGATTTTCTATTTTTGGAGCCCTGCCCTCCCATCTCGCTGCCTTCCTTTCTCACAAACACATCATGTGTTTTTCCACACATAGGTTTTACTTCGGCAGGCTGCCCGGGTTTATTGACGACCCATTTTTTTTTTGCAGTTTTTATAATGATTTTTTTAATTTATTTATCCCAGAGAGCAACACAATCGATCACATGTGCTCTGCAGAGAAACACAAAGACAGAGGCGTTCTCTGATATGAGTCTATATCCCGCCTTTAAGTGCATTGATTGTGCAACGTCTCCTGTTCAGTGTGTCTTAAGCCTGTAAGAGGCTGACATCATTAAGAACAAACTTAGTCGGATTCAGACAGTGGTGGAACGAGAGAATCACAGCAGTATGGTGGGCAAAAGGTTTGGAGAAGTGCAAAAGGAATTTGAACTAGAAAATAAAGACTTCTTCAGATACCAAAAAAAATAAGGGATTATTATGATGAAAGAATAAAAACAGCAATATCTGAAAAGGGTGATGATTGATATTTTTGACTGGGGCCTATAAAAAGAACAAGAAAGTTATTTCTAAAATATATCAGGAAGATTCACAAACAGAACGGGAATAACACGGGATACATAAAAGCAAAATGAAGCTTTTAGACAGCTTCATAGAAAACCTCCGAACATTCCATCCATTCAATTCAAAGGGAGAAATATTCTCGTAAACACATTGAACATTTCAGAAATTATTAAAAAAATAACAACAAAAATGTTTGAATTTTGTTCAACATTTTGCTGTTTGATGAGTTTCTTTGTTGGTGTAATGAAAACTTTCCCAGGAACTAAAGCCGTATTGTTTGGTTTTAATATAAGTACTGGAATAATATCTGTCGCACACAGAAGCCCAGATACTACATCCTCCCTCACCTGTGGTTAATGATGCGGTGGATCACCATCCACTCAGGCTTGATGCCATATTTGTAGTACTTGTCTTCCAGGATGGCGTACTGGGGATCCTTGGCCCTCCTCTTCTCGCTCTTTCCCACTCCGTTATCATCCTCTCCACCGGAGCCGTAGTCCAGACTGGGAGGTTCGTCCATGTCCGTCTTCCTCTGGTAGTTCCTGTACATCACCGAGTGGAAGATTTCCAGCTGGAAGGGAGAAGAGGGGGGAGAGAGATGATTGCTCCTCATACCGACTGTCTCTATATTCTTGTTGGTGACCTCTGGTTGTCTCTGTAGTGTTTTGCAGAGTGTATTCTTTAAATACATGTAATATCTAATGGCTGAAACACAGCGTTACCATAAAAGGAAGAACAAAACATGAACAGACGTAAGACGGATAAGTTCTTATGCCAACTGAGGATGTAAAGGATTAACAGTTCCCAAACATTTTGGTTTATGACCCATGAAAATAAAGTTAAATACATGTAATGATTTTTAGACTTCTGCAGAAGTTAAACTATAAAGTATTTTATTATTATTATTAACATAATCAGAGAAAAAAAGCATTATAAACAGGATAATGTTTACATGCATCCCCTCACCTGCAGCTCAGTGATCCAGGTACAGTGCCAGTAGGACTGCCCCGTCAGTTTGACAAAGAACTCCCTCTCAGCTCTGCCCTTCATAGGTGGCGGCAGGGGGGCGTCAGGAGGGGCATCAGGGGCTGGGGGCACCGGAATGGGAGGCGGAGGGTCACCCCATCGCCAGTGGAGGATCTTTTGGACGCGCCCTTTGATTGGCGGACACTAGAGAGGCGATACACATACCAGTAAATCCTTGGATCCTGTGGTTGCACTAAACCACATGATGTAATGTTCCTGGGAGGCACAATTCTAATTATTTGGACTCACTCTGGTTATCGGCGATTACATAAAACAGAATCAGCTAACCGTGCATCGTGGACAGAGCCACTCTCCGTTGGGGATCTCTGGCAGAGGCGGGTTTAGACAGTGGATGTGGTACGACGAGGTGCAGGTGTCGCAGCACAACAGTTCACCCCCGTCTTTACACACCCGACAGAACTCCATATGGTCGTCGTCTTCTTCGTCCGCCCCGGTGGAGATCCCCACCCCGGCCTCTGATATCACCCTGTCCTCGCTGTCCTCCTCAAAGTCCTCAAAGTCCTCGTCCTTAGCCTCCCACTGGATTCCTTCCTTTTCCTGGGGAGGGAGACATTTATTCAATTTTTTTTATCATCTCAGTTTTAGAATAGCATTTTTCACGGAATATATATATATATATATATATATATATATATATATATATATTTATATATATATATATTGCACTTTGCACATAGTGTTGTTCATGTGAACAAGTTTTCTCAAAATCTGTTCATAGTAATGATAGCTTTATTTATATAGCACCTTTGAGAACAAACATTTACAAAGTGATTTGACAAACAAAGCAAAGACAGGAAACTCAGAGGGTAATGTAACAACAGAAAGTACAAATACAGAAAGCCAAACAAATGCAAGGGAGAGATGATAGATTTAGAAACAAAGGTCAAAGTGACACAAGATGCACAGCGGATGTTAAAAGCAAGATGATAGAGACGCTAAAAATAGGGGAGGGGTGCTTTTCATTATGGTAATGTGTCTCCTCGCTTCCCTCACTTGCATCTATTACATGCAGCTTCTCCCAGCAGAGAGGAGAGAGGTGGGGGGGGGGGAGACGCAAGGAAGCAAATTTAAGTGGAAATAAACATCCATAGATTCAGCCGGGTGACACCGAGAACAGCGTGCACACATTTCCACTGTGATTGGCTCATTTTTCAGGACACCAGAGGTTAGGCTTGCATACTAAATTGAAAGATTCAATAGTTGCATCGTTTTCAGCTGGTCAATGGCACGTTTTCCTCTGAAAATGACTTCCTAAACGGTTCACTGTGTCATGGCAACCCAAAAAAAAAAAAATGAGCGCTGGGTTCTATTTGTGACATTACTGAATAGATCTAACCCCACAGGATCACTTCAGGTATCCGTCTTTTATCTGAGAATGTCTGAACGCTGCCAGTTTGCAACTGAGATCTGAGATGCAGCTACAAAGCCTCTATTCATCCGGCGCTCCACGAAGGTAAAGACAAACCACTTTTAAGCACTTAGTTGTTTTTTTTTCACAGAGGTTTGCCAAGCATATGTGTCTCTTGGAGAAAAATACACTGAAGAGGGTGCAGACAGAATCGCACACAGAACGCAGTTAAATATGCGCTCTTATGGAGCTCCACTTACGCAGTGCGGGCAGCTCCATTTGCCCTCGGGGGCCTTGTCCAGCTCCGGCTCAAGGCAAACAAGATGGTAAGCTCGAGGACAAGTGTCACACAGGATGATCTCCCCACCTTGCTGACACACCTCGCAGTAGTCCTGATGATCCGTCTCATAGCCATCCCCTTCCTCGTCACCTGGGACTGGAGGTCAACAAACACGGAAAAACAGAGATGTCTGTTTTTCATGGAAAAAATCAGGCTGAGAATATACAAATTAAAGCATTTACCCTCTCATACCTCCGCAGATAGTATTCACAGCATCTGGAATAGACAGATGTGATAGATGTGGACGATGTACACGATCCATAATCATTTTGCGAATAATTACTGCACAGGCGGCTGGTGCTTACTTTTCTTCTTCTTCTTGGCAGGACGTCCTCGTCTGTTCTTCTTGACGCGGCCAGAGCTGTCGGAGCGAACCGAGGAGCTGTGGACGCTGGAGTCCTCCTGCTCGGACTCATCCTCGTCCAGATCGTCGCTCTGACAGTGAGCAGGTTGAGAGAACGCATGACAGAGAGAATGGGTAAGCAGGTAATAGAGAGAGAAAGTGAGTTGGAATGAAGACAGAGGGGCGGAACGGCGACGCGTTGTACTCACTGAGCAACTCTTCTTTCTCTTGGCACCTATAGGCGACAGTTTGATCCGAATGGGCGCCATCTTTTTGGCCTTTGCTGCAGCTTTTTTCTTCTCTGGGACTCGAGGACTTTTACTGCGCTTTTTATAGCCAGGGCCTGGACAGAGAGACCATTAATCATCGTTACAAAACTACAAAGTACAGTGTATACTGTACATAGAGAGCGCATTGTCTCACATTAGCATTTAAGCATGCAAACAACAGCTGCTCACCAGACATTTGATAAACGATTTTTAGTCATGTGCTTTCAAAAACAGCAACATCGTCCTGCTAAAAACTATACACAAAAGCCAAAGGGGTGCAGGGGAAGACAGGCTGCAGGTCTTAAACCAACCGCTCACCTTTGCCCTCTTTCGTTTTGGCCTTTCTGATGGGCGGCGGCTGCAGAGGCGGTTCGGGCGAAGCGGTCGCTGCAGAGACCTGCTCGGCGACGGCAATGGCAGCGGCTGCAGCGGCGGCCGCAACGGCAGCAGCGTTGCCCTTGAAGGGGTTGTTAGAGCTGAACTCCCTCCACTTGGCCCCCAGGATGGTCATCATCTTTGACATGGGGATCTTAGGATTCTTCTTGGCTATCATCGGCCTGGGGGGGGGGGGAGGGGGCGAGATAGTTAGCGTCACTAAAATGTTTTGAAAGGAGAGATCATACAGTAGAAACAGAAATCTGCATTAATTTAATTCTAAGAGCTGTGGAGTAAGATTTTTCAGCATAATTAAAGTTTGTTTATTGTGACTCTCACTTATATGCATTATTCTCCGCAACGGTTGGTTTATAAAATATCCAGCACTTGCGAGTTATTATTCATATAGCTGTAGCTATTTGGTGAAAAACTAGAGAGATAATGTAGCTGAAAGGAGGTCAGTTTCCCTCTACAGCTCAGTCTGACAGCAACATAACATCCCATCATATAAATGCACTGGACATGATGTATTACTGCATGTTATCAGAGTCAAGGCAGGTATGAGTCAGCTGCAGGCTGACAGCACTGCTGGCTGAGGAGCACCATCAGTGATGATAAGTCACAGCTGCCAGAGGATGACAGAGGCAGGTAATAGCAGCGCTGCGCTCGTTTTCAAACTAAAGGCGATTTAATCGTGGACAGTTTGTGCTGAGCGGCGAAGAAGGAGGTTAGACTGTGTCGAGTAGAGGCTTTAAAGTTTATACAAAAAGGAGCCATTACTCTGCAAATATTACACCCACTACGAATGATAAATATATATATTTTTCATTTTACATTCACACAGTTTTGAACATATTTTAACATCATAAAGATAAGCACGCTGCACGTTCTGCATAGAGACATGTACACATAAATATGGAGCCTATCCCAGCTGACATTGGGCGAGAGGCTGGGGGTTCAACCCCCAAGCCTGGACAAGTCGCCAGCTCATCGCAGGGCCTCATAGAGAGACAAGCATCCATTCACACTCACACGGTCAATTTAGAGTCACCAATTCACCTGTATTGCATGTTGTTGGTGGTGGGGAGGAGCCGGAGAATCGAGGGGGAGAACATGCAAACTCCACACAGAAAAGCCCCAGGTCCTCAAGATGGATTTGAACCCAGGACCTTCTTGCACCAACCATTAAGCCACCGTGCAAAACTCCATCATCGAGCAAACAGTATTCACAGGAAACTGACAGCAGCCTGCAATCATCATCAACACCCGCATTTGTAAATGAGACAGACTGTACCTCATGAACTGGCTGAAGGCTTTGTAGTTAGTGAGTTCCCTGTAGTCCTCCTCTGTGAAGGTATGATCAACATCCTCCAGACCCCACTCCTTCGCCAGCTGGGCCGAGGTCTTCTGCTCTATGGGTTGCTGAGGAGAAACCCCCGATCAGAACGATGGATTACGGATCAAACGAGGACTTGCCAAAGACTTCTCGGGTGCTTTACCTTTGTGGTTTCCTCCTGGCTGCTGTCTCGGTCCCCGTCGTCTTTTTTCTTCTTCTTGGTTTTCTTCTCCTTCCTTTCTTTATGTTTCTTCTTCTTCTTCTTCTCTCCAGACCCATAGTCGCTGGCTATGCTGTCCGAGTTCTCGCCGTAGTCCCTTTCTCTGTCCGAGTCTCTGTCTACATCGCTGTCCTGATGAGCGGGCGAGAGAGGGTGTCAAAAAAATAACAAAAAAGACGGTGTTATGCAGTGAGGGGGGGAAAAAAAGAAAAAGAAGAAGACAAAAAAGCACAGCAGCTAAACAAACTTACAATCTTCTTGCGCTTTTTTGTTTTGACAGGTTTCCCCTCTTTGTCTTTCTTCTTTGTGTCTTTCTTTTTCTTCGGCCGGCCTTTTTTCCTGCACGGGACCTCTCTCTCCGCCGGTATCTCGCGCCGTTGCTCTGGGAGGGAGAGCAGACGGGAGATTGAAAGCGTGAAAGAAAGACACATATCAGAATCAGATTAACAATAATCTTCTCAACACCCGGCTAATCCCGGCTGAACATAATTACACACAACAAAAGCTATATTGTGACCACAGTGGCTACAGCGACCTCTGACCTACTCTGAATTATGTCACATGCTACATTAGATACAGTTTGTCAGAGGCCTTTAAGCACGTTTGACAGCTGGTGTTGGTGCTTCCATAGAACGGAGATAATGAGTTTATGGCGATGCAAAACTGTGACCAGCACATTAGTCATCAATTATTCAACCCCCATTGTATATTTGCTTTATCAGCATTTTAAGACTACTTATCAGCTGTTTGCTGCAACCAAACAACACAAGAACAGCTTAAATAGCTCAGTGCAACAGATTTTACGGGTTTTTTTTTCCACATTCAACACAAAATGCTACTTTAAAAAGCACAAAAAGTCAGCAACAGTACACTTATAACCATCTAGATGGCAACTGGAAACCTGCAGCGTGTAGAGGATAAGATGGATTCCATCAAGTATCAGGAAATCCCAGGAGAAAAGGTCTCGCCATCTGCGAGGAAGTTGGGCATCTTTGTATTATTCCAAAAAGGGCAACGATCCCAAGCTGCCCTCAAAGTCCACAAAGGGTTCAGAAGAAGTCCTGGATCGTTCGAGCGTCGCCTGACTGACTTCAATATCCGTGGAAAATCTCCGGTGGGATTTGAAGCACATAAACCCAGGAATATTCCACAACTGAAGGCCTTTGCTCAAGAGGAATGGGCTAAGATTCCTCAGGAACGCTCTCAGAAGCTGGTGTCTGGCTATGCATTAAGTTTGCAGCAGGTCATAATAGCAGCAAAAGGTTCTCTACAAAGTACTAGAGATGCTTATCATTAAGGAGTTGAGTCATTTTGAGACTGCAGACAGTAAATGTAACATTTTATGTTACATTTGGGGGGAAACAATTATAATATCTGTTGTATTGAGCGATTTAAACTGTAGTTCAACGATTTAGTTATTGCAAACAGCTGATAAACACTACATTTTGCAGATAAACCTTCTGCACAATGGGGGTTGAATTATTTAGCTTCCAACTGTAAAATAAATGACTGTATCTCTGCTTTCACGCAGCAAATGACGTGCAAAATATCAAGCGAGTCATTCCCCTTGGTATCCGTGCATCTATCTCGACCACAACCAGGTTAAATCAATTCAACCTGCAACCTGACCTGGCTTGGAGAAGAAAAGAAAAAAGAAAAAAAGTACAGAGAGACGCAGAGAACAGAAACAACCTCCTCAGAGGACAAATTGCAGCAAAGCGTGACCAAAAAGACGAGCTGCGGTGCAGCCAGTCTGTTAGATAAACTGCGTTTAGTCGGATTTTATTGTCTGCCGCCTTTGTTGGTGAGAGCTCCCCCCGCCCCCCCCTCACCTCACCTCACTCCCACCCCGTCCAAACAACCAAACCCTCGCTTCCCGCGTATCCGTGCAGCGCGCAGCCGCCGAAGACACGCCGGGGGCGGCGGCGGTCCGCACGCAGGGCTCGGTGATTCAGAGGCCCACAGCGGGACGGCGCGGTGAACTGGAACGACTTCTTTTTTTTCCCCGCTGTGCAATTCCCACACTGGGACCCCGGCAGCCACTAGCAGAGGTCGTGGGGGGGTTAAGGTCCTCGTCGGGAAGCCAGACACTAATCTATCTGTCTGGCACGGCATGGCGGCGAGACGAGCTAATTAACCCCAAAGACAATGGATGATGATGTCATAAATATATAGGACACACTTTAAGGCTGAACCTCTTCATCTTCTCTCTTGTGGCATCTGCACTGGGACTTTAAAAGTGGATTGTCTTACATCTGCATTGCATCCAAACTAAATTATTAAAGTTCTAAAAAAAAAAAAAAAAAAAAAAAAAAAAAAAAGAAGCCTCGTATGAATGAACTGCAACCCTTCAGGCTGCTTGCTGCTGCCTGCCGTGTTTGACTTTTACTGTTGCAGTGTGGTTAACCATCCGCTAATTTCTGCAACCTTTACTTTCACTGCAACCCCCCCCCCCCCCCCCACATGCAGCTCCACTGTCGCAGAAACTTCCAGAATGTCATGTGCATTCAGTCAATCATCTCTGGAGCCGATCAATGCTGCATGTATTCCTGCTCAAAGGAGCAACTGCAGCAAATATAACTGCTCTGTTGGATAAAAATAAAATTAATTAAAAGAAAAAAGAAGACTTGAGTAACCATATTTAGATCATTAGTATGCTGAGATGGCCTGTAAGTGAGCAGCATGCAGCAGCTGTCCTATTTTGACCTGTCAGACACAACGAGGAAAGGGAGGCAAGTTTGTCTCGACCCACGATCACACAGATTTTCATGTTTGCACAGCTACAGCGCATAATCTCTCCCTGAGATAGGTATCAAATATGTGTAGCCTCCGGCGAGGGGGGAGTCCTTGTTGACGCCAGCCGTCATTGCCGGGAGCTTCTTAACCTTCAGGCTCGACCTTATTACCCCTCAGCCCGTTCACGAGTCATGTCCAAGTTTAGGAGCTTGCCAGAAGGGAATTTGATTTGAGGGACGAGCAACTTTTGGTACGTGGAGAAGTGAGCTTCGGCGGCGGCAAGTTGGTTTTAAACTTTGTCGGGATGTGCTGGAAGAAGAGGAAGTGGAGTGGGAGAAAATATAACAACACAGAAACACATCTGGCCGGCTGTCTTGTTTGTGACAAACTGGAGTTGGGTTTGTTTCCAAACGCGCTCCCTCTTACTTTACAGCTGCTTCTAACCAGCAACATATTGGCGCAATAACTGCGGGATATAAGGGAGTTTAACGTGACCCAACATGCGCCTCTTCTTTTTTAAGAATTTGGCAGTAAATTCTGTTTCATATGCGCGCACCGGACTAGTCATCGATGGTCTGTACTGTTCCATACTGGACCTGGAGAAGCGCGGATTTTGGATACAAACTACGGCTTCCGTCTACTTCCCAAACCCACTTTCTCCACAATTTTACGTGTGTTTTCATTTCGTACGCGCGCCTCCGACTTGACTTTTCTTTTTTACTGTACCTGGCGCGGCTGGTGTTGCAGTTTCCCGAGGCGCCGCCGGCGAGTTTATGTCGCTTGCGTTCTCGCCTAGGTCTCCGTCGTCGTCGTCTCCTTCATCAAAATCTCCTCCCTCGGAATTAACCACCATGCCCTCGTCTTCCTCACAGGACCGGAGAGGAGAGGACATTATAATCCTGTCATCGGACGCGTCCTTGTATTCAAAAAGCGTATTCTTGCGCGAATGAATGATATTTATTCAATATTCAAATCGGCACAGAAAAAAGTGGGGGGCGTTTTGAAATATTTTACACTAGGCAGAGCAACAAAGATGGCCGCCCTCTTATATTTATTTTTTAACAACCCCCCCAATAAGAAAAAATCCCCTTACATAAAAAATGGCTGACTATATTATTTCAGAACGCACCCCCCTCCTCCTTTCTCTATCTCTCCCCGTCTCTGTTTCTCCCTCTGCGCGCCCCCTCCCTCCTTAAAAACGTACACATTGTTACCAGAAAAAAAGGGGTGTGTGACTGCATGTAAGTTACATTGTTAGTTGTTTGTTTCTTTTCTGTCTGCCCCCTCCTTCCCCTTTCTCTCCCTCTCTCTCTCTCTCTCTCTCTCTTCCCCCCCCCCCCCCCCTCCCCTCCCCTCCCGCCCCCCCCCCAAGTCCGGATCAGTCACGAATCCGACACACTTGCCTGGTGTCACTGTCACTTGCAAGATCACACGCAACAACTCTCGCTTTCTGCATTGCAGAGCCCGACACAAATCTATCAAATATGGCCACCTTATATTCTCCGGAGCCCCCTCCGTTGTATAAAAAGTATTTTGGAGCAGCACTAGGGCTTGTGAGTCTGTGTGTGTGTGAAGGGATTGGGAGAGGGGGGTTGGGAAAATCTGCAGCAGCCATGCCCAGACTTACATCAGATTGTATTGCTTAAAAATTAACTACTTGTGGTGGGGATGAAAACAATTCACAATATGCTAATTGTGCCCCCTCCCTCCACGAACCACCATATTAAACCGCTCAGAGCGCACGATCCATCTCTAATACAGAGGTTTACAATAAAACACAAGCACATTTGTGAGCTCTTACTGTGAAATCATAAGCAGCAGTCTGTGCCAACTGGATGGCAGTAAGGCCATGGGAATCCCTGCATCCCATCCCAGCCCTCAGTGGCTGCTCAGGGCATTTTTTTTTTTTTTTTTTTGTTTGAACAAAAGGTGTTTTGATTTGCCTTGCACATTCAAACCTCACTGCAAAATAGGGGTCAGACATGAGAAAGTGTGGCGGTGTTATGGATAAAATATAAAAAATGGAATTCATTGTTTCATTTTACACAAAAAGGGAGCCAAGTGTTGAATAAATGGCCTTGATTCCAATGCATTTAGCTACTTTTACCATATTTATTAACTTAAAAAGTGGGAAAAAAAAGCAGCAAAGTATTAATGATATAAATCACATAATCATATAAATGATATAGATCACATAAATACTTCAGCATATTTAGTCACAGGTGACAATTTAGTTCTTTAATACTTAATTCGTGTGAATTATGTATTTGCATAAAAGAAACTTTAACAAAAAGTCCTCTTCCTCTGTGGTTGTGGAGATTTTTATTGCATTTTAAAGCCTTCAGCTCATCAATCAAACATCTTAAAAGTGGGTATGAGTAGGAAAAGCACATGTATGAATAATAAAATGAATTCTGGCTGTTCAGCTTCAGGGTCCTGGTGTTGTGACAGACGGCTCACTGGCGAGACTTGAATAGAGAAGCCACTTTCAATTATATTTTTAGCTTTCCTTCACTGTATATCAAACAGTCAGCTGTGAAAAAGGGAGTATTAGTGAGTGAGGGAAGGAAAGAAAAGTATCAAACGTTTTTAAAAGTTGAAAATCCACTGCAACTAAAAATATGGTATGTTTTGTGCACACAATTCATATGTCTTATAGAGGATAATTCTGTTAATCAAACCTTAGAAGTGTTTTAACAGGTTCTGCAACATAATAAAGATATTTATGCAATTTAAGATGCTACAACAAGCTGAGGCTGCTTTAACTGAGAATAAACAAAAACCTCATTGTGCGGCTAAAATAATTTTACTTGCAAAGTAATGAATTAAGTGAACCGCTTCCCTGACAAATTTGTATTTAGGTAACAAATATGCAAGTTGTTATATTATTTTCATCTTCTACTTCAAGGTGTTTGTCTTTTCTGACAAAAAGGGAGGAGAGCACCACAAACCAGGCAAATGTTGGGGGGGCCCCCCAAACACATTTGGGAAAGGGGGCCTTTAATAGCAATGACAACTATAAGCCCTCTTAAACCTTCTGTAAAGGCATCATTCAGTGCACCACAAAGCCCCTCAATGCCACCTGCAGCTTTTACACCAATCACTGGATATGATGGAAACAAGCATTTCAATTATGCCTCATCTGCTGTGACTGTCTCTGCTGCAACAGGTGCCTGAGACACTCCAGGCCTGCTCCCCCCCCGCGCCCACAAATGAGACGAGAGGAATTCGTTAGTGCCTGGTCCAACAGCCACATCTGCCAGGAGAGACAAGGTGCAATTCATACCAACACAGGGAGGAGATGAGTGTGTATCTGTGCAGGAAAAGTGACTGGAGTCTCCCCACAAAGCCTCTGGCGACAGAGGCGTCTGCTGTTTCCAGATTGGTTGGCTGGCCAGACATCTGCAGAGTGTGTGTGTGTGTCTGTGTGTGTGTGTGTGTGTGTGTGTGTGTGTGTGTGTGTGTGTGTGTGTGCAGGTTACGTATCCTCACCCACAGCATCCGTGTGAGTTTGAGGTGTGTGTAACCGTGACTGTGCATGTGTCTCACTGCACAAAATGAAAAGGGTGAACTAGGCAGGAGTCTCACATGCCGCAGGCCCTGACACACTGCACTACTGTGCTGTGCCCCCCCCCTCTCTCCCTCCTCCTCCTCTCCTCGTCACCCCCTGTGTCCGTTTGGCAGGGAGACATGTAGAGAATGAGAGGGAAAAGCGCCTCCCCTGGGTGCTGCGCTTTAGCTAACCCAGATTTTATGCAGTGTGACACCGAGGACACCAGCCCATGTGCTCCATTCAGAGCTGAGCTGTCTGAACCAAGGCAGAGGGCTGATAACGCTTACGTAACGTTTATGCAGCCGGAGCCATGGGAAAAAGGTTAGCTTTACATATCCCCACAAAGTGTGACAGTGAATCCATGACATATTCTTTTGTGTGCAACGTATTTCAGTTTAATCTGGTGTGAGCCGGTTAGTTAATAGGTTCAGATTATGGGTCTTCTGCCCTTTCAGATTTTGCATTTAATTTGCTTTAAGATGGTTCTAACAAGGCCTAAATCCAGGCTGAAAACTAAAGGGGACAGAACTTTTTCTCCCTGAGGCTCTGGAAAGACCTGGCTGAGGGGGATCAGGTTGTCTGAGTCAGGGTCTTGTTTTTATTCTAGTTTTAACACTTTTTTTTATCGGAAAGCACATCCTGATTTTATCTGAGCTCCCTCTTTGTCATACTACTCTGTTCATGTTTGATTTCAGTATTTATATGATTTCTTATTGTTTACTTTCTTTAAAATTGAACTGCTTGTGTTTGTAATTTCACTCTGTGAAGCACTTTGTACTTTGTTTTGCTGAGTGCACATAAACTTCATTCTTCTTCCTCTTCTTCTAATTATTACTGTCATCATTGGAGGAGTTTTAGGCCTACATGAAGAAAAATACAAGTCAAAACTACACAAAAGTACTGTAATATATGCTGCTATTGTGAAATTGTTATTGAATTGTTTTCTGCACATGAATACTCAATTTTTAATGCCATGGTTGTTGGTGTTTTCACAACTTTAGTGTAATTATTTCTCTCTTATCAGGGATAGATATGATAATGATATTCATCTAAATAGATATCAGTTTGATAAAGGACAGTGTTGACTAAGTCAGAGGAGACAAATTGTAATTGTATTGTTGAAGTAGATATGAGGCACATTTGTATTATATTGTCTTACAACGCAATTAAGGACCAAGTAAAATCAGAATAAATGAGTAAGTCTGCATTGATTTTACTACTGTGGACGTTCCAAGAGAAGACAGAGATTAAATGTCACTCATTTTCACGGTGCATTGCAATTCTTAAAAGCCTCTGATGTTCATCTTTATCCTGGTGTCACAGAGCTTTCACGAAAACATCTGATTTGTCTTTTTTTATCAGCAAAATATGTCCGTTTGTTCTGTCTCGCTTCCTGACGGCGATTTCTGTTTTCATATAACCTTAACGAACCATACTTTTCCACATTATCCAGCTGGAAATACTCCAGATATCCAAGTATGAAATTCCTAATAGGCCACTCCCATTACTGTACGAGTCTCTGTGGCGCAATCGGTTAGCGCGTTCGGCTGTTAACCGAAAGGTTGGTGGTTCGAGCCCACCCAGGGACGAGTTTTTCGCTCTTCAAATTCTTATTTAGGCTGTTAACGGAAACAATGTTGGTTGGATCCCACACAGGAACGAACGTTTTCTGATGAAAACGTTGGTGGAAAGATGGTGGCCACCAAGGGACAATCAACTTCTTTCTGTGCATCTTCCGCCTGTCTGTGGGGCTTCCCTCTGGTCGATGCAGCTTCCTCACACAATCCAAACTCATTGAATACAGGTGTATTGATTAGTCTAAAATTGCCTCGTAGGTGTGCAGCTAATCATTTTTATTCCATAACTATTGGATTTAGTTTTTACATATGCTAAAGAAAAATATAAAGGCAACATTCTGGGTTTTTTTGGCCTCTTCACCTGCATAGCCGTGATCAGAAGCATGTTTTCAAGTTGTTCATTTCAACTGATACTTATAAAAGTCACTATGACTGCATACCTGCTCCATTACTGTGAATACAATAACTCAAGACACACCTAGAGGGAATTTCTTCAAATTTAGCACTTTCCACTTTTGCCTCATGGTTGAATTGATTAGAATCTGGTGTTCAAAGGTCAAAGGTCACTGTGCTAACTTAAATTTCGCCAATATCTTATTACTTTATATTCAATTCTTTTGTTCACTATATAAATCTGGACAGACAAGGATGTAAACTGGAGCATGATTGTTGCACCAAGGCACAAACTCATGAGACAGTAATCCTAGTTCATGAGCTGAAGTACCAGATCTTTTTCTATGTTTGCAAAAGGCAATCATTTCTCTAAAATCTTACGCACACAAGTTTTGAGGAAGCTTTCAAACATCTGGCTGCTTCACTATAATGACGAGTGTTCCATGTTTCTTTAGCTGATTGTACATTTTATTAACAACACAATGAACCTGCTGCACTATTTCATTTAGTCTTTTATTCAGCATGATTGTCATGAGTATTGGATTTTGTAAAAAAAAACAAAAAACATGGTAAATGTTGCCACATCAGTATACTGTAGATATTCAGTAGGCTAACATGCAACAAGGCATCAAATGCTGTTTAACAAAAAAGAAATCTCATCACGTTTATCATTTAGAATGACATTCAAATATAAGTGGAGGAAGAAGAAAAATGTGGTGTCTAAATGTCTGAATAATAAGTCATTCACATGTCCTGAATCATGTGGCTTGTATAATAACACATATAATATGCAAACATCATTATTGAGGTGATTCTGAAACGTAATGTTTGCATGAGAGCAAATAGACAAACACATTTTTAATTCGTAAAACATACTGGCTATGATTTTGCCACCTCCTCCATTCCACTCTACACCACCCAGCTTTAAAAAAAAAAAAATCAAGAACCATCTGCAGTCTCTTGAACTTTAAAGTCCTCACCTCCCACTTCCATGAAGTACAGTAGCTAAAGCGTAAACCATCACATTTCTGACTTCAGCCCTCAAACTACCAAACGTCTGAAGCAGATCAAAAACACTGTGACCAATGAAACGGAGCTCTGCAGACGCAGGAAACTCTTCTTCCATCACGCCGGCGGTTCGACGGCTCGGGTCCTAGTTCGGATTTTCTCTCACATCCTGCTCCTGCTCCCCGTCCGCGGTTCCAGGTTGAGCTGACGTCGTCCGATCCTTCGGCGAGGTGTTCAGGGCATGCTGCATGGCCCAGATGCTCAGAGGCCTCATGTACGCCAGAGAGCGGTAGATGCCCCTTTCACAGTAGGCTTCGGGGGTCTGGAAGGCCATGCCCAGCCTTTCCCACACGGTCCGGTAGCAACCCTCCGCCGTGCGCATACCCTCTTCTCTCATACCCTGAGGGGGGGGGTAAAAGGCAGCCACAGAGGCATGAGAGACATATTGTAAAGTTAAGGGCAGTGTCCTCTAATGATCAGTGCAATTTTAAAGGGACATTTTGGAAAATACCACAACTCACACAGATCAATACCTCAAAATTTTACATATACTGTACATAAAAGACTCTTAACTATGGAAAAATAGAACAAACTAGGCATCCAAACTTGTTAATATTAGTTCATACTTCTAAAGATCCGTATCATATCATTATGGTGCCAGGAGTGAGTGTATTTCCTCTGACAAAGACAGTAGATGTCACCTCAGCGCAAGACGGACAACAACATTTGTTATAGCACATTGTTTTACTCCTTGAATGTAACGTAGATACTAAAACACACACACACACACCTCATGGATCATCGTGGCTGCCAGTCCGTACACCACCCCAATCCAGACCTCATCTGACTGGACACTGGAGCGGTCGGGCACTCCTTCAGGACGCATGCCGTTCACTGCCCCCATCTGGCCTCCGGCGAAGCTCATGACGTTCAAGTCGAAGACCCACTTTAGTGCGCTTTTGATTTTTTCATTTGGAAAAGCCTGGAGGGAGTGAAGTTGAGACCACAAAGATTTGATGCATGTCCACATGCATGTCTGTGACCCTTTGTGGTGCATCGAGTGCACCACCGAATGGCCGCCCACAGGACGCCGAGATGTTTTTAATGATTCAAGCCCATTGAAATAAAGTGTTGAGTACTTTTTTATGCCTTTTTTGGTCATAATTCTTCCACTCTCAAAGTTTAAGGTAATTTAGAAACAGTGTAATTTCACAGTTTGTCCACCAGAGAGCACTTATGAGTTGATTTTGACACTGCAAAACGTCCTGATCAGGATTATCTTGGTCGAAATAGTTAAAAAAACAAAAAACAAATCAAGAGTGTTTGTGTTTAACAGCAGTTTCTGCCTCAGAAATCTCATGTCGGCAATACTTCATATCCATTACGACCCAGTTAATGATTCCTTGTCATTTTGTACAGCTAATAAAAAAGGGCCCTCTATGGATTCAGGGCTTATTGCTTATGGCTGAAAGATGTGACGCCTCCATTTGAACTTGCCTGGAATTCTCCCTCTCCCAGCCCGGACGCTCTCAGGAACCAGTGGCCGGCACACTGGTCAGACATGATGCTATTGGAAAACCGTCTTCCGCTGCTGTCATAGTTGTAGTACTTCCCTAAAACGGATAGAAAATAGACATTTTAAAGTCTCAAGCATCATCAACCCTGTCCATAAACAAACAAATGGGTGTTACCGTTCCACAGCAGTTTGTCAAACGCAGCGCTGCCCCTGTTCAAAATCTCTGTGTAACGCTGGTATGTCTCCTCGCTGTCCACGAGCTTAGCCATCTTACACATCACACACAGGGATGCCAACCACAGACCGCCACAGTATGCACTGTAAAACATGAATACACAACATGACACCACAGAAAATACAATAGGATTTATATATATATATATATATATATATATATATATATATATATAAAATATATATATATAAAATATATATATATATATATATATAAATATATAAAATATATATAAAATATATATATATATATATATATATATATATATATATATATATATAAAGTTCAGTGTTGTATTAAGAGCTTTAGTTGAATTAAACAATATTCTTTAAATGACGTTCCCAGGGTGCGTTTTGAACTTTATCTACTGCGAGCCCCGCTGCGTCTACTTGTCTTTGCAGGATGAAGCTGTAAACAGGAAGTGTCGGTTTTGGAAGCCAAAGCCGCTGCAGCCTCTGAAACTCCGCTCTCACATCACATTTAGAGAAGCGCTGAAGCCACAGACGACTCAAAGTTTCCTGATTTCTTTTTTTTGTCACGTCACGCTTTTTTCCATTTCCTTTTCCTTCTCTCTCTGCCCCTTCCTCCTGTCATCCCATTCAGACTTGAACTTTTAAATGCAGTCCTCGTACAGAGGTTTATTACTTTCACGAGAGATCAATTTATCAGAAGATCTCTTGTTGTTGACTGCAAAATTACTTAAAGGCACTTATTTACACATTATATCAGATTTGAAATGACTGGGATATAAAAAAGGATCCCCCTTCTCTAATCTGCGTTCATTCATGGTGTCTATTCCGGAGTTACCTTGGTCCAGTCACTGTCCAACCATCGTAGGTCTGGTCAGCGTATCCAGAGTTCTCTATCAGTCCATCTCCATCCAGGTCGAACTTCATCTCCGACTCCATCACCGCCTAGGAGGCCAAGCAGAAGGAGACGGCTGAGTGGACAAAACTCAGCGAGTGACAAAATAAAAAACAGCATACACGGGTTTTGTGTTATTACTACAGACAATGTTTGAATGTCATGTCTCAAATGCAGCACAACTAAGACTAGACCTGGCAGATGGGCCACAAGTCCCGTAGGTACTGACTGTCCTGGGTGAGATGGAAGTCCCTGTAGACCTGCAGGACAAACTTCAGGTTCAGGTCCTTCCAGTCCGCTGTGTCGTGGATGAGGTAGGCATTCACCCTCAACCATGGCTCATCATCTGGGGAGGAGAGTCATCATATCGCACTGAGAAATGAAATATTCAAGCCTTTCTGCAAACCTTCAGGAGCTGAGTGAACCCTTTGTTGTCCTCCTACCTGGGTCTCCAATGTCGTGAGGAACCACATTTTTGGTCTTGACAGGAGCATACCGTCCATTCTTCAGATGGAGCCTCTCTGTCGGGTCCTGCTGAACCACACTGCCGGCTAAGAGGAGATTAGGCTGTAAAGCTCATCCCTGGTATCACTCTTCTTCTCAAAGACACATTCTGAGATTACTGCACTTCGCTCACCTATATCATATTGCACACTCAAGGCGAGTTTGGGCCACAGCATGATAAGTGCAAAGGAAGCGTAGAAGTGCACATCGTATGTGTTGTACATTCTGTACTCCTGACCTGGGAAACAATAAAACAATTTTTTTTTTATACTGTCAGAACTTTCTTCTCAGTTTTGCCGACCTTGAATACTTCTCTAAGTTTAATGCACATTTTAACCACACAGATCTTAAGTTGCAGGCGATGGTAATCTTTGTGTCTTAGCTGAAAGAATATGAAGTTAGATTTTGTCCCGTTGGTCAAGGGAGAACAAATATAAATGCATGAAGGACATTTCATTGTCAGTTCTGATCACATGGATATTGGGCTGAAAATTGAAAATAGGGCTTGCAACCGAGACTTTACAGATTCCTCCCATCTATTTGTTTGCTTACTTGACCTTTTTTTTGTTGTTAATAAATTATTCTGTTATCTAGTTTAACCGTGTTTCTCCATTTTTTGTTGCTGCAGTCAAAGGCTACGCTCACACAGCGATCCAGAGTCTGATCTTTGACTGTTCACATTCATCTTTGTACGTGACCCGTATCTGACATCAGTGTGAACAGATCGTGACCATGATCCCACATTTAACAACAACACGCTGTTTACTGCCAACATCAATAAAATAGCTGGGATTCGTTTCTTGCACTGTTTGCTGTGTTAACAATAATGTGGTGACGGTCCGTCAGCTTTTTCAGGGTGAGGACAGGAAGGCAAAAACAGGATCTGATTGAAGCATCTTCCCATTTATCTGATACATTTGCAAAGTCAATTAATCAACTAATGGGTTGATCTGGCGGTTGCAGACCAGCACCTCTTTCCTTGGCACTCACCTTCTAGGTAGGCAAACCGTCCGTACTCCTTGACGACGGCGGGCTGAGCCGGGAGGCCTCCGTCCTCGCTGCGCATGCCGCCGCTGACATCAGCGTCCTCCGGCAGCTCTGTCCACACCGTCCCTCCATCCACCACAAAGTACAGCTCGTTAAACAGGGCCGACTTGTACCAGGAGGGGAGAGAACTGCAACGCACGTGAAATTAATTGGTACTGACGTCGTCATAATTTATAACTGTTGTTTAAGATTTCTCATTCAACCACTAGAGCTGTGACCACCTGTCCTGTAGGACGGGCCTTTGCCACTCCTCAATGCTTTTCTCCCACTGTCTGTAGTGCGTTAGGGCGTAGTGACAGAGCGAGGGGGCCGCGTCGCCTTTGGTCCCAAAGTAACGAGTGTATCTCCTGGGGACAGAAAAACCACGAGCTGATGATGCAACAGATACAAAGGCAGAAAACATTTTAATTGATTACTTTAAGACTTCAAAAGCATTAAAGTATAATTATAATAATCATTTTCCGTCGGGCCTGAAGCTCTGAAACATCGACAGCATACTCGTTTGGCATCTGTTACTGATGCTGTTAGCAATTTGGAAAGCCTGCTGTGGTAATTTTATAGAAATAATCTTGGAAGAAAATTGTTGGGCAGGAAATTGTGACAAATCCATAATAAAAAAAATTAAAAGGGGATGAGCATAAACCACCAAAAGCTTTATGTCCATGTCCAAACCACACAACCACAGCAAAGTTAACAAGACAACACTAGTAATGACTGGTTTCCTTTTCACAAGGCAAAACACTGTGTGTTTCCTTTTCAGTGTGACGGACCTGGTGTGTTCCCTCTCCCTCGAGCCGAAGGTGATTTTGGGCATGTCCCAGGCCAGGCAGAACTCCAGGGCGTTCTGGCTCTGAGCCGGCACTGAGCAGCCCACAGCCAACGCTGCTGCCACCTTCTCTCCCGTAGGTGTCGGCGGGCTGGATCCTGCAAAGAGGTAAGCATTAGAGAGAAGGGAAGACAGGTCATGTATGTCATCTACATCAAATGCAAACCTATAAATCACACGGGCCGAGTTTTTTTTTAAGCACCGACCTGTAGGAGAGTCCAGTCGTCCGTCATTGATGAGGTCTCTCCACAGGCCGCTGCAGGTTCCCTTTGGATTGAATGCTGTCTGGTGACTGACCTCCCTGTCAGACTGGTAAAATGTGCACACAAACACACACCGTCTTGGTAAATCTGAAACCTCAGGCTGATTAACAGCACAGATCTTACACCCGGCTGATTATTAGAAATCCACCTCCTGATTAACGGAGACTTTTGTTAAGAAATCCGCTTTATTCTTGTGCTGCAACCTTAAAATAAATCGAACCTGTGCTCGCGCTGCGATGCTCAGAGTGTAAGGGTTCACCGCAGCGCAGTGATGCAGCAAGACCCCAGACACTGCCTCCCCCTCCTTCTCCAGGTGGAACGGTTCATTCCAGTGTCCCCCGCTCTTGTCTCCCTTCTGACCCGAGCCGTTCACCATCGTGAACATGATGGAGACGTCCAGAGCGTAGTCATTCTTGTTCTCTATGTCCCACACGAACACTGCCACTGGGAGACTGGAGTCCTGTGGGAGTAGCGGTGGAACCATCATGACAACACAAACCATCTGAAATGTTGCTTGCTGCTTACAAGCCGTTATGAACATTCAAAGCCTGTTGCAGCTGCAAAGGTCTGATAAAAAAATACCGTAACTCTCTTGGACTGTAAGGAATCCGAGGATGCCTCCGTTACCTGGTAGTTGTGAGGAATGACTGGAGAAATCTGTCTGCAGGTTAGTGTGACATTCTGTCCCGGCAGGTGGTAGACGGTCCAGGCGCGGGGGTACAGGGCGTGATAGAAGGCATACTCTCCGCAGTAGCCCCAGTTCCAGCCTTGTAACGTGGGAGGACGCTCTACGGATAAGACTTGCTGGTAAACCGTTTGTCCCTTACGATGCAAACACACTGTGAACTAAGAAAAAGAGAAGGAAATGACAGGAGCGCCCCCCACATACCTGGAGGTTCTGAGAGTGGAATATCTCTATACTTATTACAATATATCGGGCAGTATGCTCTCAGAGGAGTCTCAGTCTATTTAAGATCCTATATACCTGGTTTGCTATGACGGTTTTGTAGTGGTACATCCCAGGGTTAAGCTGCCATCTGCAGAATTCCCCCCTCCAACCTCTTGTGATGGTGCCTCCTCCAATGCCGCCGAGTGGAGCGCCTGCAAATCAGAGTAACAGCCAGGGGGAGAGATGAGAGGATAATCTAACGTCTGTGTGATTTTCAATCCTATGCAAAATTACAAAATATTATATATATATATATATATATATATATATATATATATATATATATATATATATACTGACAAACATGTTGCTTTTTAATGATGTGGCCAAGTTATTGCACACCAAACTCACCATATATTTGATTCAAAGGTAGTGCACTAAACATATCGATGAATGGAGCCTTCTTTTCCACCTTGGTCTTCTTGTACCACCACTTTAGATACCTGGGTGAACACAAACACAGTAAGCAATTATTAGTAGAAGGACCCAAGTGTCAGATGTCAGAAAACGAACAAGGAAATAGACAAATATTCAGTTAAAACTCAGTTAGGCATGACGTGAAGGCAGACAGGCTGAACCCTAAATACATTCATGTGCTGGAGGATCACGAATATGCTAATATGCTATCCTAATTTCAGGAGTTAAACAATCATGTGCATATGGTGTGTGCAATTAACGTGTTTTTTTTTTTTTTTGCCCTTGCTTGTTTAAAAGGCAGAAAGAGCCGTTTCCAAGCCTTGAGCCACGCCGAGGCAGACACAAAAGAGGGAATTGTACCGCTGCATGAAGGAAGCACTTGTAAGATAAGAGGAACGAAGTCGAAGTGGCACTTGATATGAGCGATGTTATGATTGTGTGTGCGACTTGGTGCTGCAATCTCTATTACGCCTGGGTTGTAGTGCAAAATCTTAATTAAGGCTTAAAGTGTTTCTAAGCTGGCGCCAGAGGCTCAGAGGATCACAGTTAATGTCAGGGTCAGTAATCCGTATCTGAACTCTGGTCTTAGTGGATGTTCATTAATGTGCCAGGCTTCAGTTTTTGCTTGAGGGGTTTTAATTCGGCAGCGAGGCCATTAGTTCAGCACAAAACAGGCTAAAAAATGTCCCTCATGACGTCGTTTTAACCAGCTCAGCGCTCAGGTGTGGTCTAAGGCAGACTTCATCTGAAAAGACTTTTAGGACAGGAAACTAAACTTCAAAACAAGAGCGTTCGGAGACCTCCACCAAGGATGAGCATTCCCTCCATGATCTATTTAATTAATGCTGTTGATGGCCAAACATTTGTCACACGCGTTTCTGCTGCCAATGTTTGCCATGTTGCTGTAAGGCAAACATCCCACCTTTGGTCACTGCAAAGCTCCATCCCATCTCTCACCCAGGGTGTGTCTCGGTCGGCTTGATCACCATGGCGACATTTTTTTAATTACCTCCGCCAAGTAGGTTATGTTTATGACGGTGTTTGTCTGACTGTTTACTCAGGATTACTCAAAAGGGTGATGAATGGATTTTGAGGATCAATCTATTAGTGTGGCTCTCTGAGTGTTATTTAGTTAGAAATTCTGTATTTGTTGTGTGCAAAAACAGCTGTTTTCTTTCTCTCTGACAGGGTAACATTTAATTCCATTACTTCTTTTTAAAAACAGTGTTAGTGTTGTCCCACCTATGCTGCAAAAAACACTGGTATAGCACCCTAATATTAATGTAGCGCATGAACTTTACAGTATCTGCATCCTCAAAAGTCAAAACAGGCTGGGAGGTAGCTACATATTACAACTTTGGCTATACTAAAAGAATCAATAATGTTTTTGTTCAAAAAAGATCCTTTGCAGCTGGATCGCTGCTGTGCTGACTGTACTGCAAACAGTAACTCCGCAGGGAAGCTGTCGAGAGAAACAATAACAGCTGCACTCAGGAGGAGATGAATGGGATCGGTTAAAGCGACTAATTTTAGGCTGTGGCGTGTAATTCTATTGTCGGGATCGTGATGTTCTGCAACTCAGCTCCGTTGCGAACAATAGTCCTCAGCCTGATCCAGCTCTGGTGGAAACAGGACAACCTAAATCTAACCTCAAGCTGCCATTTTATTCAGCACCACAGGCGATACTTTAGCAGTGCTTAAAGGTGCTTGTTGCACAATGGCAGAAACTTTCAAATCCTCATGATTTGATATCCTTTCACAAGCACATTTACCATCTAATGGATTTAGGAAGAGGTACTAATGAGGCACAAAGGCTTCCAGAGGCTCAGTTGGAAGGGTTAGCTGCAAATTAAATCAACTGTTGCTTACAGTATGATGACGGTAAAGTTTTGAACCTCTTCTAATTTGAAGAAAAGCTTAATTAAAACATAAGGGATTAACTTTGTGCTCCATAGTTAGTTGTTTGTCGTAGGTTCTGTGAAGAATTTACAGTATTTCTATAGACTTTTCAAGACACTTTTGCCTGTCGAGTGGTTATCTATACAGACAAGCCTTTCACTGGTAGTAACTTAGTTTATCCTATATTGTCTCAACTCTGACACAGCTCAGAAGCTGAAGGTGTCTGTCTGGGTTAAACATTAACTCCATGTTTTCTAGTCTCTAAACAATCCTATCGTTCTGTCATGTTAATCTATGACTAAACTACACGGCACAAAGAACGATAAGCGTCCGCCAAGGCGGCTCAGTTTCCCTGTCATATCATTGCACTGCTGCAAGTTGGAATCACATTGGTATCATTGTCAGATGGTTAAATGGCTCCACAGTCAAGCCACACTCTCCGTACTGAAATGATAACCGACAGTTTCAGGCTGGGCGCCTCACCAGTTCACTAAACCTGCAGAATGTGTTACTTTGCGTCTCAGGTGTTGGCAGGTTTTAAGGAAAGCGAACACCAGATCGACAGAAGTTGAGATCTGTGCTCGAGTTTTGTTCTCTACCTGTGGCGTGACAATTCTGCGGCAAAGTTTTGAGCAAGACAACCCCTATAGGGAAAAAAAAAAAAAAAACACCAGGAACTATCATCTACACTTGAACACAACACACAATTACCGACCGCATGTAGAGGAACGAAGCACGACAGAAGGTGCTCACTTATTCACTTAGCCAAGACGATAAGCCATGTCTATGATGCACAGGAGAATTAATCGGTTTAATGTTGTTTTAATGTTCTTCATGAGTGATTACTGTGGTGAACGCGGAAATGAATGTGTCGACTGTTTTAAGGGTGGCAATTCCCGCCTGCTCTCTGAGCGCAGGCAGAGAAATATGACACTACTAGGTCAACACCTCCTCAGGTGCTGCACCTTGGAAACATGAACAGGGGATTTATTGGTATAGACTAAAGGGTTGCTGTAGCATGGAGGTCGACACTGAGAACAGCTCGTGTAAATAGGAGAAAATCCATAGAGTACAACAATTAATTCCTAATTCTAAGAAAACTTGGGACATTGTGGGAAATGTCAGAAATGGAATGCAACGATTTTGCAAATCCCTTTTCATCCGAAATCCACTGAATTCAGTGCGAAGACAAGATATTTAATGTTCAAACTGATTAACTTTATTGTTTTTTTATAAATATACGCTCATTCAGAATTCGATGCCTTGCAACACCTTTCAGTAAAGTTGGGGAAGGGGAATGTTTATTATTGTGTGACATCACTTTTTCTTTACAACACTCAGTAAGCATTTGGGAAGCGTAATTGTTGAACTTTTAAAGTGAAATTCGGACTCATTCTCTGCTTGATATACGACTTAAGTTGCTCAGCAGCCAGAGGTCTCCGTTGTCGCACTTGATGCTTCATAATGTGCCACACATTTCAAATGGGGGACAGGTCTTTCTTGCAGGTGGGCCATCGAATCAGGTGTTTACGAGCATTCCACAACTTTCCCAGTTTTAAGTTCCCACTGCTCCAACTTTTGTGCTTATGTGTTGCAAGGCATGCATTTCAGAAATAAGCATATAATTGCAAAAATGAATGAAGTTGATGAGGTACGACTTATTGAATGTCAAAAAGGATTTATTCTGTGTTATTCATGTTTTACAGAGCTTCCACTTTTTTTGGAATCAGGGTTGTATTATTGAAAAATGACTTTTAATGTCTACTTATACCGTACCCCCTCACAATGAATGCAAATTACTTGTTAAGTGACAAAAGTAATCAAATCTCTGGCAGCCAGGGAATGCCTCACCTGATTCCTAGGCCCATGTGCTCCAACACATTGGACAGCGAGACATCTTTTGCTTGAAAGGGCTTCCTCTTCTCCTTGAACTCATGTGCCAGGCAGATTCGCCAACCCTCCTGTGGAACTCCATATCCCATTTCCTTGGACACATATCTGCTCATGAGGTCCGCTGTGGATTTCTCACCCCACTCTGTGCTCATTTTTGCAGGCCACCCAGCAATAGGAAGCTTATGGTAGTGAACAGGAGCAAAAAAACACGTGACTGATTACTAAAAGGGAGTTGGCACAACCCTTTGTCAACAGTCAAGTTAACTGAGCAGTCAGCATGGAGCAAGCACACTGAGCACGTTGCAACACACAGCCAAGAGATATGTAGATGAGCCCCAGTCATTCCTAAGGTGTAAACTGGTTCTCAAATGTAACCTTACCTGGAACAATGGATAAGAAATTCCTCTTTCAGACAAGAGATCCCAGGACTATTACAAGATTACTGTCCACTCCAATATAGTCATATCCTTGTGGACTGCAGTGATTTGCTTCTCGGTATCAGACCGTTTTAGACCCCATTAGCATTGGAGTCTCGATGTGTCTGTGCAGCTGAGGTCGGGTGGATGGCAGATTAAGACCAACAAATTATAGAGATTGCCAATATCAGTCATTCCACCAGGACACCTACAACGAGGATCGAACGAAAAGGTAAAAAGAAAAAAAAAAAAGTAGTGATCATATTTACCTCGTGTAGCTACATAAAGGAGGGCGATATCAAACAAGCATCTCAGTAACCAGTTAGCATTTAACATTAAGACCTTCGAAATTAGTTATGTAACGTGAGCTAAACCACTTGCTTTGAACCCGGTTAACTCACCATAACCAGCAGGACAGAGTAGATTTTTTAAGTTCCAGAGAGATCGCGTCAACTTGCTCCCGCAACAAACCGACCTCTGAGCCCAGAAGCCTTTGCTAACATCGCCGTCATTATGCAAATCGTTTGTTTTTGTCAGTGATGCCGCAATTGTATGCCCTCCCCTCAATCTTTCAGGAAACAATTCCACTCACACTAGCAAGGGATAACGTCCTTTCTTTACAGGATGTGCAGAGCCAAACCACAAGCCACTAACTGTACCTTAAACTATAAACCAAACAATGACTAATTGTTGTTGGAGTTTGGTGGAGTCAAATCAATAAACAGCTTCCAAGTAAAATGTTGCCTGACAGATTAAACCCAGGAATAAAAGTACAGCGAGTCGGCAAAAGCTGCTGTCAGGTCAGTACCATTTGACGTAAGAAGGGTTGTTTAAATTCAACAACATTTAGTAATCCCCCCCTATTTGATTTGGCTTGGTGAATTTAATGAAGCATAAAATTTGATGAAGGTTTTAGAAAATCAAATTCTGTATAATATGTAGTGTTAATACCCAAAAGTAAATGTTACTCGTAAATATTGAGTTTACGCCACCCTACCAGTTACCATAGCAACAGCCCACATTTTATTGACAGTGCCACAGGACGTCTTCTAAATGGCCGACCAAAAACTATTAGTGAGGCTCTACTTTGCAATTTTATTCGTTAAAACATGCTTAATTTAGGTTGATATGTCATTGTAGTGTGAAACTTATTATATAATTTAAGTACATTTATGTTTTCTGATATTTGCATTTTATTCTTACGAAGTTCAGTTTTCCTTGGTTCGTCATTCACCGTACAGCAGCGGATACGTACATCTAAATGTTTGTTTACTGTAGCTGGAATACTAGCTAACTAGATAAGCTATGCCTAGGTTTTCTGGAAGGACAGTCAACTTTTATATTGCTTTATTCAAGAAGTGAAATTTAGGTGTGGCTATATTAGTCAACGTCGTTGTCTTGCTGCAGTGTCGTTTGACGCCGAGGTATGTGTTTAAATTACCCGTAAAACAGCAGCCTTTAGCAAACAGGACCAAACAAGTTGCCTGTAGTCTAACTAGCATACCACGTTAGCGGTATGTTTACCTGCAACTTGTATAACAAACTAAGCATGTCGCACTCTGTAGCACTTTGTTCACCACATTAGTCATATGGATCTTTAATTTATTAATGATGTGTTGTTGGTTTTCATCGTTGCAGATGATCGAGGTAGTGGCCTCCATGGCACGAGGCCCCGTGTTTCTCGCCGGGGAGCTCATGGAGTGTCTCATAACATTCACCAACCCGATGTCCCACCTCTCCACGTCTGCCAGCAGGTAGGATTTAACTCCTTTCACCTCCTGACAATGCCACCGTGTGTCTCTGAATTTGGAAATAATAGATCAAATAGAAACCATTACAACTATTTTCTTGTGTATACTTTGGTTTCTGACTGTGCCCCAGTGAGATGCTGGCATGGGCCAGTGCCCAGATCCACTGCCAGTTTCATGCCAGTGAGAGCAGAGTGGCCCTACCGATCCAGGGCTACAAACAGGACGTCCAGGCCGAGAGTGACACAGTGCTCATTCCAAGTAGAGGTTAGTAGGGTGAGGAAAAGATGGGAAATGAGACAAGCACAAATATAAATCACTGTTTGTGTATAAAAAAAAATCATACAATTACATTTACATGAAGTACGTGTTACATTCTAAATAAAAAAATGGTTTGCTGCAGACCAAACCACATTGAACTAACAAAAGAAAGACATGAGAGGGTGTAGATATTATAAGTTTATGTATACGTTTATGTATAATATGCATTGAATTGCCTCAAAAATAATTCTGCTCTTCCACAGGTGAGCGAGGGCAATGTGTGCTGGACACACCGCCCAAGATATTATTCTGTGACCTGTGCCTGGATCCTGGGGAGAGCAAAACCTGTACGTGTACATGTGTAGAAACGGTTCAGATCCATAAAATGATGAGTAAAATCTGGTGTGAAAGTCATTGTGCTTGGTTGTCTCAGTTGAAACACATCTTACATTACAAATTTAACGCTTACTCTCTGTCCAACAGATTCCTACAGTGAGATTGTACCCATAGATGGTCCTCCTAGTTTTCGTGGTCAGGCGGTGAAGTATGTCTACAAACTGACCATTGGCTGCCAGAGAGTCAACTCTCCCATCAAACTACTCAGAGTTCCCTTCAGAGTGCTGGTTCTGCAAGGTGAGATGGATTTGGACTACTTTTTTTTTTTTTTACATTTTCAGTCACTTGCCATGTTGCAGTGCTAATGAAGTGTCACCTCAAAACGACAGGTGCTTCTGTTCAAACAGATTTGGTGAAGAGCATAATGAATAAAACTGCAGCAACAGTTACTTAAATGCTGGTTTAAAAAAAAATTTGACTACTATCATACTGTGAAATCGCAAATCTTAACATTTTCCTATCCAACCCGTAGGCATGCCAGAGCCTCCGTTTCCCCAGGATGAGGAGGTGTCCCCCTCCAATCCGTTCTTGGAGGACGAGGAGACAAGCCGCAGGGATGCTCGGCCTTTGGAGAGAGCGCTGGATATGCTGATGGTCACTACCTCAAGACGCTGCCCCCGTGAGTCAGATTCTCTGTCTCTCTGCTCTTTGCTGTTGTTGAAAGCACTGCATTCCCTCTCTGTAGGGATTTTTCTTTTAAAACCAGCATTTTACTCAATATTGACACCACTATTATAGCACAGTAGATCAGGGGTCAGCACGGTTACATTACAGAAGGTCCTGGGTTGGGGCTGGGCCTTTATGTTTGGAGTATTCATGTTCTTGCATTGGTTTCCTTCACCATCAAAAACAGGTTAAATAAATAGGTTAATCCTCCTGTCAGTGCTCTTTGCTTAGAGCTGATGACTGATCCTTAGGGTGTTTTGAAAGCACAGAACAAGTTTCACTACATTGTACTTGGTATGTTTGTATGTGCCAGAGTTTCTTTATCTTCTAGATTGGGTCATAAAGTAAAATGCATGACATGAAAAGATGTGAAAAGACACTTATTTTATAAATGTATTTTTAAGAAATCTCCCTACATTTGAAAATATTAACAACCCTAAGCAATACAAAATTATTAACCTCTGATTGTCAGGACAGCCCGCACTATGGTCAAATTTAGGCTACCTAGTGATTAGCAATACACGTATGCTTAGCTAGCAATTAGATACCAACCATACCTAAACCAACTGGACTCCACTGTGGTGAAGTGCTCTATATTTTTCAAAATCAGCTTGGTGACAATCCTTAATACCCATCCCTAGACGTCTGTCATCCACAGGAGGGAACAAGAACGCACTCAGAGAGCTCATACGTCTGCCAACACCTTTATCTCTAAAACCTGAACAGTCAGGAAATACTGTAGTTTCCAGGCTGTGTCAAAACAAACTGCCGTAATACCTGTTTATCAGAGGTACTTAAAAAAACATGTCCACATTTGACCGTTGTTCCTTTTGGTTTGTTCAGACATGTTCAATATCACCAACATGCGTGGGAAAGTGGCAAAGTTCTGCATCTTCAAAATTGTCTACAGACTCGGCGAGGACATCATCGGCACATTCAACTTCTCAGAGGGCGACATTCGCTGCTTGCAGGTGTGTTTGCGGTTCGTGCAAGTTGCTGCACCCTCAGCGTGAATGTGAATTATAATATCCTGTATACCTTTATGTATGTTATCCAGTATTCAGTGAGCCTTCAGAGTGAGGAGGAGATCCAGCAGCAGTACCAGCGGCGTCCCGGGCAGGCCGTGAGTGTGACTGGACACGGTCGACACCTGGAGTCCTGCCTCCACACCGCCTCCAGCCACTTCTCTCTCCCCATCCCCCTCAACGTCACACCGGGTTTCAGCACAGACATCGGTCAGTCACCAGTAGGCTGTAGACACAAATGTGACATCTCAAATGATATTTCAAACACAACATGTAAGATGTTTTTTTCCCAGGTTTGCAACTATGATATACAGTCTCTTAAGTATTTAAATTATATTGGATTCTTTTTCTTTTTTTGTTCAAATATGAAATCTGAGAAAATCCTGAGAAATCATCGGAAAAAAATGCCTCTTATTACTTCAGAGCTTGGGAAGGAATCATCATATTTTTAGGATTTCTGTTGTATGAAAGTATCCATGGGTACATTGCAAAGATGCTCATTGCTAATTTGACATATACTTTTAATAAAAAAAAGTAATTTACTTTATGTCTGAGCTGTGTCAGACCTTTAAAACCCCTGATTTTAGAATATTTCACAATCCCTAAAAGCAGAAGCCTTTTTATAAATGTATGGTGTTTTTCATCTAAGCTTAATGCATTTGCAAAGATGCATCTAATATGTAAATCTAAATCTCTGCTTAACAACCACATTTTTAACTCTGCCTGAGCAGTGATCCTGAGATGGCGCCTGCACTTTGAATTCGTCACTTCCCGGGAGCCGATGGAACCGCCCACAGTTCTGCAGAACCAACCGCAGGTCACGGTTTGGACAGGGGTGGAGCACGTCGATGTGGACACCTTCAGCTGGGACCTGCCAATCAAAGTCCTGCCCACCAATCCGGCCTTGGCGTCCTATATGTCCCACTTCACAGGGACCAACAGCATTACTATTTGAGGGTTGAATGTGTGAGGTTGTGAACGTGAGATCATTGTGTGTGCGTTCTTTCCGAATGAGGACTGTCAGCACAGAGGAACACATTTCAGTAACATATGAGCATTTTTTTGTTGTTGTTACAATTGTATATGCAGAACTATGTATATATCCATATGTAAAGTGTGTGTCTTATGTTTTCCTTTTTACTTATTAATTTTACAGGGCATCTTAACTTCAAATGCATCTTTCCTTTTTGGAAATCATTGACCTCATGAAGTGAGACTCTCACTGTGGTTGCTCTGTGTTTTGCTCTCATTTTCTAAGTCCCATTGTCTCGTACTCAAAATATTTTTATTTTTTAACTCTTTTTATTTCAGCTTGAGAAAAAGGCCTTATTGAGATGGAAATACTACAAGAGAAAAAAATCTAATTAAAAGTTTTAAATTTGATAAATTATGTGTGAGTAAGTCATTCATTACTTCATTCGTAAAATATGATTTTTATTTGGAGGGTAAATGAATTACATCAGAAAACAGGTTAAATTCAACAGGAATAGTTATGTATATATTAATGTATGCATATAGTGTATTTGCTTATATAGACAATAAATCATTTGGTTATTTAAAGAAATAACATTTTGCTAAATAAAGACTGTCCAGATGAAACAATCTGTATTATACTACTTTGGCTTCTTTTTTAGTATGTAGCTTATATCATCCATATTGACTAAAACTGGACATATATGGAAAACAATGTTTATTTAAAGAAGACAATTTGTAAACATGGTACATAAGTCGGCGCTTAAACAAATTTTCCGCTGGAAAATACTGCACTTTTATTTAAATATATTTTCACAGACTCACATTTCCTCAATTGATGACACAATACAATTATTACAAATGGTTTTGTGTAAAAAAAAAAAGGTTATTGATATTGAATAGTGAGTATTGGTTTCACAGGCAAACAGAACAGGCAGTCGCTGGTCTGAGTGGTTTTCTAACCATCAAGCTGTTGCTGCAGCTGAAGAGATCCGTGGCTGGGGTCCTTGATGTCGTCACCAGGGGAGCAGGGCAGGCGGGGGTCAGCTGTCTGGACCAGGGACACTTTGCAGCTCACCGGCTCCACCCGCACCTGACACCATGCAGGGAAATCCACCGGCCGATGCACCCTGGACAGTTATCAAAATAAAAGAGGAGAATTTTTCACACTTTCACATCTAAAAAAAAAAAAAAACTTTTCCTCAAACTCTGACTGTTTAACCCAGTTTCCTCACCACCTCAGCAGAGTCACAATAATAATGCACCTGCGGGGAAATCATCAACCATCACTGGAAGTTTATGGTTTTATTTTACCAAAAGATTTAACATTTTTAAGAAAAGGCCCAGAATAAAGGCATGAAAACTGTTCTTGAGCACTAAATTCAAGCTTTTGAAAGTAACTACATACATTCACGCAAACACTACTGAAGTGAAGTTTGGGGTACTTCTACTTTACTCCTTACCTTACTTGTCATCACGACTACTTTAAATTTGAATACTTAAAGGTAAATTTTTACTGCTAGTACTTAAATACATCTTTGAATGCAGGACTTGTAATAGAATATTTTTAAAGGCTGTACGCTGTGACACAAATTTACCCATAAAGACAAATCAATCCACCACTATGAAGTCACTTTGATCCGTCGAGCTGAAGCCAACTGCAGGATAGTTGATTGATTGATTGAATTTATTGGGTAAAAATATATATATATATATGTATAGTTCATACAAATACAAATGAATACAGAGGATAACACATAAAGTATAACAAACTTATTTCTAATGAGGTCCTCCAAGTAAAGTAAGTAACAGAGGGCATCTGGACACCGATCCACACCGGTTGTTTGTGTACTTACGTCTCACAGCAGCCGACGCCGACAGGGTGCAGACAGGTGCACTGCATGCAAGCGTTGTCCATCCAGGTTTCCCCTAGTGAGTAGTGCCTCCCCTCAAACACACACAGAGCTGGAAAACACATGGCAGTCAAAAAAGAACTCAGAAACATGCTTTTCTAAAATTAATACGGCCATGTATTTGATTTCTTGAGTCAAAATAAAATTTTAGAGCATGGGGTCTCACCTCTGGAGTTGAAGTGGCACTCCATTGGTGCAGCGAACCCACCACTGGTCCACAGAAGAAACCCTGCAGTTGCGAGCACAAAGTTAACCCTGGCGAGCTCCATCTTCATCTGGTCCGGTTTGCCTCTGGTCCCCCTTTCTCACTTTTGCTGCCTTATATATACATCTTGAGGCTTTATGACCATGGTGTGGAGGTGGGGTCAGCACCGTCATGTGGCCCACAGGCCTGGCTGAAGAAGGTGTCAGCAGTGCCATCCGTTGGGGAATAAGGGGGAGGTGGTTTGTGCGGTAGGGGAGGTATGGAGAAGGGAATCTTGTATCTTGGCACTGATTTGGGCTGTGTGGATATCGCCCCGCTGCGCTTCAACAGGCATGAAACACTAAAATGATAGAAACGATGACACATCCAATGCGGTAAGAGAGGGAAGGGTAGGAGAGAGGTGAGATTGAAGGCAGGAGGAGAGAGAGGTGACCCACAAGGAGAGTAGGAGGGAGAGAGAGAGAGAGAGAGGGGGGGAGAAGAGGGGTGGGATGGAATTATCAAAAATGATTCAACACTCATCAAACTCTCAGAAGGTTTTGTTGGCCATAAACTGAGGTTGTGATTAATGTGAAACACATGAAGACCAATCTGTGAACACTAATAATTAATATATCTAGATAGAGTTTGTCACAAATTAAATGAAAACATTGAATAAATCAGGGGAGAATCATATCATATTCAGATGCAGTCACCAGATTTAAATCCAGTTGAACAACTATAAGAGATTCTACGTCTATCATTTCAAGACTTAAACCTATAGAACTACTGATTTTATGTTTCTCATGAATAACAAACACTGTGGTAGAGCTCAAATGATATATCAGAGGATAAATGTATTAAGCAGTCTTTTTTATCACAACTCTATTATTACAAGATACCATTATTAAATATTTGTACTCTTGTTTATGTAATTTGATCTGTGTATCGTTGATTTCAGTATCCAACATCAGCCCCACAAATACATCATCCATTGGGTTTTAGTTTGTAAGGGCTGTGCAATTCTGTGTAAACTTCACAACTTCACAATATCAAAAATATAAAATGTGATCTGACTTGACAGTGTAGCGCTCCCTGAGTCCAATAAAGCATGAGCTCATCTTCTTCCAATTGTTTGTATCTGCAGTTTGAGGTAAAAAATCACTGGAAAAATCTCCTCAAGCCTGTTACAGGAGGCTCCGGGGCCTCATTACATGAGTGTTGGTAGATCTCACAGCTGCCTCTCTCAAGCTGTACCTTCTTATGATGAAGGTTTGCAGTTCAAATGCTGACATATGAGGAATATACAGGTACCAGTAAATAATAACACCTGATGGCAGACATGATTTGAACATTTCAGAGGTCAGTTTCCTCCTTAAGTTAATTTTATTCAGATGCTTTCAGAGGATGGAAGATGTTTTAATGGCAGATGTTCTATATGTTCAACTTGGGTGGTGCTGGCTTCTTTCTGTACAATACTCTGATGATGACTCAACACCACGCTGTCATCACTGCCAATGAAAAGGGAGGGTCTCATCAAAACAAAAGATGAGGATTTTCCTGTCACACGCCTGCTGTCCTTCACAGATATGCACTTAATTGGTGGCAAGCGTATCTTAATTTAACGAGAGCTGAAGGGGCTGTCATCACATTTGGTATCTTTAATAAGAGGACAGTTTTATTGGGACGTCTTAAGGGTAAGAATTTTCCATATCGACAAAAGAAATGAGAGGCATGTAAACTCATGATGTAAAATATCATGAATTACCATATTTCTATTTCAGCAAAGAATTCATTACAAACATAGGCAGTACAATGTAAGTTTCATCAGTTTGTCTAATCTATTACTATCAGTTTTTAATTTAAAGTGTTGTGCATCAATTTTTCCACATTATCTTGTATTTATTTATTTATTATTTATTTATTTATCTTATCTATCTGATCCCATAAAAAGATCTTACTTACAATAAGTTGCTATTAATAACTAATAATCTCAAAAATCCCATTCAATTAGGGATTTTCAGGTCTATGGCTACAGTTGCTAAGGAAGAAATTTTGCTTTATAAACATTTTAGGAGGGCAACAGCCCAGAAAAAGGAAGAAATAAAGTCATAAGTACAAATTAAATGGATTTATAAACATGTTCAATTCTAAAGTGGTCTGTCATGCACGGAACAGTGTATCTCATTATTTTCTCAGAGTATGCCACAATTTTCCAAATGACTGATTTGTCAGAATTTCACTTAACAAATAATGAAATAAAGAGTTAAGTTAATTCACCAGACCAGAACCACTAACAATTTGCTACGGTTATCATTTATCAATGTATTTCTATGATGTCTTAATATCTATATTTATGTAATGCATTTGTAATTCACTTCACAAGAATTAAAATACTTAGAAAGACTGAAACAATATTAGACATAGAAAATGTGTAGCTTTTAATCGATTTTAAGTATTTGAATAATTATTAAGTTATATGAGCATGGACACCATAAAACTTGACATAGAAAAGTTACAGTTTTTACTGTTTTTCATAGTTTCATATATTCTAAAACTAACTTACCAAACAGATCTTATTTCTCTTAGCATACAAAATTACATGAATGTACATTATTTTCATGATATTTCAAATCGTCAGGGTATTGTACTGTAATTCTTTGTAAAGCCACGTGCTGCCCCTTTAATAGGGATGCTTAAACCCCGCCTCTTCTGTACTTCCTCCTTGACCCTTTCAGACTCGACAAATCAACACAGGATACAATGATAGCGCCCTCTGTTTCTTTACTTCCGCTACATCGATAATTGACTACTTTTGCTGGGTGTATATTCCGGTCGATGCTCTGTTATTGTGTAGCTACCAAAAACAGCAAATCATGTCTGGTGAGACAGCTGTTAAAATAATGTTTTTACCGTGAATACAGTCACACAAAGTTGTGTTGATAAACTTGTGGACGGACTGATGACGCAGCTGTCCGTGTGATAGTAGTTTATTTAGGGTTCTGAAGAGTGTTGTTGTGCTGGGCCGAGGCCTTGTCGCAAACCCAACCGCTCGCAAAGTCTCCAAGAACCGTCCCTGGATTTCATGTTGAAATTATTGGATAGAATTGAGTGTTTTCCCGTCGGAAAATGGAAACTGATAAATTCAACTATGTTTACAGCTGTGACTTGGACATCAACGTTCAACTTAAGATGTAAGTTTTGTTCTCAATCGCTTTTGGTCAAGCGGTGTAACTAATCTTGTCTCGTGACCGGACAGGATGATTGTTATTATGTTAGCTGTGTCTTGACTTTAAGCTTCAAACTATGTCATAACTGAATATTTATCTTTCGTATTTTAACCAAACACTCAAATAAATGTCTCATATCGTCATACAAATCATAGAGTAACATGTTGAAACGTGTTCTTAGATTTATTCTGATCTTGTACTGAAATAATTCAATAAGCCAATTAAGCTATTATTCTATTGACAGAAAACTAATAGCCTGCAATTTCTTGTTAGTTGGTTGTTGATGTGATTGATTAAAGTCGAAATACATCGTGTTAAATCTATATATATGATTTACACTATGTGGCTGCAAATTGAAATTATGATAGACAGTTTATGAACATGATTTCCTGTAGTTAATGTGTTATAGTGTTTGCACTATATGATGGTGTTGTTTTTAATTTAAGAACAAAAGGATAAGAACAAAGTAGGTTCTCATGTGGAGTAAGGAATCTACAGAAATATTTTTGATATTTATTTACTGATACTCATATTTTTCATCTGTCCTATTCTTCTTTTATGTGTTACTTACAACTGGGTGAAAAAGTGTTAAGACGTACCGAAAAATCCCAACATACAAGATGTTAGTTAAAATAGTTATAATCACCCTTTTCCCTATTATCGCATTCTCTAGTCTTTATATTTAAAAAAAACAAAAAAACTTAAGGCCCATTCTATAAAAGTGGGGGTTATGAAAACACTATAGAAACACTTTGCTTTGAGGAATCAATTTGAAATACAAAAGTACTTGTTTCTCCCTTCCTCGCCTCCCTACCTCGTCTCTTCTCTCCTCTTCCAGAGGCAGTTTAGAGGGAAAACGGGAGCAGAAGAGCTACAAAGCCCTGCTGGAAGACCCGATGCTGCGGTTCTCTGGCCTCTATCAGGAAAGCTGCTCAGACCTCTACGTCACCTGTCAGGTGTTCGCTGAAGGAAAACCTCTTGCCCTGCCCGTTCGCACCTCGTACAAAGCATTCAGCACACGGTGGAAGTGAGTATGAATCTGTCTCTTTGTGTGTGTTTTCTCTCCTGATCAATGATATATTAAAAATAAACCTACAATTAGAATTGATAAACTTCGCATTTGTTTATTCATATATTTTAAGCCATCAAACGCTAACAGTGCAGTTGTTTTTTTTAAAATACAAGCAGAAATGCAGTGAAGAATTTCATGTTTCCCATTTTTTTCACTGGAGCTTTGCAGGATATGTCAGTCCCGTTTTTCCTGCATTTCTTCAATCACATGGTGCAGACGCCTTGAAACAGTAAAGATGTCAGCAAAGCCTGCTTCTCACTGATCTTAACTAGGCAGACAATTTATCCCTCATAGTGGAACAAATTGTGCGATGCACAAAACTTGTTAACATCCCCTGAGAGTGCTGCATCTAAGTACAGGGTTGATTGAATAATATCTAGTTTGATTGATTGATTTCTAGTTTGTCACAGTCACATTGACATTCCCTCCAAAATTACGTCCTTGTAATGTTGATTGGAATATTCTCACCACCAAAAATGAATTCGACTCGAATGTTATCCAATAAGAGTAAATTCCTTTTTTTCTGTTGCTTCAAAAAAAAAGTTCCATTTCAGTTCCTCAGAACTGGATCTCCTCCTTACACTGACTCTATTCTAAACTCTCTCTATGCCCTCTCCTGCTGTCCTGTGCAGCTGGAACGAGTGGCTGCGGCTGCCAGTGAAGTACCCAGATCTTCCCCAAAGTGCCCAGGTTGCTCTCACTGTGTGGGACATCTACGGGCCCGGCAGAGCCGTCCCTGTTGGGGGAACAACGGTTACCCTGTTTGGCAAATATGGGTGGGTTTCTAGAAAGTCTGTTACAATAACACAAAAACCACATTCATGTTTGATTTTGAAACACCTCCTCCTGTCTTCTTCTAGTATGTTCCGGCAAGGGATGCATGACCTGAAGGTTTGGCCGGGTGTGGAGGGTGATGGAGGAGAGCCTACCAGCACACCAGGACGCACCAGTAGCAGCCTGACAGAGGACCAGATGGGCAGGCTTGCCAAGGTACAGTACTATATGTATGAGAACAGGAGATCAGTGCTGAGGGAATTGGGTTGGTGTAGGGTAGGAGGACGACGGGGTCAGACTGAAGAGCAGCTGAGAAAAAGGATGGGGCAAAGAGATAAGATGGAGGGGAAGAAGAAGCATTGTGTTTGCATTAGAAAAGGAGAGAAACTCTCCGATACGTGTCTAAACCATCATCTGTTCCAGGGCCCTGACCTGGAGGTACTCAGTGATGTGAGTACAAGTGAAGAAGTTAGTGTTGGCAATGCGGAAATGTTTGTGTAATGTATGTGTGTGTGAAGAAGGCCTCGGTTTAAATGTATTTGCAAATGATCTTTTTTCACATTAGAACAACTGAGTGTCAGAGAAGTTCACATAAAATAAACCTCATCTATTAAATCCCTGAACACTTTGCATTGTTCTATGTGGGGAAACCTGGATGTTGTATCAGCTGGCCAGTGCAGTACATTTTGACCCAGGCTTTGGTGTGAACACCCGTCTGTCACCATCTGCAGCTGCGTTCTTGAAAGCATCACACGCATTGTATTTTAGGTTTTGCGCTGTTGTCATATGTTTGTATGTTTTGTGCGAGTGAGTGTGCATGTTTTCCTTGTTTATGTGGGCACAACAAAATGATGTGTCATGGATTTACTTTCATTTTAGCCTCATCTGATTGGATTTAATTCCTAAAACAGACGCATCAGCTCTCAAGTTGTTTTCTAGGATGCTACCAGTGTATGTGTTGTTCTAAAGAGTGAATAGTAATTCTACCCAGCAGAGTTTTTGCTTCCTTCCAGCACTGACTGATGAGTGGACTGGGTGCTGAGTTTGTGACTGATGCCGAATTGGCTGCTGTCACTGGATTTGTGCATGATTGGTTGAGCTGTTTGCACATCAGGCACCATGCTGTGAACAGTTCTACTGCAACCTCAATATCTGCATTTTTTTGTACTTATGTCAACTTTTTTTTCTTGTTCCCTTCTTTCTCCCTTTCTTCCTCTGTCCAGCTGACAAAAGCCCATCGACAGGGCCACATGGTGAAGGTGGACTGGCTGGACCGTCTGACCTTCAGAGAGATTGAGATGATCAATGAGGTGAGCTGATTTAGCTGGACTATCTTTCAAAACAGCATTTTTTTTTCATTGTGCTGGAAACAGCCTCTTTGTTCCAGACTGGAATATCTGATGCCAAATGGAATGATGTGAAGGTTTATACAGATATAAATCCCCAGAGGATGAAGCCTACTGACTGCAACTCTCAGGAGTTGGTAGAGAACAAAACTAGAGCTAAAAGAGCTAAATTCAATTTCTATTCACCAGGTGTCCACAGATATCACTCCAAATGAATGATAATATTGATCTTCTACTATTAATTTGTAAACTATCAACTTATATATGTCGATGTTGTTTTCAGAACTTGTTTCCATTGCCTTGAAGAGAGAAAAAAAAATTAATACTACAGGTTTAACTTTTTGCATTAATTATCTGCACATTTTTATAAGTGTTTCACTAAATATTTGTTTTTTAAGTCAAATTTTTCTCCATGTATGTTTCTGCAGAGTGAAAAGCGTAGCTCTAACTTCATGTACCTCATGGTGGAGTTTCCCCGCGTCAAAACAAATGACAAGGAGTACAGCATCGTCTATTATGAAAAGGTATTTCCACCATTATAAGCACATAGCAAGGTGCATTTTAACAGGTAATATCCATAAAGATGGCAGGTTCTGTCCGTTATGCTCATGTGCAATAGTTGCATTGCAGGACAATGTTCTAGCATTGTCATTTTCCAATATCGTGCAGCCCTGGAATGTGTATTATTATAACACAGGAAGTGGTGCAATCTGATTGGTGTATTTCACTTCCTCCCTCTCAGGATGGAGACGACGCATCACCTGTCCTCACCAGCTGTGACATTGTTAAAGTTCCTGACCCACAGATGGGGATGGTGAGAGAACAAACACACACACACATACGTGAAGATGCTTATATCGTGGAGAAAAGTTTGCAGTAATTTCTTATTCATGGTCTCTCCACAGGAGAACCTGGTTGAGAGCAAGCATCATAAACTGGCCCGTAGCCTCCGCAGCGGACCCTCAGATCACGACCTGAAGCCCAACGCTGCCACACGTGACCAGCTTAATGTAAGTAGAAAGCAGGCTAGTTTTCATTTAGGGTCCAAGTATGATTGAATCAGAAAATAATCCATAAGACCTGAAATTAACTTGATATCTGTGTGCATCTGTTTGCACCAACAGATCATCGTGAGCTACCCTCCAACCAAGCAGCTGAGCTCCGAAGAACAGGACCTGGTGTGGAAGTTCAGGTATTACCTCACCACACAGGAGAAGGTGAGTGTTTATTGTTCCGCTCCACCATAATCAATCGTCACAGATCAGAACGGCGTGTACAGTCCGACACACGTTCACTGCTTCCTCCTCTCGCTGCAGGCTCTGACCAAGTTCCTCAAGTGTGTGAACTGGGATCTGCCCCAGGAGGCCAAGCAGGCCCTGGAGCTGCTGGGGAAGTGGAGGCCGATGGATGTGGAGGACTCCTTGGAGCTGCTATCCTCCCAGTTCACCAACCCCACAGTCAGACGCTACGCTGTGGCTCGTCTGCAGCAGGCGGATGATGAGGTAGGAGGACGGAGGGGTGTCAGGAGGGCTGTGGGTGGAGGATGATGACTCGATTAAACATCATTAACAAATATATATACTTGTTATAGTTATTTAATGATAAACCTGAGCTTAATAGCAAAAATATTCAATACTTTTCAAAGGATCTCTTGTTGTACCATCAGCCTAAATATTTCAACCTCTCTCTCTTTTTAGGACCTGTTGATGTATCTTCTCCAGCTGGTCCAGGCGCTCAAGTACGAGAACTTCAGTGATATTCAGGGAGGCCTGGAGCCAGGCAGCAAGAGAGACAGCCAGGGCCTTTCAGATGACGCCACGCTGGACAGGTCAGTAGTTGGATGAGAGGTTAGAACCGCTACTCTGGCTGTGGATCCCAAATAAATCGACTCCACAAGCAACTTTGAGAGAAGAAATGCACATTTGGAGGCTCTGTTGCGGTCAGTTGATGAGTTGTAACTAGATCTAAATTTATCACAGAAACTCCCACTGTTTGGGAGAGAGCCTGCTGCTTTGCGGAATCTGATTATTTTTCTTTCAGAAGCCGTAATGAACTGTTAGCGTATTATGATTTTACTGGCAGTCGCACCGTGCAGCTCCGGCCAGAATCTTGGGCCGTCAGCTGGACGGAGAGGACTAACTAAATCTGACTGAAGGCACAAATCTCATTAGTTTGAGTTCAAATTCAGCAATATTTTTTTATTGCCATGTTCTCTGGCTGTTCTCTTTAGTTCTCAGATCCTGTCTGGAACATCTGGAGCTTCCACTGTCCCACAGAAAGGCAAGGACGGAGCCGACAGTGAGAATCTAGAGGTACGAAACTCAACATGCCTCTGAAAAGAATAAAAGAATAAATAATACACATGAACTGATACTAATGAGTCAGAAACACACAAGCTATTAGTCTCAGCCTGGCACTGACGTGTCATTGTGTCTGTTTGTAGCAGGACTTGTGCACATTTCTCATCTCCCGCGCTTGCAAGAACTCCACACTCGCCAACTATTTGTATTGGTGAGTACGATTCAAAGCAGCTTAGGCCTGAAAATGTCAGCGTTTACACGTCTTTCAACAAAACCTGTGTGTGTCTTCTTCAGGTATGTGATCGTGGAGTGTGAGGATCAGGACACCCAGCAGAGAGATCCCAAGACCCACGAGATGTATCTGAACGTCATGAGGAGGTTCAGTCAGGCTTTACTCAAGGTCAGGACTGGATACTGATAAGCTTCTTTTCCAAACAGTCAAACAACAAACTTCAATCTTCTTTTTTTTCTCTCTCTGATACTCGTCCACATTGGCTCTGCAACAAACCCTTTGTTCCTTCACTTTTTCAATCACACTTCCTCTTCCTTCCAGGGTGACAAAAGTGTAAGAGTGATGCGGTCGTTGTTGGCAGCCCAGCAGACGTTCGTAGACAGACTGGTGCAGCTGATGAAAGCCGTGCAGAGGGAGAGCGGAAATCGCAAGAAGAAGGTAAGAACAGAATACCTGCACGTGCAAAAACCTGCTAAACCTGTATTATCATTCTCTTTACTCATACAAATAGAGTCTCTGTGTTTTTATTGTGCGAATACTTCTTAAACATGCTCCCATTCTTTTGTCGTTTCGTTGATTCTGTCTGCAGACGGAGCGGCTGCAGGCGCTGCTGGCCGACAACGAGAAGGTGAATCTGTCAGACATAGAGCCGATTCCTCTTCCTCTGGAGCCTCAGATCAGGATCAGAGGCATCGTCCCAGAGACAGCCACACTCTTCAAGGTACAGAAGGAGTCGCTTTTCTCATCTTCTCTGCCACTGACGGATACTTAAATACCCAAATACCACCTTGATTTTGCATTTAATATATTTCTTGTATGAGTCACTTGGCTCCGTCTTGACTGAAACCAGTATCTGTGTGATACATTGTTCATCGGCCTTTTCCTTTCCGTGTGTTGTCAGAGTGCTTTGATGCCAGCCAAGCTCATCTTCAAGGCTGAGGATGGAGCCATGTACACAGTTATCTTCAAACACGGAGACGACCTACGGCAGGATCAGCTCATTCTTCAGATCATCTCGCTCATGGACAAAGTAAGAATCCTCATATTGTCATTTGTCAAACTATGTTGTTGATCCTGCAGCTACAGCACTGATCTTTGGATCCTCGAGTTGCTTTTGTGGCTTTGTGATACAACACATTATGACAGAGAATCCAACTGTTGCTTCCTTTCCTTTTTTTGTAATATTGTAAAAATAAAAATTGAATTTAAATGTTTGTACTTTGTTTTTGGGCGTCTAGCTGTTGAGAAAGGAGAATTTGGACCTGAAGTTGATGCCTTACAAAGTTTTGGCCACCAGCACTAAACATGGTAAGTCTGGCCACTGATTTCTCTGTTTGGTAAAAGAAAATAGAATAAATAGTTATACAGACTTTATTTGCTTGTCCATTCAATTAAGAAATCTATTTGTGTAAGATATCTGGCAAAAAAACAGCAGCAGCACATTTAGTAATTGAAAGAACAATAAAAAAAACACAGATATTGTTTAAAAGTATATAAAATGTGTTGTACTTTTCTTCTCTTCTTGTTCCAGGTTTTATGCAGTTTGTTCAGTCGGTTCCTGTTGCTGAAGTCCTGGCTACTGAAGGCAACATCCAGGTGAGCAGAGACAATCAGGACACTTACTGCATGTAGTTGTAGCTGATCCACAGCGTATCCTGCCCTTTCAATCGCATCATTTGACTCAACAGAGCTTCTTCAGGAAGCATGCACCAAGTGAAAAAGGGCCCTACGGCATCAGCTCGGAGGTGATGGACACCTACGTGAAGAGTTGTGGTGAGCTGGTTTGTGTCAGGTAATCTGTTGGTGCGCTCTACCTGCAGAACACAGCAGTCTAATCTCTGTCCTCGTATCCTTCCAGCTGGTTACTGTGTCATCACATACATCCTCGGCGTAGGGGACCGACACTTGGACAATCTGCTACTGACAAAGACTGGTGAGGCGGACTTCCTGTTTCAGACGCCGGTTGATTAACATCCTCGTGTGTGGAACAGGTTTTAAAACATCATCTCTTCTTCCAGGGAAGCTCTTCCACATCGACTTTGGCTACATCCTGGGCCGGGACCCCAAACCATTGCCTCCACCCATGAAGCTGAGCAAAGAGATGGTGGAGGGGATGGGGGGCATGCAGAGCGAGCAGTACCAGGAGTTCAGGAAGCAGTGCTACACCGCCTTCCTGCACCTCAGGAGGTAAAAGACGGGACAATTAAAATCTTGAACATCAACATTTCTACAAGCAGTGGATATTTGGACAAAAGATAAAGGTCACAAAATGTGTGCTGCGATGGATTATCAGTGTGTTCCATCTAATCGATACACTTAACTGGCATAAACTTCAACTAAAGGCTGAAATCCACCTAAAAACTGTAGGCCAAATAAATAAAATAAAGGCCTTTTCAGAAGCGTCACCTATATGACTGCTATACTCCATCTTTCTAAGGAAGATACAATACGCTAAATACAATAATACACTCCTGCATTCATTTAATTATTGAGATAAAATCTCCTTCCTTCCATTTCTTCAGATACTCCAACCTGATCCTGAATCTGTTCTCCCTCATGGTCGATGCTAATATTCCTGACATCGCCCTGGAGCCTGATAAAACAGTTAAGAAGGTAAGTTTGTGCTCACTGTAAAGCAGCCTCACCACAAACACCATGACTACTTTGTTTCATGGATTTCTGTTTAATTTATCGGGGCTCTTTTAAATAGAATCAAGTAATAGCACATCTTGAATCACAGTATGTACATGTGATTGGTTGTCCAGGTGCAGGACAAGTTCAGATTGGACCTGTCTGACGAGGAGGCTGTCCATTATATGCAGAGTCTGATTGATGAGAGTGTGGGCGCTCTGTTTGCTGCTGTGGTTGAGCAGATACACAAGTTTGCTCAGGTATGTGGACTCAAACACAACACAGACTTAGGGCGCTTTCACATCTACCTCGTTTAGTCCGATCAGTTTCAGTTTTTCTCTGTGGTCAAATCATTCAAATGAAACAGAAAATCTTATACATACCTTTTTGGAATTAACAGGTTAAAACATGCTAAAGCTGCCATGGCAACATATTAAAGTTCATTTCTTTTCATTCTGTTTGATCTGTTCAGTATTGGCGCAGATAAGCAGAGCAGAGCAGAGAGACGAGGCTGAACTGGATCTGAACATCTGCAGCAGGAACACAGACCGTACACCTCTGACCCGACTGACACAGTATGTGTGTGTGCGTGTGTGTGTGTGTGTGTGTGTGCGTGCGCGTATGTGTGTGTGTGTACGAGTGTGAGAGAGAATAAAGCCCAGTGACACTGTTAAAATAGCCAAGAATGCACTGCCAACCTTCACTGCAAGACGGCTGAACAAGGGCATGAATGTCTTTGTTTGCTTCTGTATATATAATGTACATTAATTATTAAATGAATGAATGAATTGTATTGCCAAATTAAAGATTGTTGATATAAGTGAATGTCCTGGCCCCCTTTTTTTTTTTTCTTTAGTTCAAGTGTATTTTTAAAGCATTGTGTATTTTTCATTATTTTAGCCCAAAAAAGTGCTGCTATGCAGCGTTTATGGCGCGCAGCGTTTCTTAATTGAGCATTGCTGACCATCTGTGGACGGTCATAACGTCGACGCTGGGGGCAAAAACAAGTCGAACCCCCAGAGGGTTGGTGAGTCAGAGCGAGTGACTAAGCATTTCCTGCCAGACAGTTTTCCCCTACCAACAAGCACGGGAGGGTTTTTAACACGGACACAGGACTTTTATTTTGAAAGCATTGTAAAATTAGAATGTACCACTTTAATTCTATTACCTTAAGACTACAGAAGCCTTTTATTGGCTTTAGCTGAACTTACATAGTGACTTGAGGAAAGAAGGGTCCAGTATGCAGAGGACGAATGATTAGTGACCTGTGACATGGGCATAGAATACTGTTGACAAATAATTCCATAAATTCAGCAAGGAAAAAGATCAGAATTTCAACTATTCATGAGCTCTGAATTAGCTTCTATTTGTTTTTATTATTAAAAGTACAGTAGTCCCATAACTGTGTAAAATGAACTGAATTTAAGTCACATTTTGAACCAGAACAAGAGTCTCTGAATGTGTTTGTAATCCGAACCACCACAGGAGAACAGAGGAGCTGCCCTGTAACGATAGAAGTTTTCAGACTACATAAAAAGGGTTTTATGTAATGCTTTGATTTTATGTCTTTTTGAGCTGATTCTAGCCAACAAAGCCTTAGTATTCAAAAAAATACAAAAATGCAATCTTCTCTCATCCTATCCAATGTAGCCTAAATAGTTTAATTAAGAAAGTCAACTTGAGTTTTTACTTATGTATATATATATTAAGGTTTATTATCAGCTTCAAAACTTTAAAACGTTGGAATAAAGCTCTTCCTCCTCTTCATCAATATAAATGGTGAGTTTTAAACACACAAATCATGACGAGAAACGATCCCTGATGAGGTCATTAAAAAATACACAAACTGGAGGATATTTTCAGAAAAATTACTGCAAATAGCAGAAAATAATCATAATAAAAAAACGTCATGTGTGGCCCACCACCTCTGGCCAAAGCAGAAAACAGCAGCCTGACTGTTGTGTAGTCAGGTGCTCCTTCTCACAGGCCAGCTTCTTGCTTCTTAGATTCATCATCCCTTCACAAAGTACGCACTGTCCTTATTGGTAAAAGCCATATACATGAGTTGTGCTTGGAGCTTTGGACGGCCCCCCCCGGTCGCTGTTGACTCTGGATGAGGTAGAAAAGGAAACAAACAATGCTGGACGGCCAAACTCCCCCACGGCTCCCCAATGTTGCAGAAAGAATGCAACACCAGCAAACCAGAAGGCAGAAAAGCGAGATGTCGAGATGACCCCGTCATGCAGGAGGCTAGATGAGGAGTCGGTCACGGGTAAGAGGCGGCGAGGGGGCAACTGTGAGTCAGAAACGAAGGAGCTGTGGGGGATCAGATGCTTTCTTCGTTCCTGTTTATGAAGCTCATGGTTTTGGATCGAGCTGCTGCGTCAGAGGGGGAAGAACCGCAACCAGATTTAGACTTTTCACTGAATCGGTGGTACAAACAGGTCCTTTTGGACTAGTCAGATAAACTCTTTCTGGACCATTGGTGATTCCCACTCATCAGTTCATTCCCTGACCCTCTTCATGGAGCACTCTGACTCATATCAGACTCAGAGGAATGTGTTGATATGTTTAAAATTGGGAGCCACATCACATTTAGATCACTTGATTATCACACGTTAGAGGAGATCTAGCGGCTTGAAATAAGGAATTTAATTTTGTGTCGTGACCTTTTGTTGCACATCGTCTTCACTCATCTTCCCCAAAAACAGACTCCATTCAGTCATCATGGCCTCCTGATCTTTAGGGGTCATTATGGTCTTTATTAATTAAGCTAATTGGGGAATTCTGAGGCATTCCAAACCCATCATGGAAGACTTTTGCACTTGGATCACCTCAACTAGTTCTTTTCAACCAGATATTAGGTAGTCTTTTTTTTACCTGAATGCATTAAAACATATTCTATAAGATCATCTAAATTCATCTTTGAACTTTGAACCTTTGAAAAATAAAGTTCTCTCTCATGGACAAACCAGGCGATGGAGACAACATTTCAAAAGTATAGCAAACTGATCTTTGGCTTTTCTGTCCTGGTAGTTTGTGTAGTTGCTCTTCCCAAGAGAGTCCCATTGATTTTAATGCAAGACATTTAAGCAGGTGACACTAGCAGAGGTACAGAACCATGCTGACACCTGTCTTTATGAAGCCACACTCACAATAAGATGTTCTTTCAGTCTCCGTTTGTCCCACATGTCTCCTCAGAAGAGGGAGATGTAGGTGGGATGCTGACATGAAGGTGCAGGACTGGCTCCAGCATCCCTGCACTCGAGTTGGAGTCACGATTGGAGAGGATCACTGGTGTTTCCCAGGGTTAAGGTAGAGGGGACATTAGAGGAGGGCTCCATGGAGATTTGATCATCAGCAAATTCCACGTAGATGTCACAAGGGTCGACAGGGACCAGGGACAGAGGAGCCAAAGAGACCGGATCCTGAACAGACACCTTAGAGAAAGAAATGTGAGAAATAGACATCGTATTTTCTAAATGAGTTACTTCTGAGGAGACGGAAAATCAGGCAGGGAAATTAAAGTGTAGGAAAAGTACCGGAGTCTTGGGTTGACTTTTAGTGGTCGGTGTGGCTCGTCTTTGTCTCCGTAGAAACACGGTGAGCAGTGGAACGAGGAGCAGAGAAGTCAGGCTGACTCCCAGACAGAGCAGAGGCAGCAACCCTGAGGAGGAAAAAAAATACAGGTTAAACAGATTTAATTCATTTTTAAGAGGCACATCGAAGGGAGTATGTGCAAATTATCCTTTTTAAATGAAAGTTTGTAACCTCTGTCAATGCTGTGGTGAGCAACCAAGTGATTAGATTTCCCTCTAAGGTTATCAAATGTCAATTATTAACCACAAACTAACCAATAATTAACAGGACAAATGAAAAGATCAGATAAGTCTGAGCCCATTATGTCATCGTCTATGAGTCACAATTCTTCAAAGAATTTGGATAAAGGTGAAAATCTTAAGGAAACTCCAAGGCCCTCTCTTTTAAAACAAATAAAATGCCTTTATTGTAATGGCACGGTCATACTAGACATTAAAATACAAATCTGGAAAAAGGTTTTTAATATTTCATCTTAGGTTATGAGCGTAAAGTCACTCGTAAAAACTAGATTATAAATCCTTAAAATGAAAGAAAAAATATTTTCTCGTGTTTTGTGCAAGCAAAATATACCATAGCCTAAATTTGCAACAAAAAAAAAATTAAATAAAAAAATGATGGAGGCTATCTTTGAGGAAATGTTGAGCTAAAGTTGAAGACCGTGATCTGAGTCATGATCTTCCTCTCACCTGATTGTGAAACGGTCTCGACACACTGAGGGTCAGACTTTGAGGAAGCAGCCATGGAGAAAGTCGGGAAGGAGAAGTTCGCCACGGCGCAGTAGTTCTGACCTGGAGCCAGGCCAGAGAAGTCCACATAGGTCACCAAGTCCTGGGTCCAGACCGTACGGCTCTGCAGGAATACAAAACAGTGGCATTTCCTAAATAAAGGCAATGATTCAGAAAGGAAGACACAAGTCACTGACCACATTTTGAGGGTGTTTAATCTGCAGCTACACTTAACATCAAATAATCACATGTAGTTTTCAGGATGACATCACAATCTGATACAAAAACTCTTCAGTAGTTTTGTTGTCTGGGTGGAAAATATCTATATTTTATAGTATACACTGATTTTATAAATATCAACAGAAAAAACAGGTAAATAGTTTGAGAGACCTGGGATTCAGAGCTATTGAGATTGTTGTAAACGGTCACTGTGGTCCAGGGGTCAATCAGCTCAGAGATGTAACAACACCTCTCCATAGAGCACCTCCTGCTGGCAGCACATGGGAACTGCACCATCACCAGGAGCTGTTCATCTCTCAAAGACACTGAGACAGAGGGAGGACTGAAGGCTGGGGTGGACAGAGGACAGAGAAGAACTGTTGATTGTGACACCTGCACTCACATATTTCACATTAAAGCAGGTTATCATTAAAGTGTAAATGCTGAATAGAGAGCCACGACAGACAGAGGAGAACCTGCAGGCTCCATGTCCCCTGAATCACTATCTTTAAAGACTGTTTTACTACAGGAGCTGCAGACTGTCACTGACTGAAGTCACTGTAGTCGAACTTGCGTGGTTCCATCCAGACGGTGGAGCTGGGGCTGACGTGGACACCGAGACGGATCATGTTGTACAGCTCGAAGTTTGAAAAGGCCGGGGAGACGTCACAGCTGCGGGACGAGACCCAAACGCACCACGGGACGTCCTGCCAGGGGTCCCTGCAAGAACAGTCACGGTATTTGTTTATATGCTGTCACGGGTTTTAAATGTCAGAGCAGTTTAAAGCTTTCAGCACAAAATAATAGAGACCATTTTGTAAGATTATTCCTATTTGTGAGACCAGTGTGTCTGGAAATGTCACTACTGGTGCTTTAAATAAGAAGATATTGGATTCCTGCAGTGTATAAGACACTGCATATTTTATTACACTGTATATTTTCTCATCTCTTATGTTTTTTTTATTATGCTTGTACATGCATTTGCAAAAAAAAAGAAAAAAAGAAAAAAACCTGTTTTTTAATCCATTCTTTTATTCATGTCTAAATAATGTTGACTTACTTTTGCTGCTATTAAAATGCACTTATGTCTTGTTATACTAATTAATTTCCCTTCCACTATGGGAAAACCCATTGTGCTTGTTGCATGATTAGTTTGTAGTCTTACGGTTATTAGCATGTGACCTAAAATCATCTCATTTAATTTGTCCATGATAACCATAAAGATAATAAATGTAAAAACAAACACATAGCATAGATACTATATTTTTTACAATATGTACATATGAGCATCAAGCATGACGCAGACGCACACAGGAAGACTTACCCATGAGTCTTTTTCTGCACGGTGTAGGTGGTATTAGGACTGACATGGGGACAATCCCACCGCAGGAGGCAGCCTAAATCCAGTGATTCCACTGCAGTGTAGCAGACTAAACCCGTCGACCCTGAGACATTCGCACGACACCCATATACCAAAATAGCACACTCACACAGATGCTTATTGACACGTTAAGTCTGGCTGTCACAACTTTGTTAATACTTGCAATCACTGACCTCCACTGGGTTTAGTGGAAACAGAAAAGAAAAAAAGTACAATCAAAAACTGTGATCAGTACTTACCTTTAAAGAGCAGGGCAACCATGACGCACAGACCCATCGATGCTCTCCATCGACTTGTGGTTACACCCGGTGTCTCCATGGCAACTTGGTGACCTTTGCAAATCAGCAAAATAGTGGTGACCTAACTACAACAGCACTGGTGGTGGCCGACTGCCTTTGAAGAGACACAAACGCACCGGACTAAGCTGCAGGGGAGGATGGCAAGCTGGAGTCAGCAGGAGCATGAAAGGGGTGGAGATAAGGATTTAATCAAAGGCCAGTGATGTATGCTGTAATCTGATTAGATGAGGATGAGAAGTTTGAGACCGAGACAGTCTGAAGATAAGCTCGTTTCATGATTTGAATAAAAATAAATTGGTGTTTTGGTCATTGGACTTATTTTCATCAGATGTCGAACGATTAGGAACACCAGTCATGATTGAACGGTCATGTAGCACAGAAAATATGGACGCTTAGAAAACTGTTCATGATGTAGAGTCCTGTGGATAGGAGTCTGTGGTTCAAAAGATTCAAATGAAAAAAAAAAAAAAAATTCAAAAATGAAAAAGGGATTAAAATATATGAGTGACAGAAAAAATATTATATATGAATTCTGTCAGTCATTTTTTTTTCAGCTTTATCAAATTGTGATAAATGTATCAATAAAGATTAATTTAATTTAAATAAAAAGGGACTGTTGGGCCTTGATGGAGACGTTTGTGCTATTGAGTGTCCTTCCAGTTATTAGTTTGATATTTTCTTATATTGTTGTTGTTGATATATTGTTTATGTTATTCAACAAAAACAATATTTCACCAATGGTGATTTTCTTCAGGATCTAACTCAGTAAAGTTTTAAAGATACTTCGAATTTGAGACCCAACTAAATCCGAACAGTTTCAGCTACGGCTTGATCTTTGTTCCAAGTCTGTATAATTATCATTATTATTTTTATTTGGTTTCTCACCAACAGTGAATTTTCCAGGAGCCCTATAAATTCAAACATTCTGGATGGCAATAGATCAAATAGTTGAGTGTTGGACCAACGAACCAACAAAGCTGCTTGAATGCAAAAAAAAAAAAGCAGAAAAAAAAGCAGATATGTCTCAGGAGAAAATCACTGCATTCTCTCTTTTTATTCAACGCCATCTTTAAATAAGAATCTGTACATCTCTTAAGCAGGTCTTTGACCATTCATTCACAAAAGTAATAATGACATCAATAGTTTCCTTATTAACAGTAATACATTTGAAGTGCTTAAACCAGGCAAACAGAAGGACCAATAGAGAACATATAGCAACAAAAGAACGGTGTACAGGCCAAGCTCTCTCACAATCACACCAAGCCTCTCGCACTGAATCCTCCACATGCTCATATGTCCATGTTAAACACAAACACACAGCCCTGCAATGCAGCGCACACCTTTCAATAATTAAAGACGTGAGACAAAAACTGCCTGTTCGTTCAGACACAGCACCGAACATCAAAAAAAACAATTTGCAGTAGTAATAATACTAAGCTCAACATTCGTCATTTCAGCATCAGTCATAAGAATCTTTACACTTGCAAATATACAGGAGCAAACCAACAGAGCCCTAAACTGGAGCATTTACATGCTGAAAAGGTCTGGAAACTTCCCATCAGTCAGGTCTGCAGATATCATGTTGTGTCACCCTCAGCCCAGCAGAGGGCGACATGCAACAAGCCGCCGGCAAAGGCATCAGTTTCTTGTCGCAGAGCTTTCATAGTTTATGGACACTCTGAGCTGACTCTGCATCAAACAGTGTGTCTGGAAAATAAACAGGGTATTGCTGAGATCAAATCTGTGCAAATTCTAAGAAGAAACACTCAATTTCCAGTGAAGAGTTTCCGTTTTGTCTTTTCGGTGTTTATTTGGTGTTGAAGAAGCTGGAGTTTACGCCCGTGCCCCCGGTAAGGACCGCCCCGGCTCCAGGCTGGTGGTCGTAGTCGTGGGGGTGGGAGAGGGCGGCAGGCCCTTGGGTCCTGGACACAGCAGCCCTCGTGAGGCCGCGTGATCCCCGTTCAAGTTCTTGTAGTGGTTTCTGCGAGGTGGAGCTCTGAGACACAACGAGGGGAAGCGAAAGCCAGCAAGGCAGCAGCCGGGACAGGAGATCACCTCCTCCTGGTCCAGAGAGTGTCCGCTGCCAGAACCGAACGGGGACGAGCCGGCGGGGTCGTTGGTGGGGGAATGGTAGCTGTTGTTGTTGGTTGCGGTGGGAGCGCTGGTGGTGGTGGTGGCAGCGCTCCACCCCAAGGGTAGACTCACCACCACGTTGTTGTTGTCCGAATGAGAGAGGGGAGGAAGGCAGGGGGGCCCGTTGGAGATGGCCGACCCCCAGCCGTTTGACAAGGGAGGGATGGACGGTTGGAGGGGAGTTGAGGAGTGAGATGGCGGGGTAGAGAGTTTGGAGTTTGGAGATGAATTGCCATCTTGTGTGTCAGGGGAGGTCGTGCAGTCCATGGGCTCCTCCTCTTTCTCCGGGCTCAGCAGGTCCAGTGACAGGGGTTCAAGAGAAAGAGGAAGACCCGAGTCACTCCCCTCCTTGACCACCTCCTCCTCTCCCAACAGACGCTGTTTTTCACTCTCACCGTTTGTTTCACCGTTTACGGTGGCTCCCTCCGATGAGCACGCCTCCTCTGTGAGGACAGTACTCGGTGCTGATGTGAGGTAAGGAGGAGGCGTGCAGGGCAGCGAGTGGCACCGCCTGTGCCTCCTGGGTTGATGACAGCTGTCCGTCTCGGGGTTGTCGCAGTCTGGCAGAGGGGGCAAGGTGAAGGTCAGGGAGATGACAGACTTGCTGGGAGTGTCGAACAGCTTGATCTTGCCGCCCTTGAGGTCCTCCCGCTGAGAGAAGGGGTTGACACGAGCAGGAGTGGCCAAGGTAACAGATGGAGGCGTGTCTGGGGGGTGGAGCATGTCGGATTTGCTGCGGGAGAGGCGAGGATCTGACGGGAGGCAGAGGGACCGCCGTCGTGGAGAGCCAATCGCTGAGGGGACGGCTTTAAAGGAAAGAGAATGAATGGTGCTTAACATTCATTCACAGGAACAAACGTTTACCATTCGCTGCCTGCAGAGCGTCAGACTCACCTTTGACTGTTGGTTCGTCCTTCCGTTTCCTCTCAGCCTGTCTACTCTCCAGCTCGGCTACGATCTGGGAGAAGGATTGACGGACCTTTGCATTCATCTGGCGGGAGAAAGAAAAAAAACCTCATTTGGTCATCCATAAAGTCCAAGTAGCAATAGAAAAAAATTTATATATAGTTACATGTTTTTCCAAAATTAGTCAAGTCTACTGCTGCCCTAAATGATGATCCCAGTCTCCACCACACTGAGGCATAAAGCTTACTAAGAAATCATCAACCGAGGACTGTGGATGTGTGTCAGAAGAGTGATTCTTACATTACAGCAGCCAAAGGCCAGCTGCAGGAAGTCAGGAGGGCAGTCTCCCGCCATCTGCTGAAAGGTCACCACATCCAGACCAAAGTTCTGCACAAAACAAAGGAAATCACTCATGAGGGTTTGCATTCATGCTTATGTGTGTTCTTTTCTCTGGATCAACAGAAATGTGTTTTTTTTTTAAGATGCCAGTAAGTGAAGTGGCTTTAACTGCTGTTCTGTGAAACGGCCACAGGGGGGAAACATGCTCTGTTCAAAGGCTTTCTTGACCTCAATTTATACCAGATATTGAGTATATATTGGAGTTTATTAAAAGGTGTGCCGTTATTGTACCGTTTGTGTTGATGAATGGTGCAAAACCTGATAGATTTTGACTTTATTTTGCTGCTTTTCCAGTTTGAACACATAATTAAAAAGCAGTTTAGAACATCTATTCGATGTGGAATAGAGACACAGAAGATTCACTGTTATATACATAGATCATAAAGACACTAAAGTCATTCTTTTATATATTTTGTCCACTATTATGAGTCTTTCAGCAGCAGTAATTTTAGTGACAGTTATTGTGAAACTTGGATATGGTGAAACTGTTTCCTAAAAATAAGGCATTTACACATTGCTTTTTGCACAGCAGTCATGTGCTGGGGGGGGGGGGGTGCATTTGTAATACTGACAGACTTAGAAGGACTTCATAACATCAAACCTTTATATTATGAATGATTTTTTTTTTAGCCTAAAGAGTATATGAGGCAAGCATGTGGTGATGAGTATGTGACGTTAAGGGAACAGGATGATAATTGTTGCATTTTTGGTACCTCAGTGCGTGGTAGGATGTCGGGGTCAGCCTGTACCCTCGCAATAATCTCACACAGGATGATCCCATATGCAAACACATCCACCTGCAGACAGAGGAAGATGAGTCAAGAGATCAAGAGGTAAATGACGTCATACATCTTCAAAAACGGTTCAGTTTAAATGCCTTGACAAATCACTTCCAATATTAAAATAAAAAAAAAAAAAATTCACCAGAATATAAAAAATGTGGTGCTTTATTGTTTTTCTGTTTTCTAGTTTGCAAAGAAAGTTGGGAAAACCAGGCAAGTCAGCCATTAACTTAACCCTAAATTCCTCTTTATGGTTACGGCTGCATACATTTTTTGAAACTAATGCAGGTCAGGCATTTCATTGTGGACACAAATGTCCGAAAGGCAGATTGTGCAGGTTATGTGGATTTGCATTAGCCTATTTTTGCAATATAATCTAAAAATATGCACTGCATTCTTGATATGCTTTATACTGACTTCTAGGTTATTGTAAACCCAGTCAGGCTGCATTACACTGAAGAAGTCATCTTAATCCCTTAAATCAAAATGAAACAAGAAATTAATGAGAAGTGGACCCATTACATAATCTTGCTCGCCTTTCACATAACTAATTAAATAAATATCTATGGCTTTACTTCACTGCCTTGGTTTATTAGCCTGGCTTTCATCACACCCACTGTGGACCTTGAACTCTTGCTACAATCTGCAGCTGAAAGGAGGAAGGTTATCAGTCAGTACCTTCTCATTATACACTTCTCCTCTCAGCACCTCCGGGGCCATCCAGTAGGGGGAGCCAACGACGGCCAGAGGCTCCTGATCCTCTCCCTCACTGCAAAGGGAGGAAAGAGGAAGGGATAGGGGAGGACAGAGAAGGGTCATGATGATTTAAAAAAACATTTTTTTTTTAAAGTCACATCTATCTCACAAAGCTACATTTTAAAAAGGATTTAGGTAGATTTGATTTTTGGGGAATTCCTGGCTAATTGGTTATTATTTTGATAATCATTTAAGCCAAAAATTCTGCATATTATTGACTTCCTTCCATTCCGTTTGCTGCTTCTCTTGATTTTTGTCTTATGTGAAATGAAATGAAATGAATTTTTTCTAAACTGTTTGGACTTAAAAAAAAAAAGCCATGTAAAAATGTCATCTTAGGCTTTAGATTATCAACAGTTGCTGACCTCATAAAAACGCTTTGAGTCTACAACTACATCAAATATGCAGATGCGCATGCAACATAAAATGCATGACTGCGTTAGAAATGATTCGATAACAACAGGTCAAATAGTCGGAAAAAAGTAACAGTCCAGCTGCCTCGAGCTTCACGCTCCATTTCATCAATGCAGAACCCAATCAGGAAGTTTTATGAGGTGAAACCTGCTGTAGCTCTGTGCTCGTGTTTGTGTGCACATCCTCTGTATCTGAGAAACCGCAATGTTTTTCGGTTATGTGGAGATATGATTGTGCAATTTTAGCTGAATAAAAAAGGAAGGAACACGTGAATGTGCAAGGACAACATGCTTGCGTGCACACACGCACACACACACACACACACACACACAGCTGGCAGTTACTTCCTCTCTATGCTATTTCCATCTGCTACTGTTGGCTTTGATACTGCAAAAAAAAAAAAAACAGTGAGGGAAGTGATGGCAGAGGCAGAAACACCATTTAGAGAAGTGGACCTGACAGAAACGAGTAAACAGGGGGCAAAAAAGAGAGAAAACAGCTTAACAAAAAGCTAAGAATGAACAGAAAGAGTTGAGTAACAACACCAGAGGGATGTTGGGAGAGTGAAGGACAGGAATGACTTGTTACATGAGGGGCAGCAGGGATCCAGTAAGGCCGTGAGAGGAAAAGGAGGAGGAGGACTGGAATAGTTTGACCTTATTTGGAGTGCTTTTCCTAAACCCCTGTCATCTCGTCTCCTTCCCTCAATGCCACGAGCACAGTGGTAGCACTCCAACACTAATACACCTTCAAGAAGAGTTGACAACATCGTTCATTCTCTCCTGGCGCTCCTCTACGGCGTTTGACGAAAAAGACAAAAGCAAACATGCCCTTGAAAAGTGACGGAAACGCAGTTCACCAGCTGCTATTGAAAGAGAGGCTGGAGCAAACAGAGGCTTCATGCCCGATCGCTGCAGGTATGTCAAACAAATGAGTGACATCAACATGGAAGCGATCTCATTCATAATTTCAACTTTTTTTTACCTTTGTTCTTGGCTTTATGCGCAGGCATTTTTCTGCTTATTTCATGGATTTTGACAGATTTATAGTCACAAATCATCAAAATCACCCAAGTTATAAAGTTTCCACGTCTGGCAGTGACACATACGTGTGTAAACACAAACGGTGACGGGGCAGATCCGGCGGAAACGCACACCAAACTCACACAGAAAAAGGGCAGGCCGGGTTACAGCGGCAGCTGTCTCATCTCAGCAAGAGCCACGTGCTCACTAAACGACTGCAGACAGGGTGAGGAGGGGAGGACGGTGTGTGTGTGTGTGTGTGTGTGTGTGTGTGTGTGTGTGTGTGCGTGTGCGGGACGGGGCCTCTTCATCCTCATCATCCCACTCCCAACGCTCTAGATTTTTAATAATCGGACACATTATCAAATAGGAGTCATGGACCGAGGAGAAGTGATGTCAAGTAGGTCAGACTGATTATTTTTCTTGCCCGGAGATAAATTAAAAAAGTGATCCTGTACATTAAAGTGGCCATCATTAGTATTTTATCAAAACAATGGATCCCAGGACTTATGTGAAAGTTGAACCCACTGCAGATCAACTCACTTTTACAGAGTTGTGTAGAAACACTTTGGCTTTTTTTTTTTTTTTTAGTTTTAGGCCTCACAACTAAACTATTTTGGTTCAGTCTTGAAGCTCATTATCAGCAGCAGGAGGCGGCTGGAGTATAAAAAAAAAAGCACTAAAAACCTTCTGCACTCTATTTGCTCAGCCTAAAAAGGCAGACCAACGCAATTATCGACTTGCTGGTGGACATAGCCGAGTATTTAGCAGCTTAAGAGCCAGATATTATCTCAGAGGTTGGTAGAAACCACAAACTGAGCAACAACAGGAGTGGATATAAGATATTAATGCTACCGTTGTTCTGTGGATATGGACATAAACTATTGCTTGCTAATAAAGTTGATAATATTTCAGTGTTGCTGCTTGTATCTGCGGGGAAACCGACCATCAGGTGATTAGTTAGCTGGACGCAGTAGAAAACACGACACCTTTAGGGATAAATAATTAACAAGCATCTTGTTTGTTTCATGCACAAACAGAAATAACATGACTATTAGTAGCCAATGGCCTCCTGGCTCCAGCTCCATACTTAAAGACATGAGAATTATTTAGATGTAAAGAATTTAAAGTTTTGGAGATTTTCAGTTTCACCATTATTCACGACAACTACTGTTACTTTTAATGCATGTTATTTCTTCTTCTTTTTCTTTTTTACCGCTCACACTTTCACTTTTCCACCATCGACTGTTTCCCCCCCCCTTGCAGCATTGCTACGTTTATTACATGAGGTCATTTGAAAACCAGCTGAAGAACATAAAACTGGATGGCTGTAACTCTGCTGGTCATTTATGCTCAGTTAAATTTACGCTGGTGAATAAAGTATCCCACATAAATGTCACTGCATTAAATAAGAAAATAAATTTTTAAAAAAGAAAAAAAAAAGAGACAGCCGTAAACACAGGAGGAAACGCATGGAGGCGGGTGGCAGGTCCGTGGTGGAGTATGGACGCTCGTATTAAATGTGGACACAACCTCTGTGAGTCAAGCCATTGTTTGTCTGCCATCCCTCCCTCTTCCCTTAGGAAAGGACAGTTCACAATATTAATAAAAGTTCCCAATGGAGTGAGAAGTGGAGGAAGGGAGGCAGCATGTATAAACACATACGGTCCTTTGGAAAAAAACCTGACTGAGCCTCGGTGTGAGTAATTCCGCATGACTGTGTCTCACAGGAGCGTCTCGGACAGAAAAGTGAGGCAGTTCTCCAAACGCCGCCGTGAACACTTTGCTCAGGCAGATACAGCATGAGAGATAAGCAGGTCAGAGAAGTGGAGGAATGTAATTTACTGAGTGGGACTTATCACGGAGCGCTGATAGAAGTTTCGATGAATAGACTCGTTATGTACTGACCTGTAATCTGGGATTTTCTCTGCCAGGCCAAAGTCCCCTACTATGATGGAGCACACGCAGCCCTCCCAGCGCACCAGGCAGTTCTGCACAGAGGAGTCAGAGGTCACACACATATCACTATTACTACTGTGTGTGTGTGTGTGTGTGTGTGTGTGTGTGTGTGTGTGTGTGTGTGTGTGTGCATTCCTTTCAATATGGCTGCATGTGGCCCTCGGACTGCGTTTAAACAGCATTTTAAAGATTATTTTGTACAGAGGTATTTATTTGCTACCGTTTAAGAGACTAGAGAGTCTTTCCTTTAGGTTTGGAGCAACGGTAATCGAGGACTGCTGATTTTTACTAAATTACGATTTGACCATCTCATAAGAAATGGTTGTTTTTTTGTGCCAATTTCCACTGTGAAGTGAGTATTTCACCATAGGCCCCAGACCCTGAACACTCCAGGCTCAACGTATGGCAATTAGTTTGCTGCAATTTGGGGCCACAAGTGTTGTAATATGGCGCCGGATTCATATAATATGAACTAAAAGATGGCATCAGAGTTATTTTTATTCCTCTCTAGCTTTTAAAATGTTTTGGAGTTCTATAATTTAGGATTGTCTTCACTTCTCCGTGTGTTAATTCACCGTCTTCCGTCTCTCTTCACACTTTTTCCTCACTTATTCCCATACTGCAAACTTATATATTCGCTTGATTTTGTTTTTTTCCTTTTCTTTTCTTTATTTATTTATTAGCACATAACAAAAACAGTGCAAGGAGGGAACGAAGCCCCGAGGGCTTGTACAGAGTTCAACTCCTGTCGAGCATCATAGTTTAATATAAGACAGTTTTCAACAGGTATAAACAAGAGAGAAGAAAGGAAAACTACTTTTGCAAAACGTTACTGAAATGACCTACATCCATATTTTAACATTCGCCATAGATCATTTTTTGTTGACGTAGTTGCAAGATCTGTGACGCAACTGCAACGCCTCTAAATCTGCCCCAGAACTTTTTACTGTTTTTAAATCTACTTCATAAGCAAAAGATCAAACATTTGCAAGCGCGGGACTCATGTTTGAACAACAAAATATCTACTGTGGAAGATCCATATGAGGAGTAAGTGTAGTTTACATGTAAGGAGCGGCGTCCCTGTGGACGATCAATCTGTGCTGGTGTTCAGTGGTGTGTGAGCAAGCACTCTACATGGGCACTGATGCGTTTGTGTTGTCACCTTGGAGGTGAGGTCCCTGTGGAAGATGCCTTTGCTGTGCAGGTACTGCAGTCCCCGGGCGATGTCCAGGGCCAGGCTGATCCGCGTATTCCAGGACAGGTACACGTCGCTGCCCAACAGCTGCTCCAAGTTACCGCCGTTGATGTACTGGAAAAGCAAAGCAGAATTTCCATAATAAATATTTGGACTTTTATAATAATCGCCCATTTATAACCAATTACTTTAATGCTTGTATGTCCAACACCAGCTGATCTTTGAAATCGATGAGGTGTCGTATTACACACACATCATAGCATCTAATCCTCTCTCATCCCCTGACCCCCCCCCCCCCCCCCCCCTTCACTGTTGAGCAGCTCAGTTACCGTGGCAACCTCAGGTAAACCCATCCCACATAAACAGGTGACATGCCAAGAATTAAGACCGTGTGACACGTTCAGCGAGGGCCTCACAGGTAGGCTTTAGATGCTTTGACTGTGTGTTAGAGTTTGTGTGTTTAATTATAAAACATGAGTCATCTCAAGAGGACAATCCCCCCCCCAATGCAAAAAAAATTGTACAGCAATCCCTCAGAGGATGCCATATTAATAAAAAGAGCATAAATATTGACGTGTGTGATCACATTTGACATTAGTCCATATTCATTATGAAGTGACATGCAGATCATCTTGTGATCAGACCAGTATTACATTTGATGAGCCTGGAGAAGATGTCTAACTTAAAAATTGTCTTTCCACGAAAAACTCCCAAAATAAATAGAAATATCTAAATATTTAAATATTCTTTAAATTGCCTCAGCATTAGCGCCTTACCTCTGTGAGAGCGTGGAGCTGGCCCTCGTGGACACACACTCCTATAAACCTGGAGGAAGAGCAGACAATCACACAACGGTAACGTCAGAAGTCGAGGCTCTTCACACGGATCAGATCAAGTGCAGGGAATTTATTATGAGGATATATGAAGAAAAGCAAGATCCAAGAGCAAAGCCGGTTGTCAACCAGGAAGAAGAAAACAAAAAAACCATAAAGACAGCATGTCAGGAAACCAACTGTTCCAGTTACCTGAGGATGTTAGGATGCGATAGTCTGTTCATGAGCTGGACCTCCTTGAGCATGTTGGCTCTGTTACTGGCCAGGATGTTCATCTTCAGAGCCATTACCTGACCCGACACACGATGCTGCACCTGGACCGAAACAGACAAACACACAAAATGCTTTTCTCTTTTTTCCAAAACCATTGGAAAGTCAAAGCAGCTATGCGTAAAAAAAACAAAACGTAACATTCTGCCCGACAGTCTCTCTGGAGCAAATTCTGCTCGACTAGACTTTTATAAAAAGGCATGACATTTGATGGAAAGTATTATTTCGAAAAACACCTCGCAGCATGCATGATCACATTTAGCAGATATGCAGCTAAGCAGGACAGCAGCATGGGATTTATGATGAGAATGTACTAAAAATACATTCTCATCATCACTTAACACGATCTGAAGTCATAAAATTGAAATGAGTCACGTTGCCGGGCCATTAACACCCCACTGCTTTTGGAAACAGGCCACAACACATTAAAAGTTTAGTTGAGTTTCTTCATTTGTTTTGGCTTCCTCTCAATCCCAACCTGGTACAATGGCAAAGGCGCCGTCTGGTATGGTAATCATGGTGACGCAACAGTTCCCCCCCCCCTTTCAGGCTATATGTTACTGCATATTTGCTTGGTAAGTACTGTAGTTTGACTTCCAAAATAAATGCACGCAGGTGCAGACGAACTTTAAATACTCTGGCAGAGTGAGCACAGAGCAAATTCAGAGGTGTCTCTAAGCCTGTGGGTGTTGCTATCAGTGTGACACTAGCCTGGATCTCAGCTGGGCTGTAGTGTGTTTCCTTATGAAACGACCATGTTAGCCATCTTAGCTCAGGATGTTAGCATGCTAGCGTTTGCTCATTAGCACCAAACTAAAGGCTTTTCGAGCTGGTCTCTGGAGCAGAGTGGTGATAGAAAAAACCCCACAAAGCCCATTAGAGACCGGATTAGAGTGCAGAGAGTAACACTATTAATACACCAGCTTGGCTGAGGCTTCCCTCCTGATCTTAACGTGCAGTCAATGAGAGTCAGGCCCTGCCACACTAAATCCTTTCTCCAGAGCTTCTCGAAGGACTTAAGTCTGAGGAGAAGAGCTGGACACATGCACACATGTAAAAATCACACTCTCATAAAGAATCCACAGCAGCCGCTTCCTCTTTGGAGCAGAAATGTAAACATACACCAGGGGTACGGAGGAAGCGCAGGACTCGTTTCTTCTTCTCTTTATAAATTTACAGCACTTTGGAGGATCAGGTAGAGTCTTTATGAACTTTTACACACAGCCCTCCATGAGCACGGATTCATCTGCCAAAGCAGGGCTGTGGCTTTACATCATACTTGTGGGCTTTTCCCCTGCACACATCTGCCCTCTCACTTATATGAGGAAACTCGTGGGGGCATCCTGTGGGTGTAACACACAGACACACACATTCAGACTCCAACAAGGATGATGGAGCAGTGGTTGGATTGGCTTGACCTGACTGTTTTTATCCCTGCTGTCACATGTCACTGATCGTCAGTACATTTTCTCAGGTGTGTGTGTGTGTTTTCACCCCTGCAAACCCACTATGAGGTTTGTGTGGTGGTTCCCGAAAGCCACTTTACTCCTCGCCACTGATTACTCCACACACACACACACACACACACACACACACACACACACAACAGGCTTCTACTCACATGCATGTGCCCAGACACACCCTATAGCTCTCCTTCAAACAGACTTGGCCTTGTAAAGTGCTGCTGTCAGCAGAGGAAAGGTCACAGGCATTGCTGTTGCTACGCATTTCCAACATGTGCACGATGTCTGTCATTAGCCGGCGGCCTGATGGGACCGATACGCAGCAAAGGAGGAGGACGAGGAGGACGAGGAGGAGGAGGATGTGTCAGAGTGCAGATGTAAGATGCACAAAAGGTCAAGAGAGACGTGTTAAACCTTTAATAGTTAAGGCTTCTCGGGCAAAATATGAAGATGGTAGCAGCAGAGAAACTTTTTTTAGTCACAGCAGTAGTTTATAAGAAGATGTTTGATTTTGTGTTTTCTGTAGGTTTTAGAAGTACTGAGCTCAACTATGCAAATATTAAACTAACCAATCAAATGTTTATACATTTCTATAATAATCTGATTGCTAAAAAAGATGGTTTAAATGTTGTTTGAAAGCATTTCTGACAATGCCATGAATATTATTCTACTTTAATGCACGAAAACAGTCAAATTTAAGGATCCTCTAAATGCAAGTAATAACTTTAAAAACACTTAAGTAGAATATAAACTCCCTCATATGTTAAAACACATTAACAATACTGCATTCTATCCTGAATGGGAGCTACAGTCCTGTGTTTGCTCAACACGATGTGATCGTTTCGTCTACACTGTGTGGCCAAAACTCCTTTTCAGGAGCCCACCATGTTGGCGCCTATTCCGGCTGTAAATGAAGAGAAATCTCAGTTTGCACCATCCCAGATAGATGGTGAGAATTGTTAGTGTAAAAGCCTTGTAGTCATTAAGGCTCTGCAACAAAACGAAAACGTCTAAATATTTAGTGAACAGTCGTGTTATTGGTCTGGATATTGGCCTCAGTGGATTTGACATAAGAACGTTGAGCTGAAGAGCGACTGATTTAAAGTCGCTGGGGGGGTGAATTTGTTCTGTAATGTGCGTCAGAGAATTGAGAAAATGAGCTTCTCCAACAAAAGAACTCCAGGCTTCAGCTTTTCAAGCTTCTGCCTGAGGCCGTGTTCTAAGCAACAGCGGGCAGAGGCAAGAAAAGTGAGTACGCATCTGTGGAAGCCACCGAGACGAGGAACCCAGCCAAGCCGGGGTCCTTCGGTGAGCGAACAGGAGGCGCCCCAAACCCCAAACCCCGTGTGGCCGAGCTGGGCTCAGAAACAACCTGGTCTAGGAGGCGAAAAGTCCTGGTAGCAGACAAGCTGACACACATCCCCTCACTCAGTCTCTTGCACAATAGCAGCACTGGGTGTCCACGCCCACCACCGCTGCCACATACACAGGCCTAAACATGAGAGTTCACACCAGTTCAGACATGTTTATCATCGCTGACCTGTTCCTCATTTATCATCTGAAAGCTGGAAGGAAAATTAAAGTCAAAGCACAAAAAAAACAACAATAACCCTCCAGTAGTTTCTAGATTCATGCAGCCAGTTTTCATACAGAGCAGACACTCCACTGAGCTGCAGTTTCTTCATCAGTGTAATTCTAATATCGACCGTTTCTGCTACCTTTCTGCCTTCACGTGATGTAAAAGGGGCCACAAAGACGTCGTCTGATGACGTCAACGACGACTTACAGCAATTTTGGTATGCAAACCTGCAAACGTATGCAGCAAACATCTTATCTTATCTTATCCTCAATCTGAGAGTAATCTTGGTAAATAGTCTACGCCAACTAAACTGCCAGGGTTTCATAACGTCAACCACAGGTTTGTCTGGTACTCTCCAATACGTCATTTCAGGAGTCATTAGCAAACAGACTATTTTGCGTACATGTTGTTATTTCTCCTCGTTGCCTGCAACAACTAAATTGCTGGTGAACCTTTTTAATTTGCTTCGGTTTTTGGATACGAGAGTTTAAGATTCGCGTGAAATGACTGGATTTAATAGTGAATCTGCCTTTAGTAGGAAGTAGTTGCAAAGACAACGTTTAACAATGTGTTGTTGTACAATGGAGATGCAACAGAGATGGTTTCTAAGCAGGGAGAAACACAGTCAGTGTGGCGTGATGCAACCTACAACAACAGAGCAGGATTTGTTTTTGTGATTTTAGTGAGCAAACTCTTTACAGCATGATGGAATAGGGGTTGCAGCAAAAACACAACTGAGCTCCGGTGCACCACAAAATCATTTCACCATTTCTGACTAGACGTGCAAAGCCTTGGGCCATTTGTTCTTACAGCTTTGTTCTTTCCTCCAGGTTTTGCTTACGATTACGGCAGTCCCAAAATATGGATGGGTGGAAAAGATGTTTGTGATGTAAAGACGCCTACAGTCTCCCGAGATAAATCTATAAAAACATTAGTGACCACAATGGAGAGGAGGAGGCTTCTGAAAACAGTTAATTGCGCAACTCTTGCCCAACACTTCCACTATGGTTGAATTATTTTAAGGAATAAACACTGCGGTTCAACTGAAGACGGGCGTGTCACATGCTCAGTTTCAGCTTTTCATGTTTGTGCATCTGTGCAGAACACAAACAAAGCTAAAAGGCTGTGCAGTGATTGGCGGAGGAGCAGGTCCCAACACTGCAGCGAGGGAGGAGAGGAACAATGAGGGACAGGAGCTTCAGTAAGACGCCGATGTTCAAGTCTGCACAGGCTCGCACATATCAACACAAACACACACAAACACACACTCCTAATCCTGAACACTGAAGCTGATCACCTGCACGCAGACGGCAGCTGACGATGGATCCTGGTTTGTGTGTATTCAGATCTTTTTTTCTTCTTTCTTGTCGTTTCAAAGCCATTCCAGACACAGATTTCTTTAGAACTGATCACATCCCAACATGTCCTACTGGGGGAGTCCCACAATCAGAAGGTCTCTCTTTTAAGATAGCCCGAAAAGGATCAAATCTTCTTTTGAAATATCATGTCTATGATAAGCAAAGGAAGACAACTAGGGCCTGAACCTAATGCTTAATTGTCTTATTGTTAACTGATCAAGTATTCAGGCTATAGAATTGTCTTAAAAAATAATGAATGACCGAAAATGTCATAAATCAACACATATGAACCGGCTTATCACCAGTTTGTGTTCAAAAGATCTTTGTTGCATGTCATTCCCAACTCTCCCTTCATTTAAAGTCAGCTCTATACTGTCCACTGTAAGATAAAAAGATTTTAAAAAGTGCTCCAAACAGTTCAAAACTAAACATTCAGATCAAACTGATATGAAAGAGAAAAGCAGCAAATCTTCACATTTAAAGAAGCTTTTAATTAAGCTATTCATTAAGCAAAATGTTTTGCATTTTGTCTTAATAAATGACTGTTAATCCATTTCCACAATTGCTACCAATTTATTTTTAAAGCATTTAATCCACAAATTATTTTGGTACCAAGACAGCAGCTGTTAAAGCTGTGTTAAATGGCTGAGGCTATGCCAACAATGATTTTTTCCTATGTCCATAAAATATGGCAATAAAAAGATAAAATTATTAAATAACTATTCAATAATTGACAAAAATAAAATCTTTCTGCTGCAGGTTTTAGCAAATAATTATTTTAATTCATTTTGGGCTCTGGGAACTTTGTGTATTGTTTAATATATTCTTGAGCATTGTCTTTATACATGAAACTATTAATTAAAGAAAGTCTCTATATGGTAAAGTATGAAAAATTACATAAAATTACATAAAATTGTAATTAGTTTTATGTTGGACAAAACTCCTATATATAGAAAATAAAAACTCATATAATCACAATATGATTTTAAGGAAAGACAATTCATGGCAGTAGTTGCTGGGAGAGATGAGAGATGAAAAATGAACACACACACACACACACACACACACACACACACACACACACACACACACACACACACACACACACACACACACACACACACACACACACACACACACACACACACACACACACACACACACACACCTCAGGAGTGTTTGGCAACCCACCAACAAACCCATCAAGCCTTTTATTCATGTCCACAATATTTGTCCTTAAAAGACTCCAGTCTGTTTCAAGTCCTCTCTATATCCAGTTACTCTCCTTCATCTTATCGGCATCATCTCTCATTGTGTGAGCAGTTAATAAACCTCCATCACTTGAAGCTAACTGGCTAGATTACAGTCAGTATGATTTTCACTGCACGACAAAAGGAAATGGATTTGGATTTCAATTTATCTCCCACTTTTCGGAACAAAGGCAAACATTTGTCAACAGCCCTGGAATTTTCAAGATTAGGGAGCTATGGGACAATCAGAGGTCCTAAAACTAGGAGCCAGGTTGTGGTCTGGCTGACAGAATCCTCATATAATTAGAAAGTCTAAATATTGCACTAAAAACGTTGTTGGTGGGATAAAACATCAGCAATTAGCAACACCGACTAATCAACACAGGCAAAAAGTCACGTTCAGCCAGATGTGGTATCGTGTGGAAGTTTCTGAAAACTACCCTGTGAGATTTCCGTGTGTCATGTAAATTCCTGAGAAAGGCCAAATGACAACCAGATCCGACACGAGTCTGTCTTGTCTGTCCTTGTTCTTAGACAACAGGTGTTAACTGCATTAGAAAAATAGACAGCTGGAAAATGACCAAGTAATCCAAGTTATAAATCGATTCAACTCGTTTGTTCTAAAAAAAAAAAAAAAAACATGCAGCCAAGAAACACTCAGGATAAATAAATAACTGCTTTGTGGAGTTACCTGTTGAGTGATGGTGCAATTTATTTATGACTGAGGTGTTTTATTGCTTTACGGCCTTCGGGCTTTCAGGCTGAGTTCGAGGCCGACATAAAAGACGGAAACAAGAGTGGGGAGTCTTTCACAAGGCCGAAAACAGGTGACGCGCAGAGAACTTTGATTTGAAAAATATTAAAGGTGAAAAACGGCACCTGAAGTTTTTGCCTCGGCAGACGTGCTTCCTTTCCCTTCTCCGGCTCTTTTGTTTTTTGTTTTTTTTTGGGGGGGGGTTGCACAATTGTACAGTGGAGAGGGGGATGGCTGTGCTGACTGCCTGCTGCGAGGCTCCATTGATCGGCACCGAGGACTGAAGCAACAACACAACACAGGGCAGGAGGCCAGAGCCTTTGGATGAAAGTGCAGGACATTCATTTGATAGCCTTAACATTTACTATTATGTTGTAGTGAATGCTAAAATGATCATATTTAGGCAGTTTTATAGCCTCTTGCTCCAAATTAAACCAGGATAGTGGAACAATTGTTCAGTCAGTCATGTCAGCAAACTTTCTAAAAGTGACAGATGACTGCGATGGCAATTTTGCATGTATATGGCTCAATCTAAAGGGTGAGCTGATCCAAACCCAAGTGCCAGCTTGAAAAGGCAGCAGTAAACACTGACATTTGCATGCTCATTGGCCATTCAAAGGGCAAAGAGGGGGGGGGAGTGGCCTCAGAGGGCCGAGTACTAGAGGAGTCTTCTCACAGACGAGTGAAGTCACAACACAAAAGGTCTCATCTGATGTGGTGAAGATCGGCTGCATTATTAAAGACTGGACTGTTCATTCAGTACATTTAATGTGGGGGTACTTGTAATGTACTTTAAATAGATGAAATGTCAAAATCTGGCATTTCAACTGATCTTTCATTTCATCTCTCAATACGATGAGTCTTAAATATGGAACCATGGATCACTGCTGTTGTCTGAGAACTCCTGAATCCTACTGATCCTCATGTTCCAACCTGATGGTTACAGTAAATTTATATTTACTTGTTATGCCAAACATTTCACCCATTCCACATGGACTAAAAGACACCACTGTCATATGTGGACGTGTTTCATTTCAGGAGAGCATGAGCGTCTTTTATGCGTTTTGCGGTCTTGATCAATGACTCTCCTCTGCTCTGCTCTGGTGTTCCTACCGAGGGCGTGGCTCATCCATGCTTCACACACAGACACACAAAGCGAAGTAGAGGAGACAGGTTGAGTGACAGTAACCAGAGTTCAGGATGTTGCATGCAATAAAAACTTCCGTAAAACCAAAGATGGACAAACGTCGACCCCAAAGTGCAAACCAAGCCAAAATATCTGCACGTACCCCGCCCCCCTAAAAAAACAAAAAAACAATAAAGCTAGGGGAAACACTAAAAAAAATATACAGCATCTTCCTGATATAAATGCAAAGTAGATCTGAAACAAATAGTCCATTTATGTAGTAGTTAAACATTAAATTTATGCAAACTCATGCAATTCAAAAGAGATTTTGACTGTAAAATTATGTGATAAGAATTTTTTCACCATCTTCTTGCTATTTTACAAACCAAAGTATCATCCGACAAACTATCCAGCAGATTAATTGGTCGTGCAAATAATCATTAGCTGCAGCCCCAACACAAAGCCAAAGGACACAGGAGAAATCATGGTATTATATCTACACAACTCGAACATGTTTCCACAAAATTTTTTAACTTTACAAAAAGATAGATGACACATTTTCATCCTGCAAGTAGCTGAAGCTGAAGGCGCTAATAAAAATAATAATCTCTTATTATGAACCTGATATTATGGTAGGCAGCTCTTTAGTTTGTTTAACTTACAGGTGTGGTTGTAGAAAGTGAAGGTAAGGCTTCCGTTTCTTTCTCCGACTACTTACATAAATCATGAAAAGGTGAATGAAGCTGGACTTTAGTTTTAATGATAAGTTAGTTCCAAATTATTGCATCTGATCACACAGTTTATCAATATATGGCCTGCTATTAGGTGTTGAGAGAGAAATTCATTATGTGCCAAAGTTCATCCTGGATCCCATTTAAGTCTTTTAGAAAACCAGCTGCTCCGTATTCAGCAAGTCTTCATGCTGTTAAACAATGAGCCCAAAGTCCCTTGATTTATACTGAGAGTTAGTGAGGCCACAGAGCTGCAATAGTCACTAGACATTAAAGTTTTCAGAATCAAATAATTATTGTAATATTTTTTTCTCAAAAAAAAAATCCTAAATATTAACAATTTGATGGATTTTTCATAAGATCTAAACTAAATATTTGGTCGGACAAAACAGGAAATCTGAAGATGTAAACGTGGAGACTGAGGAAAATTTTAATTTGTACACTAGTTTCTGACAAATCGATGAATTGATAATGAAAATAATCACAATTGCAGCCCTGAAGTCATATAATGCTCAAGATAAAGCATGTAGAGTCGTTTCATCCTGGTGATCCTTGAACGCATCCCAGGCAGGACACAAAAACTAAATTCTCATTAAAGTTACCTTTTTGAACATAATGCATGTTCGGCTCCCAAGATGTGATGCAAATTGCTCCACAACCTCTCTGCACTGGACCCCATCTCTTAAACCATCACACTGTGTGGGCAACTCAGGCCAACCCTTAGAAATAACAGCAGGCGTGACAAAGGGAGGACGGCGGCTGACTCTGAACAGAGATGGCGAGGATAGGGTTACCTGCACGTGTGCCAGATCTACCTGTCCTGACCGTATCCACTTACACACCAAAACACACTTTATCCATCTTGCACAACATGTGGGTCACTGCGAATGTGTGGACAGCAAGAGGGTCATTAGGTGAGACTGTGAGGTGTAATTTTCCACCTTCCAAAAAAAAAAAAACAATCCATCACTAACATCCTCCTGCATGGTTGGTGTTTTGTGTAGGATGCACCGTTTGCCACTGACGTGACTTGTTTCACAGATTCTGAGGATCAAGTTAACGGAAACTCCCTCCGCCCTGTCAGGAAGTTTAATTCAGTTTCTCTTAAATAGCCCTGGAGGATGTGACCATAAACCATGAGCCTGTCCTCAGAAAAAAGAAGAAGAAAAAAAAAAGACACACTCTCTCTCTCACCTTGAACACCTCTGAGAAAAACCCCGCGCCGATCTTCTCGCAGCTGAAGTCATCTAGACGGGCCAGGCTGGAAACGGCGCTGCGCAGAGCCCGGTAGGAGGACGGTCTGATCCGGTTGTTTCCATGAACGCTGTGCATGGGCGGCTCTGCGTCTCCCCTCTGCTCCGAATCGATCCTCTCCGTCTCCATCTCCATCTCAGTCTCCCCTGGAGTAGGAGGAGGAGGAGGAGGAGGAGGAGGAGGAGGCGGGAGGAGGACGTGGGACGTGTGTGTAGTTTAAAATCCAGCCCGACTACTGTTTACATATCTCATGTCCGCCACTAGGCCACGGCGCTGGGCTCTCCGGAGGGGAGGATGATTGAACCAAATGTCGCAGAGACCGGTTAGTTCTGAGTTGTCCTGTCAAATTCCTGCACAGGTCCGCTACAGGTTTGTGTCCGACTGTGTTTAACAAACTACGCAGCTGCGGCGTTGCATCCTGCAGAGTCGGCGCGCAGTTTGGGTGAAGTCCCTTATGGCGAGCAGCAGAGGAGGCTGTGCCGTTTCTTAACTGCGCAGGCTGCAGCTCCCGTCTTGGCAGCGGCGCCTCTCTCTCTCGGTTTCCTTAACTCCGCTCCTTCCGCAGTGGAAAAGGTCGGGACTCTCCTCTCGGTTCCACCAATTGGATCCTGGGTTTCCAGTGCGCACAGAGATGCCTCACTGACGCAGCAGCCTATTAGAACTGAAAAGGGAGAGTGAAGAGAGGGGCGGAAACCGGGGGGTTAGTTCTCTGAATCCTGAAGAGTGCATCTGTTGTGACTGGTCTGCCACTAAAACTTACATCGGCTGAATTTTGCTAACTGGACGAGTTGGAGATGATAATCTGATCAGCATGCGTCACAATAACTGTCTCGCACTGACGCACAATGCTTAGAAGCATGATCAAGATTGACTGCGCCTCTCAAATTGTATTAATGTGGACACACACGGGATCAAACTGGAGCGCATGATAAAAAAACAACAACCACTGATGTAATTAAGGAGAAAACACAAATCCACCAGAGAGTTGGTGTAAACGAGGCTGTCTGACATGTTATCTGCTCTCCAGTGATAACAGCTGTGCTTGCTTAAAGATATCGCTTCTCATTGTTTTTGCTTCACTTCGCACACAGGCGCTCTTTCAAACTGACCCAATCACTCGGCCAGTATTCGTGGGTGTAGTAATGGTCGCCTGGACACACTACGCACGGGTCGCGCTTGCAGCCTGCAGGATCCCCCCCTCCGTTGCTCTCCGGGAACCTGCATGTGGCGGATCTCCCCACAGCCTTACTGCGGCTCGTAAATTATGGATGCAAAACTGAGCCGAGTTTGTGAAGCTCGTCTGTCACGGATTCAAGTCCCATCCAGAGACACAAAAACGCGCACACGGGCTGAGTATCAAACCATATCAGCTCCATGATTCACGCTGAAAAACGCTGACGCGCAACCGCACCGACAGAGCGAGGGCGCGTGCTTAGCGACAAAAAACTAAGAGATGACTTACCTGGCCTTCTCTAGAAACATAACCTCCACATGGCCCCCAAACCCAGATCAGCTGTGGCGTCCAGTTACCGAAGGCTTTATTTCACTAATGACCCATCTTTAGCGCCCACACAAACAGGCTTCCGTGGTTTCGTTTTACGTGCCCGCCGTTCCTCCGGTTCCTCCGCGCCTCCCTCGCTGTGGGTTTGACTGCATGTAGGAAGAGGAGAGGTGACTTTTGCTGCGCTTTATTGGAGGCTGCAAGGCGGGGCGGCTCCACACGTGATCACCGCAAAAAAAAATGCACCTGAGGGGGCGCTTCAACTGCCTCATTTCACACCTGGATGTCTGGTTGTTGTGCTATAAATTCTCCGAAATCTAAAGGGGCAGCAGTATTTATTTAACCAGAATTTTTTTTTAAATGTTTGCCATTTAAAATTGACAATTGCAGAGCCTTTTAAACCCATCGTATAGACATTGTCATATTTGATTAGATCCTCCGTGGATAAGTTATTCTGTCATCATTGCCTCAGGGGGCTGTAAATAATGTCTGGGGTCCCAGGAGCAAAAATTTGCTGTTGAGCCCCTGTTGACCAACAACGACTCTGTGCAACTTCCCATTACACACAGTTCACACAGGAGAATGTAGACCAATCAGCACTCCACTATTTGTAATTTAATTAACACAACTATATTTATATTCTCACACCTGCCTGTCTATAAACCCATTGAGTGGACGCTTTCCAAATAAACCATAAAATTCTGAGATAATATTCTTGTATAAGTCATTTAGAATAAGCGTTTACTCAAAGCAGAGGTCAAATTCAAACTGCTCCAAAATAAAATAAGTCAGACGGATCCCAATAAGAAGAGATAAAATAGATAAAGAAGATTTAGGTTTGGTTCTGTATTTGAGGAGAGATTTAAAGGATGATACAATAATTAACATTGTGAGACACATAAAGGTGCAGAATGGCAAAGAAAAGCCATAAAAGGTGCACCGTGGAGCCATCTAACACCTCATAGCCACACACTGACACACCGTTAACACATTCTCTCGGAGCTGCTGAACAGATCTGTGGTCTGTCACTGCATTATTTATAAATCAAGTTTCTGGCTCTGTCCCAAAGCCAGAGGAAAAACACTGAAGTCACTCCATTGTTATACTGATAATACCATGTACTATTTGTTATTTAGTGCTTCTGATCCCTTATTCATCAAACTGACTCTTCTGGGCTTCGCTGAGCATGTGTGTGGATTTATGTGCAACAGTGCAAGTATTAATGCATACGTGTGTGTAGGTGTGTGACGGGGGATTGTGTCGACCCGCTGAACTTTCTGACCAGTCTCAGGGTTACTTTATCACCTACATAGTGGGGCTCTATATATTCCTGGGCAGACTGTTGATTAAGTAGAATGATCCCTAAAATAACGTAACTATCTGAGTGAAGAGCCAACAAAGGGACAAACTACCTAAACCACCTAAATCTAACACTAATGGCTAGTAGGGTAGCAGGGGCGTTGCTTGACATAAAGCTGTATTGGGGCCCAGGCCCCCCATTACTCAATTACTTATTTTTTTCTTAAATGTCTGCTGTGTTTCTAAGGTTAAAAATGTAGATATTAATACATTAATCTTGATATTTATTTTATTGTGAGCATTCTCACATGTGTTTATGGTGTAAATATTTGTTTTTTTTAATCCAACACAGTCACACCCTGACTGAAATGACTGAATGATGATTAATACTATTGCAGCTTGCTTGCAAATAAATAGCTAATGTTAGTTAATGCTGATTGTCAGCCAATATTTACCCAGCAGTTGGGTTAAAAACAACTAATTGAAATCTAGCAGGTTTTTGAATTAGCTAGACCTGAAAAAAGGTTGGCTTCACTAGCTAATAATTAAGAAACTTTCTTTACTCTCATGTTATCATACGTCAATCCTGATTCTGGTTTCGCACTAACACATGGCTGATTGTGCATAGCAGCACACCTTTTCCATACACACTGCTGTGAATCGACATACGTGCTGTGGTGCAATTGTGTGTATTGTGCGTAATGCAAACACTAGGTTTTGATAAGAAAGAAGAATATGTGGAATAAAAAAAAAGGCGATATCTCTGGCTCTCCTGCATCGACTTTTTAAAAACTGTCCATCTTGAGTTAATCAGTGTTAAAGAAGTACAAAGTAAATTGCTGACGTAAACTTTTTTTTGCCACTGACTGCCCGTCTTCATCTTGATAAATGGGACAGTGGACTCTTAAAACACTGAGGGCAATGATGGACTAACTCTGACTGGTCAATATATTCAACAGTCAATAAATCAAACAAAAGCACAAACCCTATTCACATAATTGACAAACCCAAATCAATAAATGATTTTAACAATCTTGTATTTGCCTTCTATTAGAAGAAACTGTTTCTTTAAGCCAGTAGATCCATAGAACATTAGTGGAATATCTTCTTCTTCCTCTTGAGTATAAACCGGGCTTAAAAAAATCACTGAGAGTCCATCTGTCTTATTGTGTCAGGAGGGACAGAAGTTGCGTTTTAATGAGCGGCGCTCATCCAGATTCCCTGCTGAAAAGTTTTAGCAACAGCCAGCAGGAAAAGAATCAATAGCACATTCCTGCTGCATTGAACACCTGAGCTGTTCGGAGTCTCTTTACAAGACAGATCAATCCCAACAGAGCACAATGGACTGGATTCCCTGCAGACAGTCTGGACTTGCCACAGGAGGAAAAAATACAGCTGAATTTAATAACAGTAAGTGTCCCGGTAACAATGACAGTGGAGCAGCGTGTAAGAGAGCAGGACCTCCCCAGAGTGGAATCCAGCAATAGTAAATATAGCTCTGAGTTTCCTGCTATGACATGTTGTAATGTCTGCTGTGCAGCCTGTTCATAGTATGACTAACAGATCCCCCACAAGTCTCAACGCTGCTCTGGTCAGGACCCCAGCTCTCAATACACTGTATATTGTAAATAAAACATCAAAAACAAGCCTCCTCTGCATCTGAAATTCCAATTTCCACCTTATACATCCAGGTCAGGACGGGGCAAATCTATATCCTGAGCCTGCTGTGACTCCCATTTGACCATCCCGGTGGCGGCCCCTCGTTAAGACTCATCTGGGTCCACTAATGATCACACTCTCCGCTGCCCGGCCTTACAAGCAGCCAGGTGGGGGGCCAGGGGCCTCTATAATTGGTTTTTGGAGGACACCAGCTGTTTCATGTGCCCGCAAGCCAGTCCCCAAAGGAGGAGAAGAGGGGTGCTTCTCCCCCTCACACCTCCTCCCTCTTCAGCCTCCCCCTCCTCCCATGCTGGATGAAAGACAAGTAAGCAGAGAGACAAGTAAGCAGAGAGACAAGTGGTGACCGTGCTTCAGCTGACGAGGGAAGGTAATGCACATAAATACAAAACATAGAGTATAAATAATACAGAATACAGAATAAGATTTCTTTAAAAAATAATATAATAAAATCATTAAAAAAAATAATAATATGACAAAATAATATTTTATAATAAAGTAAACATTAAACATACAAACAGATATAAATACAGAGAAAAATAACTTTTATTAATAAATGAATACATCCTAAAGTGCATTCATTTCTTAAACATGTGTGTGAAGAGGTGTAATATCTATAACAATTTGCACAGCCTATGTACATATTTGAAAACATCCATACACATTTAATCTTTTGCGTATCGATTGATGGTGTAATGATTAGACGACCAAAAGAAATGGTACGTGTAAATATGAAATTTGTACCTAATCGAATATGAAAGTGACACTTTAAGTAATGAAAGTGGTCACTTAAGCACACAAACAGACGCTTAGTCAGTTTTTAGCCCCAAGAGGCAGACATATCAGCGTCCGTCGGTCTCCAGGGCAGAGTGGAGGTGCTGAAAGTAAATCAGAGTGAAGTGCTGCTCCATCCAAAGGGAATTGAAAAGTAAATTAATGCCCACTCAGATATGACTGGGACCAGACTGGGGGGTTTGTCTGCTATCTCATTAAGAAAATGAAATGCCTTGTGAGTGTCTCCAGCCTGAACCGGATTTATTTATTTTTTACAGTTAAAATAATGAGCTATAGGTAGCTGTCAGGAGGTGTATATCCTACGACAACAGAGACAGGAAAGATGATGGAAATCAATACAAAAGGGCCCAAAGCTGTCCTGTGTTGTTAACTGACCCCAGATCATTTTACCCTGGAGGCCTGCCTCCACAAAGGCTGTGTATACAGTTCACTTTAAAGCACATAGCAAAGACACTATATAATCTTAAATAATTGACAGCTAACAGCAATTACATTTGCTTTTTGCACTTTCCCAGACGGCGGCGTTTCTGCTGCAGCTTCACAGAGGGATAGAAACACAGTCGATTGTGAGTTTTCCCTGGTTTTCTTCTTGTCTCTACATGCCCGGTGGTTTTCTGAGCCTCAGGTTTCACCTCACAGGTATAAGGAATGATCTGTTTTTCTCCCCTGGGTGGGATCGGAATCTTTTTTTTCTTTTTCTTTTTTTGGGCCTGGTCATAAATCTTTGAGGATATTTATCTTCTAATTCTGTGTTTTATTAACGGATAATGCACTTTATTTGCTAAAGATTAAGTATTGCGTCTCAACTATGTGTTAATGGATGTGGGCTGCAGGACAACGCCTGTGTGTGAAAGGTTTGAAAGTGTGCAAAACATCCGCTCACTTCAGCTGATAGTAAACTTAAATTTCCTGCCTCTGAAAGTCATCTCTTAACAGGCAATGAAACGAGGTCCCTCCTGAAACAAGAGGGTCAATAAATAGTTCAGCAGGGTGTGTCTGGCATGCTGTGGAACTTATTGATTTCACATCTCTTTCATTCACACTAATATAAAATTTCAACTCGTATGCTGAATGCACAAACCCACTGATCAAGCCACTGTGGATGCATTTTAATTTAAATAGAAGATATAGGAAAGATTCTTAAACATATATGCTCTTTAAAATACACCAGATTACATAGGATATTAATATAACTCAACAGTATTAAGATTCTCTATAGATGTTAGTTTTAAATGTGACTGAATTCTATCTTTTATCATCATGATGTCCCTAAAATATTTTTTTTTTTTAAAGTATTAGGAATGCAGAAAAGCAGCTCCTGCTATTTTTATATCGCTGTTTATTATAACATCTATTTTAGGAACCTGGGTCTTCATTTATTCTGGCGTTACAGGAATGAGGCAAAAGCACCAACATGATGAAATAGCAGAACATGTAGTAACACTGATAAGATGTTATGAGAGATTATATTTAAGTTTTACACGCAGTTTTAGTCTTCAGGTGGTGAAACGATATCATTTAAAAGGTCATGTGAAGCATAAAGAACGTCTCTTCCCAGCTCAGACATGTGTGCTCAGTGTGATGGTTGTACTGGTGGAGCAGTATGAGCTGACTGTGACACACAGTATGGATTCTCCACTAACCCACTGACCTGCATTGCAGAGGCAGTTTTTTTCTTTGTGCTACGTGCTCTGATTGTTCAATTTGAAATCCAACTGTTTAGCAATGCTGCCCTCTAGTGTATTAAGTATTAAATGGGAAATATCAGAGGAAAGTGAAGCATCTTATCAAGCTATGCTTCAGTAAAGGTTTTACAAATAGTGAAATATTGAATCTTTTGGCACATGAACACCATTATTATAAAGATTATTATAAATACCAGGACTTTGAAAAGATTGTGTGAGAAACTGGTTCTGTTCTCAAGAAGCAACCAGACAGATTTGAAGGAATTTGCCTCTTTTGCGGAGGAGGAAATGGTCAGCAGGGCTATGGATGGTAATAATGAGTAATAAGTACAATATCTCCCTCTAGTGGTTAATAAATATAAAGTATATGGAATAAATACATAGATTACTGTATTTGAGTAAATGTTCTTACCAACATTCCACCACTGATTTACATTATCATACAACTGAACAGATAAATAAACACATATAATGTTAGTTTTTTGGTGTCCAAACATTTGTTTATGTTGAACTGGATAATATTAAGTAATACAAGCAATACATAAGACCCAAAGACCATAGATAACTAATCAAGCCATAAGAACAGGGTTATTATCTTGTTATATGGCTGCATATTATGTCTAGACTTGTTACATTTAACTGCATAGTTGTAATTTTTACATTTTAATATGTTGATTTCCTTCTTCCTCTGTTCTTTTTCTGTTATCTATAAAGTTCTTGTTCAGATAGCATTGTGCCACACCCAGTAGAGAGTCCAAGTATGTGATTAATCTTTACCGTATAGCCCTGGAAGCTGATATGAGTCATTGTCAAACTACTGAGAAAAAAAATCCTATCAATTCCTTTCACAATTTTCAAAATATAACTTGTATTGCTTTCATATAGTCTTACATACAATTCATGATTGAACTGCATAGCGTTTTCAAGGGAGGTATGGGGGGTCAGGTCTGCTCAGACTCAGCTCATTTAAATCACTTCTTAAAACATTATTGTTTCCAGCAGGTTTTCCTTCATTTCAAAACGCCTCTTATATCTACTTTCATTTACCTCTCTTGATTTAATCTCTATTTATTTGCGCGTCTTTCCATTTTATCGCCATTTATTTGCAGTTTTATATTTTGTAATAATCTACTGGTAACGACTATCATACATAATCTAATGTTGCTACATGATGCGTATTTAATTATTTAATTTTGAAGGCAATCACTGCGGTTCCGGTCCTCAGCATCACTAACCTTATGTTCATCAAAGACTTCATCGGAGTTTATATATCAGTGTCAGCGGAGTGCAGGCACACCTTCGTCCCCTCTCCGTTTGGAAACATGGCACTGCGTTTTGGGGAAAAGGTTCAGGTATGGTTCTTCAAGGCGGTCATGGTTGTCTTCTTTGCGCTTTTTCAGCTTTTCTCCCCTCGGAGAGACGCTTCATCACGGAACAAACTCCCAGCAGTCATTAACCCGCTGCTGCTCCTGTCAGCGACGCAGCTCGCCAAGAAGATCCGGCGAAAAGAGGTGCGTAACCGGTCAAACCAAGAGAAGCTTTCGGCTCCACAAAATGACCTGTAGAGTATTTATCATTAAAATAATACTTTATTAAACATTGTTTGTTTAATAACTGAAGGTGCATATACAGATGTTTTCATTAAATATTGTCTCTCAGTAGTTTTCCTGCTGTTTCTTAATAACAAAATGTTATTATAGCCAAAGCTTGGTGCGCCTCTAGTCCAAACAGGTATTTTTCTTATATTCTTTACATCTGTTCAAGCCTTAAAAGATTTAAACACCTGTTGGCAATATAGCCTGGTGACTTGTTCAAGGTGTACCCGGCCTTTCGTCCAAAGTCAGCTGGGATAGGCTCCAGCCCCCCGCCGCGACCCTACACATCCTCCATTCCTTTGGTGAGCCTAGGGTATACTGGTTGGATATCTGCTATGGAGAAGATGAGCAACTTTCAGGGTCTCCTTTAAATCTGATTATTCATGGAAACCAAAAAATTTAAATCTGTAGAAAATTTAAGATGTCAAAAGGCACAACTACTTATTATAAATAATATATGAGTAGGCCTATAGTTTGGTGAAGTCTGTCTGAAGCCGAATGATGTCCGTCTGTAATCATTTCATGGTCGGGAAAAACATACATAGAATTATTTCCTGGTTGCGTACATTATGTAAACATTATATGACTTTATATGGGGGTTTTAGTCCGGTGATGGCAACTGTTTGAGACTTTGAGCCTGAACAGTTTAAAATGAAAGTAGAATCAACAACTCATGTTCACGTCACAAAAAGGTTCAGCTTTTATATTACTGAGAACCTGTTGAGGGTTTCACCTGTGTCACCATACTTACACATGGCAAGCATAGCTGAATGTCAAGGTGATCTACATAAGAAGACAATCAGCACAATAATCAAAGGTGACAGAATATTTTTGAAACCAGTTTTTCTTTCTCTCCCTCCCCATTTTTAGGACAGGCTTGTTTTAAAAAGAGGTCAGGTTTGTTTTTCTGCTGTATCTGTGTGTAATTATCAAAATAAATACTCATGCTGTCTGTGTGAATGATCTGCAGGTTTCAAGCGTGGAAGTGGTGCAGGCTTACATTGACAGGATCCAGGAAGTCAACCCTCTTCTGAACGCCGTTGTAATAGACAGGCAAGACACAGTCATTTCTCCTCATCTGATTTGCTTTAACTTTTTATGTTTATTGTGTTCCAGACCTGCAGCGATTAGTCTATTAGTCCATTGACAGAAATATATTGGCAGTTATTTTGATAATTGAATAATCATGTTAATCATTACTTTATCTAATAGATTCTCCAATGTGAGAGGATTTGATGCATTTATTTGTTGCATAAGATGGTAAACTGAATATTTTTGGGGTTTGGAATGTCTGTTGGACGAATAAATACATTCACTGTTTCATTAGGCTGTTGGAGATAATAAAAGACATTTTTTTTACAGTTTTGTGTGAGAAAGCAATCATTAATTTTCATTTTTTATAACCATTCATCCTGTGTAGGGTCACACAGGGCTGGAGCCTATCCCAGCTGACATTGGGTGAGAGGCGGGGTGCACCCTGGACAAGTCGACAGCTCATCACAGTGTCACACATAGAAAGACAAATAATCATTCTCACACACATTCACACCTATGGGCAATTTAGAGTCACCAATTCACATATATTGCATGTTTTTGGATTGTGGGAGGAAGCTGGAGAACCCGGAGGGAACCCACGCAGATATGGGGAGAACATGTAAACTCTAAAAGAAAAGTCCCAGGTCCTCAGGTGGATTTGAACTATACTCTAAAATGTACTTGTGCCCTCATCTGTCATCCGAATCATTTCTAAAATGAGACAAAAAAAATCTGAAACTTATTTCTTGTTTCAACTATGATGCATTATTTTAAAACCAGTCTTTCGGGGTCAAATTGTTTATTTCTCTTTGCGTCCAGGTTTGATGCTGCCCTTCAGGAGGCAGCCGATGTTGACAAGCTGATTGAGGAGAAAACTGGTAAAGAGGAGGAGCGGGAGGACCAACTACTACTACTGGGAGTCCCACTCTCTGTCAAAGAGTCCCTCGCCCTCCAGGGTATATTCCAGGAATCTAACCCCTGTCATTCACTTGAAACCAGGCACTTCACTTATGTACATTAAATAACCAGTGTTTTACCTATGGTAACATATATCCACCTAATACTATTACTTACTATACTACTACTTTAATTGATAAGTATAATTGTGTGTCATCTGCATAACAATGAAAATGTATGGAGTGTTTCCTAATAATGTTACCTAAAGGGAGCATGTATAATGTGAACAATATAGGTCCCAGCACAGAGCCCTGAGGAACTCCATGATTAACATTGCTCTGCATGGAGGATTCATAGTTGACATGTACGAACTGAGATCAATCATATAAATAGGACTTAAACCAGCTTAATGCAGTTCCTTTAATGCTAATTAAATATTTGAGTCTTTGTAATAGTATTTGACGATCAGTGTTGCCAAATGCAGCACTGAGATCTAACAAGACAAGTACAGGGACATGTCCCACGAGTGTTGCAATTTCCTGCAAATAAGATATTACGTTGAAGCTTATAGAAAAGGTTTGTCAGTCTAAAGGTTTGTGTTTACTTCATTCTACGGTTGAACATTTGACACATGTCTGTATTGCAGGCATGCCTTTCTCTACAGGTGTGGTCTCCAGGCAAGGTGTCTTGTCCACTGTTGACACTCAATCTGTGGCCCTTCTAAAGAGAGTGGGGGCCATCCCGCTGGGAGTCACCAACACCCCTGAGATTTGTATGTGGTTTGAGTGCAACAACCACCTCTATGGCATTACCAACAACCCGTACGACCTGGAGAGGATACCAGGAGGAAGTTCAGGTGAGCACCTTTTGGTTTAAGTTCTTAAAAGTGGAAGGTTTGACCGCTCTAGCGTTGGCTGCGGACTTCAGGTTCTGAGTTTATTCTGTACTTATTGTTGGAGTCGGTCTCCCTCACAATAAATGCACAAATATGCACAGCAGTAGATATTTACAACAGTGGTGTGTCAGTGAATTGCAATCCAAAACTGCACAAAATCGCAAAAAATACCAATTTTTGAATAATGTTGCTTTAAACAAAACAATGGATAAACAAGACTTGTCGGATTCAGCTTATCTCTCCTTTCTCTCTGTTTATCTCTTCTCTCCTATACCTATAGGTGGGGAGGCCAGTCTGATTGCAGCAGCAGGCTCACTCATCGGCGTAGGCTCGGACATTGGTGGTAGCATCCGTATGCCCTGTTTCTTCAGTGGAATATTTGGCCATAAACCAACCCCTGGTAAGAGAATCTAAATGTTAACGTGGATTTGAACCCAGGATCTTCTTGCTGTGAGGCAACAGCGCTACCCACTACGCCACCGTGCTGCCCAATTGGACATATATTCATCAGATATTCCAAACACAACCCCATCTGAATAATAATATTACTCTGTAGCTGCTGCATGTGCAGATACGTAACTGTTTGCCATTTAAATTTAAGATGTCAATAATATAATGTTATGTTCATAACTTGTTTCTGCTGTTATTGTAGATCTAAAGAACACATTTTTAGAACATACCAGACTTGAGTGTAACTGTGATGTGTTTCTGCAGGTGTGGTGTCCATTGATAACACGTACCCTCCCTGTACTGGAAAACAGAACGAGTTCAATTGCATTGGTCCTATTTGCCGCTATGCTGAGGACCTGCTGCCCATGCTCAACATCATGGCGGGACCCAACGCTCACATGTAAGAACTCAGGAAATATGTCCTGAGTGTCCTTATCTAACACCACCTCACCTTACAACAGCTATGTTGTTCTACAAATAAAGCAGTTTCTCTTTGCGTGTGCACATATGCAGCTACTATGTAGCCAGACCTGCTGTGAGATATTTACCTGCAGGCAGGAAAACACATTTGTGACATTTGATGATTAATATAATAGATTATAGATTGCTTCCTGGTCGGGTCTGTTGGTGATAAAATTTAATTCACCAAAATGTTGCCAAAAAAAGATCCTGCCATCTAAAAGCAGTGAAATGTGAGTAAAATTAGGTTCAAATATGATATTTAGAAATGTGCAGTGGTGTGAAAAAATGCTGGACCAGCTCCCGATTTTTCTATTTTTGTTTGTATCTCATACTAAACTGTGTTGGATCTTCAAACAAAATTAAAATAAAACAAAGGCAACCTGAGGAAACAGAACAAGTAAGTATTAAATTATTATTTACTATATTAAGACTGCATTAATAACTGGTTGCAGTTGGACTAGACACACCCAGGCCTGATTACTACCTGCCCTATTCAATTAAATCATCACTTAAATAAACCATTGTCTGAAGCATGATGTTAGTAATCTCACCAGTAACACAATGTACCAAAATCAAAAGAAGTTCCAGAAGAGATAAAATTACATACATTCGGGTTACAAAGCTATTTCTAAGGCTCTGGGACTCCACAGATTCACAGTGAGAGACATCATCTATCAATGGAGAGGACTTGGAACAATAGTGAATAGCGGCCGACCTTCCAAAATTCTTCCAAGAGCACGGCAAGGGCTCATTCAGGAAGTCTCAAAAGATCTAGAGAAAACATGAAAGGTCAGTGTTCATGGCTCCACTATTCGAACGACACTTGGCAAAAATGGCGTGGGAGAGTGGTGAGGCGAAAGCTACTGCTAAACCCAGAAGAACATCCCAAGCATAAGAGTGAGTCCACCTTTGAATGGCTCGGAAGGAACAAAACAAAAGTTTTGGTGTGGCCTCGTCAAAGTCTGGAACTGAAGCCCACTGAGATGCTGTGGCAGGACTTGAAAAGAACAGCTCAGGCTCACAAACACCCCGATGTGGCTACACTGCAGAGAAGAGTGGGCCAGAATTCCACCACAGTGACTGATCTCCAGTTATCAGAAGCATTTGGTTGCAGCTATTGCTGCTAAAGGTGGTACAACTAGCCATTGAGTTCAGGAGGGTGAGGATCTTTTCACACTGATGATTTAGGTATTGGATAACGTTTGGGTTTTTTAACATTTTTTTAAACAAAATTATTGTTTAAAACTAGCATTTTTTGTTTACTCAGGTTGTCTTTGTTTTGTGTTAAATTTAGTTAGAAGATCCGACACAGTTAAGTATGAGATACACATAAGAATAGAAGAAACCAGGAGCAGAGCACTGTAAATAATATCTTAAATAGCCGAGGCAGGTCAGGTTTGTTTGTTTGTCTAATTGTGTTTGTAACACAGGTTGTCGTTAAACACGAAGGTTGACCTAAAGAAACTGCGGTTCTTCACCGTCCCTCACAATAGTGGGTGTATTATGATGTCCCCTGTCAGTAAAGAACTCTTTGATATTCAGAAAAAGGTGTGTTCAATCCATCGCTTAAATTGTCTTGAGTGCAAAAGTTGCAAAACAAATGCTGGAAAAACTGGTAGATAGATTTTTAGAATTAAAATCATGTGATGTTCTCCAGGTGGTGGAGCGTCTGGAGGCCGACCTCGGAGTGGAAGTCCAAGAAGTGCGCTTCCCTGAGCTCCACTATAGTTTCCAGATCTGGGATACTTACATGGGTCTTCCAGACAATGAAGGCAAGGTATGTCTACCTGTAAACCTGATGTAGAACACCGTGTCCCTGCGTATTTTACAGAAGAGTTAATGGACAGTGAAAAATGTGTGTTTTTTTTTGGTGTTGCTGGTTATAGATTGAAGACAAACACTGTCATTAAGTTGCACAGTGAGAGAAAAGCAGAACAGGTTGTAGTCACTAATCTGTTTAGCTGCATGGGCGCATACCACACACACCTGTAAACGTGTCTGCATGTGCACATGTGCCACTTTCTTCTGAAGGTGGGGAATTAGCTTGATAGCACATGGAGTGGTGGTTGGCGGAGTCACCTCACAGCAAGAAGGCTCTGGGTTTGCATGTTCTCCCTGTGTTTTGCGTGGGAATGCAACAGTGGTGAATCTAAATTAAGCTCATTATAAATACATTCTTTAAATTACACAAAAAAACAACAACACACATTTAACAAAAACACAGAAAAAATGAAGTAAACCTAACTTAAAAAGCATATCTAGAATATCTGTGCAATGTGTATTTTGCATGTAACAACCTGCCTCAGGTCGTATCAGCCTCCTCCTGGTTAACCTGCATAACAAGCTTTCAAACACAGCAAGCTTTCTACCCCTGATTGGCTGACCGCCTTGACCGTTTTGCTGTCTTAAGGTAGCTCATGACTAATAAATCATTTACATGGTGCTGATATAATACACTCAAAGTACAGTAAGGCACTAGCATAGGTTGGTGATACCAGCGTGACACAGCGAGGTGTCTGATGGCAACAGGACATGGCAACCATGTAAGAATGGATAAAGGTATATCTAATCTCATCTTATGAATGGAAACAGCACAACCGTGTGGCCAGTCTAATACAATGCACACACTCAATGTACTTTATGTGACCTTAGAAACAAAACAAAAAAAACCTTATTAATGAAATGTTCTTTAGCCTCCTCAGTCTATGGCTGAGCTGATGGGAGAACCAGGACGTCCCGTTTGGCCTCTGTGGGAGCTGTTCAAATGGATGGTGGGAAAATCAGAGCATACCATGGCTGCCATTGGTAAGATCTTCATTGTCATATATTTTAACCGGTATTAGTCAATTAATTGTTCTCCTGAACAACTGAGGAAGATAAGGATTTGTTTTAAATGTTTTTCATGAAAACTGACATTATAACATAAAAAAATGGCATGAAATTCTAATATTTTGAAATTGAAAGCGACTTAAAACAGACTTTTAAAAAGGGACATTCAAAAATAGATAGATGAACTAAACTGAACCATTTGCTTTATATTTTCAGGTATTGCCATGATTTCCAGTAGCACAGCATTCAAACCCTCATCCTCCTTCATCCAGCAGAAGAAAGAGAAGTTGCAGAAGGAGTTGGAGGAGCTGCTGGGGAATGATGGTATTGCTCTCTTCCCTTCGCACCCCAGAGTGGCTCCTAAACACCACCATCCGCTTTTCAGACCCTTTGACTTCGGTTACACAGGTTAGTCCTACCCGAAGCGCTAAAGCTACCATACCAAAGTTGTCAGAAAGTACTCCAGACTTATCTTTGTCTACATACTGAGCCATTTCATACATTCTCCAGGTATAATCAACATTCTCGGGCTGCCGGCCACCCAGTGCCCTCTGGGTCTTGGTGAGGAAGGCCTGCCCCTGGGTGTGCAGGTTGTTGCTGGGAAGCTGAAGGACCACCTGACCCTGGAGGTGGCGCTCTACCTTGAGAAGACTTTCGGAGGCTGGAGGCAACCTGTAGCCAAATAGAACCTCAACACAGCCATCTCTAGACTGGAGCTGGTTGGATTTGTCAGATGAACAATTAACAACGTTGCTTATTCTTACACAAATACCAAGAGGCACTACTGTATCTGAATGTATCTTGAATGTTGTGAGGAGATTGATTTTTTCCTCTAACGGAGGAATCAGCCGATCTAGTCTGAAAACCATGATTTTTTTTTATAATTTTCCCTTTTCAGTGTCTTTTATGTCATGTAGAAACATCTTAAATTCAGTGCACCTGCACCGGTCCAATGAAGCAATGGCCATGTAGCACACAGACGTTTTTTGAAGTTTGTTTTAACTCTTTCTCAATCTAACCCATGTCACAATCACACAATGTAATACCCTTCTCTAAGCTATTAAACTATGATCATTAGACACCTTACTGTACATGGTCCAGTGACATACAAGTTTATGTAAAAAGCATTTTGTCATTGTGTCTGTTTTTTTTTTGTTGTATTATCTGTATTTTGTTATTTCATTTAATACTGTCGTAACATGGACAATAGGGAAATAAAAGCTCAGGTTAAACTTTACCTTATATTACCCTGGGTGGAGGCTCATTTTGGGCTATTGTCAAGTTACTCAGAAAAAAGCAAATTTGTCAATTTTCAAAATCAATTTTCAAAATAAAAGTGTCGTGTTATTTGTGTCGTTTTCAATGTTGCATTCAATTTATGATTTAGGTTGAATATTTATGCACCTGTTATTTGAAGTGACTTCAGTATGGAGCTTTGGTTCTGTGACGACAACTGTTTGACACTTTTTGAGCCTGAACAGGTGTTTAAATATCTCTTTGAAGGAACTAATCACAGCGTTAATCCGTAACAATGAACTGCATTAATTAATAAACATATCACGTGTACAATCTTAATCTGTAAAGACAAGTAGAAAGTAAGGCTGTGGAATGGTGCTGAAGATGGTACAATGTAAGCTGTAACGTTTTGAAACGCAGAATATAAAAACATCCTCCTTAAAAACTCAAGTAAAGCACAAATACACCTAAAAAATAAAGTATAAGTATTAAAGTAAATGGTTACAATAATCCACTGGTAATATTTTATATACATAATCTATTCTTGCGCTTGAAACCTACGTAATAATTTTATTTTGAAGGCAATCCCTACAGTTCCGTTGTCAGCATCACTAACCTGTGCCGTCATGACGTTCACCACGTAGTGTTTAGATTTTGCCTCATCAGAACCACCGCCTAACGCCCAGACCACCGTCCCATCTCCGTTTGGAAACATGGCCTCGAGTATTTGGGGAAAGGTTCAGGTATGGTTCTTCAAGGCGATCATGGGAGTCCTGTTTGGGTTTTTTCAGCTCCTCTCCCCTCGAAGAGACGATGTGTCCCGGAAAAAACTCCCAGCAGTCATTAACCCGCTGCTGCTCCTGTCAGCGACGCAGCTCGCCAAGAAGATCCGGAGAAAAGAGGTGCGTAACCGGTCAAACCAAGAGAAGCTGTCGGCTGCACAAAACGAGCTGCGCTTCATCGAACATTGAAATAGCAATTATATTAAATATTGTTTGTTTGGAATAACCGCAGTGACATTAACAGCGGTTTTTTGTGAAATAAGGTTTCTGAATTCTGTTTCTTTCCAAGTCTACAAGCCTTACAAAATGGGACATTAACACCTGTGGGATAATAACATAGCAGCCGTGCCTCTTTATCGTACAGCACATGAACGCATCCTCTCAGGAGCCACGCAGTGTTATTTTTACTGAGACGGTATCAGGTGGTTTTGAGTTTAACCTGGTTTTTACCACATTTTGGAAGGACATCCACAGCACATTGCAGAGGGCAGAACTCCATTAAACACCGTATGGAATAAAATCGTGAAGACATCCTTCGTGCTTGCAGTCAAAATTGGAGCACAATGTTTCTCACGTTTATTATTATTACTTCCTCTAAGGTCCGTTTGTTGGTTTTCAGCAGGACCTGCAAAAACTACTGAATGGATTTTTTCCCCAGTTTTTTCAAAAGTGCGAGATGCGCTGTTTTTCAACATTTCTTTTTTAATTACTCAGGGAATAAGGGATGGACAGAGGTATTCCAATAGTATTGGGATGGTCCACTCTCAGACCCTTCCGGGTTGTGTAGGGGTCGCTCCTGAGGTAGTCTAAAAATGAATAGGGGTCCATGAAGCTCCAAAATGTCATGTTTATGGGAGCGAAAATTTGGCGAATTTTCATTATGTTTCAGGATGAAAAGTCATCAAAGATTTTCTCATAACTGAATTTTTTGTCTGTGGTCCAATCTGGCCCAAATTTCACATTTGATAAGAATCCCGCCCTGAAGACAGCTACATGCCAATTTTGTGGAGAGCTTTATTTTATACTGTAGTAGATTGAGTTTGAAATTTACTGCAGAAAAAACTATTTCTAATGGAGTTATGGCCCTTGATTTGAATTTTGCACTGAGCCCATACTGCAGTGTTGTTCATGTGAGCAAGTTTCCTCAAAAAGAAGTACTTCTCTAATCATCAGCTGGTAGTTGTACACTTAGCTGCCTCCATGTTGAACTAACATTTACAGTGACACTTTTACATATCTATCATTCATCGTTTCACTTCACTCATAAATGTCTCTTTGTCATTCCTTTCTCTTCCTCCCAATTTAAGGACAAGTTTGTAGTAAAAAAAATCAATCTTGAGGTTTGACTTGTCTTTCTGCTCTGTGGCTTTATTTGTGAGTGTAATTATCTTAATAAATACTCATGCTGTCTGGATGTTCTGCAGGTTTCAAGCGTGGAAGTGGTGCAGGCTTACATTGACAGGATCCAGGAAGTCAACCCTCTTGTGAACGCCGTTGTAAAAGACAGGCAAGACACAGTCATTACTCCTTATCTGATTAACTTTGATCTATTTATGTTTATTGTGCTCCAGAGCTGCAACGGTTAGTTTATTAGTCGATTATGTTGATAATCAAATAATCATGCTAATCATTATTATAAACATTATATAAATAAGTGTACTTGTGTCCTCAGTAGATCAGCTGGACGGTTTTCACGACGGGCGAATTACAGACGGACAGAAATTCCTGGCATTATAGTCAGATTAAACTTTAATCTGCTTCCAGGTTTGATGCTGCCCTCCAGGAGGCAGCCCAGGTGGATAAGCTGATTGAGGAGGAAACTGGTGGAGAGGAGGTGCTGGAGGACCGACTACCATTACTGGGAGTCCCACTCTCTGTCAAAGAATATTTCGCCCTCCAGGGTATATTCCATTCACTTGATCATCAAATTCAACATTTCCAGCAAATGAGAAATTATTTTGGAGGGGAAGAAAATGTCTACGTCATGCATTTGACACACGTCTGTCTTGCAGGCATGCCCCTCACCACAGGTGTGGTCTCCAGGAAAGGAGTGTTGTCCACTGTTGACGCTCCACCTGTGGCCCTACTGAAGAGAGCGGGGGCCATCCCGCTGGGCGTCACCAACGTCCCCGAGCTTTGTATGTGGTTGGAGTGCCACAACCACCTCTATGGCATTACCAACAACCCGTACGACCTGGAGAGGATACCAGGAGGAAGTTCAGGTGAGCACCTGTTGGTTTAACTTCCTGCTGCTCTATTAGGCAAGGAGTTGGAATCTTGCTGTTGACCTCAGGTTTTGAGTCGAGCCGCGTTTATTCACAGCTACTTATTGTTTGAGTCGGTCTCTTTGTCTCCAGATCAGTGCCCTGGTTTTGCCTGATAATCATATTACACTGCAGACACAGAGACTCTGGCCCTTGTTGCTTTAGAACTCTTAAGCACTCAGCTCAGAACAAACCGCGACCTTTGCAAAAAGAAAAAAACAAAACAAAACAACTCTTGCATTATGTTGCTTTCAATTAAACTGTGGATAAAGCAGTTTTCTTTGATCCACCAGCTTATCTCTCCTTTCTCTCTGTTTATCTCTTCTCTCCTTTGTTTACCTGAGGTGGGGAGGCCAGTCTGCTTGGAGCAGCAGGCTCAGTCATCGGCATAGGTTCGGACATTGGCGGCAGCATCCGAATTCCCAGTTTCTTCAGTGGAATATTTGGCCATAAAACGACTCCGGGTAAGAGAAACTAAATGTTAAAGGCAAACTGCTGTTGCAATATTCATTGTACTTGAATAAAAAACTGCATAGTAATCGAATGAAAATGTGAGAACAATGTGAAACAGGTCGCCTGCACAGACGTATCAACTGAATCTGCAGTCCAGTTCCAGTTTCAGCTGGTTCATCTATCCAGCTTTATATTACTGTTTTATTTCACTGTTGGCCCATTTGTGCTCTACGTTTAAGACGGATATGGACAAAGCCTTCTGAACGTCTACTGCGTTCATTCCGCATGTAATCGGACATGTTTTCGGAGCAATACCACCGGAAATGGTTGAGGGTAGTGCAGCTACAATTCATGAAGTGAAAAAACACTCTGTTCTCATGTCTTGATGGTCCCTAATGACCTCAGGTGAATGAAGGCGTTGACGGATGTAGAGGGAGCGTAAGTGGACCTTGAGGCGGTCCGAGACTTGATAGACAGTCTAGGTGGGTGCCAGGCTGGAGGTCGCAGATCGCAGGCAGGGCAAGCAGAGAATGGAAGCACAAGTTAAAAACACACTTGAAGAAAAAACAAAAAAACAAACATCTTAGACCTGAAAGCAAAGCTGATCTGGCGAAGAGTGGAGGTTGAGAATGCTGCAGGGGTTCGATGGGAGATGAGCACCATGTGCAAATACTCTATGTACTGTATGTGCTATTTAAATGTAAAATGTAATAATATGTCACTGTTGCGTTCACAACTAGTTTCTGCTGTTGTTGCAGGTCTAAAGAACACATTTTTACAGCATTCCAGACGTGAGTGTAACTGTGATGTGTTTCTGCAGGTGTGGTCTCCGTTGACGAAACGTTTCCTCCATGCACTGGCAAACAGAAGGAGTACGACTGCATCGGTCCTATGTGCCGCTATGCTGAGGACCTGCTGCCCATGCTCAAGATCATGGCAGGACCCAACGCTCGCATGTAAGAAGGATCACCAGGATCTGCTGCTTCAGGGCAGATGTCAGCTCAAAACAACAGGCAGTATTGCCTGCTGTGAGATGTTCACCTGCAGGCAGGAAAGCTCGTCCAATGTTTCATGCTCCGATATTTTGATAGCTTGGGTAATCAGAATCTGCTTAAAACACCCACATACAACAACATTAATGTAGTAATGAAGCCTTATCGTGATCTTATATTTCTATACAATACTGTAGCAATCTTCTCTGCTACTCTTGTGTGGGTTCTCTCAGTGGTCACGGCCCAGCTGACGTTTTCCAGGCTTTATTTTATACGCCTTATCAATTCAACACAGCGGGCACCAAGTGTCTCCTCAGCAGCAGACGTTCCTGTCTTAAACAGCTGATGAGAGGATCACGAGAGGTGTGTGTCGCGTTAAAGACGACGCCATGGCAGTTTCATTCGGCCCCCGATCTACCCTGAGGGGGTACCATCGGAAATGGAAAACTTATCTGCACGCTATTGCAGATAAGGGAGAGAGAGAGAGCAATCAGTACAACACAACACACCTGTTATAATTAACTCTCTCTCACCTCAGGTTTGTCTGTTTGTCTCATTGTATTACAGTATTTTCATACATGCATGCTCACAGGTTGTCCTTAAACGCGAAGGTTGACTTAAAGAAGCTGCGATTCTTCACCATCCCTGACAACCACGGGGCTGGTATGACGACCCCCGTCAGCAAAGAACTCATTGATATTCAGAGAAAGGTGTGTCCTGCAAAAGTCGCAACACAAATGCTGGAAAACTCGGCATATTCTTAGAAATCATGTGATGTTCTCCAGGTGGTGGAGTGTCTGGAGGCCGACCTCGGAGTGAAAGTCCAAGAAGTGCGCTTCCCTGGGCTCCGCTACAGCTACCAGATCTGGGATACTTACATGGGTCTTCCAGACAATGAAGGCAAGGTATGTCTACCTGTAAACCTGATGTAGAACACCGTGTCCCTGCGTATTTGTACAGAAGAGTTAATGGACAGTGAAAAATGTGTGTTTTTTTTAAAGTGTCGCTGGTTATAGATTGAAGACAAACATTGTCATTAAATTGCACAGTGAGAGAAAAGCAGAACAGGTTGTAGTTACAGTACTTATAATTCACTAATCTGTTTAGCTGCTTGGGCGCAGCATACCACACACACACACACACGCACACACACACACACACACACACACACACACACACTTCTGTGAGGACTGCAGAGTACTTACCTCCACCAAGAACATTATGTTTTCACCCAACTCTGTTTGTTGGTTTTGCTTGTTTGTTGTTTGTCTGTTGGCTGAATTATGCAAAAAGTGCTGACCTGATTTCAGTGAGGGTTTGGTGGAGGGTTGGGCTATGGGGCCAGGCCAAAAACATTGGTATAGATTGCAGGATATAATTAAAAACATCCCACATATTTATGGTGTAATGTATAGTGCGGCTGGATCAAAATATGTATTTGTAGGGTGAGGAGGAGGGAAAAGGGATCAAACAGCACAGAGAACATCCGGCTGTAACAGACTCAAGTGGATTTTAATAAAATATTTCAGGCTAGCAGACAGGATGTGCTCCTCTAATAATCTGTGTTTAATACCTGCTGTCTTAAGGTACCTCACGACTAATAAATCATTTACATGGTGCTGATGCAATGCACTCACAGTACAGTAAGGCTCCAGCACAGGTTACTGTTACCAGCGTGACACAGCAAGGTGTCTGGTGGCAACAGGACATGGCAGCTTAGTCTGTTGTTGGATGGAAACAGCACAACAGTGTGGCCTTTTAATTACAATGCACACACTCAATGTACTTTATGTGACCTTAGAAACAAAGAAATAACTTTATTAATGAAATGTTCCTTAGCCTCCTCAGTCCATGGCCGAGCTGATGGGAGAACCAGGACGTCCCGTTTGGCCCCTGTGGGAGCTGTTCAAATGGATGATGGGGAAATCAGAGCATACCATGGCTGCCATTGGTAAGATCGTCATTGTCATATATTTGAACTGGAATTAGTCAATTAAATGTAACTTTAATTTGTATCCTAAGACCGTTAGACTGTCCTCATTTGTTAATATTTGTCTGTTTTAATGAGAGAAATCAAATGTTAATTGACATGAAATGCATTACAATTAATACCAGACTTCTGAAAAAGTACACTTGGACATAGATAAATAAAAACCATGAACTGAAGTGAACTATGTGTGTGTTATATTTTCAGGTCTGGCCCTGTTTGAATTGTGCAGAGCCTCCAAACCCTCATCCTTCATCATCCAGCAGAAGGAGAAGTTGCAGAAGGAGTTGGAGGAGCTGCTGGGGAATGATGGCGTTTTTCTTTACCCTTCGCACCCCAGAGTGGCTCCTAAACACCACCATCCGCTTTTCAGGCCCTTTGACTTCGGTTACACAGGTTAGTCCTACCTGACGCCTTAAAGCTACCACACCACAGTCCGTCTTTGTGAAAGAAAGAAAGTTGAGCTCTTTCATACATTCTCCAGGTATAATCAATATTCTCGGACTGCCGGTCACCCAGTGCCCTCTGGGTCTGGGTGAGGAAGGGCTGCCACTGGGCGTGCAGGTTGCTGCTTGGAGGCATCATGACCACCTGACCCTGGAAGTGGCGCTCTACCTGGAGAAGACTTTCGGGGGCTGGAGGGACCCTGGAGCCAAATAAAACCTCTATATTATATATATATACCTCTAGTTGGATTTGTCAGATTTACAGTTAACCTTGTTGCTTACTCTTACACAAATACCAAGCGGTACTATCTGATCGTTGAATGTTCAAATGGAAGAGATTGATTTTTGCTTTAATGGAGGAATCAGCCAGCCTAGTGTGCAAACCGTGATTTTATACTTTGTCCTGTTTAGTGCCTGTTATGTCATGAGCACAAGCTTTTTAAAACGGTTGATTTGTTAGATTTGTGGAATCACGTTAAATTGAGCGCTCGTGTTATCTCGCATAACAAGACTCTTGTGCTGTTGAAACCCTTTAAAGGCATTTTAAACCTGCTGAGCTCGACGAATCAGGTGAATAGGCTGATTTAGGTGACGTCACATATTCAGTGATGTTTACATCCGCTTGCCGTTAACTCGGGTATGCATCTAGCACTGAAACACGCTATATATACTATTGTATTTGACAAAAGCAAAAGTGAGAACGTGCACTATCTGGATGAATTAGAGCCAATCGTAAAGGCTGGGCATTTCGCAAAACTTAATTTAGTCGGCAGTGTCGATCGTCATGAAGAAAAGGAAAATGACTGGTGAGCAGGTGTTAGCACGTGGACCAAAATCACTTATACAATATCGTGAATTACTTGATCAAGCAAAGTGCTTATGCGTAGGATGATTTCAATTCTGTTAAGAGCCTGTCAGCCTGCCATCAATTGGAAATATGCTCCCTCTACATTCGTAAATGAATACGTCCATTTGTATATGGTCTATCCGTCAACGCCTTCATACTTCCATACGTCCTTTACTTCGACATCAGTCCAACCGCAGGGCAGGGAAGTGTCAAAAGTTACAGCAGAAGGAAGACTTTTTCCATTGTACTCTCAATGCATAGTTACAGCACATGCAAAATAATCACTGTGGTTCTTATACAAATCGACACCAGTGACTTTGTTTCATAATGCCTTACTCTGCTGCATTTACTGTCCAGTGGAGGAGAAAAATGCCTCAGCGGCTTCAAATGTCCCGTACGTCCACACAGGTGTTTTTCTGTTGTTCTGCTGATCACGCTCACGCTTGGTGGAACTAAGCTGGACGTTTGCTTACGTTACAGGACACCATATACATCGAAGAATCATAAAGGTGGAGCGTGACCTGCCTGGACAGGTTCGCACATCCAGTCACAACAATGATGCACCTGTGTAGACGTAAACGTGTTATTGGTTTCGGGTCACGACTTGAGATGTAGGAATGTTTAACGCGTAAGCAAAAACCTGCAGGAAATTAGCTGCATGTTTATTGTGAATGTTGCAGTTAATTGATCATGGTGCCTGTTTGATGCCGCAACTTAATTTGTATCAGTTAATTAAAAGAAATGTCTGAATCTTTGCTTTTCTTGTCATTTCCGTCTAAGAAGGTTTGGGAATGTAGCAAAGAAAAACTTTGGACTTGATTTGGATCCATGACTTTTATTAATTTTTTTTTTACTTAGAACAATGAGGGCAGCCACTTTGATGGTGCACATATGGAATTAAGATTAGAATTTAATTAAAAGGGAGTGTTGGGCCTTGGTGGAGGTATGCACTCTATTGAGTGCCCCTCTAGTTATTTATAGACCTTTTTACAGTATGTAGCAAGATTTTTAATTGACATAATCAACCCGATACACACTGGCATTTTTCATACAGATGGATGCCTCTTCCAAGCTGTTAGATCATCCAAAGTTTCACATTTGTTGTAAGTCAGAAAAGGTGTCTTTAGCTTTGTAAAAGCTGTTGCCTTCCCTTTCTAATAAAATCTCCTTGTCGTGTCACATCCTGAGGGCGTGGCATGCAGGTAGACGTTTATGTGTAGTTTCTGTGACATAGTTCATATTGGGATAAATGTTTCACTTGGGCCATGTCCAAAGTGCATGTTAACAGCAGATTATGCAAACATCCCTTTGCTTGCATAATAGACAAGCAAAACAAGGTTATCTGTCATGTCGCATTGGACGATGAAATGAGAATGTGGCTGAGCAAGGTGGATTACACATAACATCAATCTCACATCAGTCTCATTTCCCCCATGATTGTTTAATGATGGAAGCCCGAGGAACACAGTGTGAAGGTTGACTTCGTAAAGAAAATTGAGGCTGTAGTTGAGATCCAGCAGCTACTAAATTCAAAGGAACCATCTTCACACGTGGCTGATGGCATCGCTCTTCTACAGGGTCTCCGTGACTCCGATTCAAACACAAAATGACAAGGGTGTGGAGGACTATCGCGGCCTTAATAGTACAGCAGGGTTTGTGTGGCTGTAGCCTTTGACAGATATGACTTCTATTAACAGACCTCGATCGGAAACAGCAGTGCAGTTCAAGTCAAAAAGGCCTACATGTTATTACAAGAAAAGCTAATGTTATGTAGCCTTGTCAGTGACTACATAGTGGATTGAGGATCACTGAGAATGTCATTAGCGAAGACCATTATTTTGAAAGGAGGCTTTGATGGTCGATATGGTCAGTCAATCAGGTGTGGTGTTACATGCAATCCACCTTGACCAGTCACATTCTTATTTTATCATAAAATGCAATGACACAGATAATCTTGTTTTTCTTGTCTACTATCTTACATGCACTTTGGACATGACCCAAGGGAAACATTTATCCCACATTAACTCAGTTCCGTTCTGCGATTGTCAACCTGCAATGCCACGCCCTCACAGGATGTGACACCACAGGGAGCTTTAAGAAGAAAGGGAAGACAACTTTCACAAAGCTGAGGACACACCTTCATGATTTACAACAATGTCAAACTTTGGATTATCCATCTGTACGGACAAATCAGCAAAGGAGCAGGAAGTCCAAGTTTTGCCCAATGCCTTTCCCGAGTGTCCAAATGAGACACATTTTGTCACAGAGGATAACGTGACACAGTAAAGTACCAACATGCTGCTGAAAACTTGCTGAACTGTCTTGCCTTACGTTAATGCACATAAGTCAGATGTAAATGTATTGAAGGGAGACAAAAGCATGGGAAATGCACAACAGGAAACCTGTAAATAAAAAATGATGTATGTATGAGGATGAAACATGAGAAACTCCCCCTTGGAGTCTGTTGTAACTTTATTTTCTTCCCTTCTTATGAAAAAGGATGAAAAAAAAAACATTTACAAGAGGTTGCCCTAGAGAACTTGAGACAGCATTAACAACTTTTCACTTATCGTGTTTGGTCATCTTTACTGTATGATGACTTGTGTCACAAATCAATATCCTGTCCTCAAAGGTTGAAGATAAGCGGCGAATAACACATTCATACAAAAAAAACAAACAGACAGCTCGTCTTTCCTTTGCTCTAGACACGTGACATGCTTGTACCCCTCAGTACAAATGTTGACAGGTGCCTGCTGTGAGAACAACTCTTCTGGGCCCACCTGACAACAGCGTGGTTCAGGAATCAGAGGTGACTTAAAAACAAACAACAAAAAGTACGTAAATGTTCTTCCAAGTGTCCTGCATTTTGGCAGCGCAGGAAAAGGGAGGATCTTTTCTCTCCTTGATGGATCTCTCACCTGTCCAGTGATTGATTTGGCCCAAATGTGTACACAAATACTTGTAAATGGGTGAACGTTCTTTTGAAGTGGATACGAAATTTTGGGTGTGTGATCTGGAGCGAATGAAACGTCTCAGGAGGTATTGGTGATGGGTTTGTATTTCTTGAGGCGAGTCCACTGCCCTGTGGAGTAGTTCATTTCGAAGACTGTGTCCACAAGCATTGTGGTGCTGCCAGTGCCGTCTGCTTTGGGTAGGACCTCTGTGTGTTCGCTCAACTTGATCTGGATGATGTCCCCCTGCTCCGGGCAAGGGTTCTCTGCAAGACAGAAGGAAGGAAACGGCTTATTATTGGTTAGAGTTCAGCTGCAAGGCAAAAATGTTTTTCTTAGGGAAACACTAAGATGTAATGCTGTACCTCTGGATCCGGCCATGAAGCCCAGGATGAGAGCCTTCTCTGGTCTGGTGACCTTGTTGGCCGTCTTGAACATCTCCTGGGCGGCGTACATCTGATCTCTCTAAGGAGCAGAATCATGGCAGAGAATTTAGTTGGATGGAAACCCTAAGAGCTTAATTACATAGGACTTAATGGACAGATGTGAAGTTAAGAAGAGTTACTGTTTTTGATCTACCCACGCTCTCCATTTGCACCTTACCGTGAGTGACAGATTCTTTTTGGGCTGAGGTTGCGGTGGTGTAGGAGTTGGTGTTGGGGTCGGGGTCTGAGGTGTGCTGGGAGGCTGGGTGGGGGTCTCCGGCTGGCTGGCAGTCGCAGCTGCTGGGGGCCCGTTGCTGGCGGGGGTGGACGCCGGCGTGCTGGGGGACGTGGGGGTTGCTGGATTCGCAGTGTTGGTTGCGTTGTACATGGGTGTCCTCTGTTTGTACTGGCCTGGTAAGGTGGCGGTGGCGCCAGCGCCCACTGTGGCTGACTCTTCTGGCTGGCGAGCTGACTGCAGCGTGTCGCGTCCCGAACCACCAGCATTCGCTATGGAGGAAGTCGGTAGAAGGAAAGACATGAGATTTGAAATGCCTGCTGGGAAGTTTTTTAAGCTCTTTAAGTTCATACAAAACTGGGCCTTACCTGGCTGTGCCTCGGAGCTGGGAATGTAAGATGAAGAGGGAACCATACTGGGTGTGGCTGGTAGGTAGCTCGTTGACGGCAGAGGATTCTCATTCAAAGGCCCCAGTTTCTGAAAAAGAAAACACCATATTTTATGATAGTGACAGAAAAACAGTAAGAAAGTTAAGAGAGGGGCGAGTATGAGACAAAACAGGAGGGATCAACAATGTCGAGGGATGTGACCACGTGTACCTGTGTGGACACAAGGCCGGCAGCGTAGTCAGGTGTGGTGTTTTCAACCACGGCCTCTTCTTTGGCTGCTTTCTCCCCAGTCTCCATTTCTGCAGAAGAAGAAAAAAAAAAAAAGCATAAGCATCAGTTCTATCATACATTTTCTTTAGTAATAAGTTGATGCTGTAAAACTAGGGTCTGAAAGAAGACAGGAAGAATAATCACCCAAAGTCTTTCTTCTTCTCTTAGCTTCTCTTCCAGCTCCGACCACATTTAACTCTGAAAGAAGTAACAGCTGAAAAGGACAAATGTGAGAAAATTCTGATGTCAAACACAGATTTATTTAAGAATTGAATGACAATAAAGCACACCTCCTAATAAAGGTTTGTTTTCTGGCATCATATTTTAGATATAATACATTACCTTGACCCCCCTTTCCTTACGCAGAGGCGTCCGTGCAGGGGTAATAGGGGGGCGGTTACTGGGAGGGCTGAACATACTGGGGGCAGTGGGGCTTCGGAACGGGGCTTTGGGAATCCCCTTGAGAGGAGCTAAAAATATTGATACATGTCTAAGCAACAGATGACGGCATAGAAATCGTCTTGACCATCATTTGAAATGAGAAAAAAACAAAACAACATATCAATGTTTTGACTAATAAGCATTATATAACAGTACATTTATGTTTTACAGAATTTAAGAGCAGATGTGTAAGGGTATTTATTGGTCTTCTACTCACTAGTGGTGTCAATCTTTTTGACCAATCCTCTCCCTTTGGCGTGAAAAGGCACTCCTGCTGTCTTTTTCAGCTGTTGGGCTGTCTCTGTTGCTAAAATAGAAAAGTTGTACAACAGAATTTTAAAAAAATGAACAGTTTCTTATATTCTAACATGGATGTTACGAGGCAGGAGATCTGGGGCAGTAAACTGTAAATCACATTTCAATGTTCTTCGATACTACTGTAATCAAAGTCTATGAAAAAAGCAAGACACAAAAAAAAAAACATACTAAGAGAAAGGCAAGTGTGTATTAGCTTAAATTGAAAGTAACCTACATTTCTGTAGCAGCTCTGCTCTGAGGGTTGCACTCTTGGGCTTCCTCTTAAGCTGGAAATGTTTGACAGGGGGTGTAAGGGGTCCTACTAGGGTGGTTAACGCACTCTTGTTCAGGTACTGGCACTCCAGAGGAAGCATGGCAGACGCCTCACACTCGCTCACTGGGGAGGAGAGAATGAGAAAGATTTTAATCTGCAATTAACTTATACATGCGTCTGTGGCTGCTGTGTCTACAAGGGAAATAACAATAGACTTTGAAATAGAATCAGCCACTGGGACCAGCTGTGAAAAAGGTTCATCTACCTGTGCTGGAAAGGTCTAACGCAAGAGTCCTGAGTCCAAGAACATAGGTAGACAAACATTCCCTACCTTTCTCCCTGAGCTCTCCAAGAATATCCTGTACGTTTGGATTTTGCTCCTCCAGGTCCAAATTGAGAGAGCCTGTCTCTGGGAAGGACTTGAGGATGTCTGCAACCATCAACACCCAAGGCTCTGAATCCACTGTAGCCAGCTGGATTATTTCCGACAGGGCCTCCTTCATCTGGTGAGAGAGGAAGGTGCGGTTAGTAACAAAAGATGAACATTTTATGTTGCCGTTTTTAATATATTGAATAACAGTGCAAGTCATTTGTCATGCAGAGATGCCACTCATTCTCTGGTTCAAGCTCCATGTTAAACAATTACTGCTTTCCTCTGAATTAAAGGATGATGCTTTGAATGACTTTTGGTTTAATCTTTTAGATTTATTCATTGGAAAAAAGACAGACACAAAGATGCAATTTGAGGATGCTACCTTGGGCTTTGTGGCTGACTTTGCACACAACTTTGTAAGGTTTAATTGACCAAAGAATTAATCAATTAGGAAACAATTTAGAGAGCAGGTTAATCATCAATGCAGTCAGACAGCCCTAATGTCTGTTGGATAACATTAACTCAACTTTGATCAGCTACAGTATAGTAATTAATCAGTATTGCAATAATTATGCAGAAATTACTAATTTATGACAAGGAGGTCCACTTTATTTATTTTTGACTTACTTTTACATTAAGCTACTTAGGTAAGACCTCAGTTCAGACAAATTCTAAAATGTCTTAAGTATCTGTTTAACAAACTCTGGATATAAAATGCATACAGCTGAAGGGAGTCTATCATTTAAGCAGCGATGTGTCAGACTAGATGCTGGTACCGCCCTCCAGCTCACTCAGTTAGCTCTCTTTAGCCCATCCCACTAAAAAAAAAAATATCGACGTTAAGCGTCATCGATAGTTAGAGATAACTCAATAGGTTTACTAGCGAGGTTAAGTTTTTCACAGAGAGTTATCGCACACCAAACCAATGCTTTAATTTAAAGTGTCTAGCCAGAGATTATGGTCTTTTCTTTCCTGCGTATCTAAGGGTTTACCTTACCGGTCAGGCTAACAGCTAGCTAACGCAGAGCAACCCACCTCGTCAACGGTCCGCCTGGGAAGATGCAGCATGCCGAGCAGGAGTTTCAGCTTCACTGGTGGCGATAAGCTCGAAAAGCACAGTCGTATGTTATCAATCACTGACACGGTGAGGAGAGAGGCGATGCTCGGAGGCGTCCAGAGTTCGTCCGTGGATCCCAGTTTGTTGTGAAGCCACAGGCCGGTGTCGCTGTCCTTCATCGACGCCATCTTGGAAAAAGAAGTGGTTTGAGTTCGGGCATTTTAACGGACTACCTAAGAAAACAGTCAGGACCCCGCCCACCAAAACAAATGTTCAACTTTAATTTTATGGCTTTCTTTTTTTGTTTTCTTTGTTTGTACATGTTTTTTTTATGCTGTTAATAAAGTTTTAAAAAATGTGCATTCTTCCTAAAATGTAGTTGTGTTTGACTGAGAGAAACGTGCATAATATTTGAATTTTTAATACTGATCTATTTTCCCCAGGGCCCCTCCAAAGCTCCAGGTCCGAAGTGTTGCAGTTGTTTGTAATGTGAACCCCTGCCATTGGTTTGATTTGAGAATATGAATTACTTGAGCAAAATATAATCCCCCGCTTCGAACAAAGCGAGGAGGACGATAATTGCATTTATTTATTTGTTATTTGTTTGTTTGTCTATGTGTTCGTTTAAATTCTTATAATTTAAATTAATTTAAATTACAATTAACAAAGACAATTTAAATAACTTTCTTCAATGAAATGCACCCGTGGCAGGAGGTCCTGAGTATTTTATTTTGCTTCGGTAATTTAGCGAAACGACAGAAAACGGAAATACTTAAACACAAAGTATCTCAAAATTGTACTTACGTTCAGCATTTGATTTAATGTAGGTCTGCTTATTTACTTTGCATCAGTTATGATAATCCAGTTGTGATTGAAGATAAGAATGTAGATATGTTCACTTTTACAGACTTCTTATTATAATCACACGTTTGTAATTACATTTATTTTGAAGGTTGTTACCGGAAGTCTTGAATCTGATTCTTGAAAATAGGTTTTTATAATCAGCAACGCGCATGCGCGCTCCTTATATCCACATAAATCAATCTCGGGTCGTCATTTCGCGCTGATCCGGTGTTCTGCTAAATATCTTCGACTGATTCGCGGTAAGTTAACATGCAGTTAGCAATTAAACGGTGATTATTCACTGTATGTCTTAATTTGATACACAAACTCATCTTTATGGACAAAATGTTTTTTAGCAAAAATATTTAATTGAGTGACGGTAGTGTAGGACATTTCCCGTTGTTGTGTTTCAGTAAACCAATCACTTGTAAATTTTATTTCTAAATTCAAAGGTAATTGATCGCATCATCACTATGGCATCCAGTGGATATCTGCAGTCAGTGGTGCTGATGCTGGCGGTCCAGCTCCTCTATCTCGGTGCAGTTCATGCGGATCAAGAAACGGGGACTGTCATCCCTGCTGAAAGTCGGTGGCTTTAAATATGTGAAATTGTTTTTTTTTCTCTGCCTGTTCAATGCAGGTTAATAGTTGGAAATCAGTCTGCCACAGTGAAAGACATAGGCTAATTATAGCAGGTGCTCGTAGAGGTAGAGGTTTCATAGTGGGGATTGTAGGTCATCCTAATTGATGCATGCAGAGCAAAATATAAACAGGCCCGTGATGCTACTTCAAGACCCCTTTTATCCCGGCTCGGTTTAAATAATATAGAGGTTTAATGCTTATAGTTTTGTTTTGCTCCAACCATCGGCACTAATTGGAAGTTTGACTCTTTGGTCATAAAATGGACTGGAACCCAGCCTTTTCCACTGTTCTATTTACTATTCTCAAGACGGAAAAACCTCATTTACAAGCCAAATGGATAAAAATCAGATAATAATAAAATGTCTGAGAAGGCCACTGACTTGTGCTTCTGTCACTAAACATGTTTTTATATTTACAACCATCCTGTGATATTTACTTGTGGCCACAATCTTCTTTGAAATTGAGCTAAAATACAAAACATCCACATAAAATAATTCAGGTTATATCTTACATTCTGTCAGGAAAACAAACCAATACACGAATCTGTTTTTATTTGTGAACTCTGTTCTTTTATTTACAGGTCGCCCATGTGTGGATTGCCATGCATTTGAGTTTATGCAGAGGGCTCTGCAAGATCTAAAAAAGACTGCGTTCAACCTTGATGCCAGGGTAGGTGAAGTGTGAGAAGTCGTGTAGAGGCCTTGTTTTATTCCTTTTTCTCTGATTTTATTTTGACAAATGTTTCCAGTCCTGTGCTATCATGTGATAGCTGCCTATAGTGGAGGTGATGCGCTGTCATTTTACATACATCGCATTTCATGTGATGTAATGTTGTAAAAGTTTTGGAATATGATTTATTTTTATAATACGTTTAATGCATTTTATTGTGTTTTTGGAGGGATGCACAATATTTAGTCGACCACTAAATTATCAGCCCGATAATGGGAAAATTTACATATCGATTATCAGCTGTTAATTAAATTATACCCCATAAATAGAAGCAACAATATAAACCAAATTGCTTTCATTGACTAAACAAGTGCAGTATCACATTCCAACACAGCAGGTGGCAGTATGGACCTTTATACTGTAAGTGGTTTTACAATCCACCTTTAAACACAGACAACAAGAAATGCAGCATAAGGTTGTTGTGTTCATGAAGTCCAGCTGCTGCATTCCTAACAAGCTGCATACACTCCAACAGCTTCTCCTAAGGAGACGGATCAACTTGAATGTTCTGCAAGAGAGAGAGAAAAAAACAACAACTGTAAAAGTGATGAGAACAAAAGCAGGATTTTAAAAAACGATGAAGTGGGAATCACGCCCGTGTGTTCAGCTGATGTTTTCATGCAGTGACATGTTGTTTGGTCCATTGCAGACAGAGACTCTGGTACTGAGGGCAGAGAGGAGGTCTCTGTGTGACTGTATGCCCACCAGCTCACTGCGCTGAGTCCACCTGAGGACACTTCCACCTGTCATCACACCCCGGCACACTGGAAACAACCCTGTTCTAAAACCTCTGCTCCACACAGTGATTTTCATCCTAACTTATTTACACAACATGCACTTTATTTTATTTTCTGTCATATCACTGTTGAGTAAAGTGTTTATTTGAGATCATGGGGGATGTGGCTTATTTGGGATGACTTTTATACCACTGATGTTTTACATTGTGAAAACACACGCCTGTGAAATTGGTTCGATTGTCTCCATCGTCATAGGAACAGGGTCAACTCTCATCCATCTCCTCTGATGCATAATCTATTTATTTTTTTTTGTACTCTTTGGTATTTGATTGCAGAATGTACAGTAGAATGTTACTTGTTGAATGTGTTATATGAGATCAATGTTTACGATGATTATACACTTTAAACTGTAGCATCGAGTGAAATTTATTCAATTGTATAACAGTTTTAAGTCGTTAATTAAATTACCTGTAGGAATCTGTCAAATTTCATTGATTGAAATTAATTAATTGCATCAGAAGTCTTTTGCAAAAAAAAGGTTGGATAACTTTGTTGAGAATTTTTCTTTGTTGATTTTTTTTTTGTAAAGAAATGGTCGGCTGAAAAAAAGTTTTAACATTAGTTCAACAACAATATTTTAAGACTTTTGATTTGTTGTTGTTTAGATTAAATTGTCTTGATTTAGCACAGCACTGTAGCATGAAACAGCACTTTTTGTTGATCTACTGATAAAATAGATTGTATGTATAGATTCAGTATATGTACATGGGACTTTGTCTTTTCTGTCTGACAAAGGTGTATGCAAGAATAGGGAAGAACTATATAGTATCTAATGAACTGCAATATAGACAGGTGGAGGGAGGAAAGGGGAACACAAGCTGCAGCAGGGGACGTAGGATTAGAATATTTGTCTCAATGTTATTTGTTCATGAACAGTGTCCTTTATTAACATTACGTCACAAGAAACTCCATTTACTGTCTTATTAATGTTGTACTTATCAATAAAAACATTAAATGATCTCTACTACTTGTGTTTTTTACTCTGGCTGAGATTTTTTTATCATAGGTCACCAGTGGGATTTGTGATAAATAATAATAGTAATACTTTTTTTTGTGATCAAGTTGACAGGACAGCTTCACATGAAATGAATATTAATTACTTTTTAAAAAAATGTATACTGACTTTAAATACAAATTTACAGCAATGGTATTCCTATCTGTCCAATTACAGTTTATTTTATTTATAAGTGTAAAAAATTGTTTAAAAAAACTAAAAATAGTGATTTAAAAAAAGGAGCAGAGAACCAGCAAACTTTCACATCTGAAAAGCCAATATTGTGCACAGAGCCAAGTGAGCTGAAGGTCAAATCTGTATTTTTAAAACATATAGTAGATTACATGCATGTTTACATTTGAGGGAAAAATATTGAAAAAACAAGATCTGTTCTCAATAGAAAATTAATCACCACAAATTGATTACTGAAACTCTTTGAGCGCTGAGGTCAGACAAACTAAAAACAACTGATGATGTCATAGAAAATGTGATGAGTGTTTTTCACACTCTCTTTGTCATAGTGGAGCAATTAATCAAATTTTGCAAATGAGTAAATTAACACCTTCCCATCAGAAAACAGTAAAGTTTAGATTCAGTTTATTTTTACAGAAGCGTATTGCATTCATTTAAGGGGGAAAAAAATTGACATAATTATCTCATTACTTCAGAAAAGCAGAGCAGAAATCTAGTGGAGCTGCTCTGCAGAGCCTCAACCCTTTCAGAGCAGTGTGTGTGTGTTTGTGGGCTATTCACAGAAGTGGTGTTACAAGGTCCTGCTATTATAGCTGATCTTATCTCTTCATCTCTACACACACCTCTTCAATGACAACATGGAAATAAGAAACAATGCAATAAGTGCATGGACACCAGCAGGAGGAGCTCGAGTCAAGGCGAGCCACCAGTTGTGTCGCAGCGATGCAGCACTCTGCACAATGTTGACTTCCCCTATGGCTGTAAATGCAGATTGGGTAGAATACTGTAGATAGAGGAAAGAACAGAAAACTGAGGAACTAAATTGGCCACTGAAGCGCCTGCAGTGACCTGGCAGAAACAAAAGAACACTGCCCTTTGGCCATATATCCTTAGGTTTTCTTTAATGGCAGGCACCATAAATTAAGCAATTAAATGATTATATCTGCTTGAGTTCTGCACCACAGCTTTATTATATTATATTATATTATTATATAAGTTCACTGGAGTTGAATACACTCATTTCACCAGCACCATTGAACTGCACCACAACACATAGGCAACTTTATCACACTCCAGTTCTGTTGCTGCAGCAGCTTTAACCAAGCAGCTTTTACTGGTGGGACTGACAGAGGTGTGAATGTGCAGGGACACCGAAAATATGCTGAATCACAAAAAAAAAAAAGAAAAAAAAAAAAGAATCCTTGTTGTCAAACAGCGTCCACTTTTGTTTCAGTCTCAGGAAAATCCAGTCAGGATTGATCTGAAACATGTACATTTATAAGCTGAAAGTCCCGAAGGTCAGTAATGGCACAAGGCTGGACATCAGTCTCAGACAGAACTGATTTTAGACTGGATGTTATTGGACATACAAAACTGTTAATCTATTACTTTTAGCTATTTTAACTATTTATCAAGTACTTGTAACTAACTGTTCCCACGGTTCACTGAACTTTTAAATGACTATATGAATATGTATTATAACTGTAGATAATTATATATTATTCATGTCTTTTAGTTTTTTTTTTGTGTTGACGTTCTTCAAATATTTATCTATTTACTTATTTAAGCTTCGTGTTTGCTTTGCCTGAAGCCATTGTACTATTTTCTTAAAGTACGTGCTGTATCACTTTGTCAGAGTCAGGGAAAGTTTGGTACACCTGCCTGTGTGTGATTTATGTTCAAATGTTCAAATCCCGTTGCTGCGTTTGTGACACATCGGGAATTGGGAAAATACAGCTCCGACTTGAACAAAATGATTTGAACACATGGTCAGGTTGCATTTTTTTGCTCAGAAAATACTTAAATTATATATACTTAAATTTATCTGACTTGATGTCATAATCATGGCGTCCTCCAATGTGCCTGGTGACAGTTATATTACAATGATTTTAACAAGTCATTTACTATTGTATGTGATATTTTTGCATTTTTAATTGGTGAGTTTTTGCAAATACATCTGTAATCATTGATATTAGCCCACTTGTCTACTTGAGCTTTATTGATAAGAAGGTGATTGGCTATTGATATGATAGACCTGTTTTCTAAGTTGATCATATGAACACGTTTTTCAGAGGTCAGAAATTCCCAAATTGGGATTTCCAAGTTTCCTGTTGTCTGAACCTAGCATGTTAGCATTAGCATTTAGCTCAAAACACCCTTGTGCACAGTTACAGAACTGCTGCTGTAGAATCTTCTAGTTTTATTACAGTCAAATAAGCTAAATGCTACATTTGGTGCCTTTTCAAAAATATTTGTGCTTGAACTACTCAAAATCGTGATCAATTACCTTCAAATGTTAATGTAAGGAACTTTCAGTGTGTTTGCACAGATTCTTAATCATATTTTATTGATAAATCTCTTTTAGATATTGTGTATTGAAAACTTTATATGGATGACAGCAACACAGTGAATATTCTGGTAATATCCTGATGGCCTCATTTTAAATATGTCCAGCCAAGATTGGTGATCTGGTAGGTCATGATTGTACAATCATTGTATTTAAACTCCAACTCCATATATAATATATAACAATGACGTAGAATAAATTCTTATAATAGTGATTTATTCATCTTGGCATCTTTACCCTGCAGCTCCATACTCATGCTCTGGTTAGTGGGAGGCCACAGCTACAGCAGGAGGCTGGAGAATATTCCAGTGTTAGCACAGCACCATGAATAAATGATATTCATGATAATGCATTAATTATATATATATATATATATATATATATATATATATATATATATATATATATATGTATATATATATATATACATATACATACATATTTTTGCTGGGCCACCATAAATTTATTATTACATGATTGTGTATTACATTACACAATCTTTGAAAATTTCTGGCCAGTGTTGCAGAAAAGTGTGCAGAAGAGAGATTGGAACGAAATGAAACCATGTGATGTTTGAAATTATTAAATAAGATGATACGATGAGTAAAACTCCTGCGATCCAACAGCACTTACATCTTTATTTAGATTTGTATTTAGAGACCCTATCACTGTAAAATCTAAAAAGTTGAGTTATTTATAAATATTATGCAAATTCATTGCCTTTAGATACATGAGATTTTGAGTGTGCAATACTTAGACCAACTTGTTTATTTTGTGTAATACTTAAATTAGCTTGCTTACTGTAAGTGTGACAACTTAAACTATCAATATCCCAAAACGTATTGTAGCATGCTGTAATTTCTTATTGCATGAATTTGACTGAATGACTTGCTTTTTGCTCTGGAGTGCTTGTCATTACAATAAATCACTCTACTTTATTTGATCACCTTCACAGATTTGAATGTGAATTAAAGATTTTTGAAGCCGGGACAGGAAATACCTGAGTAGAGTTTTACAAAACAAAAGCACCATTTATCCAACTTTTCTCATGTAACAAAAGGGCTGTTTACCATGAAAGGTAGTGGAGTACAAGTAGAAAGTGGTATGAACAGAAAACAGGCTGTTCAAGTCAAGTAGATCTAATTTGTGGGGTACTTAAGTACAAGAGTAATATAATTAGTTACATTGCGGGATGTAACTAAGAACTGAAAAAAGCAAAAGTTCCAAAGGACAAGTAACTAAAATGAAATGAGTGTCATTAACAAGTTGATCAAAGTTAGGTCAACACAGTATTTCTCATTAAATTAAATTTTTACAGGGCCTGAAACTACATACTGTGTGTTTAATTCATGTTTGATACACATAAAGAGAAAGATGCCCAAGGAATACTTTTATTTCATGTTGTCAAAGTTTTTATTTGATCCCATCACTGTCAAAAAATTCCTCAGTTGGTTTAATAGCTGAAATATTGTTTATTGTATACAGAGTCAGCTGGAGCTGAAGAGGGGCAGATACAGATAAACATGAAGACATAGAGGACAATATATGACCTCAAAGTTACCTTATAACAAACAAATATCACTCAGACTAAACAAGTGTCTATTATGACATCATATACAATGAAGTATGGTCACATTGTATCTACTTGTTTCCATCGAAATATCATTTCAAATCACTTTTGTGGCTTTATAAGATGTCAGATTATTAGAAAAAAGAAGAAGTTTTGTATACTGGTGAAGGATTCACCTTCTCATCTTTCGCATCATCCTTTGATTTCTCCTCACCTTTCTCTTCATCTCCAGCAGACTCTGGCAAATCACCTGCCAACTTTAAACTCATTTTCAGGTCATCCTCTAAAGACTGTAATTCATCCGCCACATTCTGTAAATCTGCTATCTTCTGCTGCGTAGTCTCAAAGTCAACTATGTCATCAGAGGCTGCCTCTAACTCTTCCAACTCCCCCTCCTCCTCATCTAAATCTTCACTCTCATCTTCCGAATCTAATATCTTCTCCTCCTCCTCCTCTATACAGTCTAAATATGACGTCTCATCTGCAATCTTCTCCAGGGACTCTTCCACTGCCAATACATTTTCTATCCTCTGCCTCACATCCTCTAAACCCTGAATCTCCTGCTCCACGTCATCTATCTCCTCCTGTGAATCTTTCCTCTCCAAAAAGGGAATCTCATCGACTCCAGCAGTTTCATTCTGCGGCTCTTCCCTTGCAGCATCTTCAATCTTTGGCTCTTCCTTTGCAGCATCGTCAATCTTTGGCTCTTCCTTTGCAGGAGTATCAGTCTTTGGTTCACCAGCTTTAACCCATTTGTGGTTGGAGAAATAAAAAAAATAAAAAAATGTGGATGTTAGAAAAACATGGCATCTATTAATACGGGAAATGCAATTATTTAGACAAAGACTGTGCAGTTTTGTAATTCTGCTTAAAATCACGAGGTATTGGCAACCTAACATGTAAAGTTATGACCTTATATCAATAAATAAGACACATCTGGAGCATATGCAGCTTTTCCACAAATTACATCAGTTTATCATTATCATCTACTTACCGATGGCTTGGACGGCATCCTCTTTTGGTATCGGTGATGCACTGATCGCAGCCACGAAGGCGAAGGCTAACAGCACAATCTGGGTCCTCATTTTCTGAAAGAAATGATCAGAACTTTGAAAATATGATCAAATGATCTGTGTGTGTCAGGTCTGTATAAAGAGTCATCTAAAGGTTCCATATGCTTACCTTCAGCTTGCAGTAGCTCTCAGGTACAAAGTGCTTCAACTCGAGTGATGCACCTTAAATATTAAGTCTTTTGAGGTGGGAATGTTTATTCAGCGATGAAGCTCCTCCAAAGTAAAGTTCCCACATGGTTTGCTCTTCTCTGAACCAACGCTCTGAGGCATATGATGAGGAGACGCACCTGGAACAAGGAAATGTTTGTTTTATTTCAGTTTTAATCGCTAATGTCAAAAATGGATCAAGTGTACAATATGGCAGTGAAGGCATTTTGTTTGCCCTCTTTGGACTGCTTTATGGTTTGGATTCATACATAATAATTAAATTCATATAGCACATTTAAAAACAAATGTTTACAAAGTGCTTTGACGGACAAAACAAAGGCAGCAAACTCAAGGTAAGACGACAACTGGAAGCGCAAAACCATAGAGCCCAACGAGATTTGAAACACAGTTGAAAGAATTAAAACTAAAATAAAAAATACAAAATAAACAGCAGGTGATATAAAACTGAAAGTCAAAGTAATGGTCAATGAACACAAGAGAGAATGAATATGATGAAATAAAAATAAATCAGCATAAAAAAGTAATAAATAATAGATAAACAGAAGATTGCAAAAGGTAATATAATGATAATAAAAATATATCACATCCCACGGGTAAGATCACAAAATAAAACTGAAACAAAGGGGTGAAAATAATAAAAGAATATAGAAGAGAATCCAAGAAAAAAAAAGGACAATTAAAAGAGAATGAAGACACAATTAAAAATAAAATACGACATCTCAGTCTCGACATAAGACCAATAAGAAAAGAAGGAATAAAAGTATGAAAATTGGCATCCAACAGGCCAGCTAAAAGTGATAAAACAAGGGAATAAGAGGACAAAATAAATAAATGAATAAATAAATAAACAAAGAAAGAAAGAGCGAAGAGGATGATATTACATAAAAGCAGGCAGATAAAAATGTGTTTTAAGAAGCGGTTTAATAGAGGTCACTGATTCAGCGAGCCTTATCTCCTCAGGTAGGTCGTTCCAAAGCTGACATCTAAAGCTCGCTCACCTTTAGATTTGAGCCAGGAGGGCCCCACCCGAGGATCTAAGGTCAAGAGCTGCCTCATAAGGAGTTAGCATGTCTGTTATATAACTTGGACCCAGGCGTGCTTTAAAAGTGGTCATAAAATCTTATCATGATCATGCTATGACATTAGCTAATTGAGGCATTGAACTTTTCACTTATCAAAAAAATGCATTAAATTCTGAGCTTAATGTGGGGCGGATGATCCGACACCTTCGTTGAATAAATAAAGGAATCTTATTGGCAATTTCATGCTTCATAATGTCATTTTTCATGCGTTCCAGCAGCCTGCCATCCCTTCCAGCTGGAGCCACCTCCAGTATGGCTTTGGCCTGTAACCCACAAGAGGGAGACAGCCTCACACCAACTCACTCACAGACGGGCAAGAACATTTCTGTCACACCTGAGAAAATGATTTTACAGCCCTGAAGATGATTAAACTACTTTGTGCATAGTCGTTGTCATACTGTCATAACTACCAGGTCCTGTGCGATCACTACAGGGGAATGTGCAAAATGATGACATTGTTACTGTTATCTATTGTCTATTTATCAATCAGGTGCGATTTGTGGTGCGTTTATATAATGTGCATATGTTTATATTGTGTTAGGTGTGGGTTATCTTATATTTTATTCTTATGCACCAACCTGTGCAATTACTATGAAGGCTTTCTATTCTATTCTATTCTATCACAAAATACAAATTAGAACTCAAAACGACTTTTAGCGCCTGATATTTTAAAAACATTCAAATTAATTCAAGGCAATGCTAAGTATATGCTATAGATACTCTACTTCCATGGATTAATGAACATGTTTACTGATCATAGGAGCTCCAAAAGCCAGAGCTTCTTATTATTATCTGTTAGTATTAACGTGTCTCTTGCTTATTTTGCTGCTGATTCTTTGATATGGCGAATTTGCTAATCCAGAGCATGAACAGTTATATATTACAAGTGCATTAAAATTAGACTACAGAGTAGCTCTTCTTTAATGAAACAGACTTGAATTGTAGGAGTGCTTTGAAAGTTTTCTATTACATTTTGTACTGTAAGCCGTAGTATTTTTTGTCATGTATGTGGAGAATACTGTCCGTGTGGATGAAGAAGAAAAGTTTAGGATCAAAAGCAGAACTTTTGAGATCAGGTTAGCCTTAAAAAAATAACCCATAAAAGATGCATAATGGCTGCAGGCGACATATAGGATGGGGGTTGGGATGTTCTGAGAAGTAGGAGGGGTTAGATGTCTGCTCAGGGGCCCAATGTTTCATAATCTGTCCATTTATGCTTCTGATCAATACTCATATTGGCTGGAATATCTCAATGAAGTGAGTGTGTAAAAAAGCCTACCATCTTGTGTTTTTTTGTTGTTGAAAAGAGACGTACACATAAACTCACTTCGCCTTAGATAGGCTGCTGAAACACGGAGAAAAACTGAGGAGGGAAACACACTGAAGCCTTTAACTTCTGAGGAACGAAGTCAAGCCGGGCTGCAGAGCCGGAGAAAAGAGTCAAGAGGCCAGACAACGTGTCAGAGGTCAACTTTAAGGTTATTGGAACAATATGTGGGGCTCCGTGTGTGGATTTTAATGTGTAGAACAACACCACACTCAGCATTCAGGGACATATACCACACTATATGTTGGATGGGTTGTCAGGCTTTCAGCTGTTTTAGAGATATGCTAACAAAAGATGCTAATTATGCAGATAAAACATGCATAATTTCTATTATTATTAGGGTCTGACACAGCTTTAGCTTAAATGTGTATACATTTCTATTATTATTAGGATCTGACACAGCTTTAACCCAAATGTGTGTAAATCCTGACAAGGCTTGTAGGCTTACGTTGTGTAATTATTTTATTTAGGAATGAAAGAACATGACCGTAACCTCTGGATACACTGGTGTGATTCATTTTCACCTCTAACTCGCAGCACATCCTGGTACAAATAGTACAACTATTGTAAGTCAGAGTTTTTTTGGTCTTTGACCCATTTTGAAAACGCCTTTGAAAATCAGCTCCGGCTCACGTCTGATAAAAAACAGCCTGAAGTTTAGGAACGTTCCTCAGTCACACCGTCTGACATGTGACAAACATTCCATTATTGCATTGTCTCTTGTTTATAGGGCAAAGCTCCCTGTATACTAGTACATGTGATTTGTATTGTGAATACAGTTTCAGTCTAGACCGATTTACATGTTGCCATAAATGATTACACCAGCTGAGATTTGATACATCATTAAAAGGCTTTTTATTGGTTCCCTGTTACTCCATTATTGTGTCAGTCAAACACTGATTTGTTGATTCGTGTGTTGAGGATGTAGAAAAACATGAATCATCACCTGATTGACTGAATAAAAATGTATTAACACTGATTCAAATGATAAAATATTAAAAATGGAAACTTTTTCCTATAAAAAAACAAAACAAAAGCCTCACACCACATAGAGCAACTGCAACGGGACATGAAACAAGTGACAAGTATCTCATTGCACCTGAAAGCAACAGTCCTATGACCCTCATAATATGAAAACCTACCCTTAGAATTTGGAATCCCATTGGTATCATTATTAGTTTGAAAGTTATTCAAGAAAAACAATATTTCATTAATGGTGTCTTTCTAATCTAATCTAATGGACTGTTCCTTGGTTTTGCTTAAAAATCTTCTAAAAGGGAGAAAGTTTAAAAAAAAATGTAAAAACGCATTCAAAACGACCTGCTGCTCTCCTTACACCTGAACTCATCACGACTATATTTCTGCACTGTTTGAACACACGACAGCCAATCAGAGACCGGTTTAGAGTCTCACAGACAAAATGAAAAAATGCTATATTGCTTCTATTTTTGTATTTCGTTGAATTTGGGCTTTTTCTTGATGTGATTATGTTTGAGAAAACAGAAAGTAGAGGGACAGGAGAACGTTTTGGTGGACCTGCTATCCTTCCTACAGCAGTGACAAAATATACTGTAGAAAATAAAACATTTGGAAATAGAAATGTGACTTTTTATCGTGTTATGCTGATTAATTGTGGGGGTTGTCAAATGTTTTATCACCATCATTCGGTTCCTTAAAAAATAAATCATGTTTTTACATCTTAGTGCGGACTCATTATTTCATGTTTGCAACATTACAGACAGCACTTGAAGGCAGCGCCGCCAGGAGCCAGCCAAGAAAACGCACTGCGCATGGCAGAGAGCATCTTCCACCCGGTGAGGGCTGCGGCAGGGCGGCTTCTAATGCGTAGAAAAATCATTTTCTCACGCATTTTTTTGCGCAGATGAAGAGTATGTGAGGATTTTTTTTTTTTGTACTCTCTCTCCTCCCCCAGCAGCTCCATGGCTGGGAGGAGGGGGAAGGGGATACCTTAAGGAGGAGGAGGGAGTGGGAGGGTGCAGCCTTATCAATAGCAGGTTGCCTCTGATGATCCAGTTCAAACTAGTTCTGCTTTAAGTAGGTGCGGGTTTTCACGGTATCATATATTCTTAAATAAAATGAAGTCCTCTTAATTAAAGCGGCAGTAGAATAATCATGTATGCATAATCCAGTGATGCGCAATAAGGATGCTGCTGTATCCAGATCCAGCCTCATGGCATCCTTATGCTATGATTTTATGGTCAAACGGTTGCCATCAATGCAAATATCAGCTAAACATCCTCCATTCCCTGCTCATACTGAAGCTGTCACAATAAAAATATACGCAAAATCATGGCAGCATGTAAACTTGACTGTATAATAAAAAGCCACGTAATTATAGGGAGTGTCGGGTGGCAACAAAGGGAATCATCATCACCGCCGCCGCCGCCACAGTCGTGCGTAAAGCTGGCGCTGTCGTCACTGGTGTATAGTGGCGATGGGCTAATGGGAGGTTTCAGACGTGCAGTAAAGCGCAATATAATCTCCGTGTTGGGACTGATGTATATGACAAGAGCAAGGCGACAACGCGGATGGAAACCGCGGAGGAAATGACTGCAGTGCAGCAGAGCTGTCAGTCATCGGGCGGAGGAGGCTGCTAACAGCCCACCGTGAGCCGCAGAGTGCCCACACACAGTGAAGGCTTCATAGCGTCCTTTTATAAGGCTTATAGGCGGATCTTTTCCATTATCTCACTGCGCCACAGCCGATGAACCACCATATGATGCATTCAATTGCAAAATCTTAAAATAGACCTACATTATAAATGGTTAAAAACACATGTTTTTAATTATAATTGGCGTAAGTGTTTTCTAAAACCGGGTTTTCTTGTTTGATGCGTCGCACCTGCTTTACCTTCCGCCTTCGTGGCGCGTACCGCATCATCCAAAGGCAACAAACAGGGGGATCCTCCTCACTGGAAGACATGATGAAGGCGAATCAGTTCAGAAACAACCTCCACAATCTCACCATCCCACCCCCTCCTCACGGGCCCACATCTTCAAACTACATCGGCGCACAGAGCTGCCGTGTCTGTCTCTCTCCCTCCTCCCTCGTTCATAAGCATTCAACGGCGCACCGCTTCCACCAATCTGTGCAGCGAGAGGACCATCCCAACCCCTGAACCTGAATCTACCCGCCCTGTCCGTTTATAAATACTGCTTGAATCACACCGGCAAGTCTTGGTCGTCAGAAACGCTCAGGGTTGCAGCAGGACATCCCCCTTTCGTCTCATCCCCTCCATCGTTTCTCTGTTTGTTAAGAAAATCTCATCCATTTTCACTCTCATTCTGTTTATTTTGCGGCCAGTTGCATGTATTTTTCGTCTCCCAAAATGGTTTGCGAGACTAAAATTGTTGCGGACGAACACGATGCTATACCTGGGACCAAAAAAGAGTCGATCATGTGGAGCTCTCCACCGTCCAGCGCGGCTCTGAACCCAGTCGAGGACGAGGATGTGAGGAAAGATGCGGTTTTTATTCGGGAGTTCGAGCGCGGGGATCAGGAGGAGGTGCGGCGCATCTTTTACGAGGGTATTATGGAGAGGATACCCAACACGGCGTTTAGGGGGTTCAAGCAGCAGCCCAAAGCTCAGTTTTTATATGCTCTTCTGACAGGTAAGTATCCTAATTACCTTGTACCATTTCTCTTGTTTTATTTAATTCCATATAAGATTTTTTCAAATAAAACCGCAAACATAAATTGGAGTTATTTCTAAGCTCACATCACTCTTTAGGCAAATGCGTTGTTGTTGTGTTTTTTTTTTAGCTTTTAATGAGACGTATTTGAGTAACTTGTCTTAATACGTGTAACGTTTCTCTGCATGTGGCGGTGTGGGTGACGCAGGGTATAGTTAACCTGAAATCTGTTGCAGCATCACGGCTTCTTTCCGCCGGCGCACACCGGCATGTTGCTCATCATGCAACAAAAGGCATGGGCGCATGGTGCACGTGCATAAGTGGCGGGCCTGCTGCTGATGGGATGACATGCCGGTGTCGTGAATGAATGAATGAATGAATGAATATGAGGATTGGCCTATGGGGTGCGCGCACGTACTCAAAAAGCACTCCCAGCTCGCGCACCCCAACACACACACACAAGCCCCCCCCCCTGCACCTCCGCCTCCGCACGGCAGCCGCTGCACCATGTTACGCACTGATTTTGCTTTTGTTGATGTTGCCGGTGCAGATTTTAAACCTCATGTTCGCGACCGGCGCCGTTACGCACGCCATAAGCAGACATACCCATGATCCGAACAGCTTTGGCATGAAAAAGTAGCTCATTGGGCCGTTTATGAAGTCATACAAGTCACAGAATGTGATCATCCTGCCTGTGAAATACCACAATTTGACTGTTATGAATGCGTCTTAGTGATGTTTAATAGAAAATCAAGGCCTTCCTACGCGCCAGCACTGATGTTACACACCATACTGTGGTGCAGTGGAGTAAACTATACTAGGTTATTGCATGCCACGCAACATGCTATGCAGAATCCAGCCTGCTTGTTTGTTTCCCTTTGCGCCCCCCAGCGTCACATCCGACTAATTACTCCATTATGGACTGAACTGGTTTGTTGAACTCAAACACCAGCACGTCCTCTCTGCTCAAATCTGAAGTTTTACCTCCACATGTTTGTGTTCCTGCAGCTGCACTGATGTGCTTTACTCCACAGTTTGATGATTACTTTGCTCCCTTGTGTGACACTAATCCTAAATGTCTTTATTCAAATGTTTATGTTCTGCCATAACAGAATTTTAATGCAGAAGTTTTACTGATGCTTGCAAATGTCTCATTGCCTTTGCTGATTTTCTTCTGTGTCTTGTCTCGGGTCAAATTCTTCCAAAATCAAACATGTGATTCTCTTTTCTGACAGGTTTCGTTTATTTTTCTTCCATTTCTCCATAGTAATGTGCTTTTTCATGACCAAATCCGTCACTCTGACCTGCTGCGCGCCCCTCATTCTCATGGGCGCGCGCTACTACTACAGCAGGAAAGTTATCCACGGTTATCTGGACTGTGCTCTGCACACGGACATGGCTGACATAGAGGCTTTTTACATGACACCCACAGGTAAGACGAGGGAGAGACGTCGCTGCTCTCACTGTGGTGTGACTGACGACATGAATGTGTGCTGTCTGGCCTGTCAGTTGGCGATGCTCCACCACCAGAGTTGATTTGAAAAAGTTAGGGTGTGTAACTTCGACACAGCAGGAGGGATGAATGGAAAACAAATTGAGTTCATGAACAACAGAGTGACACAAACTTGAAAGTGTAAAACTGCCTCAGTCTAGAGGCAACTCTTCCAAAATGCAGGTTGTCTCAGCTTTTCCCTCTCCTCTGCCCTTCTTTTCCCACCCCTTCTCATTGCTTCTTTCTCCACTCCTTCCCCCACTTGCTTCCTCTTTGAGTTCCACTTGATCACGGGGAAGGGGGTCGTTTGCATGAAAGGGCTATTGATTGCATGTTGGAAACTGCTGATACAGTTTCTGCTGTACACTGAACAAGGACCAGTTCCTCCACAAAGCCTCTAATTTGAAGAAGTAATCCATCTGTAATGTAATCTTTAATTTCTTTCATTCTCTTCAGTTTGGAGTGTGACTGACGGCTAACCACAGACACATGACACCTTTTCATACACGCAAACATAAGATACTTTCAGACAGGCGTTGCACTAACAGTGCAGAAACGAATTCCCTTCTCTGTGAGGCCTTCGGTGCGTTCAAACTGGACCAACACAAGACGTCACAACGAACGACGCAACAGCATAAAAGCTCATACATTTCACTATCTCCCAAGTTCTTTAAATAACGGACTTCCTGTTGCTAACGCATCGTTAAATCCCCCGGCGTAGGTCACACACCTGAACGTATTATTACAACGTCACACCCATTCCGCAACACTGGACACTCTGTTCATACATCCTCCTGAGGCGTCAGAGAGGTGGAATTGCATTGCGTTCAGACAGACGGCAACAGGGCCAGGTTGAAGAGCTGTCTGAATGGAGCTATACCCTGCAACTTCTTGGGCACATTTATCCCTTGTTAACCTCAACCATGTGGCCAGTATATAAAGCAGGTGTGAGTTAAGCCAGACAATTGCGCCCCATTGTCTTGTTCTCTCTGACACCGTGCCCTCTGGCCTGGTAATCCACATCATACACAACTGCAATTTAGCATTCCCATTATTGCTACAGGACCGGTTTACAGGAGGTCAGGCACCACTGCTCTTAGACAATGCTAATGATTATATCCATGCAAACTGAAAGGCCCAGGGAGGATAAACACCTGGTCACCAACACGCAGTCCTGACGGAGAGGCACCTCTACCGGCGCTGTCATTTGTTGTGTGTGTGTGTTGGCAGGTAGCAGGCAGGAGTGTGTGATGATGAAGGGATTATAAAGTAACTTAAAGCTCCTAAATCATACTTTGTCAATCAGCTTCTTATTATGAGCAATAATGTCATACATGAATATGATTTTATGCCAAAGTCGGAACAGTTTTGGTTATTTTTACATCATGTTTTCGTATGTTTTTTCTTTTCTTTCTTTCTTCACTGATTTAAAGGCGGGGCTAAGTAGAATAAAGGGGATGTCATATACTTCTATACACCAATCAGAATTTAGAAACATTTGAATTGAATTCTGATGACAGGTGCAGGGATGTCGGTTTATTGTTTAGCAGGTCGAGCTGAGTTTTTGACCAGAAGAAAACGGTGCTGAAAATACTCCATTAAAATGGTTTAAAAAATGCATAAAGAAAAAAAAAAAGAACACCAGGATAATGAGGGCTCCTTTCTGAATGCCACTGCTGCTGATGTAAATACATAGCTAGCTGTAGAGCAAATGACTTAGAGGCACCAACACACGTCTTCCCCATCAGCTACCAACTAGAGAGGTGACACACTTTACACCATGGGCTCAGAGCATCTGACTTGCTGGACAGGGGACCGAGTTGACTCTTTCTGCAATGATTGGCTAAATGTGAAAGATACCAAGATTGAATGAGAGATAGTTCAAATCTGGATGAGTACACATGAGGGCGTGGGGACTCACTTCAGCGGAGAAAAATGTAGCCTCAGGGAAAAGATCAATGAATGCAAAGGGTCACTTAGCAAACACACAAACCAAATAGATATAAAAGCACAAAATGTGGACATTTGTTGCATGTAGTGTTGAAGTGGGACATAATAAGACATGCATGTGAATATAAACATATCAAAGACACATTTGCTGATCATGTCGTGCAGCAGCAGACTTAGCCAGATTTAGCAAACCGGCACCTTTTTCTGTTCCAATTCAGGCACTGAACTAAACTCATGTTTATAAGACTGTGAAAGAAGTTTCATCTTTCGCGTCTTAAAATGCAGTTTGTATCCAGCGTTCAATAGATGTATTGGTACTGCGCATAATCGATCAGAGCGTCGCAGAATAAAAACGTGCTATTGCTAATTTATTAATGGAGAAATTCAAATGCAGTGGATTAGAGATCCAAAGACATGCAGACGGAGAGAAAAGATATTCTTTAGTTTTGTTTGGGACAAATAAGCGAAATATAAACAAAAAGTGGACACTGACCACTGACCACAGATCAACAGCTCCAATCAATACTCTTATCTTCTGTGTGTGTTGTCATCACTCACTCTGCTGCCACTTAAAGCCAGCTGTCACCTCTTTCATTTAACACATAATGAAGTGTGTAGGCAGAGAGGCTGTAAAGCAAACTAAGGAACGAGGGTTTGGAGTATAATGAAATAGTAAAAGCTTGTTTTCTTGAGAAAAACAGATGCTGATGTTGCACAAGGTTTATCCTCAACACGATCCGTATTGAACTTTTTCAGTTCAAAGCTCAGCTTGAAATGAATGTGACTGAATTAAACCAGTCAAATGAATTATTCTCAGCCTGCGTTCAGATTCCAAACGTCCGTTTAGAAAGGATTAGGAAGTTTCTAAAAGTCTCGCTTATTCAAATTCAACAGCTCAATAAGAGATGGAGAAATTTAAATTCAGCATCTGGCACGACTCGTCCTCTTTCCACCCATCTTCCAATGAATGACTTCCTTTGGAAGTGATAAACCAATAATGAGTGATCAATACTTCCACCAATCGTGTGTTAACAGCTACACTGAAAGAAAACTGTAAATTAAGACTAATCAATTGAAAATAGTAAAAAATTCAGCACCGAAACAAATGCTGCTCACATGGTTTTTCCTGCATTTACAAGAAATGAACTCCTGTGTTACCTTGACTATGGCTATATTTGAACAGTTTTTCTATCAGATAACTTTAACTCCAGAAAGAAGAAGGTTTCCCTGCATATTGCAGCAGCAGGCAGGTGACATAACCCTCCCCTGAACTTGCTCAATCCCTACAGGCCACATGAAACCGCTTAGAGCCTAGAAAGTGAATGTAATGTAACGAAGGCGATAGAAGGCGCTGAGACAAATCCTCTCCGCCCTGACGTGACACCCACTCAGTAAAAGTGGCTGTTTAATGAGGCGTCATGCCCACTGCAGGGTCCCATCAATGCAGGACACTATATGTGTGTGTCTGATCAAAAAAAAAGAAGAAAAAAAAGACAGCAACTTCCTCCACGGTTACCTGCTGTGCTTATTTTAAGCTCTGAATGACAGAGAGAGGGAGTCAGACAGGGGGTGTGTGGAGGGGGGGAGGGGGAGGAAAGGAGGAGGATGCCAGGTAGAAAACGGGGGCATCTGCAGGAGGGTTGTTCTCCTCAACACGAAGATATAATTTATGTTTGTGTGCGAGAGAGACAGTGAAACAAAAGGTTTGCTTGTTAGCACACAGACAAATGGATCTCCTGGGTGTGTTTCTGGCACCTCAGATAAATAAGGCGTCTTTCTTTCCAACCTGCCTTCTGTGGCGTTTTTTTTTTGTTTTGTTTTTTTGAGCCACAGCATTTCCTCTCTCGCTCCCTCTCTACTTTCTCATCTATGCTGAAGGTGCAGAGGAGCTGCTGCAGTGGCAAACTGGGTTATCCATCATCCTGGCACAGGGGAAGTGATGTTTCCTCCCAGCTAAGGAAACAGCCTTCAAGTCTCTTTCAAAAAGTGAAAAAAATATAAAAAGAATATACATAAAAATGTTATTTGCTATTCATTCGCCCATTAATCAGAGGCAGGAGACAGCTGCATTCATTTCAGCAGATCATTAAAGGTTAGATTATCTCAGATACAGAGCAGAGTGGCTAACACCAGCTGGTCAGTTTAGCTTAGCATAAACTGCTAGCCTAGCCCTCTAACTTTCAACCACATTATCTCTCCAAAATCTTACATTTCCAGCCTGTCTCAATGTCCTTTACGTCACTGGCTGACTCTGCTGTTCCCAGTATGCACCATACATCTCATCAGTCCTCTCATCTGGCTGTAACGCTGCAACTATCTGAATCAATACTGGATTAAGACACTCACTGGAAGGAGCAGGTGATGTGCTAACAGCAGCTTCAGTAATTGCAGCATCGTGCATCTTGCCTCTCTGGCGAACAGCCACGAAGGATAATCAATTTTAAAGCCCAGTATTGATAGGTGAATGATGTGTGAGCTCTATAGATTACATGTGATTTCTGCAGTTTGGGCCAAATCAAAGTGGTCAACACAGAAACTAAATATGGAGACAGAGATGCAAACTTAGAGATGTTTGATTCCAATCTTACACATTTGCTCAGTTTTTATTTCTACTGTCTTATTGTATGTTCATTTTTTTGTGAAACCCAGCCTGATGCTTTGGACCCAGGGAATGCAGGGGGGAGTGAGGGCCTCAACCTGTAGCAGTAGCAGCCATGTGAACCATGGCATGCACCCTTTAAAGTACAGAACGTGTGTAAAATATGAGCTCGTTCCTACGTACAAAAACAAACAATATGCGTTGATGGGCAGGAAGGCAATAAAGCCAACAGTAAAGGGCTGGATAATTGTCTCAGCTAATGGAAGCATAAGAGGGAGAGGTGCTCGCTGTGTGTGAGTGTGAGTCTGAAGAGTGACAATGTCAATGCACCCTTTGTATATTGGCTTTGGCTTCGTCTACTGTAAATCCAGCCCTCAATACACATGAATTATTCATACTCTAGAATTACACTGATGTGTGTGTGTGTGTGTGTGTGTGTGTGCATGTAAACATGTGGAAAACATGTCCCGTGTCCGACGGTCAACTCCCCTCACCCTCATTTGTCCGTGATGAAGAACCTGCTGATGCATGGGTTATACATGACAGGCTAATCCATACTCCCAGCATGCACTTTGACCTGAGGGTGTGCGAAGGTGCATCTCACACACCCTCAGGTCAAAGCATCAACAATATGTGCATATTGAAGGGCATTATGAAGGGTGCATGAGTTGTATAAGAGCACATAACACTAGAAAAAATGATTAATAGAAGCATCATAATGATTTCTATTTTTATGGATAAAGTCGCACATTAAAATGAGAGAATAAGGAATTAAATGGCACAAAAATTCGGTCAAAATTGATGATTTTTGGAAGGAAAATGATGCCTATAGCTTCTCTTAACTAGAAACTGCACCTAATGTATGCAATGTTAAGATATCAACAGCAGCAGCCATGCCTGTAGTTGCCATTGAATGCCCGGCAGGGTCAGATTAATCATGCAGCGATGCAACAGTCTCAGCGTTGGCGCTTAATGTACCATGCAACAATGACACACATGCTGTGGAGCTAAAACACATGAAATAGAAATAAATTCATGCAATCACCAGAGCACAAAGCTAATGGGAACAACACACAGACAATAAAGTCAAGCCACTTATGAGCTTTTGTCAGGGCTAACACCCACAGAGTGTTCAGGATCACATTTTGGCTCACAGAGAGGTGAACTTCAGCGCAGCGAGGCGTCTAGACTGAACGCTTATCAAAAGAATTAGTCGTCTTGGTTTCATTTGAAAGAAAGGAGCATAATCCTGTTAGAAACCATAAAAACGACTCCAGTATCTGCACTCCTGTATGGGTGTATAGCCAGTATTAAACACTCCCTCATTAGATTACAGACGCATATTAATAAAAATTAATTAAAAGTGGTTAGAGAAATGAGAGCCGTCACATTGAGAATACAGTAAACAGATTTCTTTTCTTATTTTGAATGATTTGCAGCGCTCGTTCCCGCCTTGATTTATTTCTTGTCTTGACATCATCTGTTTTCCTCAGGTCCCCCTCCCCCCCTCTGTAATAATGGTAGATTTTCTGTTCTCCCTCCCCCCAAAGCAACAATAACGGTTCATTTCAGGCTATACTGTTAACACAGATGCCTCGCCTTCATCATCCTCCTCCTCCTCCTCCTCCTCCTCCTCCTCCATCTCCTCAGCTCACTTTGTCTGTCAGAGAGAACAGATGATAGACTTCTTTCTCATCACTGTCCCCCTTTACCTCGTTTTCATGCTTTTAAGCTCATTTATATCATTTCAGGCCTTAGCTGCACAGACTTATTCACAGGGTGTCATTAGTGGTGTATTAAGCTCTGATCTTTAGCAATGAGCTGCTGTACAGATGCAACAAGGAGGTGAACACTTTGCATAAAAGCACACAAGAGTTTTTAAAGTCTTATCCTTTTCCTCTATCCAATAAATCCTGTGATGACAATGCTGCTGCAGTGCATATCCTCTATTATGGACCTGCTAGCGTCACTAGAGGGTAAATCAGGGGGTCTCAAAAGTCGTTAGGATTGATCCTCTGGGCACAATGAATGCAATCAGTGCAATAAATGTTGAGATATTCAAGTCGGGCCTAATGTGGTGGACCGAATAACTGAATGACCAAATGACATTGCCATCCAGAGCTGATGCTGAATGCTAATAAATATCAATAATGTTCAAATGGGCTGGTTTTAAAGTGGTTCATCAATGGTTGCTAAGGGAACTGGGAGTTTCATATCCCTCCCATTCCTCTCATTTTACACCTCAAGGCACCTCCTATTTCGGATCAATGTGAAATTTCAGTTGCATGATTTAAGTCTGGAGCATCTTCATCTCATATAAACCTCCTTTTGGAGCTTTATTATTGCTCCTTCACGCCTCCTCCTTTAACTTTACCTACTTCCCTTTTTCTCTTTTCCATTTTCAGTCTCTCTTTATTTCTAGGAAGCACAGGTCTCAGCAGGAATAACGATAGCTACACTAAATCCATGCAGTTTAATAGTAGCAGCATCAGAAATGTGAACGTTCTGGAGCTGTGATGTCACGAGGCTCAGAGGTCAAGATGTGCTGCTCGGCTTTCACAAGTCAGGAGTCAGAGGGTGAGGAGGGTGTAGTTTATCGTCTCATGTGATTCGTGTGATGTTTTTGAGACACTATGTTTAGAACTACACACATTCTGGTGGGCTGAGATATTACTGACATGATGCTTCCCCTATGCTGTCCTCATTCCTGGAACCAGCTCAGTTCAGACAGATGGCCAGGAGGGCTTTATGGAAGCATACCCCCCCCCCCTTTCTACGCCTCCAGAACACACATACACGAGCATTAATAATGCCGGCAGAGAGCCGCAGGAGTTTACAATGCAGCTTTGATATCTGCCTATAGAGAAACATCATTCTATAGCATCAGTGAAGGCTGTGAAACACTTAACAGCTCAGAAATTTGTTTAAGAGATTGTCTGTGCGGCTCTGATTTCAATGAAAGCTCCACATAATCAACTTTACACTTTGGTGGCATCTGAACTGCAGCACGGAAATGACTGGTTGCTTTTTAAAGGCTTGAAGGAGTCTTATTATGCAGAAATATACATTTCATCTGGCCTACATTTCTTTGGAGTTTATCATTGTTGATTGCAAATTTCTCCCACCAGTTTCTTTAAAGTTGACACTAAATTTTAGCCGACAGGGTGAATTAAAAATGTCTCACTGCTCTTAAATGTTGTCTTTAGTTATTCAGGATTTTCACCATTTTAAGGCGCTGTTCATCTTTCTGGATATGATTTTAAATGACCTCTCCCCTCAGAGATTAGTCAGATTAGACTGTCTATACCCATGCAGCTATCAGCGCGGGCGGTACTCCTGTTGCCGCTGCAGCCTTCACACGACGTTTGTTTGATTTAGTAACAGAGGCCTCCGGATCAGCTTAACACAGGCCTGCAGGGGCATCAAATCCCTCCTAACACGCAGGATTCCAGCAGGAGAATGATGTTAGTGTCGCCGCCTGTTTGTTGAAAACAAAGAAGAGCGTGAGGACAAGAGATTTGGGAGTCAGAGCTCACGGACACAGACTCCTGCCGATCACAGAATAGTCTGATTTACTTATTCTATTATGAACAGATGGTATTTCAGTACAAAACCATGTAATCACTGCCAGCGCATGTTGTAAATACTGCTGACATTGACGGAAAGGCTGTTTGAACATGGTTACATCATAAAAAACGGCAGGAGGAGGGGGTCATTTTTCCTTGAAAGAATATCAACAAAGGAAATTTAGCCAAGGAATTCACCTAAACGCTATGTTCATTTTAAAAGAGCCTGATTAAGATTCAAAGGGAATGATTTCAAAGAAGCATGAAGGCCAATAGTATCATTTTGATATTTTCCTCTCAGCTGTTAGTGAGGTATTTAATATCCTGTGAACCAGTGATCCCTCTTCAAATTGTTTAAGATGTTCTCAAGATGTGTCTGGGGTGTTATGAGGACTATTAATAACAGAGAGATTGTAAATATGTTTACATTTTTTTCTCTGTAGGGAGAAAAATGCAGTGCAACTCACATTGTTTCCATTCGACGGTGAGGAGAAAAATAATTCATGACCTTAAAGACTCAAACTGTCAATGCGGCATGAATGCAGATCGATATGAAGACATGTCGATAGTCTCAGTGGTTCTCTGGTGAAGGAGCATTGTCTGCTGACACTGTCCTAACTTTGTTTGTCCATCTGGACGTTTGTTAGTCTTTTTTGTCTGTCTGTATGTCACCAGTGTCAAAATGCAGTGCAACAACATGATGCTGCTGCCAATCCACTAAAACGCATCTGTCCCATGAGATCAGTGTCTCTGCTTCAGTTCACCATGAGTGTAATTTAGTAGTTGTTATATATTCACATTTTTATCATGATTCAAGGAGTCAAATTACTTTTTTCTACCATTTTTTCTGTAGTCAACCACTGATTCTACAAACAATGTCCATAAAAGGGCCATAAAAGGAAAGGGACATTTTTATTTTACCAATAATACTAATAATACTAATAATGGATGGTGGGAGTAAGGGAATTCCATAATTTAGGAGCAGCGATAAAGACTATCGTCACCGTAAGACTATACTATAGCTGCATTTCCACTGCATTGTACCGGCTCTATACTCAACTCGACTCGCCTTGGTTTCGACTACTTTTCTGCAGGTCCTTTTCCATTGCAGGATAGTGCCTGTTCAGGGTAGATGGGCGCTGATATTGCGACTGTTGGGTGGAACCAGGCTAACTTCCTCCCCTTGTTTCTAGTCTTTTAGCTAAGCAGAGCTAATTAGCTAGTGGGCTCCAGCTTCATATTTACCATGCAGGGAGAGTGAGAGTATCAAGCTTCAAGTCAACTCACTGCAATTCATTTGAAAATGTTCAAATAGTTGTTTAAGTGTTTATTTTTTAACTAAAACCTTTGCTAACTAATTTTATCCAACTTGTCCTCTCTTGCTTCTGCCAGGCTCCTGTTTCTGGGTTGCGGTGCTTGATGGACGTGTTGTTGGGCTTGTGGCGGCCGAAGGCCACGAAGACGACAACACAGTCGAGCTGCGGCGCATGTCAGTGGATTCCCGCTACCGTGGCAAAGGCATCGCAAAGGCACTCGGGCGTCGAGTTCTGGAGTTCGCCGTACGCAACAACTACACCGCCGTGGTCCTTGGAACGACGGCCGTCAAGTTGGCCGCCCACAAGCTGTACGAGTCGCTGGGCTTCCGCCGAATGGGCCAGAGTGAGGACTACAGGCTTCCAGGGATGAGCTGTTCGCCGCTGGAGAGGCTCTTCTTCCAGATCCGTTACGTCCGCTACCGCCTGCAGCTCCGCGAGGAGTGAGGGGTGACAGGGAGAGAGGGAGAGAGAGATGGAGAGGGGGAGTTGGAGAAAGAGAGGGTCAGAGAGAGAGAGCAGCGATCCTCCTTCACCTGAGAGCCCCGGGCCGCATCCTCTCCTCTGACAGCGTTTATTTATTTTGTGTAATTAGAGATAACTTTGCGTACCACTTAACACTTCTACTACTTCATCTTTAAAGTCACTAATGTTTTCATTCTTATTATGGCTTTTGTTGCTGTTGTTTTTGTATGATACTTTTACATTTCAAATAAGATTTAGTTTATTTTCCTCTATTTTATAAAGATATTTTTTGTACTTTTATCCCTCCCTTCCCATTGTGGAGAAGAAGAAAAAAAGACTTTTAGAAGATATCTAACTGGCATTCCAACCAGACACCCTCCCCTGCCCCTTTTGTTTTAAGATCATGTGATTGATCAATAATCCCATTCATTACTATTCCTCAATTCCCTCCCCCAAAACCTCAAGCCTTCCTTCCCCTTCCCTCGCAGATTCTCCCAACGTCCTCTCTGAAAAATACAACAGATGTGTTTAGAAGCAGGAGAGTGCATGATACTGGGGGTAGATAGAGCAGAGGATGGGTTGGGGGGGGCAGATATGGCTTAGATAAGACATTGGGCTACTGGCCAGTCTCTTAGTACACCATATGAAGCACAGCGAGAGCCTGTTACTGACCCCCACTGAGAAGGATGGGTACCAGAATATGCACCATGTATCCTGCATTCTACATGGATTTGAATCAAAACAGACCCTCCTTCTCCCCTCCACACTGATTATTTTATTGATATCACCTTCCTTTCTGTTATTTTTTTGGATCCGCCATCATTTAATCGCTGCTTTTGCTCACTGAAGCTGAGGAGAGTGTCCCTGATTGGTGGCGACTGGAGGGTTTCTCACTGACAGATCCCAAAATACAATATAGCTGCATGTCCGAGCTTGTGTATGTACGTATGTATGTGTGTGTGTGTGATTGTTCAGACTCTCTGAGTGTGTGTGTGTGTGAACAGACATGCACCTTTCTTGCTACAAGTATTATCTAACTAAACATTACTACTTTCTACGTGTACTAAATTGTTTACTGATTGAAAACAGATCAATTCTAACATTTTGAATGTTTAGTATTTGACTGATAATAAGAAATTTTATAACTTTTATCATATACTACCACATTGTATTATGCAAATTTTGCTGTTAAAAGGATGACGATTACAAAGAAACTGCAGTCTACACACTATGGGCTTAATCCAGGTTATTGGGGAACCACCTGGGTGAGACATGATTACTAGCAATACCTGCAAACAAACCTATAGAACATAATTGAGCACAAATAGCAAATAATCATCGAAACCACCGTATTGATATAAGTATTACGCCTCCCAATGTGTTTATATTGGGTATACAGTTGAAAACTTGTGTATTAAATACATTATACAAGTTTCTCCCATAACACCTCTCTCCATCTCTATCCTCTGACCATACAACCAACAGTAGATTCAGCCATTCCCGACTCTGAGCTTAAGTTGTGCCATCATACTATCTGTAAAAAGTAAAAATACAAAGCAAAATACCACAAAAAAATCATATAAGACGAAAAAAAAAAGACGGAAAAAATTTATACAAATGTAATCGTCATGAAGTTAGCACTGATCCTCCTTGCCTTGCCACCTTTTCTCCCCTAAACTCTCCCTATTAATGAATCTGTCTGCAACCCTGGGCTAGACCCCAGACCTCCATTTGAACCCTGCACACCCTCAACTGACCTTTGACCTTCCATGTCCCAGACCACACCCATTTCCCGCCCATCTCTGCATGTGCCACCGAGCCTTGCTGCACTGCTTTTATTATTCCATTGGAAGCTTGTCGGACCAACCCTCAGACCGCGCCCCCTACCCTGATGTCATCAAGGCCAGGGGTTCCCAATGGTGGGAGATGATTTCCAGGGATCAAATTAAATTAAAAATTGTCTACTTTAGCCATGATTGTTACAAAAGATAAATAGGTAAATTTAAACTAAAACATCAGCCTTTCGGATAAGCCTATTAGTGCGTGTGTGCTTAATATTTGTATACTTCAGCCACCTCCGGGGATAGTGGGGGTTGCGAGTCTCTGGCACCGTTATTTTGGGGGTTGGAGGCTGCAAATTTTGGGAACCTCTGATGTAGGCAGTGTGATGCTCCGCAACCGGCGGGTGCCTGGTTGCATGGATGCATGAGTATGGGTAAAGATGAAGGAGATGTGAGTGTGAGGGTTGGTGCAGATATAAGATACACTCACCAATTGGAGCACTGCCTGGATGACATCATGCCTGCCAGTCAACCAACCTGAAGAATGCAAAAAGCAATGCAAGTGTGGCATGCCTCTGTGCCCTGGAAAAGAGAAGAAAACATGTAACCGAATAACTGATTTATATTTAAAATCATATATATATATATAGCTATATATATAGAGATATATCTCTATATATAGAGAGATATATATATTGTTTGGAAAAAAGGAGAAAAAATTACTCTTTGCATGAAATATGTCTTTGAATGCAATTATAAGGGTGTGAAATTAATACCAGCCACAAACCAATTCTCATAAATCTTTAGGTGGAAGCTGTTTAGAATCACCATCACTGGCTGGAGAACGAAACAATTAGTTTTCCTTCCTTGATCACAGAGGGAGCGAGGGATTAAACCAGCTTGTGGTAAGGTTCTCAAAACACTTTGCAGGATTAAGATCATCTCATGGGCACCCGTCAAAAGAAGGCATGTGTCCCCGTGCAGTGTGGTGCAAACTCTTATGCTTCTTTACAAGCTTCAAGTAAAATATAATCTCATCCACTGGGTCCTTTGCCAAGTTTATCATATGCAGAAGACGTGAACAGAGGCAGCAGAATACGCAACAGTGAAAGTCTAATGTTTAGGCTTTGTTCTTGGTGACACAGATAATAGATCTCTCCTGTTAAAGGTGTCCTCAAGTGTCCATACTACTTTTACTTTTTACTTTTCTTTTGCACTCTCCACAGTATATTTTTTTATTTAAGGATGTACATCTAAATTTCTTTGTGATCCAGATTTCTTTATGAGGTTCTACAAAGTCAAAAGAAAGGCACAGATGCACTGAAAGCATCAAACAGCATTGTTCTCATCAGGCCAACTTTTGTTGCATCTGCTTTGAACTTGCTGTGACGTCTCTAGAGGGAAACCTACCACTGACCTTCATACAGTACGTACAAACTTCCTACTGAGCTCACCAGGAAATTGGGTTAACAAGATAAAACAGACAAGCTGCTGTGTGAACACAAAATCTTCTCTGTTTTGTCCAAATATAATCATCAGAGTGAAGTCTGATATCACAGAGGTGAAATGTAGGTGTCAGTCGTGCTGAGGATTTCATTTCCTCCACCAGCAGTGCCAAATAACATATATCAGTTATTGCTGCCAGCGTGTTTAGGTACGTACTGTATGATTCTTTAGACTTTGGTGAGAGAGGCGGGGCTTTGCTGTAAAACAAACTGTGGTCTGGATCTTGTGGAAGAATGTGAAGTCTGTCAATTCTGAGCCATTTCCGCTGCTGCCGAGGTCGGTGTTTTTCCTCATGACATTTAAAACGCTCCATGTATTTTTGAGAAATTATCACCCATACTCTGAACAAAGGTATCGTTCAAAATGCCTTCGTCAAGGGCCTTATATGCACTGGAATTAAACGCTGGAGTTCAAATATCTCGTGGACTGCATGGCTTACGGTAGTTAAAGGGTGATTTTGAATTGTAAAGCTGAAGTGCACTGACTATAATGCATTTATTTCTAGTTTGAGCAATGTCTGTTTTCTACTTCATGTGAATGCTACACCCTGTGAACCTGTCTCACCTCCCATTTAAAACTGGTAGTGCATACTTAATGTTAGAATGTAGTAATTAAACTGTATGCAACTCCTACCAGAGTTTAATATTTAGCTAGAAACAGCTCCTCTGAAATGTTCTGCTGATGTACAATCCGAAAAACAATTTCAGACGTTTTAATTTGGTTTTCTGTGATTTGTTTGAATGCAAGTGTCCTATTGGTTGAGTTTTAAGAAGGTATGCTGCATAAAGGCCTTTCCTGTCGGGGGATGGCTCTTTTGGTGTAGAGAGCTTTAGAACCCAAAAATGATCATCTGATGGTCTCTCCCTGATGGCACACACACACAGGCCCAAACTGAGGCTACTGAAAATGTAACCTTTGACTTCAAATGGTCAAATTAAGTTCTGATTTTTTTTTTTAAATAAATAAAAATACTGATAATTGAGTTTATCTACTGGCGAAGGAGCGTAGAATGCAAAACTGCACAAATGTACAGATCTTATGGGCGTGTTGTGTAACTCTGATGGCGTTGGGGATGAACACTCACAGGCATGAATGTAAACTGCCAACATTTTAGGTCTTTTTATGATTAGATTTTTATGTTTTAAATCTTTCCTGGCTGCTTTTTTTTACTTTATGATTGGGATGAACAGTGGCGGGGAAAAAAGAAGACGGTGTAAAGCAGCTATTGATTCTTTCATTAAGTGATTAAACCACTTCATTAGATGTTAGACATTTTGTGTGATTGTAAATAGCCGTATCTATTGTTAATGTATTATTTACTGCAACCTGTCATCTTTGCTGGTTTTAACCAATACTGATGGAGTTCATTTTTGTCTCGGAAGATGGCTGACGCCTGGAATGTTCCACCCATCGAGGAGGGTGAGGGGTGAGGGAGGAATGTGCCACATTGGCAGTTAAACGGGGGGTTGTGGTGGGGCGGAAGCAGAGCTCCACAGCATGGACTCCCTCTCTCTCTCTACGTCTGGTGAGGATTTTGCTCCACTGTGGCAAAAACAGAAGGACTCACTTTGGACTGAGGCCACAGGTGCCAAGAACATAAAAGCACTTGTAGCACAACTGTGTCTTGTTTTGCTATTACAGTACAGATAGTTTTGATTTTCTACAATTCCTATGAAGTATATGGATAAAGTTTGTTTCTCTTGACTGTATGTAACATGAATACAAGACATCATACCATAATGTATCATTTGTACTATGACCCATGGCTATTTATGGAGGTGAAATTTGCCAAAGGTGACAGTAATTGCTGCATTTTTGTTTCCTCTGTGGGTATTTTCAGTTCAACATAATCCTGGTATTATTTGGCAAAACTCCTGCCCATGTGCCATCTAATCAAGCAATAAATACAAACAATCAGACAAACCCACAAAATGACATACTATCAACAATAACTTATGAAAAACGTGAAATGCTGCATCGATGTTATATCCCTTATACTGTACCAACTAGTGGCAGTGATGCTATCGCAGTTTTAGCATCACAACACTCATTATATCGAAGCCTGAAGGGGTGTTTGATTGTAAAATGTTTCTGTTTTTTCTATTTTTCTTTACAAAGAGGTGTCAGAGATGTGTTTTTTTAAAAGTACACAGGTGTACCTCTGCAGATTTGTACAGTTGTCAACAGGAAATGGATGCAAATGACAATAAGGGGATGATATTTTAAAAAATGAGGAGTTCAAGCAGACAGTAAAAAAAGATGGCGTAGCCCCACTCTGAAAGTGTGATCCGCTGTGCATCTCTTAACTGAGCTTTCACGTAACCAAACAGACTTCCAGCTAACTTGTACCACTGAGACAAACACGGCAACACCACAACCAACACCGAGTCAAAACAACTGAAAATAATCACACGCTGCAGCTGCCACAACTCTCAACCGTGTTGACTTTTCTTACAAGAGATTCAAAGTCTTTTCTTTTTTTTGGGGGGATCTGCAAGCTATTAACTGTAAAGTTGTGACTGTAAAGTATATTTTACTGTAAATAGCATCTGGGGGTCATTTTTACTCCTTTTTGTAACAGAAAGTGTGGATTTAAAATATACAGAAATATATTTTAAAGATATTTACAGCACGAATAAAGAGATTTTACAGTAATGCAGGTGTCCTCATCTGTATTACCTCATGACAATCCCATACTGACTAAAGGCTGCCGCTTTCAGGGGCTGCAGGGCACGCCATCTTAGCCGTGGTGTCTCTGTCCCACACTGATGGATTCAGACTTGACCCTCTCTGTCCTGCCTGTCTGCTTGAACTCTCAAATCAACAGATAGAGCCTAAAACAACAGCAGCAGCTCTCTTGGTTTCTAGCACCCACCAGCCATGGCTATGAATATCAGTAGCTCTGGACTGAGCGAGATGCTGCGAAGCAAAGGGCTCTCTCTGCCCTGGAGCCCTGTCATAGCTGTTGTCTGTTGCCAAGAAACTGATCCGCACAAAGCACAGTAGGGGACTGATATGTGGCCGCACTGTGGGCAGGCAGGCAGGTCGACCAGCCGGCTGTGATAAAGGAATGCAAGGAGGAACTGATAGATAGATGGATGGACTCAGGGGGAGGGGAATGAAATTGCAACTGAGGGAACTTTGGAAACCGGGGGTCGTATAGGGGAAGGAGACTGGTTTTGGTGAGGAATTTGACATAAGAGGCCCTTGGGCATATAAAGTAGAGCAGTGAGTAAATAGACAGCTGGGTTAGGGAGGAGAAAGAGAGGGAAAAAGACAGGTATGGTGAGGTTACTTAGCAGATTTAGTGATTTCCTGGGAGACATAAAGATAACAACATAGTGTAGATACTGTTGGTACAACCTGTCTGCCTGATCTCAGTGTGGCTGCAGCGACAACGTGGTTTTTATTGGGCTCTATTAGATTTCAGTTCCCTTTCTGCGTTCCTTTGGGAGACTGTTGTATCACCATACCAGGACTATTATTATTAGTATTATTAGTATTATTATTGTGATAATTAACCCTTTCTTTTATACTGACAAGAACTGGAACACTGTTCAAATGTAAAGATGGCATTTTCCTGCATTACAAGGATGATAAAAAAAAGGATGTACATATACTGTATCAAATAAAAAAAAATGATGATGCATTCAGCTTTTACATGTTGCAATAGCGAGTGGAGTTTTTTTTTTTCTCGCCAAGCCGGCAGAGATGGGAAGGAAAAATGACACACGCTGAGGATAATTTGACATAAATATTAGATTTGAAGTGATATAAGTGTCAGCGGTGAGGATATGTGCCACAGGGTCTAGTTATACATCAGATGGTCGCCATGGCAACTAGGGGAAGCTCATGCTGTTGCCCTTGAGAACAGAGGGACCCTCAGGCCTTGGCTCCTCTAATGGCACAGGTCATTAAAAGTGAAGGCAGTGTCGAATGACATCCTTTCAGTTTAGGAAAATTAATAATTTTCATGCTGCCAGAGCATTTTAACATATGAATTAAAATGAGAAATGATGGCGCAACCGATGGTGCAAGAAAAGTGCAGTCCTGGTTCGACGTAGACGTAAACAAAGGAGCATTAGAAACAGCTCTTTTAGTATTTGCTTTACTGACATACCTACTTTGAACACCCCTGCTCCAAAAGTGCGGAGTGCCCTCTAGAATTTGCACATACCAGTCTCACGCTCCCCTCTCAAAGGGGGGAAGGCCCTGCACCCTTAAACCACAGAACAATGAAAGAATAGAGGGGCAGATTTCCATAACACTGTCTGTCGCTCTGGCTCTGAACTGCTCATACTGACCCGGTGAGAAAAGCCTTCCCTCGCATCAACACACGGAAAGCGCATTCCTGTCAGTGGGTTCACCGGGCAAAGCGAAGCTCCGTTTCAAAAAAAGAAAGGAAACTGGAGTAATAAACATACATGACGAGACAGAAGTGTTGGCGGATCTGCTGAGTATCCTACATGACATCTTTGACAGCTCCTATAATTAGTAGCCAACATGAGGTGACATTTGTAATGGGTAACTGAGGCTAGGCTGTGTTCAAAAATGTCACAAGCTGTCTGGTTCTAGCTAGACTTATTTTCTTGGTCTTTAAGGATCTTAATTGGGGAAAAGCATAGAAGAGCCAAAAAAAACAAACAAGTCTTGCCATGGTTGTAAGAGGAAAATCAGTGAGTGTGCCTGGAAGCCGGCGACACAGTGTGTGAGTGCATTCATGGTGTGTACGTGGATTTGTGGAATGTGTGTGTGTGTGACAGAGGCACCACAAGACAAAGGGGAGAGTCCGCTGGAGCCAAGTGAGGAGAAACTCAATTTGTACTCATGTAGGTGGATCTTACCCCCTTATCAGAGGTGAATATGAGCAAAATGTGACTAAAAATGTCAAAAGAAACAAACTGAAGAAACTAGTTGTGAGATACACACCTTTAGTGCACCTATGAGGCATGTGTGAAATGTTATTGAATTCTTCTGATGTGGATAGACCACATCCCGTTACATATGGACATACGGATGGACAAGGTTAACCCTATATGCCCCCTTTGACGGGGGCATGAAAGGTAAAGTTTATCAGGTAAAGCATCCTTAAAACATTACAGCCTTTTATAAAACTCCCCACCGATCTTTTCCCCCTGGTTTTTTATCTTGTAATCATTAACTATAATACTGTCTAGTAATCGTGACGTCAACTCATTTGTAACATTTGTTGTAATTCAAGGTTATGACACTGCTTTGATTTTTGTACCCATCTGTCAATAAGTTGAAAACGATCTAAAATAGTGCAAAGTAGATTGACAAATTAAATACTGATTAGTATCTAATGCATGAGTTTATCAAGTGGGAACCTGTTACAGACATTCAGGAGCATGCAGATGTAATATCTATTCAGCATGTAGAAATCACAAAAACAATAAATACAAGGACGTTTTATATAGAACACAGTATATTCCAGGTATCTATAGCTAAAATTTTACTAGTAACCGGTTTCATGAACTAATAAATAACAAGCATTCTCCCAAAAGTGTAGCTTAGCCTTGGCAACAAGGCAGAGAAAACAGCATTGGTCTTAACAAGAGAGTATGAAAACCGAGGAGGAGAGGATGAGGGCAGGATAGAGAGAGAGAAAAAAAAGAACTGGGAGCTGGAGGGAGCTGCAGCTGCCTGTTTCCATAGCAATTTGGATGCAGGACAAGTGAAGCAAGAGGCAGAGACAGACTGGGAGACCGTGAAAGGGAGACATGGAACAGGAATCTCAGAAGAGAACATACCAAGAGGGAGTGAGAGGGAGCAGAGCAAATGTCTGGAGCGGTGAAAGAAAAGTATATTCAATACAGAGGAGGGGTGGCGGGAGATGTGGTGAAAGGAGGGGAGGAGGACAGAGAGAGGAAAAAGAAGGGAGGGATGACTCAGTGAGAAGGAGAGGGAGATTTTGGGGGGATGTTAAGCTCACACATGGATCCCCAAGACTTGCCACTGGAGACTGCCACCCTTAGGGGGACCTGGGAAACACACACATACACACAAGGAAAGGGAATGATGTCAGTGTGTCACCATACATGTGGAGATGATGTTAACGATGACCTACATTGATTTTCACTCAATTCACACTCAAATCAAAAATAGATCAATCAAGGAAATAATTAGCAGATTAATCAATAATGAAAATAATCATTGCAGCCACACTATTATACCTGTGAAAGTTTTTAATTCCAGGATCTATTGACTCACCCTAAGATGGACTCCAAGCTGGTCTATGTGCTGAAGGGACTCCATGGTGCTCTTTACCAGAGCTGCACACAAACATGCATGCAAACACATGTAGACAGGTAGGTGTTAATGATCATATCTTTGACCAGGGTCATGATTTAAAGTCCTTTAAAGGTGAGGCTACATTAGCAGCTACTAGCATAGCAGACGCTAGCTGCAGACACTTGACAAAGAAGAACAAAAATATGATACGTCTGATTCTGTGGCATCGATTTCGGTCATAAAAAAAAACAAAAAGCATCTGACCTCATAGTCATTCAAATGCATGCTAAATGCTAAATAAATGGAGCTTTTTTTATTTTATAGATAGTGTTCTTTATTGTGCAACTTCTTGACGTCATGATCACAGTGCATTAGTGTCTTTGATAAAAGTGAAACATTTTATTTCTGATACTGCATGTAGTAAATTCACCTGCAAACTGTTCCACTTGGGAGTCCTCCACCTCGTACAGAAGCTCATCGTGGAGCTGTGCTATGAGCCTACAATTACAAATGCAGAACACATGACACACCAACTACCTCTAGAATGATTTTCATTAATATACTGCCATGGCTGCTTCAACTACATCCCCCCTGTATCTTCCATCTTTCTCTCCCAACGTACCCATTTCCACTAATACAGCACTGATATAGTGTTTTTGCCTGTGTAGATTCAAGTAGCACCAGGTTTAGTGTTGGTACCTGGCAGAGAGCGAGCTGGAGGAGGAGACCAGGTTGAATATTTTGATCATGGCCATCTTACAAAGATCAGCAGCAGAACCTATAAACACAAACAGAACAAACACATACTGTACTTGACCACAGGCCTGTTGTGAAGGAAGAGGCTACACAGAACCTACTCTGTGGCTGTCAGAAGTAAAATAATACAGCTCTGATGACACAGACCAGCAAAAAAAAAAAGCTGTCACCATTGCATAACAGTCATCCTACCTTGCACCACAAAGTTAACAGCCTGCCTCTCAGCCTGCATGCGGATACCCCAATTAGGAGAGTTGATGTTTGGGAGGGTCCGTCGACGACCCATGATGGAGAGCACATAACCTAAAAAATACAAGATGCCTCAATTTCAATAGAACAGATTTTTTTTTAAAATATATATTTATCTTGTTAGTATTCATTTTAATATGTTGGCATATTTTTTATGCTTTTATTTATTATGAAATTATTTAGCATGAATGCAGATGTGAAGGAAACAGTTGCAATTTCGTTATGAATGCACAACGACAATAAAGAGTCTATTCTATTCTAATAAGTGATACATATCATTCCGAGCACAATTTATTTAAGATTTTTATTTGTGTTTTTCTCATACTTATCAGCACCTTTTAACTTTTTTTTTTAAATAAGAGAGGTTATAACTATTTCTTTTTGAGTGAGCTGTGATTTAAATGGAGAAATAATCTAACTGCACCTTTATTCCTGTTTACAATCATTTAAACAATGTGTTGAGAAATCATCAATTTGTATGGAAACTGACAAAAAAAAAAAGGTAACGCTCATTGGGTGCCTCTACACTATGTGCTGGTGGCTCTACATGGAAAAGTTTGGTGCACCAAGTGCAACCAGTGTAAAAATTTAGTGTGGAGTCCTGGAAGGGAACAGTTTCATGAAAAGTCATTTGCTGACACAGCATTATAAGTGATTACGGCAACAGCAGTGACACATGCATAAACCCACCCATACACAAGTGTATGGGTGGCATCATGGCACGTGATTCACATCCAAAAGCAAAACACACTCACATTCTCAGTACAGTCACACAAACACACATTGGAAGACAACACAACAATGTGCAATTACACAATAAGCACACAATCGCACACATACAAAAAAAAACTATCATATGCAGGTATGCAACACGCACACACACTCACACGTTCACGTACAGTGGACCAGTACATTCCACCAGCGGGACAATAGAGCAGGCTTAACAGCTAAATCCTTCTACTATCCCTTACTATGAAGAAAGCCAACCAGGGCATGAAACCTGAATGACCCTCTTCCCAGAACACACACACGCGCACGCACACACACACACACACACAGTCATGCACGCAAGCATAAATGCATAGGAAATGAGAGAGATAGCAACAAACACAAGACCCTCTGCTCCCCGTGAATTGACCCGTGATGCATGTGTGTGTGACCTTTTCACCAGGAATGTGTACTGAGGCCCGATGACAGGGATGCGAATTTGTGTCACACAAATGCTGTTTTCATACCTGCCACACCCGTTCCAAATATGGGCAAGTGTGACGGGAATCGCACTGGAATGTGTGTGTTTTTCACACTCAGTCGGCAGGTCATTGACACGGGGCTGTGAAGGGTAAAGCTTTTCAAGTTCAGAAAGTGGCGGTGGATTTGACAGGCAGAGACACTAGAGTCTAGGGAACATAAAACATTTAAGAGCTGAGGTTTTGATGAGAGCTAGCAATAGCTGAACTGTGAATCCCATTTTTATTAATGACAAGCCTTTAGCAGATCCACTGTCTGAGAGAGTCCAGTGTGTATGTGCATGTGTGAGTTAGTACAGGAGGGTATTTACAAATCTATGCAAATCAAGGCTTTCCTGTGTTTGATGGCCAGTTTTCATCTCTGTGCTTCCCTTGTTGTTTTTCAAGAAAAGAATAAAAAAAACGCTTCCTTCTCTCCTCATCTTTTCATCTCAGGAAGTCTTTACAAGTGAAGATACGACACTCGTCCCAGGAGAGTTAATGAAATGTGCACGAAGGACAACACAGGCTTACCCAGAGTGATGGCTTGATCTCATTTTAGATTCAGACAGAGGGTGTCAGACAGAGGGTATACCATTCAGAAGTGGTGATTAAATGATTTATTGTAGTTTATAAATACTTCCTCCTCCATTACATCCACATCTCCTGTCTCTGCTGTTTACTGCCACGCTGTGATACTGACCTCACCTTCACTCTTCCCTCTCCGAAAACATATCCAACAAATTGACAGGAGCTGAGCCTGCGCTGCTCACCTCATCTCCGCTCAGCCTGTTAGCACCCAGCAGTCCCCCCCCAAAAAAACCCACTGTATCAGATGCCAATAAACTATGATTGCAGAGTGGAGAAGGAGCCGAGGCACATCTACTCTCTGAGTCACAGTCTAGTGTGATGGTGTATCTTCTTGCAGACGACATAGATTTAGAGAGGACTCTTTTAATCGATCAGCCAAATTTCTGGTGTGGAATCGTGAAGGGAGTGACTTAATGAGGCGAGATGAGAAAAAAGAGCGATAGATTGGAGGGGGGGAAAAAAGTCAGACGAAGAGAGAGCGATAGACAGGAAAGAGGACAGGAGACCAGTGTGGGATGAGCCGGGCAGATAAATCTCGACACACACTCCGATAGGAGGATCACCATGGTGATGAGCTGACTGTCTGGTACAGCATTAATGTGCCCCCGAGAACGAGGAGGCTTCCACGGTGATCTGTGTGCAGCATTTTAGAGGAATGAGCCCATTATGACGCTTCGATTGGGAAGATGATGCTGGCGGAAGGGGAAGCGGGGTGCGTCATCGGTGATGGGTCACTATGGGTGATGGAGAACCTGTCTGTAGGTGGCTGCAGGTCAGTTTCTGGGGACAAACGTGTACATGATCTTACCTAGAATAAGAAATATCTACTTCCTTGGAGTAATTTATGATATTCACTACAAATCAAGGCTGTTTTTTAGCACTTGTTATATGAGATAAAACTAACTAAGAACCTCCAGAGAGTTGACATTGTGGCCTTGTTAGTACTGACTCAATTGGCTCTTTCTCACAGATTTCAACTAATCTGATTGGAATATAATTAGTTTATACTGTGGGTCAGTACCTTCATTGGGAAGATAAAGGCTGATATAGCATAAAATTGGTCTTGGGATGGTCCACAGGCTCCAGTGTTCCAGCTTGAAGGATCTGTTTTGGCGCTGACTGACCTCATCTCTCCGCCTGTCCACTCTGGGCTCGTGTACCATGTGCAATGAGGGTTAAAGTGCAGACTTAACACTATTTTGTGTGAGCATGTTACAGTCCCAGGTGTGCTGTGTCGGCAGTTCAGTCCAAATATAAATAGTGTCCTGTCTGAGCCATCAGTCCCTCACCCACCCTCCATCCATCCACCTCGTCCTCCTCAAGTATTGACCCAAGGCAGTTTGTCTCATTCCTGCCAATGCAAGCAGATCGTCTTCTTCCTCAGCCAAAAACACAGTGTGTGGGCGTATGAGTGTATGCCTGAAATATTCAAACTACTGTGGTGTATATCAAAACCGAAGGCCTTAAACCAGATAGACAAATTTATTATATTAGTAAGGTTATTTTGCTGTTTGTAAATATTTACCCCTGACTTCCCATAGTTTAACTGTAACTCTGTGATCCTATAAATCAATATTTTACTATTGAATTCTGGGAAACAGCTATCAACAGTATGTGGAACATTTTCTGCAACATTCATTCTTTTAGGGGCTGCAAGACTCGGAATAACTTAAATGAAATACTTGAGAGAGGAGAGAGACAGTGAGAATTTGAGTGCACACAGACCTTGTTTGTGGCACTGCTGGATGGTCCCCTGGATGAAGGCCTGAACGTCTTTGTACGTCTGCAGGAAGCTGTCCTGGAATTGGCTGGCCTGCTCAGCGCTCACCCCGAGGATCCCTGACAGACGCTCGCGACCTGCAACATAAAACTGAGATGTATTCTACTATGCAAGCGTTTGCAGTATCTGCAGTATGCTGAAAATGGAAATTTTGCGAAAATGCACTTGCTAATTTTTTTTTTTGCCAACACCAAGGCTCTAGGAAGTCACTTTACACGGTCATGAAATAATCCGAAACAAAGCACCACATAAGTCGTCGTTTTTAAACTTCAGTTTTTTGTACAACTTAAACAAACGAGACATAAAGTGTTAATTTATGAGCTTTAAAGGTGCTGGTAGGTAGTTGTTATTACCTAATGGACAGGGTCAGCTGTTTTCCACTGTTTCCGGTCTTACTGTAAAGCTATGCTAGCTGCCTTCATATTTTCCATACAGATAAAAGAGCGATATCAATCTTCTAATCTCAAGAAGAAGTGATTAAGCATATTCCGCAAAATGTTGAACTGCTCCTTTGATATCAGTCTGAATGAGTGAATTCGATCTAAAGTGTTAAGAGTGTTAAAAGTGATGGGAGGACAAGCGGAAGAGAGAAAATGTGAAGGGGGAAAGTGAGCAGAGGGTGTAAAAAAGAACTGAAGAATAAAAAGTAGGGCTAAAGTAAAGGATGAACGAGAGAAGAGGACAAGATGAAAAGGAAGTAGGTAAGGATTATGGTGCGTGTCTATGAGTGTGTGTCACATGAAGATGAAACTGAGAACAAAGAGGGCCAGTGTCTGTGTGCAAGTGTGTTCTCAGTCAAAGGTGTGCAGCCTGTAGCAGGAGAGGAGGGTCACATTATGAGGTTAGGAACGGATCGATGGATGAGAGTAAGAGGGTGAGCTAATGGTTCCTGAGCATGAGTGAGTTTGTGGTTTTGAGGTATGAGGGGTGTGCGTTCATGTGTGGTTTGGTAGTTTAGTAGATGTACTGTGGAAATTCAATCAAGAAAATAGTGCACTGTATACCATACTGTCATTTTAGAATTGAACACTTTGAGCCTCAGAGTAGATGAGTTGATTCATTGGAGTCGTCTGTCTGACTGGCGGTGGTGCAGTCATTGAAATGCGTCACGAGCGAGATCCTCTCAGCAGCAGGGATGATTATATGTTTTTGTGTGTATAGAACCAGACGCCACAGGGTCTGATATGCATAACAGGGAGGAGGAATGAGACCTACTGTACAGTCAGATGCCATGAAGACAGTGTGCAGATACGAGTGCAAATGACTCTGGGTGTGTGTGCAGTATGGTGGTATGTTCCTGTGTGTGAAGCTCCACATTCCTGCTGAATGAGGTCAGTTCAGGGAGTGACCTTTGACCTTCATTACTGACGCTCCCCGCATTTCTCTTCTCATAGCTCTGTCATTCTTTTTGTCCTTGCAGCATAGCTGTCCTCGCCTACTGCTGCAACCCTCCTGGCATTTCTGCCATCTTTAGTTTTTAAGTACAGATCTGTATAATCAGATGTAGATCATCACCTTTACATCACTTCTAACTTCTCTATTTCATCCTCGCTGCGCAGCTCACATCTGTTCCACCTCCTTCATCCCATCTTTCCCTCCAACACCACCATCTGAGCTTCTTATTTGTTGACCCATTTGTATACATATGTGTCTGTGTGCATGAATTCATAGCACCGCTCTGCCCCTCCTCCCTGGCCTGATTAGTGCTTCCTTTTAGTATTTGGTATCCGTGGCAACGCATCTTCCATGAAGAGCCGTCTGTCTGCACCGATCAGGAGCTCCCTTCCATTGCTCTTCTTGTTCTCTTCTCTTCACTCAGCCCCACCCTCTCTCCACTTTTCCCCTTTCCCCTACATTACTCTCTTCTCCCCCGCCTCCCCCGTTCATCCCTACCTTTAGCCCACATTTTGCGTTCTTTAACATCTCCATATTTTATCTGCCATTTTAGCACCGACCTTTAGCTCTGTGATTTGTCCCTGCATACATCCCATGCCCTCCCTCATACATGTCTCTACTGTTGAGCTTTATTGAGTTTCCTATAGTGGACTCATTCAACAGTGTGTGTGTGTGTGTGTGTGTGTGTTTATGCTCGTTTTCTTCCACTGAGGTGTGACTCCTGCTGAAGAAGAAATACCACAAAAACCAACATCATCATCTTTAAGAGATTTCAAATTTGTTGACCTCTTAAATACAACATATACGTACTCGATTCAAAGTGAGAGACAGCCGATGGCCTAGTTTCCTTCAGACTGCAGATTCTTATGCAGACCACGTGCTTGTGGGTCACTGCTGATTGATTCATTGAATCAAACTTATTTTCTGGTTTTGCCATGATGCTATCTTCAGGGAGTGCAGTAGATTTTGCGTTCTCAGTTCTCTTTTTACCATATAAAAAAAAACCAATACGCAATAAATGATGCATCTGATTAAACTGCAACAATTAATAATGATTTATGACTGATTGTACTTTGAACATTTGCTGCAGTCTGGCATTAAGTTCTGACAACAGGCTCTAAAGTTGTCAAAACTGTTACTATACCCAACCAGGCTATATTTATTAAGAATCAGCTCGGTGGCAAGCAGAAGCCGGCGTGGTATAGGTTGTGTGTGCATATGGACAATAACCGTAACTCAATGTAAGCATTTAAGTAGGTCAGTGGCAATAAACTGTGCTGTAGCACAGACTTGCCATAAAACCTCCCTACATCTCAGGTGTAAGCACAAATGCACCGTAAAACCTGCTCCCGTTTTGCCCCAACATACTGCAAGTCCATGACAGATCCGTATCAACACAACACGTATGACACATATCAACACGCCAGCGTTGGTCAACAGTTAAAATCTGGAGCCCCTAGCTGGCCAATATTTATATCACATGTGCGTTCACACGTATCTACTTGATAAATCTCCCACTGAGTGTGCATGTGGGTATATGTGACTGTGTACATGTGTGTGAATCGTAAATGGGCCACAAGTGACACAGACAAGTCTCTTTATGGTCCCACAAGGGTGTAACATTACATTCATCTTCCTCTCTCTATTTTTATCTTCTCCTGCCCCCGTGGAATCAGGTATGTGATCCACAATATCAAAGAAACACAGGAAGAGAAGCTACAGTATGTCTGGGTGCTTTTGTGTAAAGATAACCTACATAACAATCACATCTTCCTCCTGTTTGAGCCTCTGCTGATACATTTATCTTCCTCACACAAGGTTTCATTTGTGGGTATGAAAAAGTGGCTAATGACGCTTTGTTTTGTCACCCTGACACAATACAAGGCAATTGCGCGGTTGAATATCTGTATATTCATTAATACCAAACGATTATTACCACACACTGCTCCATGGGATCATGCCTGTGTGTGTGAGTGCGTGTTTGTGCCTGTGTGTGTGAGTGCGTGTGTGTGTGTGTGTGTGTGTGTGTGTGTGCTCACCTGCCCCGTACACAACAGAGTAGACAATGCGTTTGGCGTGTTCCCGGTCCTCAGACGTCACCTCACTCTCACTTACTCCTTTCCTGAATGACAAAGATTAACACTTTGAGGGATACATAGTGTTTTAGTAAGTTATGGCGTAGACAATTAACTGATGGTCTTCAAAATCAAGGTGTTTTATAAAGGGAAATATGCCAGGAAGTTGACAAAGTTGAACAATTATAATATACTACTAATTTTGGCATTGATTGACCCTTTGATGACATTTCCCACACACATAAAATGTAGAAAAATGATGTTCAAATGATATAAAAAATCAATCAACAAGTATGATGAATGTGAGTACAATAAAAGTATTGTTTAGATTTTTAATATACCTTGATTATTGTCAGCTGGGACATAGACAAGGTGGAGGTACAAGACAGAAAAGTGATACATGGGGGAAGAATGAAGAAAAGGAAGGAAGGAAAAGAAAAGTGAAGGGAGAAACAATGTGAGATGTGGGAGTTCAAAGGTCATGAAGTACAGACACACATAAAGAACAGAGACAGAGGCAGGAATGGACATGCAGACAGTTATGTAATGTGACTGGTAGACAGCCATAGCACTGGGCAGACAGGGTGGGATGACACATCTGCAAAGGGGCATTTCTGAAGGGGTTGACAGGGAGCTGCCACTGCTGATCAGTGTTGAGAGTGTCTCTCACACATGCACACCCACACAAACACACACGCTCATACACACAAAAACGACAGACATGTTACAAACGTGTTGGTCTGAGCTTCAACTTCAGTGTTGCATGTCAGACGTCTTGAAGCCTGTAGCCACATGATACGGACTCTTAAATTACAGTCACACACTCACACACACACACACACACACAAACAATGATGGGTAACCTATAACCTCCAGTAGGTGACCCAAAGGTTAAAGTTTCTCTCTGCTGTGCAGCGGGATGGGGAGACGTCCTTACTGGATTTTCACTGCCCCCTGTTGGATAGGTATTAATGTTGCCTGCTGTTAAATTTCAACAGGTATTTCTCACATTTTGGGACTGAAACAAGCTTCAACATTTGTCTTAAGCGTCCATAAAATTGGTTTGTTGCTGCCAATGGTTGGTGCAGTTTTGCCACCATTTTACTGCAAGTGGAAGGACAAGAAAGCTAAAAAAAAATGTAGCCTCTCTCAACAAGAGTGTTCAGTGCATTATACAGAAAAATCTACATAGTATTTGAAATACTACAGGGTTTAAAATAACAAGGAATGAATTATGTCACACTCTTGACATGTTTTATCCTCTGTCCTATATCCACAGGTGGTTACTGACGAAAGAGCAAAAAGGCCATTATGGGAGGAAGAAGAGGAAACAGAGTAAAATGAACATGCAAAAGAGTGATGGAAAGGAGAGGGATATGGACTTAAGAAGAAAGAAAGTGTCAGAGAGTGAAAGAACGAAACCAGCTGAACAAAAGGACAGAGGAAAAACCATAAAGAAATAGAAGAGAATGAAAAAGAGAGAGTCAGAGGGTCCAGAGGAGGAGAGGAAGGCTGAGTAATCCCAGAGGAGCTTCGGTGACAGAGACACGTCTCTAAAGGGGAACGTAAGATAATTAAAGAGACACAATGTAAAGCCTCAGTAAAGCTGTTAATTTGCTCTGTGTGACCAGGTGATCTGTTTAACCCAGCCCCTCTGACACATACTTGAGATGAATGACAGTAGCATAGTTCTCTGACACACACACACACATGCACAGCATCAGACACACCTATGTGTCCAACACCAACACACACTGGCAGCAGGAGAGAGGGAAATTAAAACACACACTCTCAGAAATACTTCCAAGGCACGACAATGTAATCACCAGTGCAACCAGCCAAGGGGTGTCCGGCCCGTGGAAAAGGGAGAGCAAATGAAACACTTGGCATGGTAGTCATGGCAACAAGGTCATTAGCATTTGAAGTGAAAGAGCTGGCAATATGGGGAGGGTGGGAGAAGGGAGAAAGAGAGACTGGGAGAGAGGGAGGGAGGGAGGGAGGGAAGAAGAAGAAACCCTGTGGAGCATCTGGAGCATTAACATTCACCTTGACAAGGAGATCAATGGAGAACCGCTGTGTGTGTGTGTGTGTGTGTGTGAGAGAGAGAGAGAGAGAGAGAGAGAGAGAGAGAGAGAGAGAGAGAGAGAGAGAGAGACAGGGTTCCAGCGTTCCACCATCTTGGTCACACAAGCACGCAAAAAGTGCAACCAAGCCTTTTCATATGTAGGCCTACATCTTGCACATGTGCCCGACCCGACAACTCCCCTGTCCAAAGATACCTACACACAGTGTTTCCTCTGGGGACGTTTTGCCACAGTGGGCCGTGGGAGGAGAGGAAGAGGGAGTGAGATGGTGGCTGGAGGTCGGTAAGGGAGGTGACCCATGGCCAGATTATCATAGCTAATGAAAATGCAGTGAAGTGAGGATAGGCCCATTTCACACACAAGACATTAAGTGGATCTAGTGAGGCACAATCCAGTTGCCAATTAAAATGTATTATTAGGTGCATATAAATTTTGTGCAGTGAAAAACTGTAAAAGTTGGACACACCAGTGCAACCAGTGTAACCGTGTGAGACCTACCACTGAGAGGCCAACATGGTAAAGACGTCCGCCTGGGGGTTGGTGAAAATGCGGAGCAGCTCAGTGTCAGAGGAGAGGTGAGCCAGCAGACGCAGCTCCACCTGGCAGAAGTCTGACACGTACACACACGCAAACAAACACACCTTCTTAATTAGAATGTACACTATCCAGTTTCAATCCAGAAATGTCATCTAATCACAACACTGATATTTTTTATGTCGTTTATTAGTGTTTTTTGCTAAATGTTTAAAAGCCACAATGGATGCATCTTTTCTTAAAGACTTAAAGTAGAGTTGGAGATAGAACAGACACACAAACGCCTTGTCTAAAAACGCTTTGGAGATCAAATCCTTTTCAAAATTTGCACAAGGCACTTGCATAAGGAGAGAGAAAACCAGAGGCAATAAATGAAACACTCAAAGAGACACAGAAAAATACCCAGACACTATAATACACCTGTTTAATGTAGACACGGTTGAATATACAGTATATACACACAAGTTCACACAATGACACGCAGACACACTCTTCGATCCACGCCCACAAAGCAACTGCAGTGCATTCCATTACTTATTTCACCCGGACACATTTTCTCCTACGCTCTGCTGCTCTACATCAAATTAAACCCGGGCAAATGCAGGGAAACCGACTAAAAAATGGACAGGGGGAAAATTTGAGAGATTATCTGGAGGGTGCAACGAGCTATAATTGGCTACTGCTAATGTGGGAAGAAAAATAATGATGACAAATGGGTGCACAGGATTATGAGGAGGAAATACTATGCAACGCTTATTGCATAAATATAATGACTGAGATGCATCTGACAATTTACTTTAAGACAGATGTTTGGTTATATTGCTCAGAAAATTCCTTGACTGTTCACAATGAGGGTTAAAACGAAGGGCATCCACTGTTTAACCCTGGTCATCCAGAGAGAAAGGGATGGGGAAAGGGTCCAATGGGGAGGAATACATTTTCTTTAAAAGCAAGGAGGTGAGCAATGGAGGAAAAAAGACATCGGGGTTTGGTTGTGATGGAGTGAGAAGGGAGTTTCTAAAGATATCCTCCTTTCAATTTTTTATGAGTTGGATCACATTTCCTCCAAGCATGGCCAGCAGCCACAGCAACATATTGCTGACTAGGATCTGTCTGTTTGTGTGTGTGTGAAGTGAGATAGAAGGAAATATTGTGTAAGAGAGTGTTTTTATTCCATGCATATGTGTGTGAACTAGAAAGGAAGATAATGATAATGGTGGTAAAAGAAAATGTACATATAACACAGAGTAATAATAGGTGTGTGAGTCTTTTCCAAGGCCTCTATCTAAGAAAAGGCTGAATCAAACTAAATCAAACATCCTTGTATCCAATCATTTTATCGTTATTAAAACACTCGTGATCTATTATGAAGCTTTGCTTTCCTATTCCAAATTTCATGTTCTTTATAATTTACTAGTATGGAAACACAAACCGTGGTCAGAACTTGTGACTAAATAAGGCAGCGTTAGCTCCTGTAGTGCCTTGGACATTATACGAAGATGCTGAGGGAAGCCACGCCTCATACATTTTTAATGCCACCACACACAATGCCCACAGCCCTCTGTAATGCTTGACAGTACAGCATGTAGCATGAGGGAAATGGATGAAAGCGTTAGAGCTCAATTAAAAACTGCACATTGAGAATATGAAATGTCCCCTGTGAGTTGTGGTGGGTGTAGAGACCCTTCCAGGATGAATGGATCAACCGGCATACAGACCTGTGTGATCTAAATATATAGGTTGATCTGGATTGTGAAGATCGGTATGATATGTTTTATCGGTTATGACTTGAGGCTTACCAACCAGTCCTTTTAACCTTTGTAAAAAAAAAAGGGGGCTGATATAACTCTCCAAAATACTATGATAACAAAAGCTGATTATGCAGCTGCTGTGAACATTTTCGGTTACCTTCACCTTTAGCTAACAGCATCAGTCTGTTATGAATCACCGGCTTTAAATGGTAGTTAATATTTGTCAAGTAGGGCTTTTCTACAGTAGAAACATACATTATTTTGCAACAAAAAGCCTCTCTCTTAATAATCATGCCCATGACACATCATAAGTCACTCTTTATGAACACTGCACACAATGATTGCTTGTGTTTTCCCAACAAATCTTTCTCAGTTATGGAATTGGAGTTGAAGATATTAAGCAAAGTAATAAATAGGCCTTTGTTCTCATTGTGGCTAGCTACTCCTTTTTCGCCGTCCGTCTCTGCATCTGTCTTTAATGTAGAGCTTTTAGACACGTTACCTTTTGACGTGCCTCTTGAACTTTTTATAGGAACTTTGGAAAAGTGGTAACAGCTGAAACACATAACCACGCAGAAGTTGTTCCAGTTCGGGAAGGATACCGTCGGACACATAGGGGGTGACTGAGCAGGGGCTCCCAAGGCGAGGTTGTTTCCAAGACAACTATAGGTGCATGTGCATTGTCTGTGAATCCTTGCCTTGCTGTGTGCATGTGTGGGATCCTTGCACTTATCCTGCTGCTGTCCTCCTGCTGACCCTGGTTGTATCTGGCTGCTTATGTAAGCGTGTGACACACTGTCAAGGCCAGCAGACTAGCTCTCTTGTCAGTGTTACACCCTGAAGTGCCTTTATGATGCCAGCTGAGGTTGTTTCAGTGTAAGAGTTTTTTTTTTTATTCAAATCACTGCTACAAAGTTGGAAGGACAAATACAGCCAAGGGAAAACATTTATGCTTGCAAGTGCTCATAAAAGTGTGAAAATACAATAAGACAAAACCTGAGAAATCTCAAATACCTGTTAAATTTGTCTCATGTCAGACTCACATATCCAATTTTCTTAACTACTGTTGTTAGAACAGATGAACAGTTTTCCACAAGGCCGAACAATAAAATGCAGAATCAATGCTGTTGTTACAATTCAGGAACATTTGCTCTCCCTCAGGTTTAGTTAGTGGCTGGATGAACAGGGAATGCAATGACGTGCCTTAGAAGCTAACTGCTGCTGAATCGAGAGTAAAATGAATATGTGTCAAAACACGTATAGTGGTTAAAGTCTGTGAGTGTGACCTCTACTTCTTGTTTCAGAAAGAATTAAAAACATTTAAAGTATGACCTACCTGCAGCGAGAAAGGTCCATCCTTCCTGGGGAATGAACATTGCCCGAGGATGAACGCTCACCACCTCCTCCTCCTTTCCTGTGGGGACCAAACACAGACCCCTGAGGAACACCTCAGCAAATCATCCCTTCACTCCGAAGTGCGTGCTACTAAAAATGTACAGGCTATGTTGACATAGCCCCTCTAGTAATCTGTACGCAAATTTAGATTCTGAACATTTTTTTCTGGTAAAAGAAATGCAATGCCTGTTTTAGAGGAACAAAAACAAACCTAATTCAAGAAAGGTAGAATTTAAATAAAGCGGCCTTTCATTAAAAAAAAAAGCAGAGCATCCTGTCAAGTAACATACGGATCAGATGTACACCATAACACATAGCTTTCTAATATCCTGTATGTGTTTTAATGCTTTTGACAGAGAGACCCACACAGATCCACTCAGAGAAAAATGCAGAGAGTGAGCAATAAACAGAGCTCCACTGACCTGACTTAATGAGCAGTTAAGTTATGAAGCCACAACACTACATTTAGAGGCAAATCAAAATCCAATCAGGATAATTATATCACTGCACTCTGCTGTACTTCAGTGCAAGAGCTGGACTGAAGTGCTGACCTAAGTGTGGGCGGAATGATGGGTAACCATCACACTTTCCACGTCAGCATGATGAAAACACCACCAAAGCAGAACATGCACCCACACAAACACATACATGCTGACAATGAAAACGCAGCCTCATACACACATACACTTTGCATGTTAATTACGGCAGTGTAACGAGGGCCAGGAATGGAGAGAGATGAGGATTTGAATCTATTGAAATAGAGAGAAAAGAAAAGTAGAAACACCGAGAGAGCTAGGAACAGGAACAGATTGATAAAGCTGAGTGTGTCACCACCGGCAACAAATGAATGGACTTGATTATACTGTATGTTGTAATCATTTGCAAATTGAGATTTTGGTGTGCGTATGGATGGATAATGGTAAACCTAATCAAAAGCAGGCCATTAATCTTCTTTCAAGAACCGAAGTAGCTTAAAAAGACAATATGTTGGATTGATAAACATAAACATGAAAACATTTTTTTACATTACTATCTATGAAATGTAGAGCAGTGTTGACATCTTGCTCATATATGGTTTGACTGAAAAGCTCACTAACTATAAGGAAAACAGCGTGTTGTGGAGGCGTGTCATAATTGTCATAATCATAATTGTATTAGAATAAAAATCGCTGTGGCTCTTAAGCGACTGCCCCAATAAATGAAGAGTCCGGCTGTTATTCCTGAAGTGTCTGTGTGGCAGTTTTATTGAATTACAACTATGTATGCAACCAGGGCAACACAAGGTAGTCAAAACTTTCTCCAGAGAAGAAGGGGTGAAAAGAAGACAGGTGGTGAGCACAGAGAATGTGAGATTGACGAGTTGACGCTCGTGTCCATATGGATGATGTTCTCCCGAAGCTGTCTGTGAGAAAACATTCATCCCATCAAAGTGAACAGGGATACTAAATTGCAGGTGAAATATGGACTTGATTCTTGATATGTTGCATATATGAGCAATTAAAGCACAGCTGTTCATTTTCTCAGATGTTTCAACTGGCTCTGTAACAGCGTACACACGCAATGAATCTTGGAACTTCCCATTTGCCTTTGTTAACTCAAGGTAATTTCAAGGGTTGGATGTAATTTATTTTTCTTTGTGCAACACAGGGTTGCACAATGAAATGAAAGTTTGTAGCCTCCTTTATTGCTACACAGAGCTGGTGCCGCTGTCATGATGATGATCCATTGTCCTCATCCTCAGGTGTATGTAATCTGGACTGATGGAGGGAACAACCAATAAGAGAGGGCAGGAACCCTGGCTCTCACTCTCTTCCCCCTCTTGTTAACATCAGCCCTATTCGTTTTGTTATCTATGTTGCTTCTGGTTGGTTTGATTGTTAAACTAATTAATGGACTGTTTGATAAATGTGGAAATGTATTTTTTGCAAACCTAACTCATTAGTAACGACAAACTTTACCGGGGGTCGTAATAATGTATATATTATATTTATTAATCTATTCATATATTCATGTATATATTCCCTGCTCAACCATTTCAAACTGAAATAAGCACATACTATTATATTATATTATACTATTATAAAATACAGTGAATCTCAGCCTCCTTTAATGCAGATTTAATTTTTTTTGTCTTTTCATGATGTCAGTTAAGATTCCTTTAATTATATGCAGCTCACGGTGCATTTTAAAGACTCAAAAAACAAATATGGAGGAGACGCTTTTTAGTGACTAGCCTGTTGCTACTGCAGACATTTATTATCCTCATAAAACCTCTCCACAAGCTCCCTGCTCATCAGTTTTTGTATTCCCTGAGAGATGTGTTCCTCGCCAACACACACACCTTGACATTTATCACTGTCTCATTCTCTAGAACGTATGGGCGGGGTGTCTCTCTCTCTCTCTCTCTCTCTCTCCTTGTGTGTGGTGGTGTGTATGTTAATGAGTGTGTGTGTGTGCGAGTTACCTTGGATGTACTGCTGCTTGGTGATATGAAGCGGCTGTCTCGGCAGAGCCTGGAAGTTCTGTGTTGGGAGAACATACATGTTTTAAGCCAGTTAGTTATTCTGTACATGTATAGTCATGTTTGTACTGAACAGGGTCTTGTCACCATATGAAAGCATGTCTTCCCATTTCTCACATTGTGTTTTGTACAGATAAATTACTCCCTACTGTGTGGAAACCCTAAATAGACCAAAACAGCTCTTTATACATGAGAAAGGTCAGTTATACTCATATCCACAGCCACACCCAACATGCTCCTGCCAGGCTGTAGTGAAGGAATGGAAAAGGAGGTGGAGATGGCATTCACTTGTGTTATTTGTGCTTACCCCAAGGAAACTGTTCCAAAGTGACAGTGATGTTTCATGTATTCTGTTTAAGTATGGTGATAATTTCTTCTGTAGTAATTTATAGACATCTGCAGCTAAGGTTTTCCATATTAGTCGAATCAAATATTCAATGGCTTTTTTCAGACAATGACATTCCCAAACAAGAATGGCACCCAGTACAGCGCATAGGCCCAGCAGATTCACCCCTTTATTCAGATCCGCACCAAAATTTAATGTGATCTATTTTTGTCCAAGAATCATACTTCCACCAAGTTTCATGGAAATCCATTCAGTAGTTTTTGAGTAATCCTGTTGACAAACCAACCAACAGACAAACAGACAAGGGTGGAAACATAACCTCATTGGTGGAGATAATCATTGAAGGCACTTCCATGAACTTAACAGTTTAGTGCAGCTTGAAATTGGAAATTTCCCTCACAATCCCACTTAAAATTCATTAAATTCCTGTCGGCTGTCCTTGTTTTCATTGCACATGTTGAAAAAGCAAACAATAAATAACCGTCAGAAAGCCTGTGAAGCGTTTCTACGGCTGCTTTGCTTGTCTGGGATTAGGAAAAAGAAACTGTCCTAAGTCTCCAGTCAACACTACAGATCCTTCAAGTTTTCAGATAGACATCTAAAGATAGACATCTGATGCTCACTGGACTCCTCGTCCACATCACATCGACCCACTGAGTAATCAAAGATGCTGCTGATACAGATCCTCACACACATACAAAATGCAGTTGTGCAGGGTTTTTTTTTCTCTGAAGGAAACAGGACAAGTCAAAAGCGCACACACACACACTGTTTGATGGAGGGAAGACAGAAAAAGCTGGTTCAGACTCAGCAATTCCATTTTAATCCCTGTTAATCCCACTGTATTCATTCTTTCAAACACACATGCACACTCAAACGACGTGCTGTGTTTGTGTGTGTGTGTATAAGGAGGATGTCAATGGTTATTATCAAGGACATGCAGGGCACATCAATCAGTGTGTACACACACACACACACACACAGGATGAAGAACAGCCCAAAGAAAAAATAGAAACACACACACACACACACGCATGCATTACAGTGTTTGCCATCATGGTCAGAGTCCAGACATGCCTGTGGTTGGTTTGACCCCACAGTGAGTGTTCATGTGTGTGTGTGTGATTCAGAGATAGAAAACAACCCTCTGCTTTCACCACTCATTCATTATTCACCAGGGGGGAGGGGGCTAGAGGGAGAGAGAGGGGGAGACATTTTCCTTTAACTTATACACACAATCCAAACATATACACAAAATGCACATTATGTATTACAGGAATTAAAACCCGAAAAAATGATCTGGCAGACTAATTCAAATGTAAAGACCTGCTCTGATGTTCTGGTTCAATGTCTAAACTAATCAGAAATCATACCTTTTCTCCTAATAATGAATTATTAAGAGGACGTATAAACACACAAAACTGTCAAGGAACCCCGAAAAATGGACACAAAGTTTAAAGACAACCATCTTTTTAATGTTAATGGATTTGTTGATAACTTTAATGCAAATGTAAGTGGTTCCCTGCGTTTTGGTATACAATCAAAACCTCCAGATGCTTTTTTTAAGAGAAAAATCAGATGCGAAACGAGAGAGGGGGAGAAGTGAAAAGCAAAAAAGACACAAAGACAATCAATGAGATGAGATGGGAAGGCAGAGAAAAGTGAGGGACGAAGTTCGAGAGATGAAAGAGAAAAGATGATGATCTACAAAGAGCAGATGGATACATGAGGTTGAATAAGGACACTGGAAATATCCAGCAAAATAGTCGGGGTCATGTCGAAGAAACAGAAATTAAACAAGCTTTCATACATTCTGTATGAGCAAAAGAAAACAATTAGACACCGAAATTTTAATTGTAGACTGATGGAATGCTGCTCAATAATCTCGTATGTATGACCGCACCAGTTCTGCTGATGGCATCACCTATTGGACAAAAGCATTCACTGCAACCCCTCCTGCACTCGTCACAGTGGGAGCTGCAGCTCAGTTAAGACGAGTGAATAAAGCACACATGTATATACAGAAGCAACTCCTGCATATTGTCTGTCTAGCACATAAATGCAACATAGAGTGCAAACACATACGCACACCTGCACTGTCTGTGGTCTGAGTCATTATTACCCTTACTGTGTCATGGGGAATGGGGAACCTGTTCATTAATGGACACTGTGTGAGAGAGCCTTGTAAGAGCCAAACAAGTGCTCAAAAATGCACACATTCACACACTAAAAACCACTCTATTTTCCTTCAATTTCATTTACTATGTCTAATACTGGTTCTTACAAACATAAACATACAGGAGCACAAACCCCACAGGTACACACAACAACCAAGAAGAGACAAGCAAGCAGTCAAATGGTGTGTAAGGCATACTAAAATGCATGGACACCGGTAGACAAATAGATTGGCACAAATAGATGCACTTGAGCAGGATGGACTCCATTAAATGGAGGCTGACTGGTGTGAAATATACAGAACTGACACAGACACTTGTGTATTGTCCCTCTGTTGCACGCATAAAACACACAAAACATAAATATTCCGAGGCTGTCAGACACAAACGCACATAGACACGCTACTTTAAAATGTGCATGAGCCATTGACTGCCAAATATGCCAACATACAGAGCAGGCTTGTGTTTTCCCCTCCTGGGCTCATTGGCTCTGAATGGGCCACTTAATTATGCAGATGTGCTTGTTTTCCTTGTTTCCATAATGGCACTGTGAGCAGCATTGTCCTTTGCTCTCCATAACAATCTGGTATTTGTTTTCTTTAATGTGCGATTCATGTCCTAATATGGGGTGATAATTGCCTGATAATTCCTGAAATTGGCTGCTGATGGACCTCCAATGAGTCTGCATGCACCCCACGAAAGCCTCATAATGACACTTGCCATCAGCTGTTTTCCCTGAGTATACTAGGGTTGCAGCTCTGTGCATGGCAATTTAATGTGGTCACTAAGCATCTGGGATTTTAGACAAATGTCAGCATCATTATAAATCCAATCAATACTGTTCTTGCAACTATCAATTCTAATAAGTGCATTTGTACATTTCTACTTTTTGATAACAGAACTATAACAGTTTTACTGCTCATTTCTTTGTTTGCTGGTGAGCAAGACCAAGACAATCACACATATATATATAGAGAGATATATAGAAAACATCAACTGGATGATCTCTGCAGATCCAATTTGCAGGTATAAAAACCTGTTAGGTATGAATCGAAATGAATTGCTCCATTCAATCATACAAATTCAAACTACTCTCTTTCTCTTTCTGTAGTGTATGCTACTGTATAGTGTGTGTGAGAGTGTGCCTGTCTGTGTGTATGCACCAGAGTGTGCTCAATACTGCCAGTGAGTCAGCATTGAATTTGGCACCCACTCCAGTGAAGTGGTGACATCAGCTTTGGGCAGGCTCTTACAGAGAGTAAGTGCAAAATATTTAATGACTTAAGGCAGAGACTTAAATGAACATTGCACAGCTTGAGAAGCTCAAAGGGAAACTTGGTTGGGAGTTTGAAAACCGACAGAGCTGCACAATCATTAAACAAAACACACAACATCTATAATACAATGAATAAGTGTCAATATATAATGTCCTATCAAATACTTTCTTACAGTCAATGTTTCCTTTTTTTTTAGATCACCACCTTCTGCAAATGAGAGTTGGAGGAGGTTAGAGAAAGTATCAATGATTTTAACTGTGGGGTCCCTCTAGGGTCCATTCTGGGCCCTTTATTGTTCTATATACATGCTCCCTGTCAGGCAGCTCACCCAGAACCATGGTGTTTCCTGACACTATCATGCAGACATGCAGAGTTATGTCCCCATCCACTCTTGATCCACACTTCAGATAATTTCCTTGCCTGGCTCGGTTATATTGAATTTTGGATTCTCAAATAGAGGTCGACCAATAGAGAATTTTCAAAGGCCAAATATAGATTGGAGCAGGAAAAAGGGGAGAGTCAATGAAACGGCTGAACCAATTAATTGGTCTTCCCCTAGTCCCAAAACGTTTTAAATTGAATAATGATAAATCAGAGGTCGGACAAACACATTTCACTGGCATGTTTCACAATAAGCTTGGTTCATCCAACAACAGCATTAAGCAGACGGAAATCATCTTTGATGCAGATCTCTGTTTTGATGTTGAAGAGTATACTTTGGTTTCTAAACTATCATGGATGTTAATGGAGAGCGATAAAGACTCGTGTACAGACGGAGAGCATGAGGTGAAAAAAGACGTAAAAGCAAATTAAGTGGAGAGAAAAATCTGATTGAGAGAATGAGAGTTAAAAGGAGAAGGAAAAACAGACCTAAAGGTTTAATCATTGTAAATGGAGAAAGGGAAGCTAAGGACGGTCGATATACATTTTTGCTTTCAGCAGTTCAACACAAAGCAGAAAATTCCAACATCCCCTCTGCAGGGAGACTCACTTCTCACAGTGCTTTTAACTCTAGTTTATGGCTGCAGTCTGACTTCACCTCAGTTCAACCCACAACAGATGAAAGCTTAAACCCCTCTGCAACTCGCCTCATTTGAATATGTGTGTGTGTGTGTGTGTGTGTGTATATATATATATATATATGTGTGTGTTTGCTGGGTGGTGAGAGGCAGAACCCTTTAACCCGTCTCAACAACAAGCTATAAACTGCAGGTTTTTCCCTTCAAAGCAGCGGGATGTGACATGTTAGTGATTACTGAGCGAGTCTTAAATGAACTACTGGCACATCCCACTCACTTCCACACACTCCATGAGAATAATCATGAGTGAGCTTCATTTACATGCTAGAATAATAATAATAATAAGGAAAAGCACTAGAGGGAGTTGACTCTTTTAGCTCCTGGCTCTATGATGGTGAAATGATCTTCTCATTACAATCAGTCAAGTCTCCCAATGCTCTGTTATAGAATACAATGAACATTTTTAAGAGATATGACTCACTTATGTTCCCACTGTGGATCACTTTCTTCATTATTTCTAGGCTTTTTTCTTTTTCTTTTTTGGACCCCTTACTGATGGTTGGTATTGAAGATAAAGGCATTTAAAGTTTATTGTGAGTTTCAAAATATAATTGAAAAAGTTATGATTTCATATAGTTTATCATTCCCTGCAATGGAATAAAATCACAACAATTGCATAACATAGGAATCAAAGACCAAACTGGCAAACATAACACCAGCACAGCTGCACACAAGCAGCGAGATACAAACATCCACACTCTTAATGGGAAGCTCGACCTAATCCCAGAGCTGCATCAGAGCCGAGGCAACAGGGCTTTGTTGACTCGCAGCTGCCCAACAGTCACATATATCATTCAGCAGCAGAGTGATCGATTCAATGTGCAGCTCACACCAGTTGCAAATCGTGAAGTGTGACAGAGCAGTTCCGCTGGACCCTTTACAGCTGGGTAATGTCAAAATGAGCTATCGACCATCTGTCTAATACTGAGGGGAGGAAGAGAGGGAGGGAGGGAGGGAGGGAGAGAGGGAGGGAGAGAGAGAGAGAGAGAGAGGGAGTGATAACCAGACTGAGAAGTAAAGAAAAAGAGACAAAGCATTTGTTTGTAGTGGTCTATTTTTTTATTATATGTATGTCTGATGAGCAAACATCTTGACGCCCCATAAGAGGAGGCTACAGATTGATGCTAGGGGTAGTAGCGGTGCTGAAAGAGGAGGCTGCAATATGTATGCAGGGCAGCAGAGATGTGGACGAACAAAGGGAGGGATGGGAATTTTTAATTTCATTTACGGTGCTGGAAAACCCAGACAGCTTCCTCCTCTGTTTTAAATCCTACGCACAACAAAGCAGAAGATATGTCTGTGTGGTAGTGACAAGCAGTTACTGATAATCTATTAACAGATATTACATCTTGTATAGTTCTTGTTTTATTAGGTATTACCAATGGTCCAGTCTCTGCCTGATTAAAAATCTAGCTGAAGCTAACTTGTAGGTCGATTACATGCCATTACTAGACTATTTTTTTTACTAATAAATACACTGTGGTCCATCTGTTTCTATTATTGTTATCTAAATCTATTGTAAGCACGCACAGGTTCTCGACAGACTCATGAGGCCTTCAGCACAGCATGCACACATTCAGCCTGCAGTTCAGCACCATGGATAGCTGCAGTCACTGAACTCACCAGCTCAAGCCCCATAGCAGCTGCCTGACAACCCTAACACCTACTTTCAAGATTAAAGAAATAAGGATGGCAGGCAGGTCACACTCACCGGGTGCTTAGATGAGATTCTCCCTGTCACCACACTCGTCTGGTACCATTTAGAGGAAATGTAATTCTGATGTGTCGTTGAGAAAGACAGATAAAAAGGGAGTCACTTATAAATAAATCAGAGGGAAAATGAGAAATCCAACATGTCATGACATCAAAATTTAAAGGCAATACTTTCACGTATTTCAATGAGTGAGCTATGTGATCAGTAACGTTCCCATAGAGCAGGTTCCTAATTCAATTCAGCTCGAAAGCAACAGCTGCGATCCTCGTTGCCAACATCACTCTGAATCTGCTTTTGGACAGAAATATATCAACAGTGCCATACGACAGTTTGAACAAGCTGTCTGTAGACCGCAGTGCCAGTTGAGTTGGTGCAATAAGCAGGACATGCAACACGATTGTGAACTTATTGACCTGACAAATTAGTAAAATAGTCAGTGGCTGATGTCCCGCTGGGAGAAGAGTATGCATCGACTAAAGCAAGGAAAAGGTTCCTTGAGTTGAGTTGTAAACACCTTAATATTTTTGGAATTATTGCCTTGCACATATTGATAAGCATAAGCTGCTGCTCCCATACACAGATGAACTAAGTCCATGTGGAGGGACAGTCCGACTGCATCATTTCTCTGCCACTTTATCGGCCATAAACAGGACAAAAGACTTAAAGAGACCGTCTTAAACAAGCAGCTTTACTTTTACGTTTCTACAGCAGAACTTTCCAGGCCTGTGAGAGCTGTCTGCTGTGGGGGAAGAGCAATCGCTCTTTCAGTGGCAGCATGTTTTTACCTGTGATAAACAAGCATGAAATGCCTGAGGTATTATCCTGCGGCTCACGATTTCAGCACTGAGTACAGCAGATAGTGATGGAGACATTAACACCAAAACCTTTTGGATCTGTTTGTTCTTCTCTCAACTCTGGGTTTCACTTTTCGTTTCAACTTTTAGTTGTTGCAGTGTCAAGAAAAAAAAACAACGCAGTTGTGAAAGATCTCGTTTGTCAGACGTCCCTTTTAGGGAAAGTTTACATTTAAGGTATTTTGTTGATGGTATTGCTCACCTTGCTCATCATGCATGAAAGAATCCCATCAACAAAAGTCGACTTGATTTTGTGAACCTGGGGGTGACAATGCAGACAGTTGTTACTGGTGAACCAAGGGTAACACTTTGGTATGCTTTACTATCGCCTACAAACGACAGAGCTAAACACTGTTCCTCCTGAGAGATTGTTTATAACAGAAACTGGCTATCTAACATGATTTTGATCTGCTTTAGACCTCAATAAGAGAAACAAACCATTTGCTGATGATAACGGCACATGAATAAATACAGTTGACTGACCTGTCTGTACTCTAAGATAATCTTCGGTAGAGGATGTAGGTCCTGAAGCTGCAACAACTGCAAAAAGAGGAGAAAAAGGATGAGAATCTGTTTATTGCAGACCTCAGAGACAAATTTTGTGCAAACTACCGACACAATTCTGCAACTGCATTTTTTTGTTTGCAGCAAGTCTGTTGCTGTTTCTTTTGTAAAATCTGATTTAAACCACATCTAATGCATAAGTTTCCAACATGTCATTGAATAATTGACTTGTATGCGTTGTAAACTGCACATGGTGACAGTTTATGAAATATGAAACACCAGTGCCATGATATGAATGGTGTGAGTGTGTGTGTTTGTGTATTTGCCTCCTGATTCATTAGTTTGGATTAGAAAAGAAAATAAGATTGAGCTGCTTTTCTTAGATTAAAGGAGGTCAGAGGATCAAACTGAGATATCCGTGTCTGTGTTTGCGTTTATGTGTCTATTTGTGTCATACTGCAGCTTCTGATGTTGATTGCTGTTGTTTGTTGATGGTCTTGGGAAGTTTCTTGTTCTCACAGCGCTCATGGAGGCACAGCTTCTCAAAGAGAACCTTCAAAACAGTTAAAATCCACAACATCCATAAATCCATAAAATTGAAGCATACACACAAATTGGACAAATACAAACCTTGAAATAATGTGAATACAAACAGTACATACATATTCACATTAATAAACAATACAGAAAGAGGGACCCATTGTGCATATTGTAAAAACATTGTGAAACAGTGTCAACATTCCAACAATCAGGGATTTTCAGACACATTTGTAATTGTTAGGGGCGTAGACCTCACACAATGACAGGTGAAGGTGTTGCACATGCAAAACTACATATAAGCAAAAGCAAACTCAAGCTAGGACACATCACATATGTACACACCGTTCTTAGCTGAGCGTTGCTGGTGACCAGGAATATTTGTCCAGCTGCTCTATGGGCCTCCTGCTCCAACTGCTTCATCTTAGTCTGACAAAGAGAGAGAGAGAGAGAGAGAGAGAGAAAGACAGAGGTGTGGGGGAGAGAGAGAGAGAGAGAGAGAGAGAAGAAGGAGTGAGACAGAGAGAAGAAAATATAAAATTGCAAATATCAAATACATTTTCCAAAACTGGTTATGATTATGCAGTGAAAAGAGGAAGTTATTTAATATGTGTATAAGACAGAACTTGTCTCGTTTCTCCTTCCTTTCAGTGGCCAAAGGCAAAGCTGCCTCTGATTAATGAATCCATCACTCACATTAGGATCACACAGAGAAATGAACTAAAACCCAATGAACTACAGAGACACACATTCTCTCATACAAGTCCTTAAGACACAGACAGGGTTTAATAAACTGCTGTAATAATTCAGACAAATGAGGAATGAACCTGCTTCTTAGGATGGTCGACACAGGCAGCAATGTAAACTCAGTGAGAGAGGAGGAGTGGAAGAAAATAGTAAAGGAAGAGAAAGGATGGTCAAAAGAAAGGGAGAGAGGAAAGAGAAGCTACAGAAGACTGACAGAAGAGAGTGCAGGATAGAGACAGTTGACAAAAACATATGATTAGGAAAGAGGAAGGAAGCGAGGCTCGATACCAGAGAGAAGATGATGAAAAGTAAAAAGAAAGAAGAGACAAGGAGTTTTGGTTTTTCATTGTTTGTTTTTCACGATTGACAGGTGAAGACAGGGATGAGAGAAGAGGAACCGGCACAAGAACAGAAATACAAAAGGGAGGGGGAGAGGGCAAAGTGGGGGGGGGTAAAATGAGAGATAGAAAGCAATGAAGAGAGGAAAAGAGTGACAAATTTAGGAATGTTTGTGGGAGGGACAGCACATATTTGAGAGTTACAGGGTTAAAAAAAATACTTGAAATGTGTAAATGTGAAAAAGATGAGGAGAAAAAGGAGAAGATGAGAAAAGGGTGGGAGGAGCAGGAACAGGGAACGCTGTGGTTGGACCTTGATAGAAAATGTCATTTGAAACAAACATCAGTCAGCGGAGTGAGACTGGTCAGATAGGCAGAACCTGACAGCATGATGGGTATGAGCATGAGGTGGAGAGGCAGCAATGGGAGAAAATGCAATGAAGGGAGACGAGACAGGAGGGAGAAAATACAGAAAAGTGAAGGAGCTGCCAGACATGTACCAGAATTCCAAAATTTCTACTTTTCTCTCTCTCTCTCTTGTGCTCTTAGCCCAAAGCAGACTCCAGACTGTTTCATCAATATTAGATGCTCGCCCCTTAGTACTGTGTTTGACTCACAAACACACAACAAGGGGGTAGAGTTACTTTTTAGGGCAACATTTCAGATGAATTATTACTTTTCCGTTCGTTTGAGCCTGATGTAATGGGTGTTTACAGAACAATGTCTAAACAGATCTGAGCAGTGATGCCCGAGAAAGAGAGACAGGTCGTTTGTCCCACTGATTTTTAATAACACTGGCTGAAAAGACAAAAGAGCGTGCAAGACTGTTGGTCAGATGCGTGCTGACAGATAGGAGGGATCCTCTGTTTGGTGTTCAGACAGGTGAACTTGACAGCTCAGATAAAACAAAATCCAACACGGCTGAGTGGGGGCATGCACGTTTTACAAAAACACACATAGGACTCTGCAACAGTCTGCAAAAACTTCAGTGTCTCGGTATGTGTGTGTGTGTTTTGGCAGACAGACAGTGATGCTCCTTCCTGCAGCACAGCCTCTTGATGGAAAAACTCTCAATCTATTTATAGTAACACGGCAGCATACCAAAAGACTCTCTCTACAACAACTCTGCTGGCACCTGCAGGAGTTGTGACTGGAATTAAGAGTGTGTATTTGTCTCGGTGACTACCTGAAAAAATGATTCGTAAACTTGTGTATATTTTGGCCGGTGTGTCTGTCTTTGTGTGTCTATATGATCGCTCTCAAGAGTCGTATCTGGGATTCGTTTTTTTTTTATCTGCATGTAAACAGGACAGAACCGTGGAGGATGTCCACCCACCACATTGTTAATCCTACCGAGAGGAAGAAAGAATATTTTATATTTCTTTCCTTCTCGGGCTCTTTTTCCACCATATGTTTTCTCCTATCCTCCCACTGTTTTGCTCCCATTTGTATTAATACTGCAGCTGTCAAATGTACCGTGGTTCTGCAATTTAATCAGCTCAGAGTGATGCAGGACAAGTCTTGTTGACCCTGAACATCGTACCTACACACAGGCTGGCCAAAAAGATATTAGGGTTATCTATTATACGTACTAAATATATATGAATATATATGCTCTTTCTTTCCAGATGTTGTGTAAATCTGGAAAGAAACTAAATGAAATGGAAAGACCTTACTACCTTCTTTCTTGCTACAGAAAATTCAAATTGTCTCAGCAGTGGTCTATGTACGGAATACTGTTATTAATTGGCAATGACCATCTTATATAGTTCTCTATCACCATAAACATGACTTGGAGTTACAGAAATGTGTTTGTGACTGTGCTGCTGCAGTCTAAAAAGGTAGTGAAATGGAGGTAGATTATTTGCATGGCTGTCTGACTAGGAAGTTACAACTAGACATGACAAACGTTGAAAGCTCCTGGCTGTCGGAGACAAGTTTGCCTACTTTGCTATAGCTGCCATATAGGAAAAATTGATTTCTTACAGTCAAGATGTTCTGCTCTTTTTCTTAATGACACTAATGTGGAAATTTAAAATACACGAGCCATAACATTCAATATCTGTAGTGCCTTACCCCCAGCAGGTCTGATGTTCTTTTAAGAGCTTCTTTGTCCACATGGATTCGATGGCTCTCCATGGCTAAAATAAGACAAATATTTAATGGCCCACAGGACCGGATATAATTAATGATGTCTAATACAAATAGAGGGTTATAATTACTGTAAAAACCTGATGTGAATGTTTAGTGAAAAGATCATAAAACTGAATATACTGTACCTCTGATCAAGTATGAACCTTAGAACATTAGAGTGAAAAAAAAAAATCTCACTGAGCTCACTGGAAAAAAAAGCAGTCGTCCTCACCTGCCAGAACAGAGATCATGTTCAGCTCCATGTCTGTGTACAGCTCCCACAGTCCCTGACTCTACAAGCACAAACAGCCAAGTCAGGTGATGTGATGTATGCCTGCATATACAGGCACCTATGTATGTTTGTGTGCACATCAACTAACCTGTAGTTTAGAGCATAAGTCCATGTTAAGCCAGTAGAGCGAACAGAGACCTGAGATGACCTGAGACGCCTGAGAGAGCGAGATAGACAGAAAATCAGAGTAGGTGGGGGGGGGGTAACATACTCCACTTGCTGTCTGTATGGTGTTGTGGATTCATATCTTTCTTGTCTTCGGGGAAGAAGAGAAGTCCAGAAACCGGGACATCTTCTCAAGGACATATTTCTAAATGTAAATTCTATCCACTGTCTAACTAACCACTTGACTTGAGCTCAGCATCCACAATTCTGTACTTCAGGACAGTAAAAAAAAAAGAAGCCTTCCAGCTCGAAGGATCTGCTCTGACCCTGAAGGCTGAAATTCACATCTTCACTAACCTTCTCGTTACCCAGGGCAGGTGTTGTATGAGGTATTTTGCGGTGTTTAATGAGAAGATCCTGGTAGCACGAGGAGGGATTTGCAGGATCCAGCAGCCACCCTGACACCTGTGGGTCCTGGATGTGACAGCCTGCCGCTGCAGAGATGACATCGAGCAGTATTACACATGCTGTACTGAAACTGATGAGAGAAAGGCAACATTACTTGTGTCATTACTGAAATCCACTGTAATCTGCATTATTTAAGTTGTCCACAGCTGTTGCTGTTAGGATAGGATATATAGTATATAATATGACAACATTTATGTGTGTATGCATGTGTGCTCTGCCTTTTTTCCAGCTAAGGTCTCGACTGTAAAACTGCAAAGCTGTACGAAGCAAATCCTTGGCTTTATAGCACACCACCAGTTGAGATCCTGATAGCACTTGTAGCAGCATGTCTCTATGGGACACACACACACACATATATACACATTAGTATTCCTGTTTTAAAACAACATAAATATAAAACACTAGCACACAAAAGCCTTTTTTGATGAACGCAAACACACAAATGCACATACCATAAGTTCAACTTCCGATTCACACTCATCTTATTCACTCTCACATCCCTCTAATACACACACACACACATGCACACACAGACCTTGTAAAGAGCTCCTGGCTCTGGTGTGTGTGTTGCTGGGCCCAAGCAGGTGTGTGCTCTAGTTTTAAGTAGACCAGACTGTCGTTTGGCCCGAGCAAGTGCTCTGCGATGCTGGAGTCAAACCTGCTCTTCATCAGCATGAGGAGGCCACACACTGGTGGAGTGAGCTTCTGTATCAAGGATCAGAGACGATTAACACGAGTTAACAGTAAATGAAGCGGTAAGTCACAAGAATAAACTGTAACACTAATCTTATAACAACTGGGACATCTACAGTCTAGAAACCATTTATTTTCACAACATTTGTCCCCCAGTTCTGCTCACCTGCTCTGGGTCTAATTGAGTCGTTCCATCTTGGTGCACCAAGGTGACCGCCAGCGCCTTGGCCTTGCCAGCCTTCTCAAGAATTTGCATCCTCTCCTCTGGGTTCAGTTTCCCACAATCCTTTACTCTGGGGTCAGATGTCAGGGTTGCAGTCAGACAGCTAGCTCTGGATTGCCTCTTGGGCTCACCACCATTCGCCCCCTCATGCGATATCTTTGGCCCGCTGGTTCCCAGATCAGGGCCACATTTGGCTCGCTTGTAATTGGGTGGTTTGCAGGTCGTAGAAGATGGAGTTTGTTTGGAAGCATTTGTCTCCGATTCAAAGCAACTCTCTGTCACCTTTCTCTGAGTTTGCTTCCGCACATGTGGGCCTTTACGTTCCTCTAAAACTATTCCTGTTTTATGTGAAGGACTGATTTGAGTCTGTGCCTCTGCAGGCACAGCTGGGAGTTCAGACATGTTAGTTTTTGACCTGAATCTGTTCGGATCATCATCTATTCCTTTCTCTCCCCTTTTTTGAGGTGGCTCCCATTTCAGAGAATGCCTGGTTAGGTAGATTTTAGAGGGAGGATGAACACTTTGGTGCTCAAGCGTTTCATGCTTCCTCTTCAAGGGGAAGGAGGGGATCAGGGGAAGATGATGTGAGTGAGTTAAGGAAGTAGGCAGGTTTCCAGTTTCCAGTTTTTTACTGGCTTTTATAGTGGTTGAGGCCAAGTCCTGTACCAAGAAGTTTTTTCCTGCAGTAAAAGTGCTTGTTGGGGCCAATAGCACATGAGTCTACAGAAACAGAAAAGGTGAACAATGTGCAAACAGGGACAAAGGAAACAGAAAATGAGGCAAGAATAGATCTAGAAGGACAGTATATGTAGGATATAACTACATTGGCACTTGAAAATAGACTCACAGAAAATCAATATACATAACGAGGGTTAAATGACATAACATTTTCTACTTGCACATGATCAGCTTTAACACCGAGAGAAAAAAGCATGTCTTATTAACACTTTCTCATTCATATTCTGCATCTGGTGATGCTAGATCTGTGAAAGAGAGAATGAAAGCTGAGAAAGTAAACAGATGAGCAGATGGGTGAATATGAAGTAAAAAGGGAAGCTAATCAAGCAGAAAAAAAGAGGATGTGAGTCTAGGATATTTGCATCCATTTAGCCCTCAGCTCTGAGTCCCAGACAAAAACAGAAGACAAGACCATCTCTGTCTGACAAGCCTGCCTTAAGCAGCGTCAGTCAGGCAGACTTGTTCATATTATTTATCTTCTTCAAAAATCTGCCCTTTAGGATCGCAGAGCCTTTCAGTGAACCAGTATGCACAACAGTAGCAGCACTCATGGAACTTAATTTAGGATCATTGGTAACATCTGTGTTTCTCCTACTTCATGTCAAATAAGCTGCTGTGAAAAAGTATTGCATTTAAGTATCTACTTAAATTTGAATGTATTTGCACTTAATGGAACATGATGGTGTTTAGGAGCAGAAGTGATGGAGGTCAAAATAAATACTAAAGATGGCATGATTTGATAGAAAAGTACATATATTAAAAAGATTTTAAATAAATGAGCCAGTGGAGAAGTGGGAGGATGTGAAGAAAGGTGAGGTGGTAAAAAAAATTTAAAAAAGAGACAAAAATTTGAGTTTGTACACCCTCATGAACTTCCCAGAATCTTTAAAAACATCTCCATTATTCATTCATACCCCCAACTCCCATCTCTATTTATGCAAAAGTACAGTACAGTGTCTGCACATGCAATTGTGCTCTTTGAAATCTAGATGAGGGATGTTTGGTATTTTGATTTTCAGAGCGAGTGTGAGTTTCTGCATGCGAGGAAATCTGCACGGTTGTCAGCAGAAGAGTCGGTAGGCAGGAATTCCTGTGATTCAGCTCCCTGGGGAGAGTCTTCCTCATTTCCCTGTAAACACAACCCGTTTTGCTGCTGACGAAGTCATGAACCCCCCCCAGCGTGCTCTACTAAAGGAAATAGACAGAAGACCGAGGCAGTAGACAGAGAGACTCACACCATCCTTCCAACACTCCAACCCTCTTCCTTCCTTTGTAGTTCCTTAACTTTGTTGCTCTTTGTCCTGCAGTATGTATAGTGTGCTACTTCATCAGGACTTTATTTAATTTCACGACTCATTGAGAAGCTATCACTGGTCAGCGTGCTGCAGTAGTGCTGACGGCGCCCCATTTCACACAAGCCGGATTCATTTCTATGTGCATCTGGGAAACTGAGGGCTAAACCTTTTGAAAAACAGATACTTAAATCTCTGGACTCTTTGGTGTGTTGGTGGTGTGTTATGGATGCAGAGTCGGGGACAGAAAATAACAGCAAAATATAAAGACAAAATATTTCTGTAGAAAAAGACAAGTAAACAACTTTGTGGGTTTGAAGAAGACAATTATAAACTTCAGGTTTTTTTGCCTCATGTGCCATATCAATTACCTTTTCTAAAATATAGCAGTTATGTAAAGCAATTTTTGCAATCTTCCATACTCATTCCTTGAAGACTCACTTGTAAGTTGTCAAGGTGCTGGAGACAAAGAGCTCTGAACCCTGACCTTTTTGTCTTGCATTCCTGGGAGTCCTCTATAGGGGAGGAGGTAACAGCATTTCTGTGACATCATCACTTTACAGACACATCCTCAATCAATGTACATGTTTGAGTAAGCATGTATGGTCGCTACGTGAGACATCGGGACAAGGTCAGCCAGCACTAGAAATCCCAGCTAAGATCAAACTGACATTTTGTTACAACACAACTTGTGACGTGTTTGCTTGTGTTATTAATTGTGCACTTTTTGTAGATGTGTATTCAGTTGGAGTTGACTCAGCATTGTCTCTGCGGATGAGACTCAAGCTCCCTTTCTGTGACTGTAATGTGAGCAGGCACACATCCCTTATTAGTGGTGAGTCGACTCAGCACTGCTGTGTCATCGCCGCCACTCCGGTGAAAGAGAAATGTCTTAAAAGTTTGACACCGCTGAAATACTTGGCACCCTTTAGAACTGTTTTCCTAAATGGGTACCAGGCACTCAGATTCCCACAAGTTTAATTTCAATTTATCCCTTCCTATTTCAGTTGTGCATACTTGACTTTAAGAGTGGCTTTATAGACTTTTGTGCTGAAGTATCACATTTTCTGGTTCCATATTTAGAGTCTCAAACACCTCAGATACCACCTAAACTATTTAGCATCCACAGCACTCTGACTTTAGCAATACGAGCAGTATTTTTTAATTCTTTGGTTTTTAATTAGGGGCCTATGACTGTTGACTTATTAGGCCCCCTATTTAAAGACACAATGGTTAAGTGAATGCTTAGTGTGGTTAGCTGACAACAAGAATTGATGCTACATGACTGTAGGGCATTTTCTCTTGCGGCTGGTTAAAAAATGTTCTAGCACCCTCTAGTGGGGATAGAGTACATGTTCAGTGTATGCTGGAATAGTTTGTCAGTTCAATCACAGTGGAATCAGAAATCAATTTAAAACAGTATATAGGTATCTTCTGGAAAATTAGAGCTAATACTGCAAGTCCAATTCGATGTTTAAGTCACCGAAATCAACAAATGATTCTTCCAAATGAGGCCCATCATGCACTTACCTGTAGCTGTACGGCCGCCACTATCCACAGGTGGCATCACTGACTCATCTCTGTCTTTGCCGCTCTCTCCTAACGCAGCGTCTCTTCCAGGTAACTCACTGTCTTCTGTGTTCATGTCAATGAGTGCCTTTGCCCTGCTCTCTGTTTCCACTCCCATCACATCTGTTCTTTCCTCTGTGGTTCTCTCCAGGTTATCAATTGTGTTGACAGCCAGGACTATTTTGGTCTCAGGCTGCACCAGTGAGGTTTCTGAGTGGTGCTTCATGTCATTGCTTTCAGCTTGGCTGTGGCTCGCCTTGTTGTCTTCCCTGTCTAAAGACATTGAGATCACTTTAGGACTGTCATCAGGGTATCCCGCTGATATGGCTTTATTCTCACTTATTATTCTCTCTTTGATTTCAGACATATTAACTCTGTCCTCAATTTTATTACCTTCTTTTCTCCAAAATGTCTCTCCTTCAGCATCACCCTTGAAGATATCGTCCACAATACTTTTTGTAGATACCAAGTTCAAATTCCTCTCTAAAGCAGTGTTCTTCTTGGTTCCCAGGAGCCCATTTCCAACCATTTCATCGGCTTTACCAATCAGCAGGGTTCCATCTCTATGTCCTTTCTCTTTCCATGTAACTCCATCTTGCATTCCATGCTGGATGTTTGACATTTGTTCTGTACCTGCCTCAGTCATACATTCTGATTCCACCATCAGCTCAACCCCTTGTTCCCCAACTAGATTTCTCATTGGCCTCGGTGAATCTGCATCACAGCAGGTCTCCTTTGTGGATCCAGGGACACTGAAAGGTACATGTATCCCTGCAGCTTTGATTGCTTCACACTCTGGTTGCTGATGTAATATTCTTCCATCCTCTCGTCCCATAGCAGCCTCTTCAGTGGGATCGGATGGAGGAAACTTCCATTTTGCTTGACTGTGTGAACCTGAAGTTTCTTCAAGTTCATTTCTTGGGATTTTCCAGCTCTCTGAAACTTTTTCTCTCTGTGAGACTGATGTGGTGCCATCTGTTTCATCACTTATTTTAAGGCAGGATGAAGAAGGCTCATCTTCATGGGTGTTATGGTCTTCCATTGTGGGTAACAATACCTCATCAGTAATCTTGTCGTCTGAAGAGAGTCTATTGATCAAACATGGCCTGATATCGTGAGCAGAGCTATCAAAGTGAGGAGACAGACTGTGTTAAATTTAATGTGCATGCTGCATGCATTCTCAAATCAACCACAGAATATCAGGAATACATGCTAAGCTTCATACCGCTTTTGTTTTAACCAATAATCTAAGTACCTTTAAGGAAAGATGTCAAATGCAAAATGTTTTTAACCTCTGAAGATTTCTGAATACATGAAAAAAACAATGTAGCACATATAACTACCATAACAACAACCATGAAATGCTATCCTTACTTCCTCCATTGTGAAGAACGAGGTTGAAACATTTCTCCTGGTATCTGAGGGGACATGGTGCATCTGTCTCTAAGGAAGGAAGATGCTGCTGTCTCAGTCACCTCATGCTGTGAGAAAGGCAGAGACTGGCTGGACTGGGAAACCAGGGGTTCAGGGTACTTTCTGTGGGAATCAGTCTGTGACCATTGATAATATGCTTCAGTCTGAGATGCCTGCCTTTGAAATGAGGAATCCCGACAGGGAGGAAAGGAGCAAGAGGGGGCCTGGGATGACAGGGAGCAGTCTGGTGTCTGTGAGGACTGATAACAGGCTGAGGTCTGTGAGCTCTGCCAATGGCTGGAGGTGGAAAAGGAGGACACCTGGGACCTGGACCAAGGTCTTAACAAGAGAGGGATCTCTCTTACTTTTTCCACTTGCCTTTAGGATTAGAATACTATTACAGAAGTATATAAACTCATCCCTCATTTATACATTTTAACAGTGAAATATTACTAAAATGCATTTTAATTAAACTTAAGTGACTGTTCTCCAATCCGTGTGTAGCCTCTACTTAATGTAGCTTACCGGTCTTGGTCTCTGCTCCCTTCCTGACTCATGCTCCAGCTGCTCGGAGGAAAAAGCTCCCTCTGGCTGCCGTTATACCTCTGCACCACTACATACACAACCAGGAGAAAACTATTATCTCTCCGGAACAACTATGAAACTAATCATATAAAGTATTAAGTAACTGATTTGCAATGATTTGTTTGATGAGCAAAAACGACAAAAACCTAATCTTCATTCTCCTTATTACGCTTTACACAAACAGCATGTGGCCACAAAACTTTCCAATACACAGGATTTCATGCTCTAGAAACCAGGCAAATTACAAGCACTGATGAGTATCAGCTCAGACAGTTCCTTTGTGGCTTTACATGAGGCCCTAACTTCTTTTTTGTCATAACATACTGCAACAGGCTTCAGTAAGATTTTCTCTGCTTTAGCCCTGACTGACTTTGTCTGTTGTCGGAGTAGTTGTGGTTGCGTCTGCCTGCATGTCGACTCTGGGCCCGCAGAACAGCCAGGATCTTCTGGGCTGCCTGGGACAGCGGTCCTGAGTACAACCTGCTGCGAGACTGCTCCATCTCCTCCCTGTCAGACTGCCTACTACACTTTCACTCTGCCTGAAGATCTCTGACCCTTCAGTAGCCTAAACAAGACAAAGGAGGACATTTAGGTAACTTACAGACAAATCTGGTTTAAACTGGCATTTCATAAACAAACCCAGTAATGTGTAGAAACCTATTGACTGTGGTCTTTTGCACAGCAGACTACAAGTATGCTGTTAACCCTCCAGTAATATAATCTGACAATCCTAAAAGAAAGAAGTTCACCATTACCATTTGACAAATGTTTTATTTTATTTATCAGATGCCTTAAGACAACAAGAAAACAAGGACATCTTAGAATATACAGTAACAAGGTGCAACAAGACACTAAATTCCAAAATTCTTTTGATTCGTCTAAGTAAAAATTGTACACAAAATAAACACAATCCAATGAATCTCAATCATTACATAAACAGCAATGCTTTTATCGAGCACTGTTGCAAAGATGACTCAAACCATATGATGATGCAAACTTTGTACAGTAGAAAGAACACAAGAATTGGTAAAACTTGTGCAATGAAAGCAAACAGTGCACTGATTAGATCTCTTCAAACTGTAAAGACAGGATGACTATGAGTGCACTCCTTATTCAATATGGCAGGTTTGACTGCTGCCCTCTCTTTGCAGCCATCTTGCCCTCCAGATCTTCCACTAGTTTCTGCAGCAGTCTTGCATCCAAGTGGAAGTAGATGTATAATTCCCTCTCCCGCCTGAGGAGGGCATTACGCTCCAGCTGAGAACGCTTGACTTTAACCTCCCCCATTATTTCTTGCATTACATGCTGCAAACTCTGCAGCTGAGCCTCTGCTTCCTTCAACTTGGACATTAACTCCTGCAGAGACGAAGGAAGGGAGAGGAGAAATGAACAAAGAAAGGAGCAGCAACAGACTAACAGAGTACACAAAACTATGAATAAATACAACTACTTATACACACAGTCATTTATCAAGAGAATTAATAATTGTACTTGCAAATATTTCTGAATGAAATCACAAAAAATGTTTCAATATAAAGTTAATTGTACAAACTGAAATATTATGGTGGCAATGTTGTTAATAAATGTTTAAAAGTTTATCCATCAGGATGCTCCACATTTCAAAACTCATGAGATCAGATGTGTAATCATGCTGTTCTTCAGTTACTGCAGTGATCTCAAGCAATATCAATATCTTAAGCTGAATTCATTTATCATGCAGTGCTTCTATACCCAACATGTGTGCCCTGACATTGTGATTTATGTGAAAAAATGTGCACACAAAAAAAACCTTGTGCCACCAGGTTCCTTCACCAATTGTGAGAAGAAATTTTAAAATCCAACTGACTTACATTAAGGATTGCAATTCACTTTATGCTGTGATTAAAAGAAGAGGAAACAAACCCACCTGTGCATTGGGACAGAGCAGATCCTGGTCAGTGATGGCCATTGGACATACCTGTGGCCCGAGGACCAGCTGCTGGAACTCTGTGTACAATGCCCTGTGGAGCACCTCACAGTCGCCAGAAAGACGCGCCGCTGTGTAGTACTGCTCACGGCCAGCAGCAGCTATAGCATCTTGGGTCACCTGGAGATTTCCTGCAAGATTATGAGCAGACTGGTCCAATGCTTCATATGTCCGAAAAGGCTCTGATCGACAGTGGTCTGAATCATGGTCAAGGATCTGGAGCAGTCTGAGAGAAGAGTTGCATGTAATAATAAATTATACACCAACATGAGGCAGCCTGCACTAAAAGAATGAGAAAAGGTGTAAAAGGCACAAATCAGCCTATGTAGCACCACAGATTTGCTGGGGTTGCTTAATGATCCTGGTTTAGGATCATTTATGCCACCGAACAGCTAGTAGGGTCAAGTGAATGAGAGTATCTACAGAGTACATCCTGATCCTTCTGTAAATGCAGCACTTCTGTTTTTGCCCCTATTTTTCATAAGTTGAAGTAAATGATTTAAACACTTTTTATTCACACAAAAAATGTATTTCTCACAGATTCCACGCACAAAAGTTTTAAAATCCATGTTAGTGAGCACTTTACAAGATAATCCATCCAACTGATAGATGTGATATATCAAGTGATTGCACAGGTGCACCTTGTGCAATAATCACAGGACTGGTCACAATAAAAAGTCAACCACCGCCACTGCCTCATGATGCAATGATCCATACACAAGGAAGAGGAAAATATCCCAGACATGTGCCCAATAAATTCCTTTTGTCGAGATAAAACTGCACATACGCAATAATAATTTTGTTTAATCAGCTCAGCATCCAGATATGTCATACCTGTCAGGTGGATGGATTAATTTAGTAATGTATATGTGCTCACCAGCAGAGCACACTTTCAGTATAAACCTGTAAATCTGAGTGTATAAGATATACTAGTATAAAAACGTTTGATAAAATTAGAACCACCATGCTGCCAAAATGCTGAGATTGAGGAAAAATTAATTTAGAAAAAAATGTTTAATCACAGAAAGTGGTCATTGCAGCTTGAGTCTTCTTACCTGCTGAAGGCTACATCTTTGCAGCTGATGATAGGGTTGGGTCTGGGGTTGATAGTCAGGTCAGGGTGTGCCAAGGATTCAATTCTGAGGGTTGCTGCCTCACCTTCCTTGGCAAGTCTGCTGTTTACGTCTTCCAGCTGTTTATGACACATCCTCCACCTCCTCAACTCCATCTCCTGAGCCAAGTGCACCAGGTCAAAGGATGCCTTCTGGCGGAGTAGGTAGTCTCGTACCTTGGAGGAATAATAAACGTTTCATTATACTTTGGCTGTTTGGTGGCTCCCCGTCTTAAGATTGATTATCACACCTATCTAATGATTGACACGGGAATGAAAACCCGGATTTTTATCTGTGATTATTTATTTGTTGGACCTAGTCAGTAAGATGGTCACTCTTAAACAAAAGGATGAATGTATGACATTCTTATGTTTTGAAGCACCATGAATCTTACTGAGAGCAAAAGATATTAATTCGGCAGACTTTTCTTGTCTGCAAGTTTTTACAGAAATAATCATGGTCTGGGTGATATCACCAACCAACCTGATTCTGTCTGGAGGTGTAGTAGTCCTGCCTTGCCAGTTGAAGAGCCAGGTCTCCCCTCACTACTGGCACATTTAGCAGCATGGCTGACTCCCTTAGGGCAGCAGGTACTGGTCCATGGCGCAGAGCCTCCAGCTCAGCTTCAACTATCTGCAGCTCCTTCCTGGACACAACCTCACGGACATGCAGTGAGGAGGAGGTGGAAATGCTCTAGTAGAGTGGAGACATGGTTATGAAGGAGAGCTTAAGAGAGGATGCCAGAAGAGTAATATCTGGACACACAATGAGAATGGGGATACTGCTTGAGACAGAGACAACAAACAAATAAATCAACTTAAAAAAAAACACTGTGCATGTCTGATTTACCTTGGTATGAGAGGCCTTCTCTGACAGCCATTCTAATCCAGCCTTGACACTCTTCTCCTCTGCTTTGGCCTCAATCAGTTGGTGCTGGGCCACAATATGAGCCCACTGAAGTCTAGCCATTTCTGTCCTCCTGCGGTCCACCACTTGCTCCTCTCTGTCTCTCCCTTTGTGTTCATTATCTTCCTCTTCTTCCTCTTGACAGGAACTGAGGTCAAGGACCTGGAAGCGCTCAGAGCAAGAACTCTCAACAATATCAGTGATACCCTGGAAAAAATGCTTCTGGGTGAAGGCAGTTAGTGTTTTAGTGTTGAGCTCCTCCTGATGAAGGTAGGGATCCAAGGACAACTGAGAGAGAAGGAAAGCTGTGCTTTTGGTCATAGAAGCATTTGATGGGGCCACAGATTCTCCTTTTCCTATTTGCTTTGCTCCTGGCTGAATTTGGAGATATGACGCAAGATTGTTCATCTCATCTGTTAGATTTTGTAACAGAATGTTGGTGTCAGCATTCTCAGCTACAATGGAAGCACTGGTTTCCTTTAGCTTACATGCAGCACTCTCCAGCTCTGCAGTAAGTTGTAGGTCAACATCTGCACGGGAGGTGGCCACAGCCTGCAACCTGTTATACCGTCGTTGTTTCAGCTCTTTCTCTTTACGGAGGGCCTGGAATTCTGCCTCTAAGTCCTCTATGGCTACATCCCCCTCTGCTGCAAACAAAGAGGATGAGGAAGAGGGCCCTAAGATATTTGCTCTGCTCCCATCTGAGGATCCAATGGTTTTCAGTACCTCTCCCAAGGCTGCTTCATCCATAAGTGGCTTGCTGGACTTTCGTAGCTCTTGAAAAGCATGCGCCTCCTCCGTGGTGAGTACATTGCTCTGGTTGAGGGTCCGACAGACAAAGCGCAAGAAGTGAAGATTCTCCGGGGCACAGTCAAACAGCCAGTCAAACTCGGAGGCCTTGAGTGATGATGCACCAGGATAACCTAGACGGCCCAGGGCCTCCACAAATTGGCCACCGTCTAACATGGTGGTTCAGCACTCTGTGCACACCTTGTTTTTGTGCTAGTCATTCAAACAAGAGCACAATGTGGATTATGATAGATCGGTGAAAACCAACACAAAAATAGTGAGTGTGTATGTGTAGCAATGCATATTCTTGGTCTCTTAAGACTAGGCATGCTCCAAGTTCATTTTCATGATTTGGATGAGGGATAAATTAGACATTCTAAATTTTTATCATCTATATAAAGGCTGATCCACATCTGCTACTTTTTTTTTTTTTTTATAGGTAATCACTATAATCTATGAAAATACTGGAACCATTTCCTAAAATATCCCACTGTGAGAGAGTGACCACAAATCACACAAAATAAATAGAAGCAGTTGACATTAATGATATGTCAGTGTGTTTGCACTTGTTCTATGAAGGTATAATTTTCAGATTTTGTAGACACGGCTTCAAAGAGAACAAGGAGGATGTGGATCTATAATTTCAAAGAAAAAAGGATAAAATGTAGAGAGCAAAGTTGAGTGATTTAATATTGCATTGCTCTAATATGATTTGCTGTGTTACAATTTGTATAATCTTATCAACCTATCATATATTGTGCATTCCTAATAGAAAAAGCATTTTTCAAGTTGAACCAACATCTCACTAAAACAGTTTCAACAAAGTATGAACATTATAAGTTTCAGGGTAGCATTAGAATGAGCTAGGTGTACCTACAATGTTATAATTAAACTGACTATAAATCTTTAAGCAGTTAGAGCCAATCCCAAAAATTCTTGGGATGCACCTTACCTGTCTGCTTTAAACAAAATATGTGATGTAGGTTATAATTTCTAGCGTTACATGGTGCGTCAGAGTTGTAGAACATGTTTAGCCAGCTTTTAATGTGAGCTTTTATATCACGTAAGCACTGTTAACAGATGGTGAAATTCCTGCTTAAGAAAAAACGTTGAGTAGTTTCTCTCAGAGACATTAACAATATGCTAATATGCCTCTCCTCATATCATTAACAACTAAAGCTAATTTTAATCATCATAACCAGCTACAAACGCCTTTAGCTTTAGCCTAACCCTACCCCTAAACCCCCTAAGATGTTATGCCGCAGTTGGCTGTAATGAAAAACCTCTTATTGCCATTTCTAACAACATTAAACATTTGTCAGTTTTAAAATAAATGCTGATGGATTAATTATACCAGGGTATATACTTTGGCTGGCATGGTGCAAAAATTCACTTCTGTCATCTGGTGAGGGTAAAATAACGCCATTATGCATTGTAATTGAGCTAGCATGCAAACAGATCCGTGATAAGTTAAGGTAGCTAAACAGAAACTTAAATAGTATAACAATAGACACTAGCCAGCTAATAGCTCAAAAGTGTGGCCAGCATACTAACTATGGTTGTTTTTCATTTGTTATCTTACCGACAAAAGTCAGTGTATTACTTACAATTTAATTCAGAGACAGTTTTCTTAGCATCCCGTCGTAGCAATTAGCCCCTAGCCCGCGCTGAACATCCAAACGGACCGTACGTAGGCACGCAAGGACGACGTGACGTTCACTGTCATACGTGTGGCGCGTCTCCTGACTTCCGACTAATCACATTCAACGTTTGAGGGTCGGATTTCCGCGTTCTCTCCTCCCATTCTTCCAACAAACCATCGCCGCCTACTCGCCGGGGAGCACACTGCCATTTCTTTGTGGAGAACTGCGTGGTAAGTTATACGACTTAAATTAACTGGACTCTGTTTTCTAATATCCTCAAATGAACTTGATGACCTGCTATTGTAGGACAGGGGACGATTGAAAACACATTGGCAGTCCTCAACAATGTTGTTAACTTCTCATTTATGATCTTAAAATGTTATGCGTTCTCGAACCAATATGTATGTACCTTACTTGTCGTTATCCTTTTATTTATTTACTCTACTGTCCTCTTTCAGCTGTCACTATGAGCAAATTCCAACTCATTGATGTTGTTTAGTCGCTCAATCTTAAATTTGTTGTTGTCGTCCTGTTAAAAAAAGAAAAGAAAAAAATTATATATATGTTTATATATATATATGTTTATATATATATATATAAATGTTTTTATATATATATGTTTTATATATATATATGTTTTTATATATATATATGTTTATATATATATATGTTTTTATATATATATGTTTTTATATATATACATGTTTATATATATATATGTTTATATATATATATGTTTATATATATATATATGTTTATATATATATATATATATATGTTTATATATATATATGTTTTTATATATATATATGTTTATATATATATATGTTTTTATATATATATATATGTTTTTATATATATACATGTTTATATATATATATGTTTATATATATATATATGTTTATATATATATATATATGTTTATATATGTTTATATATATATATATGTTTCTGTAAGATGAATGCACCCCTCTTTAAAGACTTTATTTGGATTGCAGATTAAAGCTGTACATACCATTATTGTAACTTAAATCGGAATCTAATCTAAAATCTGACAAGCTATCAATTTAACAATATAATATAATAATAAAACATATAATATACAATAAAATATAATATGTAACTTCTGCTTTCATTTTTATATACTGTATCTCCACATGTTTATTTCACATACCTACTTTATGTGAAGTTACATTTTTGGAAAATAATCTTCAGAAATCTGAAAGACTCATTTTCAAAGGTTTAAGATTCAAATAGGCTTTCCACGATTATCAATGACAATCGAATTCACTAATTCACCTATTTTAGTGGTAAACAACTGCTTTATCTCTCACAGCAGCTGTGCCAAACAAAGAACCATGGTCCAAGCTAAGACATGGATCCTGACCGAACACTTTGAGGGCTCCCCGAAGGACAGCAACTTTCAGCTCAAAGTGGAGGAGCTCCCTGAGCCCAAAGATGGAGGTAAGATGATTTATATCTCTTAATTCTTTAAACACACAGAGTGTCTACATTTTGTCTCAAACATTAAAAACCAACCACTTTAAATGACTCAGTATTTAATTACTGAGACATATACAAAAGTCTAAAACATCTGTTGTTTTTTTTCTCAATTTTTGTTTCAGAGGTACTTTTGGAAGCTGTGTTTCTCAGCGTCGACCCATACATGAGGTGAGTAAAATCATGCGTCTGACAAAACATCCAAAATTATTATTGTGAAGACCTCCTTACACTACAAAATCATGTGTGAATCCAAAAATGTCAAAATGCCATGCTTGTCTCTCCAGGCCGTTAAGCAGGTTTCGCATGAAAGAAGGCGATGTGATGATTGGAGTTCAAGTGGCCAAGTAAGCAAAACACACACACATGTGTTGTATCTGTCATGATGACCAATGTTTGCTGAAACAGAACCAGTCCTGCACCTGCTATTAATTAGTGAAGCCTTAGATTCACAGAAACAAACAACTGAAATGTTCTTGGCTGAGTGTTCAGACGTTCAATCTGTTTCGTTTGATAAACATGCAGAATAAATTACTCTGTGGGCAAACTTTCTAAAGAACCTCAAAGTAATCAGGTTTAAATCAACATGTTTTGTATTTTCTTTGTTTCGTCGTTAGGCAAAATGCTTTCAACTCAGCCGCCACATGGCTTTTTGTGTATGTCATTCATATGGTGTAAGCAGCAGCAGCAGTAGTAGCCAAGACTACATTAGCTCAGTTACTCCATGAGAATCACTTCATTTCCTTATTTCTTCTTCTGTTATGTGTTGTTTTTCTGCAGAGTGATCCAAAGCAATAACCCAGCATTTCCTGTGGGAAGCCATGTTGTTGCTCGTTGTGGCTGGAGAACCCACACAGTGAGCGATGGGACAGACCTCACTCCCATAATGGCTGACTGGCCGCAAGATGTCTCGTTGTCACTGGCTCTGGGTGCCATTGGCATGCCTGGGTAGGACAATTGTTAATCATAGACAGTGTACTAGAACTTCCATCATTAGTCATTATGAGTCTGACCTGAATCATTAGGAGAAAACAAGTGTACAAAGAAAACAATTAACCAATTCTGGTACACCAATTAAAAGTTAAAGAAGCATGACATAATCACTAACAAAAGGAAGGCATAAGGGTAGAGTTTAGTTGACTACTGTGTATTGACGATTATGCAGAGAGAGAATACCTCACTTTTCATGAGTCTGATGAGACAGCTAATTTCTCTGCTTATGTTCAAGGCCAGTAAAAGGCTGAGAGTTGGTTTGCTAAGCAGAACAGCTATGTTTGCCTGTGGAAAAATAAACAGGCAAGGCTCCAGATGTTTTGTCCTGCCAAGGAGTGACTTTTAAGGAACCGATAACCTTGCTATGGAAGCAATTACAAAGAGTTTACATTAGGAAGTTCAAAGAGTTTCCTCCGTGCAACAGGAGAGAAAACATACCTTTGTGCTTTTAAGTATCTGATGGTCGAATTTCACTCTTATCCTCTCCAGACTGACTGCTCTGTATGGGATAGAAGATGTCTTGGGCCTCCAGAAGGGCGAGACCCTGCTGGTGAATGCTGCAGCAGGGGCAGTGGGCTCGGTGGTGGGCCAGATTGCCAAGATCAAGGGATGTAAGGTGGTGGGTTCAGCAGGGTCTGATGCCAAAGTGGCTTTCCTCAAGGAACTGGGCTTCGACGAGACCTTCAACTACAAAACTATTGGTTCCCTAGACGAGGCCCTGAAGAAGGCTTCTCCAGAGGGATATGAATGCTTCTTCGACAATGTAAGCAATAGTGTAGGCCTAAGCATGCATTGATGGCTTAGCTCTTCTCTTAAGTGGTTATTTTATTCCCAAATGTGGGTAATTGAGGAATTCGGCTTTGTCAGACTGGGTGGGTTAAATGCTCAAAATGTCATTGCTGTGATTTTGCGTGTGTGTGTGTGTAACTCACACTTCTTCTTGATTCTAGGTGGGAGGCCATTTTTCAGCTACTGCTTTGCAACACATGAAAACCTTGGGAAGAATAGCCGTATGTGGAGGTATTTCCATGTACAATGACACCACTCCCCAGATGGGTATGTATCTACTTTCATTTTCTATAACAACTGTCCTGCTATTTTTTTTTCTGTTTTAATTTGATACCTGCTTATGGAAACAATGTTGAAATGCATCTCACGATCAAGTGAATTCATGACTTTTTCACTAGGGGGCGACATTGTGTTGCTGGAGTGCTAAAGCAGATTTATAAACACACCTTAATGTTGCACTCTATCTCTCTTAGGCCCCTACCCCCACATTACCATGATCTTCAAGCAACTTAGGATGGAGGGTTTCATACAGAGCAGGTGGGAGGACAAGCACCCTGAGTCCCTCAAGAGGCTGATGGCATGGTTGAAAGAGGTGAGTGACTGAAAAGACTTTATTATGATGCTGGTTGTAAGTAAGACTTTTTGTGTGTCTTCAGTAGAGGATTTAATCTTGCCATATTTTCTGCTTTAGGGTGATTTTGTGATTTATTTATTCTTTCTCTGCAGGGCAAACTGCAGAGTCGGGAGCACATCACAAAAGGCTTTGAAAACATGCCAGCCGCCTTTATGGGGATGCTGCAGGGAGAAAACATCGGCAAGGCTATTGTCGCCATCTAAAGAATCATTGTTATTATTAACTGACACATTATTATAGAACTCATACACAGAGAACTTGGTAAGAAGCATTTACAACTAACCAGCTATTTTCATACTTACATGATGTCCATGTATCTCAGTAGAGTGTTGTTGTTATCACAATGACTGAATGATGACTGTCAGAGTTTGGTCATGTATTAAAATTCACATTATTTTATTGAACTGAATCTTTTTGCTAGGTTTGCTACATTTTCATTCATGTTAAGGCAGACTATGTTTGAAATGCATTTAGAAAATAAAGACAAAATAAATCGACTGGACCATTTGATTAAAAAGATAAGATTGGAGATACACTTCTGCAAATCATATCATCAATGTCTTTGATCACAAGAGTAAGAGAACTACTTACACAACACGTTTATTATAAACATGACTGCATAAATGTCCGTGAATACAACACATATTGTATTGAAGTACAAAGTGCATAAACCAGAGTTAGTCAAAATTCAACTGTCAACATAACTTATTATTTATCTTTTTATATTAATTTAAGGAATCCGCTGTCTGTGTGATCATAGGCCTTTTTCTCTCTACTAAATTCTTTTGTTTTTTGAGGAAGGAATAGAATAAGTACAGAACTTTTCAGTATCACGTAAAAAGTCAAAAACTTCTTTCTTAGTGTCAGATTTACATGATATGTTTCACATTTGAAATAATTACTGGTCTATGTTAATATCAAGCAATGTTTTGTGAGTATACATCAAACACATTAAAAGCTACGCCTTGTTTCATTACTGGTTGATGGATTCCCTTTTAGGGCAAATAAACACTCAGGATTTTGCACAGCATGGTAAACCATTCAGGTATGCACATGTTGATGCTTCTTTATATTCAAATGGAGAAACATTTACTTTTCTAGTATCTGTAAATGATGATACTTGAAATCTAACAGGTGGCTATCAAAATATTGGGTTCAGTTTTATTAATTTACTTGGAAGTCACACCTTGTTGGAAATGACCAAATTGTCTAAAACGTTTATTGTCGCACAAGAAATACAGAAATAACGTATTTTAAATTCTAGTGTAGACTACATGTTTGGGAATAGTTATATAACCCACATGTGAAGGTTAGAAGACTGAAAATCTGTAAAATGTGTCGCCTAGTTTGCATAGCGGTATTACTACACTGGAACTGAGCTGCGCTGACTTGGTCGTTTACGGTAAACAGAATTTGTCAAGTCATTGTGACGAGTACTACCTATTGAACAAATAACGACATCGAAGAGGTCATTAATAAGATAATACCCGAATGGTCATATAGAATTCATATAAGATGATGTAATTGTTATTAAAACACTAATAGTAAGTTATCACGTATGGTAAGTGTACAGCCCTCTCCTTTGGCCATTTTTTAAAAATTAAGTCAGCATTACCTAGCTCTATATCAATATTTCATCCAAACGATTTCAAAAACACGCAGAAGCACTGAAACAGACCAGAAGACAAACATTTGCATTATTATTTACGTATTATCCAGTAAACGGCCAACGGCTTCAGAAACTATCAATTAAAAAATATTACATCACTGATAACCTTCAAAATAAATGTCTTTATTAGAGAAGGACTTGTAATGCTAGTCAAAACGTCTTAACAGAATGAAAATTCAATTAAAGTTTAGTTAACTATTTCACAGGTACAGCACCCCGTCATTTCATTGTAGTGTACAATTTCTGTTATTATTTGACTAATAATGATGCACTTATTTTTAAGTAAAGCACAATGACTTCCGCCGTCGTTTGGCTGCGTAACGGGAAGCCTGACCCATCAATTAACGGTGCATCTCCCGCTCGAGATCTACTCTCTCAGTTGGTCACTTCGTTCTCTCTGAGGTGCGGTCACTCAACAGTTATCATGGTGAAGGAAGTGACAACTTTGGTAAGTTGCATCTGGTTGATTTTCTTTTTTCGTATCGTTATTTGAAGCCGCCATTGTAACACATTATGTACCTCTATGGGCCGTGCAGGCGCGCGCCCGTTTCCCTCTCTCGTGGCCCACTCTCCACGTTTTTTCCCCGATGGGTTTCTAGATTGTTCAGATGGCGGAAACAAGTAATGTAGGAAAGAAATGTCTCATGTCGTGACGCAAAGATGAGCCATAGTTAGCTTCAGAATTCGCTTGAATCAACGTCAATGCATGACTCAGCATGAATAACGGTAGGCTCGGCAAATGAAGCCTCTGGCTCGTGTGTTGAAATGGATGTTAATTCCCTGCGGGCAGCTATTTCATGCAGACTTGCTACGCCACTAAAGTGAGTTTTCCTGTACTCCCAGGACTTTATGGGAACATTACTGCGTCATCTCAATGAAACGTTTGTTGTGAATGTGGCGAAATTGCTGGCTAAAAGTCGCGGGTGCAGATGTTTTACAACTTGTAGCCAATGTAAGCGTTCACTGTGTGTCCTATGGAAGCCGGGTGTGGACATGCCTATGGAAGCCGGGTGTGGACGGCTGCTTTACTTTGAAATTTCAGTGAGCTCAGCCACCAGTAAGCTACAGTAACATGGCAAACGTAGTTCACTAAATCGTAGCTGATATTTTCATTAAACCAACTTAATTCCAAGTCAATGCTAGCTCCGTGATCGGTAAAACGGTCAGTCCATTAAATAAACAGGTGACAAAGTATTTTAAATGTAGAAAGGAAGTGCCCAACACGGTTATGTGGATCATTCATTTATTGATTGATTTGCCAAATTGGTTTCGCAGCAGAGACGCAGCTTATTGTTAAAATGAACTGAGCTTAACATGTTTTGCCTTATTAGTTTAACAAATGTGTTGATCAGTCGGATGACAAACCTTAGTTCAGAGTAGCCACTACCCAACATCAATCCCCATGTTTTATTATCTTATGGTAAAAAGCTGTTCTTAAATTATGCACTTGATTTTTTTGCATTCAACGTAAAATATTAAGAAATATTTAAATGTATATATTTGCAAAATGGGTTTTGATGCACCTACTCAAGTTATTACTGCAAATGATGATCATGAGACAAAACCCAGCAATGATTCAAACAAAGCATATATCAACAATATTACCTCCGAAATATAAGCTCCAGTAACAAATTTCAGGTTGGTTGCATCAGAACTCAAACAAACAGTTTTTGGTTTTTGTAGGTAGAATTCAAGGAGGACTTGGAAGCTGCTGGAGACAGGCTGGTCGTGGTGTACTTCACGGCCTCATGGTGTGGTCCCTGCAAACAGATGTCCCCGGCATTTGAAGTAAGTGGCTGATTTCTTTCTTTTTTTAACCCAATCATTGTGTCAAAACCAAAATTAAGTGCTTTTTGATAATATGATAATACGTCTGTATGGACAAAGGAATGTCAGAGACTAGATCGTGGGAACAAAATGATTTTTCATTTGTTGTCTCTATAAATGTTTGAATATTTGTCATTCAGATAAAAAAAAAGAGGCCTTTGTCAAAAAATATTCCTAATCAGTTAGTTTCCTTTCCTTTCGATGTGTGATGTGTGAGGGCAGCAGCTGTAGCATCTCTTTGGTAGGAAGTACCTGCTGAACTGGAAAATATAATGACTGTAAATGGCATTAACAAATAAAGTTGAGTATTTTTAGACATTAATCTTCTTCTTGACCCATTATTTTAAATGAAAAACAGGAATGCATGGCAGCAGATGACCTGTGTGTCAGGAGTATCTCTCATTGATTGACTCTTTCAGGAGCAGGCAGGACTGCCTGATAATGCCAATGTGATTTTCCTGAAAGTGGATGTGGATGAAGCTGAAGTAAGTCTGTGTTTTCTGTTTTTTTATGCTCCTGCCAAAGGGGACTGAAAGGGTTAACCCTTGTCTGTCTGTTTATAGAATACATTGAAATTTCACACATGCTTTGTAGGGACTCTAAATCTGTGCAACTCATAATCAGACTCTTAAATTTGCGTATATTTGAGTTTTTCCAGTAGTGTGGGGGATCTACTTTCATAGACATAAAACTTTCTAGTTTCAATTTTACTTTTTAAGCCTGAAGCCCCAGTAGATTTACTAAAAGTGCTGCTGGTGCAGAGTTCTCTTGCATCAGGCTCTTCTTAGGTGAAGATTGACGTGATGTAAGAACCAATCACGGTTTGTTTTTTTATAATACTCAAAGAAATGTGAACTATTCATGGAATCCTATTCACCACACCATGTGACCCTAAGGTCGTTCTTTGTCAGTGCCTACAGCAGAGTGAAATGAAACCAAACCTAACGTAGAATTTTTTATTTTTGTGTTATTTAAATCTGTGTGATAAAAATCAATCAACACAATTACTTCTTAATTCTCCTCTTTGTGTTTCTCTCCCTGTGTCTGCTCAGTCTGCAGGATGTTGTGTGAACACAACGTTTTTGTCCTTTTCACCCATGTTTCCATTATCACCTCTAGGGATGGGCACAGAGAACCGTAAACAAATTAGGGTTAACACAGTCATATAAGACCTGCTAGAAAAGGCTAGGCAGTGGCATATCTGACTGACTGATAGTTAGTTTCTGAAAAGTTAAAGAATTTTCATTTTATGGCAGGACAAACTGGACAGTTCAGACAATTAGTGGGAAACTCTCTTCTTCACATATTAGTCTACTTTGTTGTTAGCTTGAAGATTCCTCAATCAGGATGTTGAGTGTTTTTGAGTCCATTCGTCTTACTGTTGTTCCCTCCACTCTTTTCAGGAAATAGCTACAGGTTGTAATATTCATTGTATGCCCACACTCCATTTTTACAAGAGAGGAAAGATGGTAAGCGTTGCATGGAAAAATACAGCACACATTATGTTTGTAAATATTAATTCAAACTTGTTTAACCCGCTCTGTTCTGTCTTTCAGATCGCAGATTTCTTTGGTGCCAACATACCTTTACTGGTGGAAAAAATTAAACAACTGAAGTAACAACCAAAGTATCCACTGTTGCCCTCTGTAGATGCTCTTCTGATAATTCCCAGTTAAATTTTATGTATTGGGTTGTCTTTTCTAGACAGGCATTAATTGATTCCACTCATGTATTGCTGACATACTGTAGTCCCGTCAGTTCAGTGTATGTATTGACTTGACCTGAAGACTACCATTTAATTATGTTTTAATGATAAATTGGCTTTGGTCCTGACGACGTCTCCTATGTGCCCAACATTGTGGATTTAATAAATGAAGATGAGATACAGGAATGTTGTTTTCTTCTATTTCTTATTTGAAAGCTTCAACCCTGATAGAAATGACTTTGACACACAGTCACGTGTTGTAAGAGCAAAGATTCTGAACAATTTAATGGTATTTTATGCTTTAATAAAAATGCGAGAATACTTTACACATATACATTAGACAATCACATCAATAGTTTTTACACATCATACAAGTATATAGCAGCATATGTTTAATACTATTGAGTCTTTATATGAAAAAATACAGCTTTATTTTACAAAACTCCTCTTGCTTTGCCTTTTGCAGAGATGAGAATGAATGGTTTAGAATTGTCACTTAACTATACAAGAGTTCCCTTCATGAGACGATTCACACGGGCCTTAGTGAAATCTTTTAGAAGTGATAATATCCTGATCTTCTTTTCCTGCAAAGAGATGGAAGGAGAAGCAGTATTAAATCGTCATGTATGAAATTCAGATGTAGTCTGGCTAAATATGACAATGCATCAATGCTGATGGACTTGCTTAGAGTGATGTCACATTAGCATAACAAGGATATGTTTCAATGTAACACCTCTATGTCACAAATCCATGTTTCAGATACGTTTTCTATTCTCAGACTTTCAACATACAGACTAGTATCTATTTTTGATTACACTTCACAGCTGAGAGTGATCGTAGCATCACTAGCGGCTAGTGCTAAATAATGTGATTTACTTTAATGCCTGGAAAAATTCTTAGTAAGCAGAAAAGAGCTCGTTTAAACAAGAGATTTATGGATTTGCAACACAATGGCTGACAAAGTACTTGGATGACTCAGACATAGTGTTACTCATAAAGGGCTTGCTTTGTTACAACTCACCCACAGTTTTGGACGGTGTACAAAAGTATAAAGATATTATCAATAAATGTTCAAATGTAGTCAGTAGTATTTGGATTTTTCATTAAATAAAGTAATAAGTGAAAAATGTACAGAGACCATTCCTAATTATGCAAATACAGAAGATATATTCTACAAAGGTGGGGATTTCTGCACTAAGTGAAAACATTGTGATTTATTTTAGCACTACTTACTGTAATTTTTCATTAAAACTATTAAATCAAAGTTTTCTAACTTTTTATCTGTGTAACTATTTGAAGAACAATCTCAGGAGAGTTTTTGTGGTTTTTAAGAAGTTTTTCGTCCCCTCTCTGATCACCTGGAGCAGTCATGTCCGCTCCATCCTGGGCTGCAGTAGCATCTGTTCGGCCGTATGCATCTGCCTCCATTCAGACAAGGTGATGAACACACAGCTGTGGGGATTGCAGACACACCCGTGAAAAACTGCACAATCATTAGAGTCAGGTTTGTGCTCAAGAGGAAATGGCACCGAGTAAACAATACAAAAATGTATTAATTTTAGTAAAGCAATTATACATGACATCATACTACATTAATAATGTTATTTACTTATTTACAAATAAGGTTTAAGTTAAACAGGGGAAAAACATTGAAGTATCTTAACCCTCAGTGGCGTCACGATGGGAGAGCGATATCTCAATTAACAGGATTCCTTTTTACATCAACGCCGTTATCCTGACGTTGCTGTGCTATTAATGCACACAGTAGGTGAACGTGTTTACTCACACACGTACCAGCCTTAACATGAGAGCATCACTGACTCACAAATGAACTCACCACTGTGACAGCGTGTGCCTGTCCACCCGGTGGGACACTCGCATTGGTAGGGTGCTATGCAACGGCCTCCATTCAGGCACGGCAGGATGCAGATCGCTGTTATTGAAGAGGAGCGGAGCGTAAACAGGACATCATTGAACGTAACCAGTCCTCCCTCCCTCTGTTGAAATCACTAACATTTGATTCAGGTGTCGAAGTCAAGATCTTTGTGACCGCAGCACATATTAATCATGAGGAAGTGATCCTAATTAAGTAAATTAAAATGTGTTTTGATTTTTGGCGGTTCTTTTTTTTTTCCCTTTAACTTCTATTCTGAGCGAGAAAGAGACTAAATGTTGGCCAGTGTTCTGCTGGACTGGAGAGAATTCATGACAACCTTTCACTCACATTATTCACATTATTTATGGATGCTCTTTGTGCACCATTGTCTGCCCAAACCTGTTTAGAAAGCAGGTTGGATTCCTGTGTGTTAGTGAGTCGTAGCACAGGATCATGTTCTGGGCACTGATATTGTGTCGACAGAGATCCCCAGGAGATCTTTGATGATTAGTTACTTACGCTCCTCACAAAGTCGACCCATCCAGCCCTCAGGACAGGAGCAGGTGTTCGGCCGCTGACACACACCTCCGTTCTGGCAGTGCAGCCAACATACCGCTGAGAGAGAGGACACACAAAGGCAAAACAAACACACATTTTTATACTTCACACACAGGCACTGATATGCTGTATCCTCATGAGTGACCGGATACAGGTTTTTAAACTTTTATCTCTGCCTCCAGAACATGTGATAAAACTTATCCACCTCTCTGCACTAGAACAGAGGAGCATTCATGCCGCAGCTTGAATTCCTCCCATATAAACTCATCAAACATTAACAGAGACTTCCTGAATGTGTGTCCATGCAGACAGCAGCGCACACCTAGCACAAATCCAGCCATTGTTTTCATATGTAAAAGGTAGAAGAGATTTTTTTTTTATCTCAACGAGACTTCCTGGTTTAAATAAAGATAAAATGAATAAAATATAAATGAGCGAATGGAGAAAAAGCCAACCATCCTTGAATACTTTTCAACTGATCAATATTATCTTTGATATTTACGGCTTTTTAGCTGCAGCTTCAGGTATTCTTTCACCTGTGTTCATTTGTTTGTTGGGTTTTTAGCAGGATTACACAAAAAATACTGAACAGATTTCCATGAATGTTGGTGGGAGGATGGGTCCAGAATAGACCCCATTAAATTCAAGTGGAGATCTGCATAAAAGGGAAGGATACAGGATTTTTTTCCCCTTTCTTTAAGGGAATAATGCAAGGATCTTGGTAAGAGAAATCTGGAATTTTTGTATCTGTATCTATGAATGTGTGCAATTTGGTGTGGATCCAGGTAAAAATCCAGATGCCCCAGATTTACATATATTTTCATAGGTAAGACATGATTGCATTAAAAGGGACTCTTTGGGCCTTGGCAGGAATTTGTCTTTAGTAGACTTTGACCTCAGTTGTTTCCTGTTCAGAGTGCAGCTCTTTTCTTAAATTGTGGTCATCATGGTGTTGTGTTCATGTGTTCTGGCATGTGCTGATTGACATATTATAACATACAAATCTGCACTGGATTCTGGTCGACTGAGCCTCCTGTTAGTTGAGAAATTGATACGTTTTCCTCTCCAGTTATGGTTACTTTAAGACAGCTGTGAGTTGATTTCAAATGAAGTTTTCCACTTTGATCCTGAGGGCCATACACCGAAACAAAAGCTATAATAGTGGAACAATGTCCAAACTCTACTGTAGATCTAGTAGAAATATAAAAGTGTTTTTATTCAAATGATCAACAGGAATATGAAAAACATAACAATAGGCAATACAACTGTTCCTGAAGTGCCAAATACATAACAACTAACTGCCTTTATTAACATTAAAATATGAAATATTGTCTGCACATGCAACAAACCCAGCAGGAGGAGACATTTGAGGACAAGGAGCAGGCACAGAGATGTTAATAACCTCCAGAGAAATCATTATCTGTGGGGGAGAAGCAGGAGCAGTCTAGAGAAGAGATTAAATGCTGGGGAGAGTCACGGCGTCACGTGCAAAAGGGAGAGCCAGGTGAAGCAGGAAGTGTCCAGGGAAAAGGGGACAGCCCCTTCTGGTAAACCCAGAGGTGTGTTCTCTCTACCTCTGCACGCGGGAGGCGGCGTCCAGGTGCCGTTCTCCAGACACCTGCTCCTTCCGACACCCTCCATGGTGTAGCCGCCAAAGCACGAGTACACCGCCACGTCCCCGAACTGGAACACCGCCCCCCGCACCACCCCATTGGCCACGTGGAGGGGGGGGCCACAGGACACCCCTGTACAACAGCCCAGATGGAACGACCCACGAGTTACTCACTAACACATCTTCTGTCTTCTCTGCTTAAATGACTGTTTGCTGCGTCAAATCTTTCATTAAAGGTAAATGAATGACACAACAGGTGCCTTTATTTTATGAGCATGTTTGACCAGAGAGGAAAGATGCTGAATGTACAGGTGGTGGACACAAAAAAAAAGAAGAGGAAATACCTTCACCAACATGTTCTTGAGAATATCATTTTTTGAGGCCTCCTATTATTTATCCTCTTAATGGAAGCTGTTCTGTGTTTCTTAATGACATCATTTGACATAAATGTTTGACACCAGCCAGTCAGGAGGCAACTTTTTGGACAACACTTAAAAGGAAATTTGCTTTGCAACAAAACAAGCAACAACTTAGAAATAACTCAAAATTCTGTTGATGCCAAAAAGAACTGAGAAATATGAGCTTCCAGGAATTATGTTTGTGAAGCTTCTATATCATATTGTACAGAATTGTCTATCACTTGCATATCTATAATAACTCAGAATATGAAATTGCTCACTGAAGAGTTAGAAATCAGTGTCCTGTGAATGAAGCAGTGTTTTCTGATCTCTTTTAAGCAGTGAAGACAGTGAATTCATGCTTGATAATAACTCTTTCAAAGAAAACTCCCCTTCGGACCAAAACATTAATAAAGGGATCACGGTGCACATGCAAATACAAACAATGAGCCATAGCAACGCAAGCACCATTGTGTTTCATATTATGCACATAAGATAGATCAGAGGATAACTGAATAAAGGTTGCCATAGAAGCTGCAGAGGTGCCCATAATTAGTCCAGCAAACAGGACAATAACACAGTGTTTGATGCATCTGTTTTTTGAATGAGAGCTCAGTGAGAGACAGACGACAACAGAGAGATCACAGCACAGCTGATGGGTAGATTTCAGTCAACAGCCATGCAAAGTGTAGCGGTGACAAAGGGAACATGCAACAACATCCTGGATTTATTTCACCCAAATATAAATAAATCACAAGACCTGGATCTCAGACTGATCAAGGATCAGCCCAAAAGTTGATTAGAGCATAAATAATTTGTGGGTTTTGAAGGGAAAGATGATTAAAAAAGAAATGGTGTGTTGATTAATATCTCTTAACATTAACAAACATCGCTGGAGATGATTTGTCAGACTTTAAAGAGTTGTGACAGATGTACTGGGACAGGATAATTTACAATTAACAGCAAAAATCTTCACCAATAAAAATACACAATTATTAAATACACATTATACAATTAGCTACATATAAAGCCAATTCAATAAAAATTATTTAAACTTAAAATGATAAAGGTCAAGGTAAAAATTTACATAAAAAGCAATCAATACAACAATCACCAAATGTATGGCAAATCTGTCAATATTAATGTCCTACTGATAGATTGGCCACATTTTATGCTGAGGATTTTACTATCTGTACGTCTGTGCATTTAAATGTATTTAAAATAAAAGATAAACAGAATATTTGCTCTTGTGATTGGAAGAAATACGCGGAATATTTGCACCACACATCAAACCTTAATGACTTTTTTTTTTAAATTATCCAGTTATCAATAATCATCTCCTCTGTAGGATTTATTTTCACCTACTTTCACACACAGAGCTGACGAGGCTCCAGGTCTGGTCTGGCCTGCAGGTGATGGTGCCGCTGCCTTTGACCTGCTGGCCTTTGGGACAGGTGACACGGACCGACTGTCCGACATGAAATTCCTGCTGGGAGCCGCTGTCGGCCTCCCTCCAGCCTGGAGGAGCCGGGCAAGACTTAGCTGTAAGGAACAGAAATGATGCATTCATTATTCACTGATTAAGTTCTTTTTTATAACATCCGCATCTGTGAATATTACGGATGTTCAATTTCCTAAATGTTTAACAGACAATCAACAGCTAACATCAAGCCTGGACTATATATAACAGATAATTAGACATATAAATGGACGTTTAGTATGGAGAGAATAATATATATGTACACCAAAACCTTTAGTTTTTAATTAACCCATTATCTGTCATACTTATGCATATATAGTATATATATATATATATATATATATATATATATATATATATATACACAGTACATTATAATGTACTGTAATTGGCGATATTGAGTTTAGCTGGTGATATCATTTTGTCCATGTATTTGTGGTAGATAAATGTTAGCACAGTCAAATTTGAGCTTTCCAAGTTTACAAGGAGACTATTCATTTCAGGCCTAGTGTAAGTTTTTATTATGCGTTAGTAGTCTCTATTTTTATGGGCACCTAAAACATGTCCGGTGACAACAACGCATACAAAGAAATGTATTTAAATATTTAAACGCAGCATCGTTTCTTTGATTGTTATGCATAAGATTATTATTACTTTGCTACATGTAGGTTTCTCAGATGAGAACACTGAAAGCTTAGGTTTAATTTTTACACATATCCTGTGACGTAACAATCAAGCATGTCTATTTCAGTGGAATTCCAGTAGTCCAGTAGTTACTCAAAAGTTATAAGAAATCTGACTCATTTGTCCCTTTTGTTGTGAAAAAGATGAAGAAACACATTAATGTTGTAAAGGATTTTTTTTAGTGCTTGCATCATGTGCAACCATTGCAAGTGTGCTCCTGTTAGTGAGCTGTAAAGTCAAACGCAACAGGAACCCAGACAAAGCAAGACACAGTGGTAGCTCATGACAAATTCACTCATTCGAATGAATTTGCATACACATTGCTGTGTAACCCCTCTGTTAATGTTTCTGTGTGTGTACAGTTGCTCACGTTGGCAGGTAGGGAAAGTGGAGCTCCATGCATTGCCCCCAATGCACACCACCAGAGGATCTCCCACCAGGTAGTAACCTTTATCACACTGGAACTCCACAGCACGTCCTGTATTCAGGTTGAGTTCCTGCACTTTGCCATGCAGTATCTGTTTTGGGCTGCTGCAGCCTTTAGGCACTGACGTAAAAGAAAATAAGAGAACGAAATGAGTCAGAAAGGAGAAGAGAAACACAGAATGACGATAGTGATGGTGGATGTTGCAATTACTCCGTCCTCCATACTTTCACATGTAGGTACTGGCAGGCTCCATGTGCTGTTGCCAAGACAGGTGAGAGTCTTTGTACCAATAAGCTGCAGGCCGGCATTGCATACATAACTGGCATTGTGTAAGAAAGTCTCTCCTGTTGTCTGGATCTGTGCGTTCTGCACTATGGGAGGAGGCCCACAGGACTGTGCTGCAGAGATGATAAATAGACAGGCATGAAACTGTCAAAGGTGTGGTGTAGTTGACGTATGTGTGTACATAATGTCATGTATAGGTTGCAAAACGTTATAAAGAACACTTGGTTACACCCTCAAGACCTTTAACCTCCATATAATCTAACTGAGTGGACATTCTTCTTCTGTTTTCTTAGCAAGGTAAACATTCTGGAATATCTTTGCAAGGAATCATGTTCTCTGTATTTACTCAGCCATGAAACCTTCCTAAAAATATTTTAAAATCTCATGAAAGATGCCAATATGTGTGGGTTTTCCAGTGTTACTAACAAGGATTAAATGGGATTAAATACTTAACATTCTTAAAGACATTTCCAGGTCTGTCCCTAACATATAAACAGACCTACCAACACACACTGGCTGGGTGCCACTCCATGTTCTGTCTCCCTGGCAGGTCTGGATGGAGTCTCCCTGTGACAAGAAGAACAAAGTGTAATGTTGAAAGAATATTCAATGGCCTACATAATGATACATACTGATCTGTAGCAATATCAAGGAATGAGATACAGTCAATCTCAATAGATAATAGATTATAAATAATAGATATCCTCACTTTGGGATTGGACAATGTACCTTTTTTTAAAGTCCACAGTCTGTACCCTCAGTGTAATAAAAGATGCACATTCAAATTAAGGAGAGTGGCATATCTGTTGGTATCAATGTATCAGCAATAGTGACTCAACTCCTGTTTGCTCTGTAAATACATTCCCCTATTGATTGCTGAGGAGAAATCACGTGACATTGTGTAATTTCATCTGTTAGATCAGTGTGGCCAGCCTGTTACAGAACAGTGCAGAGGAAAAAGAGGAGGCCTTCTGATGCAATAGCTACACAATCATTGATTGAGAAATTCTGTGGAAGGCTACAATGTTTTTTATTGCCGACAATTCTGGACTTCTAAACTAATAAACCCAATACAAGGAAACTTGGCCTGATGAGCAGTACCTTCATGCCAAAGCCTGGCAGGCATGAGTACAGGACAAAGTCTCCATAATTGTAGCTGTCCCCCTCGGTGACACCGTGAAGAATAGGAGGGGGTTTTTCACAAACCACAAGCTCGCAGGAAACTGAGGAGATGCTTGGCGCCCAGCTTCCACCCAGCTAAGCACATAATAAAACAGACAGGATAGGGAAATATTTAATTATTCATGGTTTCAATTTGACATGTTCAGTGGAAAAGAGACTAAACCCATCATGACCTCTTCTTTGGATTGCAATGACGATACACAGTATTTTAAAATGCTATGGTCAAAAAAGTCTCTATCAGCAAACCAACTCAAGCATTTCATTATTAAAGAAAATGAAGCTCAATAAGACTGAGACTCTGAGACTGACTCAGCATCTTGTCTTACCTGACACTCAGCTAATGCTGACCCCTGTAGGTAGAGACCAGGAGGGCAGGAGAGGGTGATGGTGTCTCCAACAGGAGTAAGCTCCTTCCCTGTGATGATCACATGTGGGAGGGAGAAGTTGGCGGGTAACAGGCAGGGGTTGGGACGGCACCGAATGCTGTGTTTGGACCAGGTGCCATCGCTGTGGCAGGAGACAGAGGCTGTCGGTGTGGTTAACTGGTACCCATCCTCACACCTGGAGAGGAAGAAAATATATAAATAAATATAAAAATAGATGAAGAAATATATGTTCATTACTAGTTCAAAGTTATTTTTACACAGACGTTAGGGCTAAAAACTTGCAGATCAGGTAAAACACAGAGTTCAGAGTAAATATAACTAGGTTATAGTTCCCCCTGATCCCACAAATTAACTGTGACTGTAAATCAGTAACACACAATAAATATGGTGGCAAATGCCCATCAGAAATGCTGTGAAAAACGGTTTTATTTCAAATTGCAGAAATAATTTCAATAATTACCTGTAAGTGATTTGATTTGGGAAAGTGAAGATGTCTCCGACCACCTGAGCATGGGCTACAGGGGGAGGTTTTCCACAGCTTTTAGGCTCACAGCTGATCCGGGGTTCTCCCCACCTGCCGTCTCTTCCACAGGAGAGGTGTGGAAACCCCTTTGGCTGGTAGCCGGGTCGACACCTGTATATAACTGTGTCTAGGAAGGTGGCACTGCCGCCCTGCTGGACAGCGTTAGGAACTGTTGGCGGGGCAGCACTGCACCTCCCCCGGCCACACATAGGCACCCCGGGGCTCCACACCCCTCCTTTCTCACACAAGGCCTGAGAGGGACCCACTAGCTTGTAGCCATCGTTGCACCGGAAGTGCACTTCGTCTCCGCAGGCACGGTCACGCCCAATTACCACCCCGAATTTCACCACGGGGAGGGTACACATGCAGGGTCGACACTGAGGCACAGTGCCCACCCAGAAGCCTTGAGCAGAGCACCGCAGGACAGGATCCCCGAATACCTCATAGCCATCAAAACAAACATACTCCACCACGTCATTGTAGTTGAAACTGGAGCCGTTCAGGAAGCCGTGACTGATGTCCTCAGGTGGATCACAGTTTATGATATCACAGCGAGGTGCAGGTTTGTCCCAAAGTCCATCTGACTGACAAGTACGTGTGGAGTCTCCATTAAGTGTGTACCCCTCATCACATTCATACTGTGCCTTGCTGTTGAAGCCAAACTCTGACCCCAACAGACGCCCATTTGGTATTGGTGAGGGTTTGCCACAGCGTGCAGGTACACAGGTAGGAGACTCATGGCTCCAGGTACCGTCAGCCTGGCAAACGCTGATGGATTTCCCTTGTAAGAGGAAACCAGGCTGACAGCTCAGTTCTATTTCATTATTATAGCTGTACTCCTCTCCTTTAAAAGTAATTTCACTGGGGACTATCGGAGGACCACAAAATACTGGCTCACACCAAGGTTTCTGCCCATTCCACTTTCCATCTGCCTGGCAGACAATAGCGTCACTACCCTTTAGTACAAATCCAGGACTACACTCATAATGCAGGACCTCAGGATACACATAAGCACCTCCGTGAGCAATGCCGTTAGCAACAGCACCTGGGTCGCCACAGGAAACGGGTCGACAAGCTGGGGCGTCATTAGTCCACAGTCGACCTGATGCACATTGTCTCACAGGCTCCCCCTCCAGCTCATATCCTTCCTCACAAGTATAGGTGGCCATACTGCCAAGAGAGGTATCGGTCACATTCACCCAGCCGTGTTCTGGACTGGGCAGTGTTTCACACTCTGCTTGGACACAGGACGGAGCTGTCCCATTCCATCCTCCGTCCTCCTGACACACCAACCTGGTGGGGCTTGTGAGGTCATAACCTTTGTGGCAACGGTACTCGATTAATGTCCCATGAAGGAAGCTCAAGTCCATGGGTGAGGCTAGTGTTTCAGTGTCTTTAGAAGCAGTATCAGAGCCACCACCCAGCTGTGTCACCCGAACATATTCCCCAAAGTCAATGTGAGGAGGCAGGCCGCAATCCGATGGCACGCAGACAGGAACAGAACTAGACCAGCCGAATTCCTCACAGGTCAGATGGTCCTGGCCTACTAGCTGGAAGCCAGGAAAGCAACTGTAGAAAATGGTAACACCAAAACTGTGATCCTGGCCCTCTACAAATCCATTTTCAATAGGTTGAGGTGGTGTGCAAGACATCTGTACACAAACAGGTGGTGTGATGTCCCACTCCCCACTGGCTAGGCACTTCTGAGTTTCTGGGCCTTGAAGGCGATAACCACGACGGCAAGAGTAGGTGGCACTGTGACCAAACTGGAGTTTTGTATAAACTACTTTTCCATTGGTTATCTGTTTTGGGATTGAGCATTCAATTGGGCGGCAAGAGGGTACACCTCCAATCCAGAGTCCCTTCTCTCCACAGAGGACAGTAGAGTTGCCAACTAAATTATATCCAGTCTTACAGCTATACAGTGCTTTGCTGAGGTACATCAGACCCTGGACATCAACGATGCCGTTAGAAATCTCCACAGGCTGAGGGCATTCAACTGGAATACACTCTGGGTAAGGACTGTTCCACTGCCCGCTGGCTAGACAGGACACAGAGCCTTCTTTTTTTAAAGTGAAGCCATCCATGCATGTGTACCTTACCACAGAGCCAAAAGGGAATGGGGGAGAGGATGAGGAAGGGCCGCCAAATGATACTTCAGGCAGGGGGCCGCAAAACACCTGCTTACACACTGGAAAGGTGTCATTCCATTCCTGGGATGGGGTGCAGCGGAGGATCTGGGCCCCCTCCAGGACATAGCCATCCTCACAAGATAATTCCACTGTTCCAGACTCAGAGTCCAGGCCTTTCAGGACCAGGTGGTTCTCCTCAAGCGGTGGCTCTGGACACTGCACTGGTGAGCAGCGTGGACTCCTGGTCTTATCCCACCTTCCATACTTCAGGCAGGTCCAGGTGGCATCTCCAGCCAGCTCGTAGCCCTCATCACAGACATATTGCACTTTTCGGCCCACCTGGAAATCAGATCCCCTGTAACGTCCATGGACGATGTTGGGAGGAGGGCCACAGGTCAAAAGGACGCAGGTGGGAGGGTCACTGTTGGACCACTGCCTGTTGGCTTGGCAAACGCGCTCCGCTCGACCAACCATCCTGTATCCTGCATTGCAGGCGTATGTCACTTTACTGTTGAAGGTGAATCGACCTCTACCCTGTAGGAAATAAAGAGGGATGCATCGTTCATCATATTTATAGTCCCTCGTGTAAACAACTTCAAATATGAAAATATGAAAAAAAGTGTTTACAGGGTGAAGGACGTAAGACTTTCCTGGAAATACAAACATTTCAGGTAATTTACTAACATGTGAAAAATGCTAAAGGCAAGAAACGGGAGTTTTAACATCATCACTATATCACTAAATGACAAATGCAAAATCCAGCATTAAAATAAATATTATGTTCAATGCCATCAGACTAAACTCTTCACTTGGTGACAAAGGAAAAGATCTGCCCTGATGCAAAACTGGAAGATGCTGTGGTTAGATGGTATCTCTGTACAAGCTAAGATGATGCACACTCCTTTATTTTTTATCAACATAAGAAGAATTAACTTGAGCAGTGGTTGTTAATTCTGGTGTTTGAAGCTAACCTGAATGTATCCATTCTTGAGAACAGGAGGCAGGGAGCAGGACACGGGTACGCAGGTAGGCAGAACTCCTCCCCACTCTCCATTTGCCTTGCAGGTCCTCCTCTTCTCTCCTCGGATCAGGAACCCTTTATTGCAGCTGTACGCCACCACAGCTCCAAAACTATAGTTTGATCCGCTCACATATCCTCGATCAATGCTCTCAGGTGTGGAGCACCTCACCGGCACACAGCCAATATCATATGGAGAAGGCTCCCACTCTCCTCCCATTAGACATCTCAGTGTGGCTGTGGTGTTGAGCATGAAGCCCTCCTCACATTTGTAGCTCACTTCAGTGTTGCTGGCGTATTTGGGTTTGTTGACTGATTCTAAAATTGCATGGGGTAGTTCAGGCGGACGTAGGCAGAAGTTTGCTATGCAGCGAGGGGCCTCCATGCCATCAGGGGGTGCCCAAATACCCTGAGCATTACACACCATCTGAGAATTGTTGCTAGCAGAGTATCCATCGGTGCAGTAGTAGTTAGCAGTGTCTCCAAACAGCTGGTGGCTCTCATAGGGCTCAGCGTGGTCGATGGCAGGTGGGGGCCCACAGGAACGGGGGACGCACTGAGCAGAACTGTCACTCCATTCGCCATTTGCTAGACATTCTCTTGTCTCTGGGCCAATCAGAGTGTAGCTATGAAGGAGACAAAAAAGATATGAGCGAAGGGCAAATATGAATGCTAACACTGTCCTGCTGCAGAAACAAAATAAGTAAGTTTGATTGATTATTGATACATTTACAAACATGTTGACAGTTTTAAACAAATAATCTTAGAAAATCTTTGAGACTTCAATTACATTTACCCTTCTTTGCAGACATAGTGCACCTTGTTTCCCAGTTCATAGTTCTCTCCTACAGTCACTGCATCTCTGAGGGCTGGAGGCTCGCTGCACAGGACGCTCACACAGCGGGGGACGGGTCTGCTCCACTCCCCTGTTGCTTCACAAACCACCTCCATGGAGCCCTGTGGTCTTCACACCAACACACGACTTAGTTTACACACTCACACTACTGCTATTACAGTGTCCCGAGCAGAGATTAATAGTGGCTGACTGGTGAGCACAAATGATTCAAAACTGCAGACATGAAATTCATACAGAGCAACAGAGAAAACAGTTGATTGACTCTTTAAATTAATTTGAGGCTCAAGGTAAATCGGGCTTATTTAAAGAGGCATGAATTAGGAAATTAATGTACTTTTAATAAACTAACTGCACTCAACACATGTTCATGTTCGTCCCCATCAGCTCCTATGCATTTAATTTAGTTTCTCACTGCTGTACATAGTTACATTAAAGCATTGAGGCAATGTCTAATTTATTCTTCATTGAGAAAAAGAAAACAAAGAAATTAAAATATGGATAAAATTGTCATTTATTCAATCAGAGGACCAAACTTCATCAGAGGGGGATAGTGACTAAACAGCTGACGATCATTTATCCATACCTGTATCCCTCCTCACAGGTATACGTGACAGTGGACTGGTATGTGTTTGTGTTGAGGATGTAGTCGGCATTCCTGATAGATGGAGGTACCCCACAGGTCACTGGGTGACAAACAGGTGGCGTCCCACTCCATGTCAGACTAGAGAGACACTGGAACTCGTAGGGGATCTGAGGCAGGAAGCCCTTCATACAGCTGAGATGAATGAAAACAAAGTGAGACACAGAGGGCATGAAGAAACTCCGAGCTTGTTGTTTTTTCTCTTTCCTTTTGTCATCATTACAACACGGTTTTGGAGAGAATGCAAATGATACCTGAAAGTCACCTTGCTTCCATAGGTGAAGTTGTTTCCCTGCATGATGGATTTCTCTGGTACAGTTGGTGCTTGGCAGGAGAGGGCTAGAGGGCAACGTCACAGAAATGATCAGTAAAAAAACAGCTGTTTCCTGCTGAAAACATAAAAATGACTAAATGTGAGTGTAGTAACCTTTATCCTCCGAGAAAAGAACCTCTGTACACATTTGTATGAGAGATACGTTTACAGATGCCTGTAGGTGTTACTGATTAAACTTGGAATAGATTTTGACAAAGACTTTGTGTAGGATTAGTGCCCCCATTATAAAGGCACACAGGAGAGCATATAAATGGATAGAGAGACTAAGGCTTTAGTACATGAACGAGTGCTTCAGTGATTTATTATTGCATTTTCCAAGCCTGTGGGGGACTCACAAAAGTGAAATTCATTTAAAGTCTAAAAACTCTGAACTTATATTTCCCCTAATTCAAATAGCATATCTGGATTAAACCCTCCCTGCCTGGTATATTGCTATATTCCCATGTACTCGGAAGTTGCAAAGAAGTGCAAAAAAGAAAAGAAAAAAGAAAGGCTCTTCAAACTTCAAACAAACCTTCAAACAAACCAGATAATACTGATTAATAACACCAATAACAGAGGGAAACTTTCCAGCTCACACAATGAAGCAACTGGATTTGTGTGTATGTGCATCACAGCTGCAGAAAACCTCAATGCTGTTACCATGTTTTGTGCCATTACTGTGTTTTGTAATGCATAACAACAGCATCAATTATTTAACTTCACTTACTGTTGCCTGTTACAAGGGGAAAAACCCCGTAATGAAATGCAACTGTTTTGATTTTAGCACAGAACATCACGTAGTCACTTTATATCTTTCAGATGACAGACAGAGTTTCACTTTGAACTGTAATCATCTCACTTTCAGTATGATAGTCAACAGCCAGCATGGGCTGAATGTAATATATTGGCACAGTCTGCAGGCGCTGAGTAAGTCATTTCCCCTTTTTTCTATGAGGAAGAATGTGGTTTAGAGCCAATGGAGGTGCTGCAGCGGTCAGGCCTTTCAGCCTGCTGCACAGTGAAACACAAAAAGACAGCTACATATATAATCACTCCTTCATAGCACTGGGGAGTCGGGCACATTGCATATTGGGTGTTCATGAAAAGCGCATGTGTCTATATTTGTGCATGTAAATGTTTGTACTTTTAGTTGTTGTATGCACAGACAAAATGTCTGCATGTGCTTCGTTGCGTTTCCTAAATTGTATCAGTACTTCTGCATAATAATAAAAGACCATAAAAAGTCAAACCTGTGTAGTTTCATGTGTATGTTACCCAGACTCCTCTGGTAACAGATGTGTACTTTGATCACTCATTCATCATATGGTAACAGAACACTTTAATGACCATAATATTCATGAATCCATTTCCATTGCGCTGTTTCTCTCTTTAATGAAGGAAAAAACTGTTTGAATGTATGAAATTAAACAAGTTATTACAGACAATGTGAGTGCTGTGAATGAGAAGTTTAATGTGGAACAGGAAATATAAAAATTGAAATGTGTTTCCTTATGTGATTTTGCAGTCACACCAAAGGTCACACAGCGCCTCCCCAACAAATAAGGGAAACTCTTTCACTATGACCACTCAGCCACCATGATGATGGAGGAAATTTCTATCAAGCACTGTATATTACTGAAACACAAGTACCAGATAAGGCTAGTTCTATAAAATGTTTGTGGCACTCGGCATCAAGCTTATTTGTCAACTAACACAGACATAAATCTTCGACGCTCGTCTGTTTGTTAGGGAGTATTTTCAGCTGCAGTGATGATACAGTTTTACCTTTCAATTGAAAAAAGTAGAGTATGAATCACTTGAAATGGCTGCTATTATACAGTAGAGCTGCTACACTGTGATGGCATCACATGACTAACTCGTACTCTCACCTTTGCAGTATGGGACAGGATTGTCCCAGCTTCCCGTCTCCAGGCACTGGAGGTGAGATGAGCCGACCAGCTCGTAGCCACTCTGACAGCCAAAAACAACCTCACCACCCATCAGAAAATTGATGCCGTCTCTGTGACCGAAGTCTGGAGAGCCGGGGTTCTTGCACTTCACTGGCTCTAGCGGAACACAAACAAACGCATGCACACATATCAAAAGGGTTTACATATTAAATAGTTCATAAAGTGTCTTTAAGTACGTTTTCTCTATCTTCTTACCTGTGCAGTTTTTGCCATCTCCACTAAACGGGTGGGTACATGTGCAGGTGTAGGAGCCCTCGGTGTTCTGACATCTAGCATGTCCATCACAGTCCGATCCCAGAGCACACTCATCCACATCTAAATAAACACAAATAAATGCACACAAATAACCTTCCAAACAGGATTTTCCTTTGTGATATATATCATGGTGAGTTAATGAAGTACCTAGACAGGCTGGCGGGTTTCCTCCCCACTTCCCACTGTTAGAGCAGTGCAATTTAGTGTCTCCCAGCAGGTAAAAGCCAGCATTACAGTGATAGACCACAGAGCTGCCAGCATGGAAGTCTGACCCCTGAAACAAGCCGTTTTCCAGAGGGCGAGGAGGTCCACAGGACACTCCTGTAACACACACAGAGGAAAGAGGAATATTAGAGAGGTTCTCACTCCTACAAGCTCTCTACCTATAGCTGTAATACTCTTTCGTTAAGTCTTACGTTCACAGCTGGGTAGAGGGTGGCTCCACTCTCCTTTGTTTTGGCACTGAAGCACCGGCTCCCCTAGCAGGTAGAAGCCAGGATCACAGGACAGCTGGACCTGCGCCCCAGGGCTCACCTCCACACTGGAGACATGCAGGTGGGGCATCGCGTTCTCCAGCTTGGGGCAATCTGGACATCGGCAATGGTTTTCAGTTTTGGAGACAGACATAGATAGATAGATAGACCACTGTTACTTGCACACAACAGGGCAGAGGAAACTGTTGTAGTTAGGAGCTGCAAATAAAGAGACTGAGAGCTGCATATAGTAAAGTACTCTCGTAAGTTGATGAGGCATTTGTAAAGCTTCTCTTACCAGCACAGAAAATGCTGTTGAGGTTTACTTTGACTCGGCCCACCACGCCGGCGAGGAAGTCCGGCCAGGCAAGGACGTTCCCTCTATGGGTCACATGGGAGGATGGACAGCTGCTGGCCAGGACCTTGATCTGAGAGGTTGGTGTATTTTATGACTATGCACAATGGTTTCATAGACACAGGTTCAAACTTGCCTGAAGAATCCTATAGAGTACATTTTAAGCTCATAACCAGTTACGACATTAACCTGCTGAGGTGTGAGAACACGATCCCAGATGTTTAGCTGGCTGATGGAGCCGACAAAGGATTCTACAGGGTTGAAGCCCTCGCCCCTCTGATCCTGGTCCTGACCTAATACCAGAGCTCCACCACCTACAGGAGACATATTATATGTTAGGAGTTAACCAAAACTCACTGAGAAATGATTCTTCTTCTCTACTGGGTTTTTATGCTTACATATATGAAAATCTTTATACTATAGGTTTGTACAGAAATAATGACATCAAAGGTAGTTTCTTTACAAGAGACCAGGTCGAGGATAGCACTACACCTGGGATAATGGTGCCGACTGACAGGCCTTTGCCTCCGTCTGAGGGCTTCCCATTGATGTAGACTCTCCAGTCACCATCCCAGCTCCTCCAGGACACTCCAATGTGGTACCACAGGCCCGTGTTCACTGCAGGACAGTCAGTGATACGCTCCTTACCATTCACATACAAGACCCACCTGTAGGGAGAGAACAAGGAAAAACGGTCAGAGAGGATTTGATACAGAATAAAGGAAGCAGAAGAACAACTGCAGACACTGTCAAAGGTGTAGAATGTATGTGGATTTATATCCTCTTAACTCAAAGTATTTACTGACCCATTGTAGTCTATGAGGAGAAAAGCATTGTCGCTGCCCTCCACAGCATAGGAGACAGGTGTGCCATAATTGGTGGTGTCCGATGACATCATCCAAAAGGTGCAGGTGATCTCTGTTAGCGCCGGCATCACTCCATCCATCATTACATAGCCATGTATACCAGACACCTCAAAGTCCAGGTTGAAGGCGGAGGACATCTCTGATAGGACAGAAGAGAATTTATATTCATAGAGTGAGTAAAACTATTTCTTTGATTTCAGTTACAGCCAGGGGACGAGACTCTGCAAGGGATCTGCAAGGGATCGCAACATAAATTTGTGGGGTCATGAGATGAAATTTTAAGAATCAGACAGAGCTTTTCTATTTGCTTATAATTTTGGTATGAAAAAAACCTAATTCCTTTTAACTCTAAAATGTATAACTTGTAACCAGGGATAGAAGTCATTTTCAAGGGGCCAAAAGCAAATATTGTACAAAGTTTATACATTTATTTAAGGTTGACAATTTAAATCCCTCAATTAATATCTTCTTTGCAAGGTTTTATGGTTTTATAAGGTAGTATTACCTTATAGGTAAAGTATTACAACTCATATATCTGGGAGAACATTTTGTTTTTATTGTAGCTATTGCTAAAAATAGTCCTGACGCCTTTAGGAACATTATAAAAGGGATTATGGGTTTTAGCAGCATTTTGTTATGTGTTAAAGTAGAAAAGTAGTATTAATCTAACTCTCTCCTCCTCCTGGAGTTTCCATGGTGATGTGTCATCTGTCCTATAGTACCTGTCTCACACCTGGTTCCGTTGAACCCAGGGAGGCAGCGGCAGGTGTAGGACCCCAGACCATCCAGGCAGCTGGCTCCGTTCACACAGGGGTTAGGGTCGCACTCATCCACATCCACCTCACACAGGCGGCCACGGTAGCCCTCCACACACTGACACCTGAGAGAGGGAAGGACGACACAATACAATACCTATTACAAGTACACTCTGGAACATAACAATGGGTAGTAATAATAATAACAAATTTTTTTTAATGTTACAGTCAGGTTTGAATTTTTTGACGAGATACTTTATAAATTTATATGACATGCATGTAAGTGTTGCATATTTTGTTGCTTTATATTTTTATAAAATTCTTTTTCAATAAATTCAGCAATTATAATTTCTACCACAAATGAAAAATTGTCATTCATGTTCCTCCTACTTCACATATGAAATCAGCTGAAAAAAACTTATGCTGTATACATCTTGTATTAAAACTTAAGAGAATGGAGACTGAAAGGTATTTTTTAGGTAGTAGTTTCCTCAATGACCTCTGAGCATGGTGCAAAAAAAACAAAAAAAAAAAAAAAACAAAAAAAAAAATAATGGATGACTTTGAAGCACATAATTCAAATAGGGACTTCTTCACCTCAGGATCTTTATCATCACCTGAAATTGTTGATAGAGTCCAGACACAAGCCTCCATTCAGACAAGGGGCGCTGTAACATTCATCGACGTTGACCTCACAGCAATCCCCAGAGAAGCCAACGGCGCAATTACACGTGTAGCCGCCTGTCTGGTCCTCACACACACCTCCGTTCAGACAAGGGTTGGAGAGGCACTCGTTTATTTCCAGCTCACAGCGAGACCCTGCAGAAATGGAGACACGACAGAAAAAAGTTGCATTTTCGAAGCAATAACTTGAGGATTTAGCCTCTCTCTACACCATGGTCAGACTCATTATAAATGGTATAATTATGTGTAATTATGTATACAGCAATAGAGGATAGTAAAGAATAAAGTAAGCAATTAAAGTTCTGCAGGTTCAAACTAATAATCCACATTAATCATGATCTGATGTTATAAATGTTGGTACAACTGTCTGATTGGAGATATCAGAGGTGGAACTGATGTCTGGAATGAAAAAGTAACCCAGGTCTGTTATCTAACCTGTGTAGCCGTTGGCACAACTGCAGGTGAACTTGTTGACCTCGTCCACACACACACCTTCATTCAGACAAGGGGAGGAGACACATTCGTTCACCTCTGCCTCACATAGAGAGCCTATAGAGGATAAACACAAAGGTGTGTGATTAGTTTTGTGATTGATTTCAAACATTGTTGGCTAAGTTAAAAAAAATTTAAAATCATAATGCTAGAACAACAGGAGCTCTGGAGGCAAGAAAACATGTCTGGATTAATATTATTCGAGTAATATCAAATAACAACTACATAAAATCAATGGCCTGTGAGTCATTTACCTGTGAACTTTCTCTTCTAAATCTTCGAGATCATCCTTACCTAAAAATCCAGGTTTGCACTGACACTGGAAGTCTCCCATACCGTCCTTACAAAGGCCTCCATTCTGGCATGGAGCAGAGTCACACTCATCTATGTCAATCTCACACTTGGCACCTGAGAGAAAAAACACAAGAGGCTTTATCAAATGCTCATCATAACAGAGTCACACACTTAACGGTGGTTAAGATGAGTGGTTTACCTGTGAACCCAGGCATGCAGGTGCAAACATATCCTGCCCCGACCTCCTCACATGTGCCCTTATTCTGACAGGGATGCAGGAAGCACTCATGGAAAACCTGCAGGAAGAGCCAATCGGTAACTCTTGATTAGAACATTGCTTCAGTCTTTGTCCAGTGAGTTCAACAATTCACATTTCAGGTTTTATTGGTACAATTGTGTTCAGTGAGTTACTTCATTATATGATTTTGGCATCATTGGTGCCATAACATGATGGAAATGCAATAAATTAGAGTTATAAAAGCTGTAATAGTTGGACAGATAATGACTCAAACACTTCCTCTTCAAAGTTCAATATTGACCAGTGTTAATGTAATAAAATAATTCTATAATAAAAAAAGTTGGTTGAAGCTATTTGCCTTTCTGTATCTATGACATAATGATCTATCTACAGATTCTTCAGCTTCATCAGTCTCTGGGGAGTCATCGGCCACCACCACCATCACCAGTGTCTGGACTCTGGGAGTGTCTATCTTGCGGCTGCTCAGGGCAGACGTTTGTCGATTACAAAATCTCTCCATAGAGTCTGAGTACCAATGACATCACAGATGACTTGTCATTATAAATATTTATCTTTATTTAACTCACTTGTCTCTCCTGATTGAAATAGTGGTTGGATGATGGACATTTTAGCCCTATATTGATGACAAAACGTCAGGAATAATTAAAGATAAAATAAAACCAACCTGACTGCTTGCTTGGTAGTCCTCACTGACCTCTACCTCTGGAGCTGCAGTCACACTCTCCTCTTTGGGAAGAAAACTGGAGCCAAAACCTAACAGTGACACCCAGAGCAAATGCCAGCAATATGAGCAAAGACAAGATGGAAAGACACTGTAAGGGTCTTTTCCCTTACCACTACACTCGCAGATGGTTGTGATCTGTTTGAACAAAAGCCTGCATTCTGATTGAAAACTGGCAGCATGTCCTAACCACTGTTCCCACACTTCAGGCATCGAGTGTCATTCATTTCCATTCTGCAGCAGAGTAATAATATTCATATTACTGTATTTCCATTTCCACCCTGGTGCTCTGCAGTAATTCCTTTTCCAATGGGATTGAACTGTCACACAACAGATTAGACACCACACAACTGAAGCGATGGAAGCAAATGTTGAAACTGTAGAAAAGCTGTCAAACAAAGTGGCTGACACAGAACAGTTTGCTCTCTGCTGACCTTGCTTGGCGTGTTCTGTAGAAATTCAGCATAAGTCATTTTACATGTCAACTAAACACAGCACAGCGGTATTAAGATAGAATATGTATATGTCTGTATGAAGCAGAGTTCATCTAAACTGGAGTCATGTGTGGAGCAAACTATGATGGTCTAGTTCTAGTAATAATCAACATCATTTCCTATGGGAACTTTGTGGTTGGACTTGAAAAAGGCTGCCTTCATTTATGCTAACAAGTCATTTATTAAGCTGTGTAGACATAGAGAATATTTGTTATCAAAAATACATTAAATCTATATTCTAAATGTTGTTAATAATAATAAAGTTGTTTTGTTTTCCAAGGCTGTAATTTTTTTAAACTGTACAATCTGTGTTCTGACCACGGTAGGCAAGGTAAGCTTTGAATTTTTTGTAGTAAAAAGTTTCTAATGATTACAATATTTTGTTTTCTTTTTTTTTTGGCCTATTTTAGTGGTTTAAAAACAAAGACCCTCTTTAGTCTAGATGATTTAGATCTAAAGGAGGGATAGTGTGTGCAGGTCTGACATGGAAAACATGTTGTTTTTTTTCTGGGCAGGGTCACTTACTGGAGCAGTGTTGTATGGTGGTTGCCCCGATAACAGTGGTGGTTCCATAGAAGGGACAGGAGAGGCAGTAGGAGCGGCCATGTTCAGGCTGGTAGTAATCTCTAGGACAAGGGTAACAGGGAACTAGACCGGTACGGGAGAAATGACCTGCCGAACAGGGGACTGCAGGAGAGTTGACAAGAGATGGTGTGAGAAAAAAAACAAAAAACAGAACAGGTGAAGTCCTAGAATCAACAAATTTGTTTTATTTTTTATTTTTCCAGATTTATCATCTGACTTTAAGGGGCAATCATGAAATTTCTAAGCAGGAATATATAATAGAATTTCTCATGAATGCAAACCCCACATTGTCAAACTGTATCACCTCCACATTCTGCCTCATTCACCGCTCCTCTGGTAACAGTCGAGGTCTCGTCAGGACAAACGAGACATTCCCTGGCACCAAAACCAGACTGGAAGTGACCCAGAGGGCATGACTCGCAGATCTCCAACCCATTCAGAGAGTGACTACCAGGCTTACACTGCCCTGCAAACACCGGTGAACCACCACACTTTGAGAAATACTAAGACACAGACAGAACAAGGCTGAGGTCTTACTGTGTGAATGCATCTTACCTTTGCACTCAGCAATGGTGCGGGAGTGCAGGTAGGCTGTGGATGTTTCCTCAGGACAGGACTTACACTCCAGCTGACCCTCCTGGTCCTGGTAGGAGCCGAGCCAGCAGCTTGCACATTCATTGTGTTCCAGAGAGAAGTATGTTCCCACCGGACATTGGACTGCAACAGCACACAGAATTAGTGATTTACTGGGAAACATAAACCATTTCAAGAGTTTAAGTGGGTGCACCCTTCACTCGAACCTCTCCCACTCACCACACATCCTGCCTTTGAGGACTGAGCCCGGCCTGCAAGACAGAAAGGCCTTCTTGCTCTCCAGAGATTTGGGATCAGCGACAATCATCTCTGAGGACACGTGGAAACTGGACAGCGGCTGCTTGGCCAGTGTTCGCTTCAGACGATTGGTGAGTTGCTCCAGCGTTCGCAGGAGTCTTTTCTGATTGGCCACTTCTATTGAGTCATTCCTCGATAGGGGCAGAGGGATGCTTGCTGGGAGAATGGACAAAGTTTAAATGACTGATGACTCACAACTAATGGTACTGAATATAGAGAACACAGAGAGAATAGGTATAATAACATAACATATGCACATATTCACAGCACTGCTAGGGTCAATAATCACATCTGATGTACCTGTGATGTTGAAAAAGATCTGGATTTTTTGGTCTCTGGTGGGTCCTCTGATTCTTCGGTGTCTCTTTGAGCGGTGGTGGGGCTGCATGCTGCCATCTTGCTGCCGTCTGGCGAGCTTCCTGGTGCCTGTGGCAAAGCCTGACTCAAAGTAGGCATAGTCCTGGGTGCCCTGAGAACCCCAGCTGTTGCTCCAACCGCCTGGTACTGATGTATATTTGACAGGGAGTCAAGTTAATATATATATTAAGAGACAGATGTGATGTTTAGTGAGGGTATGATTTTATTCATACCAATAGAAAATCCGTTCTCGTAGTCATAGTTGTACTCCAAACAGTGACCCTGTGACATCATCTCTAGTTTGCAGGTGACATCATCGCTGCTGCAAATGTTGGGCAGCTGTGGAGAAAAAGAAAATAAGCAGCTTTTGTTTGAGAGTTGATTTACAACAAATCAGTGGTTCTGTATGTGTGTATATTTACAAATTCTCACCATGCCTTCCAGTTTGGTGTTGAACTCCCCAGCAAATGACTTGACCAGGTCCACATCATCACAGCGAGAAGCTTTAAAAAGCATCTCAAAGGGCTTGAAGCCATTGTTTGCAATGCGGTTCACTGGGAAACACAAAAAGGGTTTTATAAAACAGCTCTTTATTTCACCATGAATGCACACGTGTGTTAGAATGTGTTTTATTGTTAGCCAAAGCCAATGAAAACACATGCGTGCACCACTGAAATGTGCCTGAGGAAATAAGATGTTGAATAGGCCAAACTGCAGAGTAAACAACAGGTAACTAAACAGAATGCAGCGTTTACCTGAACAGTCCGGTCTGTCTGGAGAGTAGGGCGGCTCCCACACACCATTGTAAGCACAGAAGTAGGTGTGAACAGCATCCTGAGTGAAGCTGTAGCCGTCTTTACAATGAAGAGTACAGTTAACGCCCTCCTCTTCTTCAGAGCAAATGAACTCTCCATTCACTGGGACATACGGCTGGTCACAGGTCAGTCCTAGACACACACGAAGTATATAACACTCAATGGTTTGGTAATGTTGGAGCAAAACATTTGATAATACTCCCATGAGCACACCATATGGTAATGAGTAATAATACAGATTTAATACATATAAAAGCTATGATTTGTTTCTCCGCTCTGTACCCTGCACAGTGATGGTGAGGTTGCAGGTGCGGCTGTTTCCTGCCGCGTCAGTAGCTGTGTACTGGACCAAAGTCTCTCCGACTGGGAACTGAGAGCCTGGACGATGGCTACTGGTGACCGTGAGGCGACCACCTGAGAGAGAGACACACACATTGCAAAGAGATAGTTCTAAAGTTATCAGGGACACTTGATGATACTAAGATGAAATATTCATTTGTAAACTTGAATATTGCAGGTTAGTTTTAAACACTTTTCAAAGTTTAGAACCTTTTCTTGAGAGAAAATTGTTACTCCAGTTGTCCTGCAGAGGGCAGTCTTGGCCTTGCTCCATTTTTCCAGGACAAAATGAGTCATTCTTACTAAACCGTAGAGGTGATGTTGAACAATGATATGTTGACATGGGAATGGTGTCTGGGTATCACATGGCAGAAAAAAAAAATCTCTTGGAATTGGAGAGGGAAAATTGTTATAGTCTGTTTGGCTTTAAAAAAAAAAACTACGGTGAAGAGACTGATGAATGGAAGCAGTGGTGATGAGGAGTGCATGAGTGAGTGTTTGCACGTGTGAAACCTTGTAGGCCAGTAGTCTGACACACAGGCTGTGCACGAAAAAGCAGTGGAACCATCTGTACTGCAGGTGTGAGAGACAAGATTAAAAACCAAAAGGACAAGGTGGGAAAAGTGAGTGAGTGACTTTTTGTTTCTCTTCATCCATCTCCTCTTATAAAACCTAATTCTAACAGGGCTGACACACGTCTGGCCTGCTGGAGTCTGGTGTCTCCTATTATATATAGCCCGTGTGTGTGTGTATGTGTGTGTGTGTGTGTGCTTCTACGTGTTTTAAGTGTGTGTCTAACGAGACATGACTATATATAGAGCTGGCATCAGGGTGTGGGCCTGGAAAAACAAAACACTGACGTTGAAGCAGCGCTGGGTTGACGTCGTGTGGCCTGAAGCAGCCGCAGCAGTCTGTTATTACAGCGTGTGTGTGTGTGTGTATACAAGTGTGTTTGATGGAGGGTGCACCTTTGCAGACAGGTGGGGAACAACCAAGCTGGGCCTCAGCAGTGAGACATTAAGTTTAAGGCCTGTGTTTGTGTGAGCAAAGGTGCCTGACTAGTTTTCAGTACACACACAAACACACATCTGAGTTGTGTTAGTGTTATCTAAGCGTATGTGTGTGTGGAGCCAGAGCCAGTGAATTACATGGGCCTGGCTATGGGCTGGAACTCTGGAGAAGTCTGGTTTGTTGTCTGTCACCACTGCTGTTTGGAGAAAGCCAGCCAACTCGATGATACTTAGACGATTTGGCAGACTGGCCTTCATGCACGTCTTATAGCAGAATGGGTCTGAAATGCTAAGCCTCAGCGGAGTGAGTGGAGCAGGAAGGCCTCAGCTAAAAGGACAGACTACCAGGTTGCAGGTTAAATTCTCTCAATATGTGCCTTGTGACCTCTTGAAGTACCCTGGAGCTACAATAGAGGACTTAAGAGGACATAATGTTCCTGTAATAACACTTCACCTGATTCAAACTTTAGAGAGATTCAGTAGTCAATATTAATGACAGCTACTCTAATAAGTCACTGCACATGATTCATTTGCATTTGCCATTTTCTTTAGGTATTAAAATATGTTCGTGTAGATGTTAAATGACTTAGCAGTCCAACAATCCCACTGTAAAGAATGTATAATGGAAGGAAGCCATTTGGGGAGTTTTAGCTGAGGTAATTAAATGTGGGTTGGGACTGAATCAAGTATTAGGGGTCTAGATTTACAGGCAAATGCGGCACAATTTGTTTTTGGCTTGTTTCACTACCTTCAGGTGAATTTAGTACAGCTTTTACACCAGTACATTTAAAGGACAGCTGTAGTTGCTAGGCACTTTAAAGACAATGATTTCACATCCATGTACACACATTAACAACACATTAACAAATAACAATCATAAGGTTATAAACCTTTGAATCACTCCCCATCTCTCCCATGTCTTCAGCTTTTCAAACAGAGTGAAGGAAGTGAAATTAAAGCTTTATTAAGCCACAAAACAACGTATAAAATGAAAACAGACGTGGGGACTAATTTGTCACTCGTCATGTGAAGACGTTTACTTTTCATACTTACAGACATATTGCTGTATGAAGTGATTTAAAATGCAATGACTGCTGTTATGTCAACTGGGGAACTAAATGAATGTCTTTTTTGCGGGAGTAATGTTGGAGTCAACTTTGCTGATTTATACCCAAATCCATTGCTCACTGCTGTCACTCTGATTGAGAGACAGTGATTTGAGACATAATTATACATTTTATACTAAGGTATCAGTTAAATCCTGTGTGCTCTCACATAATTATACAAATGACTGTGTGAAAAATGGATGGAATGAGCGCCAAAGAGCATTTTTAATAGGAAAAACACCTGCTTCTTTCTGCTTCCTCCATCTGTTTAAACATTAATGACATTAACAGACACCAGCAGCTTCATCTATCGACTTTGAGTCTTATTCTGTCCCTATCTCTCCCTTAAACACACATAGACAAACGTCTTTTCACCACTGGACCAAATGTCCAGTGTTTCTCACCATTATTCACAGACATACACATAAAGCCATGTCCTGATCCCTTTTTTCCAGTCGGAAAAGGTCCTGTTTAACCATCATCAGTGCAGGAAGAGGGTGGAGCCCTGTGGAACAGAGGAGCAAAAGAATAAACCATCGACAGAGTTGCCGTCTGAGAACGGCAGCCAGACATACCTGAGTTGTCGGAAAACTGTGGCACCTCCCAGACGACCGCCGTCTCTGTGTCTGTGGCCTGGACAGTGGGCGGAGACCTGCACCTGTCAATCACTGGGGGCTCCGTATCTAGAAAGGCACATAAGGTTGCTAACTGTAGGAGTAGTTACACATGACCAGGTGGATTAAACACTAAAAAAAATGTTAACAATAAACGTTTCGATTGCAGCTTTTTTGTTTTAGTGAGACTTGCTACTCCGTGATCCGACTCGGTGCAGTACAGTGTGTCAGAGGGCACAAGTTAAACACATGTCTCTAATAAAAAACCACAACGTTCCACCACCATAGTAACATATGGAAATGTTCACAGCTACCATGCTTGAGGTTTTTCCCCCCTGACTGCTGTGATTATGGAGCGTCTGACATGGGACACTCCTGTTTTTCACTCTGAAATAACGCTATTTGGCACCTGCTGGGGTGGGGGGGGTAGACGGAATCCTTGATTAAATCACAGTTTTACACTGAATGATTGAAATAAGCTGCAGCACAGAGGTTTGAGTGACAAACAGATCAGGCGGTAGGGACTGTTCTGATTCAGAGGGTGGCTGTCCAGTAAACAAAAGCATATAAAGGCCGTCTCAACGCAAATTTTCTTGACCTCACATGTGACGTAGTTCTGTCATTTTCTACTCAACATAAGGTTTTATGGACAGGATCACAGTGTTTTACTTTCCTCTTCAGCTAATGGTTACTTTGAAAGCCCTGGATTGAATCTAATGACTTTTCAGATTGACCAAATGTTGTTAATTGTCAGATATTTGTGAAATGTAACACCTGTGATGCTTGTGGAAATGTTTTTTTTTCTCCATGATTTGGCCTTGCCTGCTCGAGCACCTGTTGAAGATATTTGGATGTGTGTGTGCATTTCTCTTTTAATCAGTATGATGTGGACCACATAGCTGGAATTATTTAGAGTGATATGATCAACAACATACAAACAGCTTATATTCAACTGCTTAAATTATGCTTAAATCATAATTATCATTGTATCATTATTATTTCAAATATTTTTATTCATTTATATTTGTTTACTCTTTCATCTTAATTTTTTATTTGATTTCTATATCATTTACGCAAGTTTGAATTGAGTCATTTTAACGTCTCTCTACAGCCCATGAAATCTGCCTCTACTGTATGTATGAAACATGCTTTAGAAATAAAACTGCCTTGCCTTAAACTGGAATTTGTCAGCACTCCCATGAAATCACATCCGTGATCTAAAACACATTTCATATGTATATAAAACAGCTCAGCAGTGTGAACTGTATTTGAGCCAGCATAAGCAAGGAGAAGAAGAAAAACATAATAGATAGAAAGCCAAAGAGATGATGACCCTGTTATTAGGGAAACACCTCACCCCTGTCAGATGAGACATCTTGATGTCTGTTTTGAGGAGGAAATAACCACGATGGTGTGCCCAAGACTAAAATCTTCTATTTCTATTTTTATTTTGTATTTTTGTAATTGATTAAATTCTAGAAAAAATATTAGGACTCATCTACAACAAAGTCTTACAAATTTTCTATCTTTTCATCTGTCTCACTTAAATGAGCCATGCAAGGCCATACAGTATACAGCGTAATTGTTGGCATTGATTCAGTCTCACCGATGACGGTGACAGTGAAGGAGCAGTTGGCCTGGTTCCCTGAGCGGTCTGTTGCAATATAGGTGATGGTTTCCACTCCAATGGGGAGCAGCTGGGGAGGCGTGTACACCGGCTTCACCTGCACCGCTACCTGCAGGACGGAGACAGTGAAATATGAAGATAAAACTAGACTGGATGATACATATGTGAAGTGGCTTGAAAAGATTTCTTTTGCTTTGCAGCTTCCATGTGAAGCACCAGGATTCACTATTTGGTAACTATATGAAATAAGCCTTCCAGGTTACCTGCAGGTGAGGAACCATTGACCTAATGGTACCTCTGATGACTGAGAAGAGTTAACTGTCTAAGAAACAATTAGATCTTAATTATGAAATTGATTAGTTGATTGATCAATTTGTCAAAGAAGTTAAATTTGAAGTGGACTGAAGTGATTTAATCTTGAAAAAAGTAGAAAAACTTGAATATTATCTTCTGAAATGTTAGAATTTGTTGGTTTTAAACTTTGTCTTATAATCAAAAGGAAAATCTACTACTACACCTCTTCTTTAGAGTTGTCGGTGGCAGTCGGGATGTTCCAGATGACGCTGGCGGTGCCACGCCGCTCGTCCGTCCCTGCAGTAATGTTCCCGGGGCACTGGATCCAGGGTGGTTCAGGATCTGAACAGACAGTAAAAACATACACATGTTTTAGAGGAAGGAGAGAATCATTTGGGGGACTGGACTTTGCAATGTTTTATCTGAAACCAGTAAATTTACTTAAGTTAGATTAAAATGCAGTATTACAGAAGTTCAGCCCGTCATGTCTTGTATAGACGGCCTGCTGCTTGTTATCACTGTGGAAGTAGACGTGTGATGTCATCTGAACCATGATCTCTTAAACCAGACACTCATTATTGGTCATCACTGAATCAAAGAAAGCGCACGCTGTCATTGTTCCAACAAGACCAAACTCCAATGACGTTACAGTTTTACTGTATGTGGTTGAAACTGTCCCTTCTCTCTCTCCATCCCTTAGTGCAACATCTGGTCACATTAGTACAGAGCACAGGTTAACAGAGATAGAAGTTAAGTCATGTGTGAAACATGCTTTACATCACTGTCAAAACAGCTGGAGTCATGGAGAAGGAAGCTTCATCTGAGAAACATTACATTTACTGGTCATGTACTGAATATCTCTAGGTCTAGGTGTTGACTCTTGACCCCATGACATCAGTAATGTTAGTTAAACAGTTTGATTGAGTAAATGTTTACATTAAAATTTAGCCACAGTTTGTCATACCTATTAATATAAGTGATAATAATTCCTCATTTTCAAATGACCCTCATTATTCTGAAAACCCCCCCAAAAAAACAATCTCAGATGAACAAATCATTCTATTTTTTAGAGGCAAATAGATAAAAGTTGCACAAAAACACATATTTGGACCTTGGAAAAGAGTTGAAACCAACAAAATGAAAACAAACCTACAGTAATGCCAAATCTTAATCTGCTGCATTTGTAGCACTGAGATTTGAGAAACATGGAATCGTTTGCAAAGTCATATATTAACAGTAAAAGTCTGGTTGCAGAAAAGAGAATATTACTTTCATTAAAATGATAGTGGACATGTCACTGAATAATGTCGAGAACTAGATGATGGGGAGGCCCTCCATAAGGCCAGTGGCAGCTCATCATCCACCATGACCCTTGGATGAAATAGCCTCTACTATTTCCTTGTGAAGCCAGCACACTTCGAACTGGCAATAAATGACTAACCCTTCCAAGAGGGTTAGTCATTATTATTATGAGGTTATCTCTCCTCAATCAGCAGTGATTATGCCTTTTATGTTGCGTAAGAGAGTCGTTCCCATCTGGGCCTGATGACCCATCCAGTTAGGCATCCATCTCTGCTAAACACTAACACCCTCAGCTCCAATCGGCTATATTCATCTTCATGAGGAGGATTATTTCCCTCTGGATGTCATCGGCATGAAGTGAGAGGCAAAACAAGGCGAGCATTTGAAAGACTGTAATAATGTTCTATTTCTTGATAATGAGCAACCCATTCTGCAGAACTCACTCTTTTTATCTCGTTATCTTCTCTGCTCCCTGTTTTCTTCAGCCCATTTGTGTCAGAGGGGATCAGAAACCATCATTTTCTCTCTATCAACCCATTATAAAACACCTACAGATGACTCATCTTCCCTGTTCACCTCCCTGTCCGCCCTACCTCTCCATTCGTTTTCATCTTTATGGCACCTCTTCCTCCCCTTAATGACGGCAGCTCTTTCATTAGCAAACTTTCACCATGAGGAAATGAGGCCATTCGAGTGGAGGCAGACAGAGCTGCTCTGCACCACCTGTTTCACCTGCAAGGCATCTGGAGCGCTGCAGTCTATTATAATGACCGCCCAGCCCAGTCAGCGTGGAGGGGAGACACATGAGAGCCTGGACATAGTATGGTTTGAGTTAGTGACCCGAGGCCTGCTTCAGATGGGTTTGCACCATTCTCACCATTCACAAAGCAGAGAATAATGTAGACAGGGGAATAGAGAATGGAAAAATTTCTCCCTCCAAGTTTCCTGCTGTTTTCTTCCCCTTTCTCCACATATTCAGAATCTTTTTTTTTTTTTTTTTTACAATCCTTCACAAAAGCCTACAAGTTGCAACGATCTTCATTCAAACCCAACAAAATTAGCAGTAGTCACAGTGAACTATACTTAACTTACAAACTATCTAAGGACCTGGTTTGCAGGTCCAGCCAATGTGTCTGAAGAATGCATATTTTAGAAGAGTTTGACATTTTGAGAGATACAGTTATTCTCCTCCATACTGACAGATACATGAGGTCAGCCGCTCTCATGCTTCAGTTACCACATGTCAATAAATCAAGAATGGTTGCTTCTTTTTGAGTTCAGTATCAAGAAAATAAGATATGAAATTGATTACTGGGCTTTGGAATTGTTGGGAAGTGTATTTGTGAACGTTGGAGAGAGCCAGGCTTGCTGTTTCTCCCTGTCATTGTGTTAAACTCTTTGACTCCCAGCATTATTTCCAGATATGAGATTGTTATAAATCTTCAAATCTAAGAGAAGAATGAAGACATTTCCAAAATGTTAAGCAATTTCTGGATTGATTTCTAGACTAACTGGTGAATAAAATCCTCCATACCCAAGTCAAAGACCTTTGACCACAACATATTTCACATCCCTATAACCATTTTACAGCCAATCAGCTGACTTTGAACTCTGATCTCAGGACTGCAGAAGGGAAAGATTTTCCTCTTCAAGGACACACACACAGTTACCTGTGCAGACGGCTTTATGGACATTAGCTGTCCAGTTCCCAGAGCCCAGACACACCACCTTCCTGTTTCCTTGAAGGGTGTAACGTTGGCGACAGGTGAGCAGACAAACGGAGCCCGGCGACAGTGCCCTCTTCCCACAGACAGGGGGCGACAGCAAGATGTGCTTCAGGTTCACGATTGGGGGGCAACGCACCTCTGGGAACAGAGTGGGAGAGGACAGGAGATGAATCTGATATCCGTTATGGTTTGTTTTGTTCCAGACTAAATCTCCGCCTGACTCTTAGAGATAAACTAGATTCCAAATCTCATGACTCATGACTTTTACTGCTCACTATCAAAAGTAGATGAAAGTGAATTTAATGTGTTTTAATGAAATCAGGCACCTAAGACAAGAAGACAGAACATCACACCGAATTTGATTAAATCTTACTTTTAGCTGGCTTTTTTTTATAAATGCTAATAATAAAGCTATTTTCAGGGTCTGTCTATCAAACACTGGCAAAGACACTTGGTTAGGAATCAACTCATGAAAGCACTGACCACAGGACTCACTCTCTGGAGGCCTTTTATGCATTTCTGGGATGCAGTTTTTACTTGATGATGGATAAATCATACTAATTCTGTCATTCTAATTCTGTTTCACTGGCTTTAGCTGTAGGAGCTAAAAAGGGAAAACTCATTGCAGGGGAGAGTTTTAATCAGATGTAAAATATCTCTGTGTCTCTCTGGGCAGCTGAGGCCCGGTCCCGTTTCACCACAGTGCAAACAAACAGTAAAACAAACGACTCAGCTGCAACAACAGCCCACATAGCCCTCTTCGCTGTGTTAAAGAGGTAACAACAGTCTGCTGGGAAACTCTGATGGACAAACAAATAAATTGTAATTCTGTCTGCACACATGGGGGACAAGATGGTAGTTATCGATAAACAGAGAGAGTCTTCCGGAAGCGTACAGGTCTTTTTAAAATCTTTTTAAATAGAGCAGCTAGCTGGTTGGTTGGAAGTGAGTCAGTGAAGGCCGGAGGTTTGTGGCTCTCACACTCTCCACTTTATGTGTGTTGGTGTGTCTGACCTGGGTGCTCTCTGTGGCGGGCATGAGTGTGTGCAACTATTTTTACTTAACTATCAGTTCTGAAGTGTGTGGGTAATTTTGTGTGCGTGTGTGTATATGTAGTGACAGCAAATTTGCTATGAGAAAGCAGATGAATCTTTCTCTGGATGATGTAGTGTGGCTCTGTGCAAATTCACAACATATGTTTATGCTGAGACTTGTGTGTGTATGTATGTTCTCATGTGTGTTTACTTATGTGTGTAAAGCCACATATCATGTGCTATTTAAGTGATTTATTTGATCAATTGCCTGTTTTTTTTCTTTCTTTCAGCTAGACAGGAATCGCTAAGCAAAAGCTTAACATATTAAATGAGTCTGGAGCTAAACGCAGTCAAAAAGTATGAAAAAGTACAGTGAGAGAAATCTCGTGTGTGTTTTTTAGTGAATGCAGAGCTGCACCATTTATCATGAAAATAATATAAACTGAATAATGAACATAGATGAAATAAATGAAATAGATGGAATTCTTTGGACAGGACATAAGAAAAGTGAATTAAACTGGTGTGAAATGTCTCTCCCCAACAGATTTCTGTGAGCATGTTTGCCATACAGTATACTTTGCATATATACTGCAAAAACATGGTATAAATGACCTATTAAAGAATTACTAGCCAAAAACAAGAAACATATATACAGCATCAATTATAACATAAAAAAGGAAGAGGGTGAGCCACAGGTGAAAATGGAGCTTAAGCTTTCTGAGTTTCTTGTATGATGTCAGAGGGTGGAGAGAATAAAGACTGGCTGAGAGAGTGGTTTGGAGTGATGAAGGCTTACCCACACACCGAGGTTGGGGTCCACTCCACTCAGAGTTGTTCTGGCAGGTGAGCCTAGAGTCTCCTTCTAGCCTGTAGCCTCGATCACAGCCCACCTGACACTCCACCCTGTAGGAGGCGCCGCCATTGCTGCACCTCAAGAAACCATGCTGGGGCCGAGAAAGGGGGGGGCAGGAGCGGACTGTGGTTTGAAAAAAAGAAACATGAGACTCCAATTATGTAAAATAGAAAAAAAAAAACTGTTGCTATACGCCACTGGATCCCTGTCTTATTGTTATGGTTGATCTTTATACCTCGTAAAATTCATAACATTCAGAGAATGAAGTTGGAATATTATGAGAATAAAGTTGTAATTATGAGAAAAATAGTCAGAATATTATGAGAATACTTAATTAATAATTTAGGCTACATATTAGAGAGGAAACATCAGAAGTGCCCCCAGTGTCAAAATGAGGAACGTGGAGCATCATGTCAAGCAATACAAGATTTCATAAATAAAGACATTTTGAATCTTTAGGCACATCAACTCCAAAAAAAATGTAAGTCAAAAGACTGTATGTGTCTTCAGGAAAACTAAAACAAGTGCTAAAAATGTAGCAAATACTTTACATGCTAAATACGAGGTGTAAACATATAAACACAGGTACTATATATAAATCATAAGAGGTGGAGAAACATTTATTGCAGGAATGTACATCACTATTATCATATTTTATAACTTGGGGCCTATCATTTAAACCAAAGCCTGAAAGTCCCTATGAAAAGAAATTTTAAAAAAAGAAAAAATCCTCATGGGTGCCTGTTCTGAGTGAAGCAGTGGTCTGGAAGAGGGCGTGTCGTGTGTTATTTCTCATCACCACTCAGACAGACAGGCGGTTCAGAGGAGACCCCCTCCCTCAGGGCTTAACTAGCTGGGAGGTCCTACAGTGTGCTGCAAAAACTAGACTTAGTGTAACACATACAAGCAGACAAACGTACACATACTCAGAAAATATATACTCATACCCACTACTATAAATCTCCAATGCACACCCTTGAATATTCAGTGTCTTGGTATTTCTATGAGTCACACTGTTGCTGCTTTTTCTGTTAAAACTGGTATTTTCCTCATTAATCTCCTGACCTCCTTCGTCTTTTCTTTCCTGCTTTCTTAAACTTCCTCAGTTCCTCACATGTTCTTGATTCATTCCATTTTCTCTTCAAAGAACTTTCTCTTTTCCCTTTTAACTGAATCCTCCCTATTCTCTCAACATCTGGCCAAAAGCAGTAGTCTCTCAGCAAACTTGTGATTCCTCACTCAGTCTAAACACATGCGACCTCCCTCTCACATTTTCTTACAGGAGACTCGTGATGATCACAAGTTGATTTAGGTTTACATAAATGTTTACGAAGACATCAGAGGTGAGGCGAAAGGCTCTGGCCCGTAGCTTAATGAGGAATTATATGAGACATGTGGTGAGGAGTAAGCTGCTGGGATGAATCGATCAAGCTTGTATGTAATCACTACACAGCCAGGTGCATCACATCGCAGGACACTGTATGCCTTATGCAAGACAATACAAATTCAGAAATACTGGCATATGCATAAAGGTCCTTTGCACAACTTATACATGTTGGAGATATTTGGTTATAATTAAAGCAGAACAAATGCAGCATTTACACTGGAAGTAATATGATCACTTCCTTATTTAAGAGGTTTTGCTGATATTGAGATGATCAACAAGGTAGAAAAGATGAATTTGTTATGATTTCTGTGCTTACTTGCTCTCCTATCCAAGGTCAATTATATTCATTCTTTGCAATTATGTCTTGTTTTTCTTAGAATGCCTTAGTTGGAGTCAACAATAGAGAGCAGAACAAGAGAGAAGGTGATGGCAGGTGCTCAAAGTCCACCAACTCCTCTCTAACGTTTATTTGAAAGACTGGAAAAAAACAGGCCTAAAAGCCCAAAGGCCTAAAAAGACCCAACAGTCCCTTTAATTAAATTAAACCCTAATCCAAATTCCAACAAGACATGTGCGTCATCATAATAAACCCAAATCCAAACTTCAACAAGACATGTGCACCATCAAAATAAACCCTGATCCAAATTTCAACAAGACGTGTGTAATCAAAATAGCTCCCCTCAGGGTTCTGTTAAGGTGAGTGGGGAAAAAGAAATCATGGATCCAGCTTTTTATCTCGATCTACTCCAGAATTCAATGGTTCCTTTTTTGGCACATGACCCACTCTTCCACTAAGCTTCATGAAAATCCAACGAATAGTTTATTCGTATGTTAAAAATACTGGAAAAAGCCTTATCTCAGAATTGTAAATGAGTTGAAAGAAATTCGTGGATCTGTCCTTTTATCAGGATCCACTCCAAAATTTGATGATTTCTTCCATGGCAGAGGCCCAACCCTTCCCCCATATTTCATGGTAATCCGTGAGGTTTATTTGAAACTGATAAAAACGGTCAAAAAGCCCAATCTTGCAATGTTGAGAACTAAATAAAAAAATTCCCGAATCCAACTCTTTAATTGAATCGAATCGGTTTTTCCCTGTCAATCCATAAAACAGTTTTTGTGTAATCCTGCTAACAGATAAACAAATGAAAATACCTCCTTGGCAGAAATAACAAATAATACACAAATATGTCTGAAAATATACATTAAAAAAAAGTCATGATTTAAGTTTAGACTTTTTGTTTTGAGCAAAAACACCAAAATCCTGAAATTTGAAGAGATCACATTGGGCTTTCTTTGGAAATGGTGATGAGCATTTTTCACTTCATGTAAGTTTTATGATGTAAACTCTTAATCCCTTCATTGAGAAATAACTGGCAGAAGACCTGATGATAAAAGTAATCCCCAGCTGCCTCTCTACTCTTAACACAACACTCATTATCAGCAAATTAGAGGCCGTGTGCATCAGGCCTGCTTCCTCCTCACCTCTGCAGCTGGCAGGGGTCCCTGACCAGGTGCCGTCGGCCTGGCACAGTCTGATGCTTGTTCCCTGAATTTCAAACTCCGGTTGGCATCGCACGCCGCAGGCTGCATCAAAGTGGTTGTTACATACATTTTGGACGAAAAAGCCATTTTCTGGAGGAGAAAGTGCTGGACAGTATAACACTGGGAGAAGAAAAGAGAGGAGAAGAAGAAAAATGAAATCCTGACTTTAATATCGCAGTAACAAAAACAAAACAAAAAAAAAAGACATTCAAAAACAGACAGACACACAAACGCACACAGAGAAAGTCTGCTGGTTGGAAACACTCACTGTGGGACTCAGTGGAAAATTAATAAAACACAAAGGATAAGAAAGCATGACAGCAGAAAATTACAGGTTGTCAAACATCTTCTCCCCATTCTGCACACAGGGCAGAAGAGAAAGCACAACAGCGTCCATGAAACTGATGATTAATGATCACCATTGTGTTCATTGTGTGCAGGAGGCTCATTTTTCACTGACTTATTTTCCAAGGAATGAAAGGGCCACTGAAAATACTGGAAGCAGATTCACACAGTATGTTCTGATGTTAACCTCATTCTTGAATTCAACACTGTGTTTCTGTTCCAGCTGATTCATCATCATGAAACACTACATTTACAAACACCATGTTCACGGCCTTTGGTGGTCACACATTCTCTCATAATTCTTCATTTATTAAACTTGTTTATTCACCTGTTAAAGCCTCGATATTGTTTTCTAAATCATTACAAACTCTTAAGGCCTAAGAATCACAATATTTCAAGGCTTTACCACAAAGCAAGGTTGCTTCACTTGTTTGTTGGAGACAGATAAAACGAAGAGCTTAAGTACTCGGAGGGAGTAATTTGGGATTTCTTTGTTATTCTCTTCCCTGACTGGCTGACCATTTGTTAGATAGGCGATGAATGTCATATTTAACTGGTCATTGTGGGGAAACGTGTCCTCTGCAGGGTTCATGTGTTCCTTTGAGGCAGCAATGTTAAATCATGTGCCATCGTGCCAAAGCATCAATTTCCAACCCAGTACATTTCTTCTTCTAACTCATGAGGGATGTATTCAAACAGTTTCCAGAAAAGGGCTAAGTCATTGTCATTTAACAGATCAGTTCCTCTTACTCTGGCAGGTCATGCCTACTGGCTGATAGCCCGGCTTGCAGACGCAGTCAGTAAGGGCGGTGCTGCCAGGCTGGGAGGTGTGCTGCAGGTCGGGGCATGGCAGGCAGGTGCCCAGTCCTCCTGGTGTTCCCTCTGGTTTATAGGTGCCGGGTGGGCATGCTGGCAGGAGGAAAAAAGGACAAACACTGTAAGTATAAGCAGATTCCAAAACTGCTTATGGTAAATGTATGTAATGTCATGCACAAAGATGCGAAAGGACGGCTGGATGGACATGCATGAAAGAAAATTAAACTGAAATGAAAAATTACCTCACAACAGCAAGACGGCTAAATATAAACCTTTGTGACTGATACTAAAAAAAACAGCGTCACAGATTCATGAGAATACTTTGATCGCGTTCCCTCGACATGTAGTGTTCAGTTCATATTCTTAATAATTCCAAGCAGGGGAAACTTGTTCTGTGGCACTGAACACAAAAGAATATTTTCATCACAAAGAAATCCAACAATCAAAGAAAAGGTTTACGAGCAGTTAAAAGCAGCGATGTTTTGCATGTCAACGCAACAAGGGCTGCATTAGAAAAACATTTTGATAACCTGCACAGACATCAAGCAGTATGTTTCCTATTATCTTCACCTGAGTATGAACAGAGGACATGCTGTAAAGATGAAGAAGAGGGGGTCATATGAAGGTCCAACATTCTTTCAATCGCCATCAATCAACTTCAACAAAAACGGTGCATCACTTGAGTTGCAGAGGAGTGAAAATGAGTGAATCCATCACATGGTCTGACCAGGATTTCACGGTTGCTTTCACACGGGATTGTCCATAAATGACTGATTACTGATGAAACATGTGATCAGTCATGTAATTCTCTGTAATACGCTCGGTGTCTAATGTGAGTCCAATTCACTGCTATCCAGTGACCTCATCAGTCGCTGATGTTTTAGATTAACTTCATTCTGATTATTTGAATTTTGTTATTACCAGGGACAACAGTTCTCATCGGCCATAATCAGGGTAGTTTCACACAAGCAATTTGTTGTGCTGGTAATTCCCAAAATTCACAGCAATTACTGGAAACCTTTCCAGGGAAAAAACTTTTTATCAGTAGCTCCAAGTCTTGTGTGTTGTTTTTGTTCCTCTGTCTCCAAACTGCTTTACAGGAAGCTGTTCAAACGGTAAACACGCATTACAGCCACTATATCTTTCATGATGTTATCATGCCCACAGTCTATTGCTTAGAGTGAGTGAAATGACCCAGAAGGATCTTATTGGCAGCCAAAAAAAAAGAATTTTTAAAATCCTCAAAATGCTAAGGACACGTGCTTCTTATTTCATTTAGCTTAGCTCACTACATAATCCTTTATGGATGGAAAGAATAAGTTGTCTTGAAGCATCAAAATTCTAAGCGACCCAAATTTACTCACGCACATCAGCATAACTTCATTGATTATTTAAATCTCCTGAAACTCCAACAGGATCAGTCAGGATCAAATGTTAATTAATATTCGTCTACACACCCAAAAGGTCACACACAGTCCAGGTTCATACAGGGAGACTGTTTGGAGTATTGCAGAGCTTCATACGGACTGTCTAAAATATATTTACGAGAGAAACCAGAAGTGTAAGTCTTCTTTCCTCTGGACAAGTTCTCCTGTCCTCTCAAGTTTATATCTATAATGTTAATTTTGGTGCTTTAATATGTCACAATATTTTCTGCTGTGACATTAGAGCATGCGTGCAAATACTGAAAGCAGTAAAATTACTGAAAGCATTCATTACTGAAGAAATCACCTGGGAAGTTTGCACTGCTATAGCTATATATAATTTAAAAGGCAATACAAACGGGCACAAACAGGTAGATTTGGTGCAGGGCTCTGAATCAAGGGGGGATGAAACTGGTTTGGGTGGGTGGCGGGTGGATGACCAGATGTGTGCTTGGTCTTCACAACATCCTCAAATGAATCTAGACTAATGCAGGTGGTTATTTCTTGACTTAATCCAAGAGAGGTGGAGAGGTTTGTTGTTGTCTTTCCTCTGTGCTGCACTGTTACTCACATAGAAATCACCATTACAATCATCATTGGTTTCCTCGTTGCTGCACTGTTACTCACATAGTCTGTTCAAGCAAATCCAAATGTTTGCCTTAACTGGAAAAACAAAATCATAGTATTGACTACAGCAGTTTGAGGCTACAGAGAGGAGACAGCTTCTTAGGCCGTTTAATTTGGCGTTGCGCAATTTAAATAAGAAAATCATAAAAATTTCAAAACCCTTTTAGTGTGAGCAGCAAGACTAGTTATGAGTTTTGAAAACGACACACTGTCTTTGTTGGCATCTGTTCAGAGGTCTCTGGTTTATGGTTTATGTAGAAAAACACTCACCAGGCAAGTTCAATTACAAGCTGCTATGTAGAGTATTTAGCAGAGAATCAACAGCACTAATATTCTTCTGTACTCATCTATTCGCCGCTAAGCCAGAGGCCAGGTGTGAATTTTCACTGCTGAGCCAATGCCAGCCAGGCCTCTCATCACACCCTCCCCTCAGCTGAAACCCAACAGCAGGTCAGCCAGGAGATGTTAACCAGCTATAAAAAGCTCAACTCACTGGCTGCAGCCACTAAAATGAGCCCTGTATCCCACATCAAACACACATACACACACACAGAACAACTATATGGCATACCTGTTCTGGTGCAGACGTTGTTGTGTGCATGAGACTGTCTGGAGTTCTCATTTAATAACAAAAGCAGGCGATGCAGCTTCTCTATCCTGTGTCCTTTAAACGCAGAGGATGCATCTCATAAAAGACTGGCTGACATCTAAAAGCACCCCCCACTGTTTAATCCCTGACAAATCTGGTTTACAGCTTAATTGAAGGTTTACAGAAAGTCTACTCATTTTTTTAATGCAAATAATAATTCACCCAGAGCGCAACAGTGGAAACTCTGTATCAGAAGAATATAAAATTTCAATTCCTGGCAGGTACATATGTACACAGACAAGACTCATGGTGACACACAGCCACACACAGAGTTTAGTAAGACCAGACTTGGCTTCTGGCTGCAGGAATCAGGACGAAGGAGGGAGGGGATGGACAGGAAGGGATAAATGATGAAAAAACGAACAGCCATGAATCTAAAATGAAAAGGAAAAGCTGGAAGGTGAACATGGAGAAAACTACGTGGATTTCCTTAAAAAATGTATCACTGCTCTGTGACATGAGCCAAAACTCAGACCCCATACTGAAAATAATTCTATTTGGATGACATTGTAGCCTATCGTCTCATTTTGGGTCCGTCTACTGACCGCCGATGGCTGTGGAGTTAACTCAATGTACCCTTCATTTAGAGAGGAAGTGGACCGTCAGCGGCCAGATGATCATAAAACAGAAAGAATCTGCTGTGTCTAGACCGGCTGTAACATATGAAGGCGCAGCAGCTGGTCAAAGAGGACTACTGTACACACTAATGATCATAGGAAAGGAAAAAGCAAGCCTCTCTGATCAGGAGCTATTTATTTTTAAATTAAAGCAATATTTGAGCAATTTTAATAAGGAATAGTGACGTTCAATGATGTATCATATCATTAGTTTTCATACTTTGCAGCTCCTATGCTGTCACCCTGATTTGAATGAAGTTTTTTGACAGTTGTTTAAAAAATCTAGATAAGAGAGAAATATTACTTTAATAAAGGAACCTGTGAGCCAAACATAATTTTTTTAGAGGAGACTAGAGATGAGATAAATTGTGTTTTTCACATCTCTTTCATCATTCCTGCAAAACTGGCAACCGCGGCTTAATTTATGCCAAATCCTGCCGGAACAAAGAAAGCGAAACTTATTTGATTATCCACATCTGGAACCTCCTTTGTCAGTATCACAATCTGCAAATAAATGACGTGTAACATTCTATGTCGTCTGTTCTGTTCTTTGGGTTTGGGTTCTGCTGGTCAAAACCCAGCTCATACATTATCCACAAAGCAAGTCGGAGGATTGGGCGTGTTATGTTCCAAGTTTCTTGCACAGCCTTGAACTGCTAACATGAAAGTGTTAAGAGAGAGAAGAGCAGAGGTCTCATAAAATACCTTCTACTCTAATGGCACACCACCAGGTTATTTTCATTTTCATACTTAAGAGTCAAATCTTCACCCCCAGTGGATGCTGACTCAGCCCCGGTGATCAGATTTCAAAATCAGTGGAGTTCCCATTTAGAGTTCCAATACTAGGCATTACTCAGATGGCGTTAAGTTCTCTCTTCACTGCTATGAATATATTCCACTCTGATGAAATATGGGGTAAAAAAGAAAAGACAATGGAAAAACCAAGCACAGGCCAGTTCATCTGTTAAAGTCTTTCTCCTAATATGAAGTAACTCATTCAAACTGGCAGAAAAGTCTGGTCCAGGAGCCAAACTTACTATCACACAAGAATCTCTCCCGTCTCTGGGGGGAGGCTGTGTTCGATTAGTAAGGCCTGAAAACAGACCGGGACGGAAACGATGAAAGGAGGTCCAGAACATCTGCATCTTCAGCCACAATGACAAACAAAGAGAGAGGACAGAGAGGCAGAGAGGACAGAGAGGGCTTTTCATCTTACAGGGATACATTCTGATTCCGCAAACCAAATCACACATGCCAATGCATACGGTGTTCTTACGCACACACCTTCCCACGCATCATCTTGAACATAAATCACTTCTTCTTCTTTTTTACAACAGGGTGAACGGACCCTTATTTTCCACTTAAAAACAATCTATTCCATGGAAGCAAAGTTCTTTTAATGGCTGTAAAATGTTTATATGAACGGAAAACTTTAAAATTACAGACAGCCCTACAGGCGAGTGTCCATCTATTTGGTTTAGGGATGCATATTAGATATCAAGCTAATAAAGTATCAGCCCAGTTAAAGGAATTTCTATTTCTATTTCAGCTCTTGGTCCATAATATAATTGTAGCCCATAGAGCAGATAATATGAAGCTTAATTGCTTTCATTTACTTAAAAAGACAGCATCCAAACACTAAATAGAAGAAGAAGAACAGGTGCAGCATGCTGTTGTCGTGCTCATGACATGAAACTGCTGCACCATGATAAAGTGACACAAGGAAGACTCCAGAGCCAAACATCATTATCTGTGATCTTATCAGTATTGGCCATGTGAAGCAGGTAATTACAGGTTGTCACTATTGGTTGAATAAATAGTTCTAGGTTAATGGTGTAAGAATCTAAATACAGGTGTTACATATAAATAGGAATATAACTTATGGGGGAGAAGGGACCCTTTGGAGGATTGCAGCCTCAGAACGCTCATGTTTATTTAACAAAATGTGCCAAACTGCTTCATGCATCAGTGTCAAATAAAGACCTTTGCCAAATAGAGTTATAGCCTAAAGTCACCAAAGTTGTGTGATTAGATCAGATAATATCTGATCAAAGAATAACTTAACAAGCCTTAATATATGACCAAGAAGTCACTGGTGAAAAATAATGATTCCCAGCCTCGGTTAGATGTTGAATCTTGCTCTTTCTTGTCGCCGACCTCTGCTTTGCGTTGCTACCATTGTAATAATATCCTTAAATCTTTGGCATTTTAGTTACCGATACCTTTAATCGTCTTGCTTTTTAATGGTGATTCAGTCGTTTAGATATAGGGAACTTAACTGTCAGGGTATTGTGTGCAAAGCAGGTAATCAGCAGCAAATATTTCTGAGAACTTTTTTTTTAATCATTTGTGATGCCATGACCCTATTCTGTCTGTCTGTCATCATGAACACCAAACATCATTGTGAGTGAGCTGCTAAATGTGGACTGGTCACTTGTGGTTGAAGGCTCTCTCTCTCACACAAGACATGTTGTTAAGTTGGCCTTAAATTTGAGGGTATTTCACTGAGAAAACAATGTTCACATGCAAGGAAACTTTTCCACTCAGAGAGACTTCCCATGAACACTTGAGGTGCACGAAGAGACGATGGAAATAGACAATTAAAATGTGTAGTCTAGCCCACAAGAACAAGCATACTTTCACGCAAAGCCCTGACAATGACATGAAGAAACTGGTGCTCCGTTTGAATATTTCATTTCAGGTAAACACAGTTAGTATATACATGTATTCTGAGCCAGCAGACTACAGTACATGCATCTCCTGGGGAATTCATCTGGACCACCAGGCTAGCTTAAAACAGTGGGATTTAAGGGTGTGAGGAATGTAAAGAATAAATATATGCAGCTACGATGGACACTTGAATGTTACAGGTGACAGAAGTCAATCGCATTCAGCCCTAATAGACTGAAGACAGCATCTATCTACCAATTAACCATTTAATTCACATTGCTCCTTATGGCGTTTGCCTAGAACTCATAACCTCCTGAAGAGGGAAGACAAACTGTAGCATGAGAAGTATGTAACAAAAGAAAATGAGTGTACTATAAAGAGTAAAATTCCTTCCTGCGTAAGGGTCCTTGAGCGTGACGCTAAAAAAATGACTATTTCAGCTATTTATTTTCAGTAGCAGGTTTCAGATTTGTCTGGAACCTTCTCCTCCACTTGGAGATGCATTTGAATCAAAGAGTAAAGATGTGTCTGAATTTGCAATGATGAAGGTCGCAGGAACGTTCCAACCTCAATATATGGGTCACCTGTAGCAAAACAAAATCCCATCCATGTGGAGTGTCAGGATGATGTAAATCACATGGCCATGGAGTCTCATTGAAGCGTGGTCTGTTCTACAGCTGGATTGTTGAGAGAAAAAAAAAAGGGGATGGGGGTGAAATGTGGCTGCTGCACAGCTGTCCACCTACATAGGTTCCATCTGGGGAGGAAAACCGGAACTCTACGGACCCCCTGATCCCCAGAATGTAAAACTTCTAGATGCAAGGCAGTCTTTGGAGAGAGAACTGATGGAAGTTTTCATGCTTATTATTCAATCCTATTCCCAAAGGAGAATGATTTCACCACAATTGCTAGATACGTGTTATGGCTTCCCAAGGACAGGGAGACTGTCCTGCTCGCTTATTACAGGCTCCGGGGACACTGGGATTCAACGGTGGAGCAAGGCAAACCACTAAACAACTGTACAAACACAGGTTGGTCCCCAGTCTTGTGTCCCTGATTACAGATGTCATGTTGTGTGGCATGATCTCAGCACACTTGAGACAAGGTAGCATATACCAACAAGGACACGAACAAGGACAACTTGCATTGTCACCTTTCACTAAATTCCTGAATCCCATGTGTGTTAATGTTAATGTACAGACATTAATTTGCCACGCACACTCCACCGTTCCCATTGCAGCCTCAGAGATGGTGTCTCCTTGCGGGATTGTGAAAGTTCAGGGACGTGCCTGAGTCTTTGAGCGTTTCTTTATGTGGTTACATATGTGTTTATTTGCTGCTTGCACATAAAGCAAATGTTAATCCGCATGAGTCACAAACAAAAATGAAAACAACTGTGTCTGCCCTATCATCTTGCCAACTCTCCACACCCAAACACATTCTCATGGCCCTGCAGACAAAAACTTGCTAACAATTGTCTGTATTTATGGGCACAGAGAGACATTTTCTACTGAAACACTCTGTAGAGGAATTTGTAGAGTTGGAGAAGCCATTGAGTCCAAACAGCAGCTGATTGGTAAGACAAAAAGACAGAGAGACAGATGCTTCTCTTCCACAGAGCTGGCAGCTGCTGACTTCCTCTATCCTTAGCCTTTGACCTCTGACGTTGCGTGTGTCCCTCTTCATCACCTCCCACGAACTGGAGAGACTTCCGTCAACAGCTCACACACACATTGACACAAACACAGAGATCGGGAGGATCAGAAAGTGAAAGGATGTAGGAGGGAGCTGGGTGAGCACTAATAGGGTCGGTGAAAACATCCAGAGACGGATGGGGGTCACAGAGAGGAACAAACATGTTGGATTTGAGGAAGGGCAAAGGACTTGAAAAAGACAGTGAAGAAAAGCACTTAAGATGCTGCAGCAGAAATGAATTGCACCTTTAATTCCCAGGGGCACATTTGCCACTTTAAATTATGTGAGAGAGAGAAATTGAAGCACAAAGAAGTTAAAATATTCTAAGAGCAATAAGTCAAGGCAGAAACTATACAACGTGGAACAAAAGATCCTGATTGAAGAAAAAAAAAGGCTCAATCTTGGCTGGAGTGAATAAGAGATTCATTATTGATTGATTATTTTGTTTTTGTACTTTACGCAGTCACAATGGACTCAATGATGTTAATTGATTAATAAGATATTACCTACAGCTAACATAAACAGTCAGGAATACAGGGTGATATATCTTTATGGTCGCCACCATGACCCTGGTCCGTGCTCAAGATAGGAATCAGATCAGATCAGAGCCGAGCAGATTTAACAGGAGGTGGTTCTGGTCTGCTTAATAATGCAATTTAGGCTTGGTGCAGCTGGTGACTGGTACAGTAGCTGGAGAAAGGCTCAGAAAGACAGGGAGAAGAGGGAGAGTCAGGGAGGAAGGCAGTGGGATGATAATAAAAGACAACATTCGTGGAGCGATGGAACAATAGATGTAGGAAAGGATGGATGCAAGAGGACTGTTATCGACACACTGAGGTCCTGCTTTGCATGACTGGCTGTTTCACGGCTCCTTGTTTCTCATGCTCTGCTGCAGAGAGGAGGGTCCTATTGGGCCCAATTTATAGGCTCTATACCTCCTTCATCTTCCATCTTTTTTTTCTACACACACACACACACACACATATATGCACGCAGTGGCTTCAGTTTATGACACATGTCTTGTCTGCTTTACAGCATCCCTGACCTACAAACATGGCAGCAGTAGTCATCAATTAAGGCTTTTTACAAACCGCTGTGTGTAGTTTAATGAGGGAAGAGAAGGTGGGACAGGGCTGAAACATGTGGCACTGAGGGATGGAATAATATGGAGTCCAACACTACTGTGCTTTAAGACTGGTGTATACAGTGTACACTAACGCACAAACTTCAAACAACAAATGACATGAAAGACTGTTCAGAAACGCCTGAGGGCAGCACAGACACTGACTCTTTCAATAATGGTAGAAAAACCCTTTGGTGAGCTGCCAAATATCTCTTTGCTAATTTCTCCACCATTTCACCTTATATTATATATATTATATATATCACTTGTTAAAGGATTACTTGTTTTATTACAACTTGTGTTTTTTTTTTCATAGCTTTGGCCATCATTTATATGTCTTAAAACAATATTCTACTCACAAAGAAATAGCTGAGACCTTGGGAAGACACACAAGTGAGTAATGAGTTAAGTAGTAAACAAGCAGACAGTTTAACGTGACTATCTACCACTTTATTGGAGGTAAAACCCAAAGTGAGTACATTCGAACTATGAGTAATAGTCCCCTCAAAGTGGACAGGAAGTGACTACAATTCCTCCCGGGGGGGAAAGTAAATGTGTGACAAACCTATCGTAAAGTCAAAATAAACCAATTTATTTATTTAATGAACCTGGGAGACATTTTGCAGCTGGTCCTAAACAGGCTTATTTTCTTAGGTTTTTTTTGTTTTGTTTAAAATAGTTTAGACCTAGTCTATATGCCCAATTTATTAGTCTGTAATCACATTTTGATGTTTTATCTGTCTGGATTTTATTGCCATAACATCATATTGTAATATCACCTATTATGTTAGGGGTAGTAAATCACTTTGCAGTTGGTTACAAACAATATTTATCACTGAGCTTATTACTGGCACTACCCCCCCCTCCCTCCCTCTCTCTCGCTCGCTCGCTCTCTGGGTCTGGCCCACAGCCAGTCTGATCTTTGCCCAGTCACTGAAAGCTCTCCATCCATCCACCACAAAAGATGCATGACTCCGGGGGTAAGGAATCACCCTCCCTCTCCCTTTCTTTCCACTCTCTGCTCACCAAAGAAAAACACAAATCTAAACTTCCATCCAGTCAGTTTAAGCAATCAGCGGGGAGAGTCAGGGGGTGGTGGTACTTAACCCCCCGGAAAAATCCTCCTCCGCTTGTCCTCAGGAAATCCCAGCTATTTGCCCCCCTGTTCATAACTAGACCAAAATGTCCCAGAATTAATGTTGACCACAGAAACATGGAGGAACACAGCGTTTGGATGGATGCAGACATTCTATACAGGAGCAGACAGTCTGCTGTGGTTATGGATGCTGTGGGGTTTAAATTTTGTGCATTTAAAGGAAATAGAGAGCCTCTATATTCATGTTTACATAACATGGCCAAATTAACTACTCTGGTAGAAATACGTTTAGAATTTGAAAACATTTAAGAGCTAATTAAAATGACTGAACAAACAGAAGTTGAGTGTGACGTATGAGGCCACTTTCCTGCATCTGCTGGTGGTGATGGTTTTATGTCTGTCTAACATGCTGGCCCACAACAAGCTAAGATTCTGGTAACTTGGACCTTGTGGAGTCGACATCTGCATTTAACTTAACATTTTGGTCAATGGCTTGTTATCTTGAAAACTGGCTGTACTCCATGAACCTTCATGTTTTTGGCTTCCTAACATTTGTCTAGTGCCATCATCAGGCCACATTTCTTTTGATAAAATATCCAAATTTAATGGACTGTATGCCTTGATGTTTACTGAGCATAAATTTAGTCTCTTGACCATAAACCCTGTTTGATTATGGAGTCCTGTGGCCTTTCATCCAGCTGCACCGTCAGGAGAAACTTAACCTTGTGAGCATAACGCCAGTAACAAATTAAAAGCACTATTATATTGGTGTATTGGAGATTGTTGTCTGATGTTTGAGGGCTTAAACCTGTTGCATTATTTATTGATTGGTAGATGTTATTTGTCCCCAGGTGTCTCAAGCTAAAAACAGGATTTGTAGAATTAGCAAATGTGGCTATTTACACCTGGCAGTATCCCACTGCAGCTGCAAACTACACATAACGAGAAAAAAAAAAGAAATTAATAAGTGACTAACTAATAATTACAAATAAACACTAGCTTTGGCTTCAAGTGGGACTCAAACCCTGATATCCTGTATGAAGCTCCTGCATGTGACACACTCGTCCACCATGACTTCACCCATAAACCTTTTCCAAGTGTCAGTATCTACACTCTCGTTCATAGCACAGTCGAGTGGGACACAACTCACAACTCACAGCTAGCATCCAATCGAAATCACACATCCAGGCAACAAGTACAAATAAATACCATGCAACACATTTTGAGAAGCAGAAGGGGGGGTAGCTAAGGTAAGAGCTAACAGCTATGGTAAATAGCTAAGTAGTTGCCAATTGACTACTTTCACCTGAGAGCAAATCCACATTCCGTTATTATGATTTTTCCATCTCTATTAATTTAGCCATTTTAATAATTTTGTCCACATTAGTTTTTATACGGGCTCTTTCTCTAAATCTTCTCTTTGAACTCAATCTACAATTTCTATGTTTCTTACAACTACATTAGTATTCTTTTTCTTTTCTTTTTTTTTACTTGAAATGAAATATTTATTATAACTAGGGGAGAATAAGGGACAGACTTGAAGGCGAGCTGGAGCGTACAAAGACTGAGAAAAACCACACATGATGATTGTTTCCAAGAACATACTACACACAGAATTTCTTTAAGGTTTGAGCCAGACAGGGCCATATGTTAAAAGACAGAGACAACACACACATTAAGTAGGTTCTGATTACAGTCGCTTCGCTGATCAACTATGGAAACTCTATACGCCAAAAGAGAAACTGATTTTTTACATTTCATATAATCTTAATCAGTCACACAAGCAACAATTCAAATATGTTTGACCCAAGATGATGCAATAATTCATCATGCACCAATGACAGTGGAACAGTTTGTGCTATTTTACAAATGGATTTCTTTGATAGAAGTCTTAATAAAACACCAGCTAGATTCACATTCATTGAGAATTGATTCCTCTACATGTTTCTTAACATAGATCCAACTCAGTTGCGCAACTTACTATTGTAATCTACGACAGTATGTGGAGTCTGTGCTCTCTCAGGTGATATAAACAGGCCAGGCTCTGCACTATTGCCTCTCAGACAGGGATCTGGTCTGTGTCAGATCCTTGAATGTGGTATGTTTTCATAGGCCTGAAGTGACGGCACGCAAAGCACCAAAAAAACATGTGGCTAAGAGATCTGACTTGATCCCTGCATAGGACACAGTAGACTTTGTGTGTAAGCAGGTGTTAGCATGACAGTGCAGATGGATAATGATAACTAAGATGTTGTCAAGTTCAGCCACATTCCTCAGACTTAAAGAAAAAAATTCTCTGTTTGTTTATTTTTCTTCATTTAGCCTGGAGACCTTTGAAAGGAAGGCGAGACCAGAGAGTGAAAGGAAAGAAGAAGACAAGTAAGGTAAGGTAACGTATGGTATGCTAAGGTAAGGTAAGGTAAGGTACTTCATTCTGTCAGTGAAATTCATACATGGCATGACTTCACATGTACACAGGATATCCCTCTATACTAGTCTACATATACTGTATATATCCTATATCCTGCTTTATAAGATCCAGATTGATGCCTGGCAATAGTTACAATCGTCCTCATTCTGTTTTTCTGTGCATCAGTTGTGTTACCAAATCAACAAAAGAGACTGAAGGTTAGAACACTCTCCACAAAAGCACTACAGAACATCTTAAACATGGTGTTCTTGATATCAAACGAAACAAGCCTTTTGAGGACATACAGCCTTAGTTGCCCCTATTTGCTAATTAATTCCATGCATTTGTACCACTTCAACTTGTGATCTAAAACAACCCCAACATATTTACACTCAGTAACCGACTGCATATAATGATTGCAACATTGCTCCCATTTCAACAGCTCATCTTCCATAACAATAGACGAATTCCACCACGTTTCTTATTGTCATTTAAATTCTTCTGTTCAATTTTGTGATTCCTCTGCTGTGGGGATGTGACGGTCATTCACATCCGAGGCCTCACATATTTGATGTTGTGGTGAATGCATTGTCTCCTTCTTGCAACAGACACAAGGAAACAGACACTCCATCCTAAGACACATGGTTGTGTTATGTTCTGGGGTGAGTCTAAGCTTGTTGTTGCCATGAGTCTCCTATTGGGATCAAGATGCTTTTGTGGACTAAATACTTCCAGTGTTAACTGGAGGGAGTGTTTTGTTGAACACACAGTATTCTAGTCAACATATCTTGATAAATGTCACATGAAGGGAAATCCTGTTACATGCATTTCCTCACATCTTGATCATAGACATCCATCACTAATCAAAGTATTTTTTGATATTTCAGGTCAACAATTGATCCACTAGCTTTCATCTGCATCTCAGTGTGTTTAGAGTTTGCTTAGTCAGTTTTCAAGCACATTACTCAATTGCCATTATGCCATGCTTGCATGGGGACAACTTACAAAAAATCAAGCTGTCGAAGGTGTAAAACCAAGTGTATTTTTTAAATCGTAAAACAAGTTGCTCAACATCTTCTACTGAAAAGCAACAGAATGATTCGCAGGCAAAATTTGCATTTCTGTTGCATCCAAAGTATAACTTACATAAGATAACATAGTAGAACATACAAAATGTCTATTATACAGTATATAATTAGAACATCATGGATGTTTTTTCCGCCACAACCTACAATCTACATATGAAGTGTCTAAATCAATCTGTAAATATTTCATCTGACTCTTTCTTTCTTGATACTGTCTTATATCTCTTTGTCTCATTTATCCCTGCAGAGCCATCCTGAGAGCAAAGCTGACACCACACTAACACAGTCCAGAGCTCCTGTCATTTTCTCAGGCTACACAAGAGGGCTGATAAGCTAGAATGTGTGACAGGAGGAAAACATGTCGCCTCTCGACTTCCCCCATTCCTCTAGTGATCCCCCATGATGGAGATATCGTGAGCTTGAGATTGGTATTTGAGGAGAAACAACAACGTCCCATTTGGCCGAAACGAAACTGCACAGGACCTGGGTTCGTCATCCGTTTCTATCTGCTATAGGATTCCAGTCTTGTTTGTGGAAGAGGCTGTTTCACTTGGCTGCCAACAGATTCATAAACAACACTGCTGTGCACTGTAGGGATTTGGATAGTGTTTCCAACAAAGCCCTTCGGCCAATGATAATAATAATCTTCTACTAGTCTAAGGCTTGGTCATATTATTTTCAGATGTGTCAAAGATTGTTAAATGTGAGAACAGGAGGCCCTAAAAGAATAAAACCTCTCCGAACTTTTAGTCTAGACCACGAGCCCACCTGAAACCACACACCGACCATCGAGCTTATGCAAACCAGAGCTACGTCTAAGTGTCAGTGTGTGCCTGTCTGCCACTCAAGAGCCCCAGCATTGCTGACGCAGACAGTGTACCCATAATTGACAAAACACCTTTGGTTCAGCCAAGCCCATTGAGGTTAAAGCAACAAAATACTGAGGAGAGATGCTGGAGTTTGTCGAGTTTACTTGTATGTTTCTTGGTTACATAATGCCCTCACCGCAAATCTAATTGGTTTTGGAACCACTGCTACTTCAAAAAGAGCCTTGTGAGTTATTAGAGAATAAAAACCTTCAATAAATGTAGTGTTCAAAAACATATATGAGAGTATTTTACAGCACGTAATAAAACCAAAACTGAGATGAGAACAAGGCTAATAGCACCTTAGCCTGCCAATTCATCCAAAGTAGCAAATTTATTGCCTGGGTATTCCAGCCTGGGTACATGTCAGCTCTAATGCATTTAGATGACGACATATAGACAATCAAGTGTCTCCCATGAGACCTGGTTATATGAGTGAGTGAGAGACAGACGGAGGAAGCAGTCATCAGTTGCGGTTGGAGCGCCTCGCTGTGTCCTTCCTCTTGTCAGCTAAGCCAACTCTGCAGTCTGCTCTCTGCTATTAATTAAAGCATTAAAGCAGATTAATAAGCAGAGAGGGGCTACAGTCTCGACAAACATCTGATTGGAATTAGAGAGGCGTGCTTTTGGCACATTGACCCTGATGCCCTTTGGCTCTCTCTTTGAAAATCCTCCTCCTTCTGTCACTTTCTTCTCTCTCAGTGTCTTTTAAACTCTGATCTGAATTGTTTGAACTGACACTCAAAAGGCTTTTCTCCCTCCTCTGTCCGTTATCTAATTCAGGATTGAAAACATGTGGGTACAGAAAAAGGACGACCAGGATTATGGCCAATTGTTTCCCATCGTTTAAATAGATTTCTATCCAGATTTCCGCTGTGATTTTTTTTTTCTTCCACGCTTCCCTCTACCCTGCCCTGCGGACGAAAGGTGAGCCATTCAAATAGCTGAGGCTTAACACAGCAGTTACTTCACACGCACAGACACACACACACATCCCAGTCAGTGCATCTGTGAGTTGCTCTGCTCTCCAACAATCACACAGACTGCTATGTTCCTCTGTGAGTTTAGTGATTACATATTCTATAAAAATAATGGATCAATCATTAACCCTCCAATTAAATGACAGAGACCACCTGCATCAAATTGCAATGTTACGCTGTGAAAACTTGGAGATTTAACAGACCAAAGACAATTTGGAGGCAAATTAATGAGTCATTGCACAGCCTGCTGACAAGTGTTTCAACTTGACTGTCTGCAGTGGTGGATTGATTTCATGCAACACGTTCAAGAAAAACAAAATTAATGCACTGCAACATTCATCTATCATTTCAGCAGGGGGACCTGACTTGAAAGAATTCAAGGCCGAATTTGAGGGTTTCCCCACATAAAGTAACTGGCTGGCTCACTACTCCCAGACAGCAAAGATCCAAAGTCCATCTAGAGATCCTTAAAGTTAGTTCATCTCCTCTCATCTCATTATCTCATTTATAAATGTCTACTGTTTCTGATGGAAGATGAAAACCATTAACAAGAGGTGATTAAATCATGTTATGCAAAAGGATATTTTTAGACACTAAAAGAGACGAGAAGGAGACTTTAAGGAGATTACAAAACAGATGATAAGAAAGGTAAATATTACTGTTCAAGGGAAAGAAAAGACTCTCCTTCTCCATTAAACATGGTTTCAGTGCAATAATTTCAGCTTGAACTTGCAGTTTTAGAATTGTATGAAACCTATAATTTTCCGAACCCAGGAAAAAAATTCCATATATGAGCACAAATATTTTAATATGCATGGACATGCCTGCATTTGCATCTAAGATGACATGTTTATGATTATACACACACACACACACACACACACACACACACACACACACACACACACACACACACGCATATGAGTACAAGTTTTGCTGATGCTCGTCTAAAAATACATTTGTGCAACCATACAATAATGAGCACTAGAGCCCCAAGATTATAAATAACCAGGAGTAAAGAACAAAGGTTTAAAAGCCAGAGTGCCCTGGCAACAGATGAAACAGATCTCTTTTTAGCTCCTCAAATGGATAAGAACTGTACGTATGAAACAAAAGTTGGAGATGAAGCAATAAGAGCTTCAGATAAAAGGCAGTAAAGATGAAAGAAAGGGATGTAAGAGATTTAAAGGAGGAAGTTGAAGGTGGACAACGAGATGTGGTATGTCCAGCTGGGAGTCCTGAGCGCGCGCACGCACACACACACAAACACACACACACACACACACACACACACACACACACACACACACACACACACACACACACACACACACACACACACACACACACACATCACTGCCTCAGTCCTCCACCTCTCTGGCACATTACTGGATTTGTTGATAGTAATTTGCCCCGTGGACAGCACACACTGCGTTAAGACGGCAGGCTGCTTATTTAACTTTCACCCATTACTCAGCAGCACTCTGAGGGTAAGTCGCCCTGATTTGGGGGAGGACGCTGACAGATAAAGGAGATGAGGACAAGAGAGAAAGAAATTATAAGGTACTCAGAATCAGCAAGGCACAAATGTGTTGTTGCAGTGCTGTATGTGACAGGGCTGCAAAAGCTACAAAAACCATGTAGGCCAGTTTGTGCAAAGTGGTTAGAAGTGAAAACAAACAGCAAAACTACAGATGCTCAGGATAAATTCTTTTTCAAGCTTGACTGTTTGTCAGGAGGAGTGAGAAGTGGTAATACTATAGGAGTGCAGATAAACTCATAAGGCCTGGCAGATCATTTCAAACCATTACATCACTTCTCTCTCTGTTTGATGGTGACTGGGAGAAAACACGTTGGTGTGACACAGCATGAGATACAGGCAAGGCTGGTGAAATGTTGCAAGAACCTGGCAGACATGCCTCCTACCCACCTGTGCACTCGTGCTGCAGACCTTTGCCGTAGTATCCCTTCTCACAGATGCAGTCGTACTGTCCCGTGTGTGTGCCGCACTTACAGCTGGCCATCAGGTCGCAGCAATCCCTGCCTGCGTCACAAAGAGAGGAGCAGCGCGACAGGTCTTCCTGGATGTAGCTGCCTGTAGGGAGGTCTGTGGGTGGAAAACAATCATAGGGAAGCACGGGTTGCAATCTGATCCGATTACACCAAATGGTCAACCATTTAAAGTATGCTCAGCTGTAAAAGAAAGGTTTATGTCCAAAGGAAAAGCAATCAAACAGTAAAGTGTAAGTGTTTTTAATTGGGATTCTGAATTCTCATCCTAGCCTCTGACTGCATGCGTATAAACCTTTTTCTATTAGTATAATATATTGGCAGGTTCTGTGAGGTATTTCTGGCTGCAGGTTTCGACAGACTTCCAACATCAAGAAATCAGAGAACAAATTGAAAAACACCACGACCACAGAAATACCTAAATAAAAATCAACAGAGCCCACAAGCCACATATTCACAACTGAAACGCGAATGGCCATATCTTCTTCTCACAGACAAAAATTGCTTGAACACAGTAGTTATTAACAAAAGCCCATAAATCAGAGCTGGGTTGGCTCAACATGTGGCCTCATGTTTGCAAACCTGAGTGTGTGCATGGAGGTTGTTGTCGGCAGAGGAGTTGGGCAGATTGGACCGGAGGCTGAGCTGATAGCAGCTTTATCCTTGCACTGTCTCACTGACCTCTACTACTGCACCCTCTCACACTGTCTGGGATTTTAGACACCGTTTGTGTGAGTTCATACACACAGTCTGTAACTGCACTGTATGATTTATGGCTTTCTATAAAACTCAGCGCTATACTCAGCTGTGATGGTGATGTTTTAACTCTTAAAGCCATGACTGAATCCCTCTTTTCAACAGATTGCGGGAAGGCCCCCCTCATCTGTGGGAAAAGGGCTTCATTTGGTCCAATCTGCATGAAAGTGAGGCCTAATAGCTGTTGGCAGTACATTAAAGAGGAGACCATGTGAAATTTATGTTGTCGGATTCCATTTGAAATATTGTCTGCCTTCTTTTAAGTAAACATTGGATTTGAACAGGGTCAAAACCTTCACTTACAAAATATTGCGACAGGTCAAATGGTGATGATGGGAGCACTGAGGCTTCAAAAAGATGAAGAGTAACTTCATTTTACCAAATGACAGGATTTGATGTACAACATTGTGCAACCAATATTGGTTAAGTGGGAAATGGTTGAGATCTAATTAGTCTTCGATGCTGTGACATGAAGACATGGATATTTCTTTGAATTTAGCTAACATCACCTCTGGAAGGCTGTGATTTTGTCTTGGAAAGATTTGGTTTCTCTTCTATCTTCAGAAACAGCAGAACAATGAATCAGAAAGACCCTCCTCTGTCCTTCATACCTTCATGCAGTGCTCGACGAGCCAGGGCCTCAAACTCTGCAAAGTTGTGCACCAGGTAACAGTGCTGGTCCTTGGGCTGCGAGGCCATGTCGTGAAGCTCCCTGATGTTACCCTGCCAGATGCCCAAGGTGAAGATCTCGACGCCTCGATCCCTCAGAGCAGCTGCCACCGGCCGTGGATCCCCACCGTTAGAGTAGCCATCAGTGATCAGGAAAATAACCTTGGTGGCATTAGCGCGGGAGTGACGTAGGACTTGCTGTTAGAGGAGAAAACAGAAACCCATTTAGCAAGGAAGTCACTGAAGTTTTCTGTTTATAGATCAAATATCTCCTTTTGTCTAACTTTTGCTTGTTCAACTATCAGAAGAACTTTCGATTTAGTTGCTTCCGGAAAGAAAGCAAATAAGTGGATTTTCCAATGTCTTAAATCAACCCTTGAAACGCAGATGTGAAGTCAAAAAAACAATGAAATAAAAGTGAAATAAAAACCGAAGTGTAGTGCTGTGATTTAAAAAGAATTATGTACTCAGACACTGTCCTTTCAGGCTGACAGGAAGCACAAAATAGAGCCTTAGTTAGTGCAGTCATGCTGTTACTGTTTTGCAAAGGCTGACCAATCAAATACACATATATTGCTCTGCTTGCCAGCATGCTACCAACATAACTCCAGCTTTAGTGACATGACTAAATTGAATAACGAAGAACGTCACACACAACCACTAAAAACAGCCCTCAATTCTAGGGTTCCTCAAAACCCTACATCAGCAAGACAGGCGATGAGGGCAAAATGGGGAGGAGGGACAGAAAAGAAGGAAAGAGTTCTACAATAGTAATTATTTCTCCAACAGACTACGCAGCTGCTTGCCAGTGGTCTAAAACCGCCAGAGAACACAACGCAAACCAGGCTGCTGTGTCCGCCCCAGACACCGGCTACAGTTCCCAAACTAACTTTAGCCACAGTTTACAATCCACCACATACAATTAGGCCAGACATTAAAGTCAGAGAAACATATATTTAATTTCCCTGAAGAAAAGAAGAAAAAAAAACAACACAACCATCTGCTAGCTTTGCTGTGGAGGCCAAGCTGACAGAGTGCAGGTCTGTTGTAGTGGTGTTTTATATGAGGTTACAGGGTTATGTGGATAAATCCTAGAGAATAATGAGAGGAAAATGAAAGTGGAGCGAGACGGTGGTGATGACAGATATTCACCTGCTGAAAGTGAGAATGATTAGAAGCATATCATTAAGAATTAGAGAATAGGAGGGAAGCAGATGATGTGTGTGAGGAGGAGGTGGATATGACTTTTCTGTATTCCAAAACAGGGATGTAAAAGCAACACTTGACAGACACGCAAGGGTGTGACCACAGAGGGAGGGGGGAAACTGTGCAGGAGAGAAAGCTCTGGTATTTGTTGTCTAATTGTCTAAATTTCAAGCTTCTCTGGCAGGAGCTGGGTAATTACAGAGCCCGTGGAATGAGGGAGTGAGGAAGAAAAAAAAAAGAGGATGGAGAGAGAATAGAGAGGAGAGGGAGAGGCTGGTTTCTCTGATGCTCAAAGCTCCGGGGCTGCCTGCAGGGGAGGTTTTGAGGCCCCCGGAAGGCCACCACATTAAGGAGGAACCCTCCCTGCTCCTCCAGGGCTCATGCCAGCTGTCAGCACAGCAATAGGTCTTTCCATGACAGAATACAATAACAGTGAAGAAAGTGATGTATGAGCTCTTGCTGGTATTCCTATGTCTCTTCTTTATATTGTTAATATTGTGTTTCGGGGTGTTTTTCGGTCTTTTATCAGGCATCTGCTTAAAGTACTTTTAGGCCGCAGTGGTTTCTGAGTAAGCCATGAGTCAGTGGCTGTGGAGATGTCACCAAACGGAGCATACGCATGCATACCCACTAATAATAACCTCCCGAATAGCCTCCACATACTTTGGGTCAAAGTACTAACATAAAGGCGACCACAGGAGCCAGTGTGTGGGAAGGGGCTAGCCCTTTAGTGTGACTCTCTGCATGCACCTTACTGGTCAAAGCATAGCGTAGAAAAGCAGAAATAATGCTGCATAGATAGCATACAGAATAACAAATGAAAACATGAACACATGCATGGCGGTGCAGGGGTCAGCACTGTCCCCTCACAGCAACAAGGCTCTGATTAGAATCCAGACCTGTGGCCTTTTTGTGTGGACTTAAAGACTCCAACCCCCCCCCCCCCTCCATATACCATTTTGTACCATTTTATTTGAACCCACCTAACTAGACAAGGTCAGCTACAGTTCGCAGCAGTTAGCGGTTAGCTTACTTTAGCAACTTCTAAATCACCACTACTTATTCCCTGTCATCAAACTGGCCTGATAACTTGTACTATAATGACAAGTCCAAATTGTACCACTTTAGGTCAACAGAAATATTCATGACAGCACTGTAAAAGCAACTAATGGTGTAATAACACTAAATGACATTTTAATGATTAGTACTCCCGTAGTTGAGGTCAAGGAAAATATTCATGGCACAATTAAAATAGTCTCATGACAGTCAATGTCAAAATCAACCACACATGAGTGTTTATTGTAAACATAAAGAACACAGAAAGGTAATCTATTTGTTTAACTTTTAGAATTAGGTCTGCGATAACATGTCAATGACTAATGGCTAAGTTGTCATAGCAAACACACTTATGTCTTAAAGACTCCTTCATGTTATGGCAGGTTTTATGTGATGACCAAGATGGTATCATGTCAGACATATAGGAGCACAACTCCTCAAATAAAATGTCATTGTTTTATCTAACTTCCATCAGTTTCCAGTTCATGAAAACAAAATTTCTCTGGTCATTTTTTTATCACAAGAATAAAACTGTCTTCTGGTAAGAACAGAGGCAGAGAGAGATTAAATGAAAAAGGGGCAATTTCAGTTTAAAAGGTTAGCAGACATGTCTGAGACTAAGCTAACATACCATAAAAATAATGGCAACTGCAAGTACTTTACTTTCTAGCATAAATTTTTTAGCATAATCTTTCTTAAATAAAGTAAAAGAAGCTACATAAAACAATAGATGACAATAATTTGTCACATTTAATCTAATTACTTTAATCTCATTGCTAAAACAAAATATCTAGGTTATTCAAACAATGTTATCTACTCCAAAAAAAAATTAGGATGGGTTGGATGCAGTGGACAGAATTGAATGAGGCGTCACTTATTTAAGATGCTGATCTCATTCCCTATACACATCTGAAAGCACTTTGAACAGCTGTATGTCAGTCTGAGGCTTCCGTACTCTGTACATTCCATGCATTTATTCAATTATGCACTCGGCTGATGCCTCAAAGATGGCATATGTTTTAAGAAGAGATAATAAACCAGCAGCAATTGGACAGTTTAAGTGTACTGTAAAACCATTATTGATATTACAGGGACCAACAGGCCTACAGGGATTGATGCTTAAAGCAGTGAATCTATATCGCTGCTCCAAAATGCCTCGAACTTTGGCACAGAGAGAGAGAGAGAGAGAGAGAGAGAGAGAGAGAGAGAGAGAGAGAGAGAGAGAGAGAGAGAGAGAGAGAGAGAGAGAGAGTGAGAGAGAGAGAGATCAGTGTTCTATAAGAGAGGCTGGTATCTTTCTATTGTTACAGTAGAATCACGTTCACACACACACATAGATACAATAAACTATACATACAGGAACATGAATATAGTTCAAAAAAAGACATGAATACCAAAAATTCAACAAGAAGTATGTCACATTCAGAGCAAATCTGAGCATTTTACCAACTTGGAATCAGATAGGAAGATGAAAAAGATGTGCGATACCCTTCTAATACTCAATCCACTGGTGAAGCAGCAATATAAATAAATAAAATCATCATCCTTTCACTGATGAAAAGCTGACGGACTCTCCATCTCCAAACAGATGCTTGTATGATTAAAACTTCAAAAGCAGGCACCTCAGTGCATTTGGCAGGAGACACTAGGAAACATTTCCACAGCTTGAGGGGCTGACGGTGGTGCCAAGGTACGCCAGCTGTAAATCAAGGGCTTATATATGCATGGCAGCTATTCTGAATGTTAAATAAAGACCCCCACCTGCACCTCCACCGCCCATGACTTTGATTAGAGTCCGGACCCACCTGGGTGTGAGCGGAGTTTATGGTTTATGGTTTATAATTTGTTTCTTTCTCCATTTGCAACAGCGCGTACCACACTCAATAAAGATAATAAATAATAAATACATGTATCAAAAGACATATAAAGTTAACATTAGAATAGCACTCAATGTATACTGCTCTTGTATAAAATTATAAAACGTAAAAAGAACACCTTCAACATTCTTTCCCCAACAAAAAGGCAACCCCTGCTAGGCCAAAAAGTCCACCTCTACGCCGTTACCTGGGAAGGTCCTGATGTGATGTACACCATCATTAAGGGGGCCGATCAGACAGAGCTCAGTTTTTGCAATGAGATGATCCTATTCCAGTTGTTTTCTACAGGCAATGGGCATTAAACATGCTGCTCATCTACTCAGGGTACCACACACATATGGAGTGAAGCAGAGGACAGACATGAAGTGAAGATAAAGTTGTCTGTATCGGTTTTGAACAGTGAAGGACACATTAATCTGCTGACAGATTTGTTGTTTTTTTAGCTGAGCTAGACTGCAGAATATTAAGCAGTCTGGTGATGACATTTAGCAGTAATTGTACTCTGTGAACTTTGCCGCAAGCGTAGGCAATCAGTACGTGCATAATTTGAGTGCTCGTAACAACCAGTCCTATTTAGAACCAATTACAGGGAAGCAGCACAGTAGCTGCTGTACTGTTACCTCAAAGCAGGAGGGTCCTGGGTTCGATTCCAGGCTAGAGCACGGCCTTTCTCTGTATAGATAGCATGTTCTCCTCAATGCGCTTGCCGTGATTCTACTTTAAATGACACTCATGTGATACTAAAAAACTGATTTGCTAGTTTTCACGCATTAAATTAACTTTAAGCCGTCTCTACTTGTGTCACAGACAGCAAAGGTGCACACCACAGCTTCACAGACAAGTCTGCCCAGTAATCTCTAGCATGTTTCTGTCCTTCCATGAGATCCATCTCCCAAAAGCAGAAACACTTCATTTGCATGCATTCCATTAACGAGAAATGAAACCCAACTGCATCCATTCAGAAAGCTGCCTCCCCATTGCTCGGAAGTGAGAGCACTTGTTTTGACAGGCTATCTGCTCTTGACCTGGGTGGTAAGAATAACAACATTAACTCTGCAGGGGCCCAACAGAACAGCACACACACACATACACACACACAGACACACACACACACACACACACACACACACACACACACACACACACACACACACACACACACACACACACACACACACACACACACACACACACACACACACACACACACACACACACACACACACACACACACACAATTACAGACATAAGACTCAACCTTTCGTATTATTGAGCAACATCTCCGTGACGCGTTTAAAGATCGTTTCCTGGTTGACTCAGTGATAAATCTTTTGTGCCACACACATCTTGTTTTACTTCATAATGTATTGCATGCCTTCCAGGAATAAAACATTTTTTTGTCATCTAGTGAGATGCTTCTGATTGGATCCCATTTTAAAGGCGAATGAAACCTGAAATGTTTTGACTTCAGAGCACATGCAAAGAACTGTCTTTCTACACATTTCCCTGCAAGCTCTAATTCCATTGTTTCCTCACTTCTCACATACTGAACAATGTTTCAAGCTACGTCATCCCAGTTGCATTAACTTTATTTCACAAAACTTTCCATGCTCTTGATTTGCCATTTGGTTATCCGTGAGACTGACACTGTAAAGGGTGAGGAGATTGGTTTCTACGAGGGCCACCCAGGATGCTAAGGGCCCTACTGTATATGTATGCTTTAGCCTTTCTACTGCAAATGATTAGTACTTTACAGGAAGTATTTCATCTTTCAGATTGTTGGTTACTTTTCTTGACAGTGTGGTATGTAAATCAACTTGTAGAGACTTGAAACATGCCTCAGATACAGCTGACAGCACCTCATAATTGTCATGTCATTTTCTTCAACAAAGTAGGATATTGTTACATGCTAAAGCAAGTTTCAAAAACCTTCATGTTGGTGAATTCAACACCTATAATTTAGGATTGGCTGCCACAAAGCATTGTATTCAGGGATAATATGGAAAAAATCAAACCTGTGCAGCATTTTTTTGTTTAAGAAGTTTCCAGAACAATTTGTTTTCCCCTTTATCTAAAAATGTATCTCATACTTTAAGACATTAAGTTACATAATAACTCTTTATCAGCCTCTTCAGTCTCAGCAGAGTCATCAGCCACCACCACCACCTCCAGTGTCTTGGCGATTTATCTTGGTGCCGCTCAAGGCTGATACCCTATGAGCACCAAAGACTTTCTGACAGACTTATTATCACATATCATCTGCATCAAAAATTAATTATCTCCTCTTCATTCATTTGTTTCTCCTGATTGAAATCATCTCCTGCAATTTCATATGCATATGAATCAGCCAAAAATCGATGCTTTTGGTATTTGATTTAGAAAGTAGAAGATTTAGAAGACTGAAAAGCAATATTTTTAAACAATATTTTAGGAAAGGATTTCACTCATCAATCACTGTGCTTTAAGTGGAGGTTCCGAAAACCACAGGAGTTGTTACGCAGAGACTACATAGATAATTGTTAACCTGTCTGGGGTATAGTAGGCAAAATTTTAGGGAAGGAAAACTATTCCTCCCATTACAGGAAAATGCTCCCAATTTGGAAACCGCTGACTAACTTACCACTAACTAATGTCTTCACTTAAGCAGCACCATAGTGAGCCCAGTTTCACTGAGAAGTGTAATGGAATCCAAAGTGTTGGAGAAGAGAGTACGTGCAGCCAGTTAATTGCTCGACATGGTAGGCTAGACTCACTGTGTGTGTCCACGTTGATGGTTTCTGTCACAACACCATTCATCAAACTCAACAACTCAACCGGGAATGACGATAGAAGGAGAGAGTTAGAGAGAAAGAGAGAAGCTAATTCCACAATGTGATGCCATGCGGAAAGGCTATCTTGGATAGCAAATGAGAAACTTATTTTAATTATCCCCCCCAACTGGTCTGTGTGCTGTGCTGGTGGAATGAAGTGCTGAGAGAAACATTTTAGGCATTGAACGTGTTCCAATTGGACACAGCATTCTGGGTAATTGGATGGGGAAAGCTGGTTTGATTGTGTGGGAGGAAGAATAACAGAAGGTTATGGTCTGAGTACCAGTTGGAAGACGGTGGGGTCGGACTGACTTGGCAATCTGCCTCATGTCATGTATCTTGTGTTATTTAAATTTATTCTATATTTTTTTCTATAATCAGAGCAAGTGCTTGACATTTACAGTATTGATGTTGTTGTTTGTTTTTCAGTATACCTGGATATGATACGAAACAAATGTGGAGGGTAAATACAGAATCAGTACATAGCTGCATGTTTTTTTGTCGAGGTTTTACAATTAAATATCTGACCTCATTTGTTTTATTTTTTTGGGCACTGACATTTTGAACGTTCTCCAACAGCATGCTCAGTCCCTTGGTTGGAACAATATTACTCAGAGCATGATATGGTTACTGGGTACTGGGTAATTTCATGCTTTCATGTTTTTAATCCAAAACATGAAGGCATTAAAGGGGGGGTAGGGTTGCAGAAGGTGGCCCCATGCAGTGGTATTTAAGAATCAGTCATACAAATGCTGTGAAAATACTCCACTACATGAGAAGTCCTGCACGTAAAATGTTAGGCAACAGTGAGGTGAACCATGATGTTTTTCTACAAACTGTTGTGTTGACAGAGCCTATATGCAGGGAATTATTTGGGGAATGTCGCTGGCTTAAAGCATCCATGAAAATGTATCCCGTCTCGACAGACCACACTGTGGATACAGACGCAGCACTTTCCTTTGTTGTGGTGACTGTTGTTGCTGTAGTTGCATTTCTTCCTCATAGTCCTTGTTGTCTCTTCTCCTCAGGGGTTTGTTTGTCTTGGCACCAGCTAAAGCTGGAGATTTCCTCTAATAGAGCAGGGAGTTGGAGAGACATCAGTCTTTGTAGTACATATTCATGCAGAGGTTGCATTTTACGGATTCTCCCATTGGTTCTCGGTACATGGCCTCGTTAGTGGGATAAATTACATTCGAACTCACAACATCAAGAGCTGAGAGGGGCATTTGAAGAGGAGAACGCATTATGTATTAGTGCTCAAAGATCATATAGACTAAGCCTGAGTTGTCGTGTATGTCTGAAAACAAAACACTTGAAGCACCAGCAGAAATATGCTACTGCTGAGAAACACCTGTGTTTGGTGTTTAAGTACCTTAAACTGACTTGGATTATATTCATATTGTGTTTTCCTCTGAAAATTTCATGGGTGATCCATATCAGGTTCTGGGGTAACTGGTTTCCTGCCAACACACAACATTTCTAACATGAACTCGGTAAAGCTGAGGCGGGTGCATATTTTGTCTCTATATTTGGGTAACTTGCTTTTCTGACTGAAGCTAATACAAAACTAGCTACAGAAACTAAAATCAATCAAACCTGGAGAATGTGATGGGGAAAAAAAATCATACAAAGACAGGAGGTTCTAGGCATATTTGTGGGTTCATGCACATGTAGCAATTACCTACTTATAGTAATTCACACAAACAGAGAGGTACAGTCAGGCAAACACATACACATTCAATCACCAAAGAAAACAACCCAATGGAATCTGGCACTCTCAAACGCTAACCTCAACATAGCAAGTGGTTTACTAATAGACCTACATGCCTTAGCCCATAAAAACATGTTATTTAGTTTGCTACTACTGGCTCTTTGGAATAGTTTTGGTTTATTTAGGTGCCAATGTATGACCCTTTTGGTAAATCCTAATCTCATGATGCCAAAGTAAATCCATATGCTTTAAGAATTTGTGTCTTTAAACACATAGCTGTGGACTTAATACTGTTTTGTGATTACCGAGGACTGACAAGTTTATTTTTCGTCTGTACAATGTCTCACTCGGTGCATGTCACAATTCTTTAGAATCAGTTTGAAGGATGCTGATCCAAAGAGAAGTTGTTCAGACAGAAAGTTATTTCTTGACGTTGAAAAGAATTTCATCACAGGGTCCATTTAGTAGCTATTCTGCAAGTTTCGATCATTTCACCTTTTTTTTTTTTTTTAATTATCAGTTATGCATAAATCTTAAAGTGCTAAAATAAATGAAGATTGGAACAGTGACATCTCTGTAAGAAATAAACAAGTTACGTCAACTGAGGATGATTGCGTGACATGTTCAAAAGCTCTATAACTGCTACTTAGTGGTGAGACTTTCGTTCTCAACTTTTGAGTCAATAGACAAGGACTCCATAAACTCCACAAAAAGCTACGCTTCCACAACAATTGTAATAGCACCATCTGCTTTAGGAAAATCATGTCAACTTTCAAATATCATTATTGGAATAAAATCTCAAAAATCCAATTATCCCTGTCTCCAAATGAATAAATAAATGCGAGACAGCCTACTTTTTAAAGAACTAGGCCACCACAGCAGTGTGGCGGAGTGGAAACACGCTTTTTTCCCCACTGAAATCAAGAAACCACTGTTTTTTTTAATGATATTCATGGTTGATCATTGCATTTAAATGAAGGTCATTAAAGCTGCAAACGCCTCCCTGACCTTTAAACCTGGTCAGCAGAGCATTATTCTTCAAAGCCTCTGTATCACACCACTCAATTTCCCCTGTACCTCTGCACCTCAACACCTCACACCCTCGCCTGTCATTTATCACTTTCTCACACATGAAAGATTCACACACACACACACACACACACACACACACACACACACACACACACACACACACACACACACACACACACACACACACACACACACACACACACACACACACACGGCTGCTGTCAGCAGCACCTATTGATCGCTGAGCAGTATTTTAAGAGAGAGAGAATCTGTGTGTGTGTGTTTCTGTGAATGCACTCTCAGTGGAAAGAACAGGGTGTGAGGTTAAGAGACCGATCATGTGTGTAGGAAGGTGTTTGTTCACAAACAAACGTGTGTATGGATGAAAAAATTGTCTAGATCCATTCATGAAGATAAGTTTAAACTTAAAACTTCTTTTAAAACTTTTAAAACTTCGTTTAAACTTCTTCTTTTTTTCTAAAGTTGCATTAACTAAAGCGGTAATCAAATGTATTTACATAAACTGAACACACCATGCCAAGTGACAGGTAGATGACACTGATATTAACTGCTGTATCATCTAATCATAACAGATGATCTTTTTCACAGCAGATAGCATCACATGTCAATAACTTTAAGAAGACTAGAGTCCAGTCAGGGGTTCCATTCCTTGGTATTTGCACTGTTGACATCATTAATGCTATTATTATATAGCTACTTTGACAAGTCATAATGTGAGAAAGGTGTAATAGAGGGAAACATTAGTTGGTGACTTCAGGAAAATTGTCGGAATTTTCATCCGTTTTTCAAGAATTTAAATAGTTTTGATGTTATGGTCACATAAAAGCTACATAGAGCTTTGTAAGTGAGATCCTTCTATACTTGGGATTCTGTACCAGGCCACTGCTGCAGGATTCAACTTTATTCACAGAATGGGACTGCACATTCTGAGCACATGGATGGTATGACAGAGTGAGTGTTTGTGTGTGTGTGAATTAAGTTTGTCAAACAATGGCTGAAGAAGTGAAATTCACCTTGATTTTTATGACAGGACTTCCGCTCCTCCTCTGTGTAGCAATTAAATACTGTTCTCAAAGGACTGACAGTGGCAACATGCAGAAATACTGACTTTAACGGATGTTAAAAGACAAAGTGATGTGTGTGGTGACTTCCCCCCCCTAACGACAAATCTGACTCCTAATGCATGTACCAGAAGGAAATTGGAGAACAGGAATAAGAAATAACTAAAGAAAATAGCACTGCAAAAAAACATGTGTGTCAAATATTCCCTACTTCCTCTTCCCCTCTCACATACAATAAAACACACTTTCTCATGTATCAGCTAGTGGTGACTAATTCACATTAAATGCATTTTCTTAGTTATTATGAAAGGCCTACAAGAATATTAACTTCCATATTTTAGTTAAGAGTGATGTGTATTCATAGCCTTATGTTACAGTACCTCACACAAGATTGAGCCAAACATATCAAAATGTTTATGAGGAGAAACAAAGTATAGGATCGGTCACCTCATTTTCATCCCAGGAGCAAAGCCCAGTTATTTGACCACAGTAGTTTTAGCACAACGCCAAGTGGGACACTCTGCACAGAGTTCAAACCAGGACAAACTGTATACACCGAGATAGCATACCACTTAAGGCAGGAAAGGAAATGCAGAGGGTGGGGGGAAGTGATGCAAACAGAAAAAAAAGAAATACACAACTGCTGAACTCAGCTGACCTCTCAGGCTGCAGATCTCTGCCCTACCTGGCTGTCTGTCAACACCTCTCCTCAGTGATGTGACTGTCAGCGAATTCAAAGGGTCCAAAGTTATCAACACGTGGTGATAGCTGCTAGAGAACAGAGGGATCATTTGAAAAAAAAACGTGTTGATCATATCTTCATGAATTCAATTATTCTACAAGCTCTGCACAAATAAACATTAAATGATCTGATCAAAAACAGGTAAGATTAAATATTCAGGCAGAATTCATCCTTTGCAAATTGATTGAAATTGTGTGTTTGTTTGTTTTTATTTGATTTCTGCACTTTATTCTTTTTAATGAGGTCAGTAACATCAGGGCAGCTTGCATGTTGTGTCTGTGTCTGTGTGAGATAATGGTGACTGACGAGGCCTCGGGGTCCTCCTAGACGTTTAGAGGTTGGAAAGTAGGGCCCCTGTTTCTGGAAAATATTTAGTATCCATTTCAGACAGAAGGGCAGAGGTGAGCAGAGTGTGACGAGAGAAGGAAAAGGAGTGCACAGGTCGCCATTAAGTAACCGGGGCAAATACTGTCGATACAGTTTTCCCAGTGCCCAAATTTTCATATTGGCTGAAAAATTATTTCATTAAAATGTTTACGGCTCGAGTATTAAAATTAAGAGAAAGACCACGAAACAAAAGTATTAATGATGACAATACAGCTGATGAAATACGGCTCTGTCAAAGCATTTCGTAAGAAAAGCCCTGGTAATGAATGCATACTTCTGGTTTGTTGGACAAAGTTTTAAAAAGGAAAGAATGGTGAATATTTGTGTCGAAAGGATTCAGTAAGAAGAGGCCCAACAGGAGCAGAACCGGAGACTGAAGCATTTCTTTATCGAAAACCAAAAGCACATACTCAGACCCAGACACTAAAGCACCCACAGTCATGTCTCCACCATCACAGTGTCTGAAGAACTTTCCAACTACACCTTCAGCATACGTGCCAGGTAAGCATCCATTTAACATCGTATACGGGTGTGTGTGTGTGTGTGTGTGTGTGTGTGTGTGGACTTCTATTTCATGGAGTTTTATAAAGATATCTGTTTACAATAAAATCATATTTGAAATATATCATCATCTACTTAAAAAAACAGAAAAATCTGGGACCCTCAGGTAGAGAGAACTGCTTTCCAAAACCAATACACTATGTAAGTTATATCCTTTATATGCTCAGGCATAACACAACTAAATGTTAAAGAAACTGTTTAGGAGGAAAGAGAGATTTAAAAAAAAATCAAATGGAGCCAAAAGAGTTGCAAAGAAATGTATTCTGTAACACAAAATTTTGTTTTAAGACTGTATTTATAATGACTCCTTCTAAATTATACAAATTTAGCACCTGGAGAGAGAGAAAAAAAAAATCACTCGTATGTTAATTTGTACCATATTGCACCATTTTGTACCTCCTCAAGTAATTATTAGACATGTACTGACAGAAATAGTACTGCTCTTCCCACCACTTATCTTGTTTCGTGACCAAAAACAATGTTTGTTATTTTAAAGCCTCACTTTAATGTCTTGATTAATCATGCCACAGATTTATGAGGTGATACATACAATAATGATAGCGACAAAGAGTCCAACGCAGACTCAGAAATTTCAAATCTTTAGTCTGGTGTCTGTGGACGTTCCTGTCTGGCCTCTGTCTTATCACAGCTTTTCTGGCTAGAAGGTGAGTCTGCTCCATCCTTCTGTCTCATGCAACCCTGCTGCAGACCCTCAGATACTGAGGGGGAGAGGGAGACAGAGGCTGAAAAGAGGGAAGAAGCAGACGGACTGCAGGGGAGGATATGATTAAGGGTGAGATGGTGGGAAGTGGCAGTTGCATGGACAGGAACCAGAGCATTTTCTTATCATCTTATCACTGCTGGGTACAGCCTTGGGGACCGGATCAAAGAGGTGCACCTTGCTTTCATTTGTTGCAGTGGGAACTTTCATTGGCTTTTTCACTGAAGTTGTAGTCGTCTTCCCTTTTTCTCTGGTGCAATAGTTGTAGATCTGCTCCTATTTTAGTGAGGTTTGACGGGGAAATAAGTCACTCCCTGATTTCTTATAGTGATGGTTTAGGTTTAGTATTAATCTAGTGCTGATGAGAATCCACAGACTTGTTTAAAATTTGCCCTGTGACTTAGCCAAGGTAACAAAAATCAGCCACTATAACATGTTTCAGCATTCAGGTGATGGATGGTGTTCATTTGGCACCTTAATTTGCTGCATTCTACATCTCATTACCAGTTAGAGAGAAATCCAGGCAAAGGTTGAGACGCTCAACAGCAAGTGTAAATATGTGTGGACATCAGTCAGGTCAAGAATGGACAGGATCTCTACAGTACATCTCCACAAGACAAATACAAGCACGCCTCATTTAATCTAATAGATCATGTTTGGAAAAACAATACAGCATATTTTGGCTGTAGTGCATCAAAGTTGACAACTGTGACATTCCACGGCCTGAAATCTACTGGGGAGGTCTGCAGCTCTGGAGGGGAGAATGATTGAAAGGAGGAAAGGAAGGAACAGTGTTGACCTACTAGAATCACATGTGGGGCCTCACAAATCCAATGTGTGTTTCGCTTAGTGTGGTCTGACAAACCTGAAGGCATCATTTTATGTAGACCTGATCAGTGTGAATGACAAGTAGTCTCCTTAAGCCACTTTAAGACAGATGCTTGCGCAACAGCCCCGAAACAAATCCCCTTCTCTGTGACCCCTTCAGTGCATTCAAACCGGACCAGACCAAGGCATCACAACATCACCTCAATGAAGTCAGCGCAACGCCAGTGCACTTCATTCATACAGACGCCTGTTTCGGCGCTGTTACTACTTCCCGAGGCGTCACAGAGGTGGAACAAACTAACACCACATTACGCCTTCATTGCATTCTGACAGAGGTCGGGGCAGAATAAAGGCGCAACAGGCCCGGAATGAAAACGCTGTCTGAATGGGGCTCTTGTCTGAACCATAGGATGATTTTCATACATAACTGGACAAGTACAAGCCTTGATTTAAGTTTTTAACTTGGAGAACATGTTGGCTATGCTTGAAAAGCTGTTAAAAAACATGCTGTATTATGCTTCATTTTACATCTACAATGACTATTTGAATTAAAGTATTTGATTACAAGTTGGAACTCTCATCTCTGACTTATTTGATGCCAACCTTGAATAAACATGCAGCTGGTCAATAAACTGTGTGTGAAGTTATTCGAGTGTGAATAAACAGTGTGAACTTGTTTTCCTGGTACGTTGGAGTCATTGGAACTTTTAACTGAAGAAGCAGAGGAAAATAACCCACCTGCTAGTCCAACTTATACGGATTTCATTTCCATAAACACACTGGCTGGCTGACCAGAAAGCTCTCTTTATTAAGTGGATAATGCCATGAAAACTTCTCTGCAGTCTGGTTTCGTCCCAGATTTCAGGCAGCCTAACCAGCAGTCAGGTAAAAACATTACTGTGAATAACCACCAGAAAGAGCCACATTCCTTTTATCAATTCCTTGGCGCAGGGCTTTTTTCCCCTCTTTCTTCTACTTTCTTCCTCACATTTTTCCGTCTTTCTCCCACTCTTTTACTCTCCTCATCTCTCCTCACACGCGGCCCATCTGTCTGTGTCTTATGCAACGGTGGAGGCAGACTGACAGAGTGAAGCAGCCAAGTCCAGTTTAGCTATTGTGTTTATTTGCCAAAGCCGGGACTACCCGCAGAGGGCAAGAGGGTTTTTAAAAAAAATCTGGCAACACATGGCAACCCAGAAGTGAATCTTCAGCAAGAAGACAAATTGTGAGACAAAAAAAGAAGTGATTGAAGGGATTTTTAACTGGCTATTACAGATAGATGCGATTCTCTCCCACGTGTAGAGACGTGCACGTCCAAAGCAAGTTATAATAAATGCAACAATGGAAAAGCCATAATTCCTAGATCAACAAGATTACCAGCGACCAACAGAATAAAATGAAAGGATTTGAGCCATATTGCCTTGAAGATATTTGGTGATGTTAAAGGAAAACCAATGGAAAATAAATGAAATGTAAGACCTAAAAAGAACAGGAAAATGGGTTGACTTTTTAAGGGCAATTACAGCAAGTATAAGAGGAAAAAAGAACATGATTCAGCTTGGAGAATGTGATGTGAACTACTTATGTCTCAGGTACAGTAGAACAGTTCCTCAGGGACCTGAGAACCTTTGGTGAAAGTCATCAATCAGCTCCTTTGTACGGCGCTCATGAAAGTGCTGGAAAACTACATGCAGTGATTGATGTCATCAGCTACCAGGTTATCGTGTCTGACTCAGAGGTTGAGGAGAGACAGATCCTAAAAAAAAGACATTATGAATCATTATAACAAAGTTCTGCTGTCTTAATAAACTCAGCGAATGCCATTTACTCTCATCTATGCTGGTTAAATCAATGAAAGTGAAAACAATCCAATTAAACATGCAGCAAACTATGGAATACATAGTTGGAGTTTTACCCATAGCGTCTAACGCCACCCAGGATAATTTCCAAGATAACTAATAGGTTTACTTGTGCTTCAGCTCATAAACATCTTTACTGGTCAGTAGTGCACATGTGCAGTAAAGAGAAAGAAGAAAACATCAATTATCACTGAAAACATCAATCAACTGATCGCATGGTCCCGTACATGGTCCCGCGAGACATTTACTCGCTCCATTGTAAAGTTAAGCTTTTATTTTGAGAAAGGGGGCGCAAAAAGAGCAGAACATTTAAGAGGATATGTGGTGAGAATAGCTTTGCCTTTGTTAAACAATGGAAGTTTCACAATATTAAATTAGTGACTGTTGCAAATATGGAGGCTATTACCTGCCATTCAAATTCAAGTGGCTGCAAGTGATGACAGTGACCTAAAACATGACTGTGTCACGCAGTGCAAAAGGTGAGCACCAAGCAACATCTTCAGGTGCTGCTTTGAGGACCAGACCAAAAACGTTATGTGCACCCCAGAATTAACCACATCATGACGCTTTCTATGAAAAGGATTGTCACCTTTCAGAAGAAGTCTGAACATTGATACGTCCGTTGGATATTAATACACCTGATTACTAAATATGCTTTAACTACATGGAAAATCAGAAGTAATTTTGGAACCTAAATATATTCATTTTTACAGTTAGGAGAGAAAAAAAGAGACGACAGACATACAGACAGCAGGGAGACATAGATGAAGATTGCTGGAGGACAGCCCTGTCTCTACATGCTCGGCTGGTGGAAAAATGTTGTTCTTAATGTATCCCAGCTTTCTCTGCAGCACTTAGAAAAGCCAAGACCAGCCAAGGAAATAAAGCGTTATTATTATTATTATTACAATACTGCAGTTATCAATTATCCTCTCTCACACACATTCACACATCTCATCGACTAACACACTCATGGTTGTACACTCCTAGGTCTTTGAAGTCTTGGTTGGATATGGATGAGACCAAACACTTGGAGGCACATGTATGGGCAAAAGTGCAAACATTACTAATTACATTTAGACACCCGCCTGCAAAATTCCCACTTCAACACACACACAGAGACAATTACCAGTCAGTTCAGTCGGTGCACAATGACAGGCGGATACGCAACTTGTAGATTAGTGTTAACAGACCCATCTTTTGTGCAACTAATGGAAAGAGACAACAGGAGCTCCTTTTGTCTCTTTCCAGTCCGATACAGACAGACTATAAAATAACCCAGAGATTAGGTGATAAATCACAGATGGCACTTTTTTAAATTTATTTTTTACCATCACTTCCTTTATCGTGTGAAGACATAGTCACAGCCACACGTTTTCGATCTGTATCTGCTAGGCTCATCTATTCTTCCATATAATCTAAGCTCTATGTAGGCTGCACAGAGCTCCCCCATTACTCATGCATGGCTCAAGTCAAACACTGGTCATGCAAATACCATACAGGAGAATAATACAGATGTATTTGTTTGGCTAGGATGAGTGATTCAGCTCAATCTTTTATTGTGATCAGACTTGGAATGTCTGGAGTCTGAGTGGCAGCACACCTTGTTTTATTTTACTAAAGTCATGTTTGGCTGATTGCGACCACTGCATCAGTTGATAAATCACCCAAAACATTGTGAGTGTTTGTGAATAATAGTAAGGCACTAAAGCTCCCCCAGAAAGCCTCTTCTCTGTATTTTTGTGTGGCTCAGAGGCTGGGATGCAGCCAGCAGCCTCCTTATCAGCACTTAACGAAGAGGGCTGAGTTGAAAACCTGTCCTGAGGGCCAAGCTTTCAGCGCTAAGATGGAGAATATGGTCCAAGGCTATTAGCATTCAACAAGGATGGATTGAAGGGTAAACCTGCCAAAATCCAGCTTATGTACTCCTTTTTTTTCTTGAAACCTTGTGTGATTTTTCTATGACATACAGTGTATTCATGGAAAGTTAATGCTGTAGCATCAAAGTGAGATTATTGTTGAAGCCAATGGTTATTCATCTTATGATGATCGCTGACTGAATGCAGTCTTTGTCACACTTCAACAACCTTTTCATTCAATGCCACTTCACATTAACAGTTGATGCCATGCTAATCAGCAACAAGATTAGCTATTAGAGCAACTATCAGCTGTTTAATCACATGACTGTACTAGTCATAACATCTATTTTGTACTTTTGTCACCAAGCGAACATAACCTTCCATCTGTGTGGATGCGACAGCAGACAGCAAAATAACCGATGAGGAGCGATATCACATGCTGCGGTATTTCTTAGAAAGTTTGCAGACCCCAAAAGCACCTGAATCTTCTCCTGTGTAAACTTTTAAAAAAAACCTCAGTGCCTAACAAAGTCTGAGGCACGATCTGAGGCAAGAGCTGAGGTGTGTGTGTTTATACAGGATCAGCCCCTATCCCACAACACAGCTTTCACAGCTGGGCTGTTTGGACTTGACGGATGAATCGGGCCATATGTCCTTGGGTGCATGTGTGTTTGAGTGGTGAGTGTGCGATCGTCTGGGTGTCAGGCAGCTCAAATCAACAAACCATAAACAAGCTAACATTTTGACCCCTTGTAATCCCACATAACCCCCAAATCCTCTACAACAAACTCAGCCTTCCAACCGCTAATGCTTCTGCTTAAGAGCCAATACTGTCAGGAAGGATGGAATTAGGTAAAAGGAGTATTGGACAAAGCCTTATCAGCGACACTGAGGCAATACATATTCACCCAGAGAGCGTTATCTACGACACACAGACAACACTGCACAGACCAACTACAAATTCTTAACTTGACCTATGCACGTCTTGCTATTTGTTCCATTTTTCTAAGCCTATTTCTCAGTGTTGTTCAGTGTTACATGCATGCAGTTCATTTTTGAGAATGCATGTGTTGCTATGCATGTATATGTTAGTGTGTGTGTGTGTGTTCACTATTAATGGTATTTTTTATCACTGGAAACCCCTAAACAATTAGCTGGCAAGCAGCTTCCCCTCACTGTCAGCTGGTGGGTAATTTAGAGGAAGCCAGGCAGGGCCTCATTAACATCAACCTGACTAAGCAAGCCTCAGTCACTCCCTACACACAGCAGGCTTCAGACTAACTGATTCAACCACACACACACACATGCAGACACTGTGCAGTCACACATGCAGCAAAAGTGTATGAAAAGTAAGCTCAGAGATGCAATTCATCATTTGGTGTGACTCACCGCTGCTCTCTGGAAAGCTCCTTTCGTGTAGGTGCCGCCTCCTCTGTAGTTGATGGCTGGGATCTCCTGGTTGAACAGGGAACACTTGTGCTGGTGGGACTTAGGAGCCGAGATGTGGTCCACTCTTGTCACCACGTGGGTCTTGGATGAGAAGGTGACCAAGGCCACCCGAGTATCCTCCGGTGCGACAGGGAAGTCGGACAGCATCTTGCGTACAAACCTCAGCTCGCTCAGGAAGTTGTTGGCCCCAACGCTGGATGACTCGTCCACCAAGAAGACCAGGTCCAAGCAGGAGCTTTTCTCACGTAGCACACGGAGGTTTTGCTTGAAGGTCTGGCCAAGACGCTCCACTTTTCTCTCGGCACTCTCTGACAAGTTGCCTGCTGAGGAGGAGGACGTTAGGGGTGACATCTGCCTGGCCCGACGGGACTGCATCTGGGGCTGGGACTGCATCTGGGGCTGGGACTGCTGGGCAGCCGACCAGGCTTTGGTCCATACATTCAGGATGCACAAGACCAAAAGGTAAGTAGTCCATGACGGTGTTAAACAGTACCTTTGAGAAAACATAGTGACAGTCAGCGCAACACCTGCGCTAAAGATGGACACACAAAAAAAAAACAATGTGGATCCTTTTCTCAGGAGGAAATCAGTGAAGGAAAAAGTGTCCTATGCCTGTGTCAGGATGCAGGATAGCAGAAAGCAGCAGTCCACAGCAGAGTTCCTCAACAGCATTGCGGAATGAAGATGCTTCCTTTTCATTTAAAAGGTTCCTCTATCCCTCTGCCAATTCCTCTCACCAGTGGAAGAGAACTCCAGTTCTATCTGGAAAAATGTTTAGACTTGCTTGCAAGGTATCTGCCTGTCTACAAAAATAAATCAGTATATCTTGCTTCTTCCTTGCTATTTGTATAGTCTGTATGTGTAAGAATATTGTCTGGAGCTTGATAAGACTGTATAAATCTATGTGGCCTTTATCTCTCCCACTTCCTGCCTCTTCTGTCTGTTCGTCATCAGATCCATAAAAACCCCAAGCCTCTTCAGTTCCAATGTGCTGCCCTTCAGGCTCCTGTTTGCCTCTGTGACGCTCCTGCCTACACCATCAGCCAAGCTCCGAATGCTTGTTCCCCTCTTCTCCCCAAATCATTTAAAAAACACACAGAGGAGGAAGAGCAGGAGGTGGGAGGAAAAAAGTTGAGAGACAGGCTGAGAGAGGCTGAGGGGAAAAAGGGGGCAGTCCAGTCATGGCCATGAAGTCATTTTTTTCCCCTCCATCTCTCCTCCTCCTTTTCTCTCACCTCCCCCTCTCTCCCTATCTCTTTCTGAGTCTCTCACCCTCCCCCTACTCCTTCCCTCACTCTCTCCCTGTATCTCTCTCCTCTTAAGTGGAGTGAGGTTTGATGTCAGTGCCTGTCAACTTGTCAACATTCCCCTCCAAAAAACCCATCGCATCAGGCAGTTTGACTAATATCGACATGTGCACAAACACTGTGCAAATCAGAATGAGATTTTTTTTAAAAGTCAGAATAAAAGGAGGGATGAAGGGAGGAGAGGACAGAAAGATAAGTAATGTAAAAAAAAGAAGGTATTTAAGAAGTTATGTCAGACAGATGCAGAGATTGACAAAAGGAAGGTCTGAAATCTATACTTCCAGGTTTGGAAGCAGTTCATGCTGCATCAAATCATCACTCTTTTCACAGCTGTCATTTCCTCTCTCTCCTCCAATCTCTTTCATTCAGTGTATTCACGAAAGAAAAAAAGAGGAGGGAAGATCTGCCCTTCTCAATCTTTGGATTTGTCTACTTCCTGCACCACAGGGACACACACACACACACACACACACACACACACACACACACACACACACACACACACACACACACACACACACACACACACACACACACACTCACACACACACACACACTCTTTCACTGCAGTGTTTTTACACATCTCCTCAGTCTCTTATAGCCTCTCCCTCTTTCTGCCTCCCTCTCTGCTGTGGTGTTTTTCTCCACTGATTTTATCTGTAACCAAAACAAAGGCAGCCGGTGTTACAGAGGCACACTGCGCCCATTAAACCGAAGGCCTAAGATTTACAGCAAAGAGTTGACTTCATATGGAGCTGCAGAGCCTTGGGGAAGAAGAAAGAGTCAGAGGGAGTCCAGGGAAAGAAGCAAACAGGTTGAGGAACAGAAAATATAAGTGAAGGAGATCAAGACAGCGAGAGAGATGGAGAAAAACGCACTCTGTGTCCAGAAGAATGAGGACATGCATATGTGATTGTGGAACATCTCATTCCAACACCATGAGCATTAATCTGCTGCTTTAACAGCCTCAATTGCTCAGGGAAGGTTTTGGAGCCTGGTTGAATGAATTTGCTCCCTTTAAACCACAAGAGCATTTGTGAGGTTGGAAACTGAGGTAGGGCTTGCAGTCAGCATTCAAATTCATCTAAAAGGTGTTGGATGAGGGATCTCAGCAGACCAGTCGTGTTCTTTCACAAACTACTCTTGGCACAAGGTTTGAAGCATACTTTAGTCTACAATTTCACTCTCTGCTGGGGGTAAAAATGTGCCTTGATCAGAAGGTAATGATTATTTTTATTACTGATTGAGTGTTTGGTCTATGAGATGTCAAAAAATAGAGAAGAATGTCCTTTCCAGAGCCAATCCCAGATCTGACGTCTTCAGATGCCTTGTTTTGTCCAACAAATTCTCAAAAAAAAACAAATTCAATTTTACAATCTCTTGAAAGAATGCAGGAAATACTCCCAAGTGTAGTGGTGAAACCAATAAATATTCAGTGTTTTTTGCTCGAAAAATGATTTCAACCTAGTAATTGATTGCCAAAATAGTGGTTTATTTACTTTGTGACGATGAACTTATCAATTAATCCACTAATTGTTTCAGATCCAATCACACGTAAGAGATCTAACCCAAACACGTGGGCACTTTATGCCATATTCTAAACAAAACAAGCAGATAAAGAAACACCAATAACAAAGAGAAAGTGAAGAGATGAAGAAGGTAGAAATATAAAGTGTGTGTGTCTGTGTGTTTTCTACCATAGCAGTACTAATAGCAATACTATCAGCCACAATGACACACAACTCAGGCCCACAGAGTGTTTATGAGGCTGTGTTAAGCCAGGCTTTCATTTAACAATACTGGAAACTTCAAAATCTAAGAGGTGGGAATAGAAAGTAGCATCATACTGGCCAGATAAACTGGCTGATACACTATCACAGATATATAGAGACTAAAATACACACACACAGACTTACATCTCCAAACAGATGCAAACACAGACACACGCTCTCAATCTCACACATGCTGAAAGGGGGATGAGCACAGCTGTGACTTCCTGCTTTTTGGCACTGGAGACCCCTCACCAGACTTACATGGGGGTCCCAAGGGAGACAGGGGGTTGGTGGATGGAGAGGAGGCTTGTGAATGTGTGTAAATGAATATAACAGCAAAATCTGTGAGGGAGTATGGCCTGTATGTACTGAAGATATATCTGAATATATCTGACACCTCTCAAGTCATTAAACAGGAAACCTTTCTTCATCATCTTCAAGGCGTACAGCTGTCTAAACCATTTAAAATTCAAATAAAGCGATGGAAATTGAGAGAGACATTGCTGACAGATGCTAAACTAAATAAGATGCAAAAACACAGAGGAAATAAGCAGACAAGTGCTCATTCAGTGTGTTGCAGATCAAATTAAACGTCTGCCTTTCTCAAATTCCAGACAATTAAGGGCTCCTTTTTAAAGACCTTCACTTTCAAAAACAAAAATTAAGACTTTTTAAGGATCTGCGGTGAGCATGTACACACAGCATGCAGGGTGTGTCTCATGCTAGGTTTGTAAATAATCACAGAAACACAAACAAAATGGGAGAAATATGGGACAGAACAAAGAAATAGCAGATAAGAGTGCAAGTAACTTCATCTGAGAAATGTTTTCTTGTGGTTAGCACTGTAGGAGCATTTGGTCACACGCACACTTGGGAAAAAAATACTATCCAGCCACTGGCAAAATAGCTAAAAGGCTTGATCCAGAAAACAATGCGTTGCACAACTTTGGACTTGTAAGAGTTATGTTATTTTTATCTGGAAGGTATTAAAAAGTCTATAAACATAACAAAATCTACTCTAGAGGCATGGAGATACTGAAAACAGCTACCTTTGCTCTCTCCCACACTCCTCTTGTCATTCTTCCCCCTCTAAAAACAAAAAAGATTCAAGAGGTCACAGATTGTCTGATGGCAATGAACATAAAATGAGCACCTCTTTATTCCTCATCTCTCATATTCACTCACTCACACACCTGTCTGTTATTGGCAGGCAGCAGGATCGAGCAGCATATACATTTCAGATTATAAATTGCACATTATTTCTCGGTATTTCTGGCGGTTGAAGCACATATCTCAGCGGGAGGATGTTTGCAAAGCGTTCCCTCTCCGCTCAGTTTGAACTAAAAATGGACTCAAAGAAATTCTCTGTGTGACCTGAGAGGAAAACAAAAGCTGCTCTTTACATTTGTTGGGTTTAAAGTCAACGTGCACTTTGATATGAGAGTTATGTTGTTTATGGATGAAGAGTTGCAGTCAATAAACCAATAACAATTTTTATTGTTACGACATTCAACAAGTAAATTGGTAAATGGTGAATTGAACATATTTGGGTTTTGGGCTCATAGTCAGAAAAACGTCACATTTCAACGTTACCTGGGGTTTCTGTATAATTGATGACTTTATAGTGTTCAATAGACCAAATTATCAGTAGAAAAATAAACAGCGGTGCAGCCCTAACATATGTGATCTTTATTTCCAGATTGGTGCTGATTTACCTTGTTTGTGTGATATACTGTATCTGTGGAGCCTCCTATGCTTTTTGGATCATGGACTTTGCACAGGTGAACTCAATTTCAGGCAATTAAAAAACTTTGAGGACCCCTTTTGTTAAACATTTGCCTTTATGAGGTCACTACTGCAGCCCTACAGTTTTGTTCACAGTAGGCAATTCTTCACATTAAGTTATTAATTAATTAATTAATTATATATATATATATTTATTCCCCAAATAAATGTAAGCGTTCTGTGGCTTTTAGTGCCTGCTAGCCAATGGATAAAACTGGAAAAAGCTTTTGTTGTGTAAACTCATATTGACGGGGAAATGCTTTCTAATCACATATTCAGAGCTAATGTCGTTATCTGGAAGTGTTACAACGTGAGAAACGACGAAGTGGAGCCACAACAGACCGGAAACAACACAGCCCCTCACCCCTATATGAGCATCGTCACATCATTTAGCCTAGCTTAATAGTTTTCAAGGCCAAATTAGCAACACTAGGGAAAAGTAAACTCAAAGACTGTTTAACTTATATTTAAATTAGATACGAATTAGACACCTCACCCTTCTGGTACTTTTATCCATACTTCTAAATAGTATAACAACTTAATTTAAATCTCACTTACTGTTAAATGTTAAAGCGCCTCTCTCTCCAATGAGCGCCTAGCACTGTTACTGAGTGATATTACACTGCCCTCTGGAGGCACCCGGATGTCATTACGTAATAAATGCACCAAGGGTGCTGTGATAAATTGTGGCCACTAGATGGCGCCGTAATACAAGTCTTACGTGAGTCCCGACGTGAAGAAATACTGTTCAGATATTCTATTTAATACATGTTGGAGTACAACAATTATAAAATATTTGATCAGTAAAGACATATAGGGGTTAAAAAACACAAGTAATGCTGCTGAGTTCAAAAGTTTCATTAAAGGAACACTTAAAGAAATGTTTTCTGGAAAAATAATATAATTTCCAATACTGAACAGATGGCCCGTGTTTACAAAGCGGGGAGACAGAAAACAATAATGAATTCCATATTAAGGATTAAAAATTAAAATATCATGTTGCATCAGACATTTGCTGCATTAATTATTCTTATAAATGAGTCTCTTTAAAGTTATTCTGATATTACTAAACAATCATTACTGATGATTTAGCACCAAGCAGGATGTTGCTACCTGTTGAGGTTGGGCCTTGTTCCGAGCTGTGTCTGGAGATAAACTTATCAATGACAAAATATATTAGAATGTGGTCATAAAACTATAGACCTGTTATCAGATCTTATCTCGTGGCGCATCACAGTCACAACAGTGTGATCAAAATAACTGATCAAAAGTAGAGAATGACAAAATAGAAAATAATTTATGCTGCTGCCATAGTTGGTCTCTGTTTTTGGGTTTAAATATCATCATCTCTATTAGGATCAGACTGTCCAGGGCCCCTTTCAAATTAACTGTCTCTCCTTTTGTTTGTTTATTTGTTTGTTTGTTTTTTGGTGGTGGTGGTGGTTTTACAGACCTTCAGACTGCAGTTAAATCTGTTCTTTCTTTCTTTTTCTTTTTTCAGATAAACACATATTTCAGTTTGCGATTGCTGGAAGATGTCCAGAGAACCTTTTTCGTCTCGTGATCCTGATCCTAGTGCAGATTTGCAACAGTTTGAACTATCCTGTTAAATTCTTCTTTCTCATTCATGAATCTCCACAGACTGATGTGGACTGTCAAGGTCAGGATAGAGAGAGACCACAGCATGTGGGTTTTGTGTCTTCCTCCACAGTCATGCAGAATATCAATACTTGTGCATGATCTGAATGCGGCATGCATCTAGTTTTTCAGTGAAGTTGTTTATTATTGTATTGCTGTGAGTGTTTCTGTGTGTGACATGAAGCTGTACGAAATGGCAGTGGTAAAAATAATGGTTTCATGTTCAGCTGAGACTATTTATAGCCTAGGCTGCCCACACACACTGCATAAATATTTTATAAGTCCAACCAGCCTGCAAGAAAAGTGACGTCCTTGAGGTACAGAATCAACCGCCTATACTCACAGATTTATCCTCCTTTAATAAATAACCTCACACATCAAATTGTAGATCTGTATCATCACACGATCAACCAATCTTTATGAATATCTCAGGTTCTGGTAGCCACCAAGGTTACAACGATCAGGTTTTTATTAATACATTCTTGTTGCTACATTACAATAATTTAAGAGCTGCATTATGTCATATTTTAAATTGTGCTGCATCAATAAAGATCCAATCAGATACCGTCATTCTTAAGATTGCCTTAAGTAAGCATTCAATCATTCAGCCATCAAACAAAATCCGACCTGAAAACCAATTAAAACATGTAAATGTGAGGATATTAGCATTCATAACAGGCACATGCAAAAACCTTCTTTAACCTTTAATTTTCATTTTTTCTGCCACTCATACACATCTGGGAGGCGATCAATACAACAGCTGGCTGCTGCAGTGAATATGAGTTATGTACCTTGCATATAAATACACAAATACATATGAGATACGCACACATCGGAAGAGGTGGGTGTGTTAGAGACAGAAAGGTAGTGTCATCGTGGGAAAGGTCAACAAAAAGGAAAGGTGTGAGATTCCACACCTCCGTAAGAGAGAACGATCACATAGTGCACACTTGCACACATCGACACACACAAAAGTAAATACAAAAACATGCACATTTTTGTGCACATCTCACAGTCTTCTTTGGTGGACTGAGTTTAATCGATTTGCCCTTTCAAATTTGATACATGTGAGACAGTTAGCTCCTAGAAAGATGAGAAATCACGTTTGTCTCTGTCAAAATGTGGTTTCTTTTTTTAATGAAAACAAACATAACTGAAATATTAAGATACTGAATCTGAATTGTTTTAGTAAAAATGCAGGAGATTCGCATTTCTGCTTTTATTGTGTTTTCGCAGGGCAACTAAACAACCAAACAAATCTATAATTAATTAAATTTCCTCATTTTGCCATGCAGGCAATGTTGGGGCCCCTTTGAGGGTCTGGAGCACCAGGACAGTGGTCCACCCTGCCTGATTTGTGATCTAGCCTTCAAATCTGAACATATTGCACATCTACACATCTGTACATTTACTGTTCAGATGTAGTTTCCACTCTCAGTTTCTTTCTTTTCTTTCTGTCAGGGGAGATGACAAGAGGAGAAAAAGAAGATATGGAGAGAATGAGAAGGGAGGAAAAAACAGGACTGATAAAGAAGAGGAAGGAGAAAAAACAGAAGAAAACATAATGGAATAATGAGCAGTGGAGGAAAGGAAAAATAATGAGGAGGAATAAACAATATTAGTAAAAAGAGGGGAGAGGGAGGGAGGCAGGGAGGAGTGGGAGAAGGAGAGAGTAAGATGAGGAGGTCATGTATCGAGGCAGTGTGAACTGGATTCAGCCAGACTTCCATAAAAACAGACTCGTCCGTACACTGCTGACAGTCGGGGAGGGGCTAGACTCAGGAGGGAAATGAATACAGGCACACACACACACACACACACACACACACACACACACACACACACACACACACACACACACACACAGTATATAAAAAAGAGGATACTCTACATGCTGCCTCATGTGAAAAACCACAGTCTGAGTTTGTATATCAGCTGAAGTCATCCTCATGCCTTACTCTGACAGTTTCAAAGGACCAGGAGCACAAACACATTCTGTGTTGTGCAAGACTCAGCTGATCAGGATTACAGCACATATCAAATCCCTTGTTATTCTTAAGGGCTGTCTGCTGGTAGAGTGAATGAGGAATAACATGCAAAGAATTTTAAGACATCCAGTCAAAGAATGTAGCTTTGCTTTTTGTCTCCATCGTCAGTACAAGGTTATTTTCAGCATAAGTTTTGAAGGAATTGTTTACAGCATACTGAGAATCCGATGTCCCTTTTTTTCCAGTGCGACCCTGTAATGATTCCCTTGGGAACGATGACAGTCTGAAAGTCAACATTGATATTAAGGATCTGGGGTAAACAAGGAGCAGGATGAGAAACATAAAATGTGTGTCAACTGTGGTGCAGTTTGGAGGCCTAACTCTATGCAAAACAAGCGATAAGACAAGAGGCAGACAAGTTAGGACTGGCTCAGAATTTACAAAGATGTACCCATGTATAGGAGAAATCATACACATTAATATGATTCATCCCAGTCCATACACTCAACCATACATTATTTATATATAGTGTATGTATGTATGTGTGTGTATGTATATATATATATATATATATATATATACTGTGTATATATATATATACAGTATGTATACAGTATGTATACATTATAAGGGACAAGTTACAATAAATAAAAGCAACAGATGAAAACAGCAGTTACAAATCTTATAAATGAGTTAATAAAATGAATAGTTAATGTCTAAAAAACATTAAAAAAAAACATATAAACACATTACCAGCAGTAACGGCTGCCTGCTGTGACATAAAATGGCACTTATGAGTTAATAAAAAGAGTACAGTTGTAGAGCATGACACCAAAACAATCAGCTGAAAGAAGCTAAAACTGATCGGAGCTGTAGAGTCATGTTCTCTGACACCTTTAAATTACTCATAATCCATTTATGAATTTGCAAGCTATAGCCAAAATGTGGCTAAAACCGTCTTGCACTGTCACTTTAACATAATTCTTAACATATACACACATCATGTGTACATAATGGTCATGTATATTTATCTTTTTTTTAACTTATTGTCCAGTACCTTGAGGGCAATGCTAAAACCGGAGTCAAATTCCTTGTATGTGCACACATACTTTGCCAGTAAGGCTGATTCTGATTCTAATTCTGATTCCGATTCTGATTCTGATTCCGATTCTGATTCTGAAATGTTTTCTGTGAGGTCATCTTAACCTTTGACCACCAAATTCTAATGAATGAATCCTTGAGGAAAAGTGGATAGATTTCAATTTAAAGAATTTAAAGAAATTCCCTCAAGGCGTTCCTGGGACGTTTCATTCACAAAAAATGGGACGGCAGCATGCTGTCTCTGCCACAACTATCACATAAAAACGCTGATTAATGCAGCTTTAAGCATGTTTTCAGAGTTTGTTTATTGATTATCAAAACACTGAATATAGCAATGAATGGAAATCAACTAATGTATGAAACGTCGGATAAAATATATTTAAAAAATCTCAAGAATAACAGCAGCTTTTGCTAAATTGTAAGCAAAGTAAACGTGATTTACAGTGAACCAGCAAAAGAAAATGCCAAACCACTAGTGTGGTCCTTAAAATATAGACTTTGAGTGATCATCCTAGTTGTTTTCAAGCTTTGAATGCCATCTTAGATGAAGAGAAATGCTTTTTTCTAAATTATAGTAGAAGTAGAAGCCATATGAGAGTTGATCAATACACACATAAAACACAAGAGTAACAACTAGAACAAATCATCCACACTGAGTCAAAATATCGGTTTTTAATTTCCTGTGTTCATCACATCACCAAAGCAAACAACTTTGTTTTGGTCGTGATCTGAACATGTGTTCTCAAACACATTGTCCCTGGAAGCATGTGCAAGTTGGACATGGTAAACACAAGGCTCGAATTACCATCCCTGACTCCCATGCTCACACGCCCCCCTTCAGCTCTCTCCCCCTCCTCTTCCAGGCCTTCAGTCCCTTCTTTCGAGAACCAACCCTCACTCTTTCCTCCAAGTCTCGCTGTAAATTCACAAATTCCTCTCTTTCTCGTCGAGGTCACAAACTTCTCCACTTCAGAGACACTTTCCTCCCCCTGACCTCTTCCTCTCTCCTCACACTCCTCTTCTCACACCATCACTCTCTCCTCCCCTTGTGCAACCCCATATTACATTTCTGTAAATAACTGTTTATAGATATACAAGTATGAATAAACAACGCGTCATGTCCCCGGGATGAACATGTGCTCGTTCTCCATCAGGATTGGAAGACACTGAGATTTCTAGGAAAAACAGTGGGCGGTGACAAATCCACGGCGGCGTCATCACTCTGCTCCTTATTTGGTGTTAATATGCAAAGCAAAGGATCTGGTGCTCATAAATACATCTGTATGTACACTGACTTTATCTTTCTTAATGTGAGCATGTCAAGCAGGAGTCACACTATTTAATGATAAAGGAAGGCTAAATTACATGTTATTCTGTAGTTCTGAAGATTTTCTTTCTGTGCCGACAAATAAAAAGAGCTGTTTTTGCATGCTTGGATTTAATACATGTTACACTATGTTCCCAAATAAAACTGGTTGTTTGAAGTGAAGCTGGTTTTGACATGTATAACCCTGGTTGACCAGCTGATGCCAACACACAGGGCTTTGTGCTTGAACTCATTTGTTCTCCTGGCATGACTCCAAGCGTAATCAAATCACACAGGATTGTTTTTCCACTGAGTATGTATGTGTGCAAACCTGAAACCCATTTGCAAAGAAAGTGGCTTATACAGGTGGACAATAGAATTTACTGTAACCAGAGGAAACCTGATCAACAAAGAGCAGAGACTCGGTTAGACGAAGTAAAGGAAGCAAAACACGCTTTAAGAGGAGACAATACCATGGCCAGATAATAAAAGATATGCATAACGCCCTCCCTTTGACGGCTAATCTCATGCGTTTAAAGCCATCACAGCCTGACAATAGCTCTGATGCATTTCATCAACTTGGATAAAGGATAAGCAACACCTCCCTGATGAACAATGAAAAAAAATAAGAGCTGTTTTCAATGTGGCATCATCTGTTTTCCCAAATCGAATCTTGACAGAAAAAAAACATTCCCTTCAAAAAAGAAAACATTTCACTTTAGAGACAGTGAAGAAGACGTTTGAAGGGGAGAGGAAAGCAGTGAAGTGTATTTCAATTTCTTTCTCATGCCAGATTTTTTTTATCTCACTCTAATAATGAAATCATTTAGACGCGACTAAAAGAGTGCAAACCTCCGCTAAGGCGGCTCATTTTCCCCATTATATCTTTGCTCCTAAAAGCAACAGTCCCATGATAGTTTAACCCTTATGATATGAGGAGATTAGTCATTTACATGCAGAAACATTATGATTCAGTAAAAATGAAGGTTGAAATATTAGAATTAGCCGTTTTCGTTTGTCCATTTACTTAATGCAAAAAAAAAGGGACAGAAAACAGTAATGATCTGTGAATAATATACGATAAAACAATTTTGTTTCGATTTTATATATCTCATATATGAACAGAAACTGTTTTTGTCACCTCTTTTGAACATTATTTATGACTACATCTTATTTTTGGCCTGTTTTGCTTGAAAAACAACACACTGATGACACTAAACTAAACTTTCAGTGTCTCTTTTTTGGAACAAAACACATCTTTCTTACATAAAAAAACTGACATATCATAGTGGTGATTAATTTTGCATGCTAAGGTAAAAGGGAGTCTATCTGCACCAACATGTTACAGTATGCATACTGTATGTACAGCATGTAGAGAGCAGGGAGCTCAGCTCAGTCCATTAGTGAGATGAACTGTAATGCCTCTGGCCCACTTCCAGCCTCCGGACTCGCAGTTTATCAGGAGGGACATCAGCAAAATCCTCCTCCCAGGTTTGTTCTAAAAGAATCCAGCCGTGTTCTCTCTTTTTTTTTTTTTTGTCTTTAACAAGCTGCAATAGATCTTCTTTCATCTCTGTTTTAATTGGCTTCTGCTGAGTGTGACAAAAAATAAAACTGACAGCTCATGGCTGTAAAAATGTCTTAATCTCTGATTTCATCACATGATTGCTCTGCAGAAATGACTTAAAAATTAACTTCCTGTTTTATTAGCCTGCATGTATATGACAGCTTTACCTTTTGGAACATCATAAACTTCATGTCGGTTAGACAAAAGTAAGATCTTATGCAAATCATCAGAGAGGAGCTTTTTCTTGTAGAAACAGATTCATGGACACTTCCCTCGTGTTCAGCTCCACACTGTGACCTCTCCATTCTCAGATGAGCAGAGGAGATGTTATTTACTCTAATCCTTGTCCCTTTTCTTCTCACGTCTGCAGGGACAGTGTGATGTAGTAATTCAACAAACATCACTGCAGAATCCTACAAGCCTTTGAACATCTGTGCAAAAATTGTGTGTAAAAAAGCTTCAAATTAAAGCTCCAAAATCTTGATCCTCATTTGCCTTTCTGACAAAGTCTCTTGGTCGGGAAGCAAATCAGTGTATTTTCTAAAATGAAAATAAATTATTGCTATTGAATTTCCAGGAAACCTGTTAGGAAACAATCACAGTTTAGCATACCACAGACGACCATGCTGTTTCTTATTTTCAAATGCATCTGTTTATAATTAAATCTGGTCTTGTCCGGGTTACATTTAGACGTCTGCAGCTTGAATAATCTGCTTTAGTTCGTCTATTTTTGTGCAAGAGGTTCTTTTTGCTCCATCAAACACTGATACAGCTTTTAAAGGCGCTCTGGTAAATTTGCTGTTGATGTTGTAGTCAGGTGTCGCAGACTCGCATCTCTCTGTGGTTAACCTTCGTGGCATCACAGCCATTACCTCCATGTTTGCATGTTATTGTTCCATTTTTCCAGCCACCGAGTGGCAAACAGCCGGGTTAATCATTTACAGCCTTATCTGCAGAATCTCAATGCCTTTCACCTCCCAATCTGTCTCCTCCTGCCAGGGAAGCGGTTTGAGTATGTGTGCATTGACATATGCTAAGTATGTGTGTGTATGCATATGTTTCGGATGATTACATCACCCTCCATGTGATGGAGGACTGGAATGTGGGTATGAGAGGCGAGGACCGGAAGAAGGGCAGCAGAAGGAATCCGATTATTAAATACAATGCTCGACTTTTCATTGCATCCACATTATCACAGCGATAAACTCCCACTAACAACTCTTCTTTTCCATCCTTAGCATGACGCTGTATCCCAGTATCAGTACTGGAAATGTTAAGACAGTTCTGGATTTGAATTCCTGCAAATTATATATGATTTTATTACCAGTTGATCATATGTTTCTCTTGAAGAGCAGAGGCACACAAAAAAAACCCACCACAATTATCAATAAGTGAAAACAAGTGAAGGACAAGCATGGCAGAGCATCACCAAAGAAGGGAGTAAGTAAGACAGTGTCTGCTAATGTCTGTGGGTTGTGCATTTCAATAAAGAAAGGGTTTACAACCTGATCTATTATTTATCATATTATTTATTCATAAGTTACTGGACTATGTATGAACACAAGTGAAAGTCTGCAGCCATGTTAACAGTGTGTGATGCTTTGAGCTAAACGCTAACATCAGTAGGCTAACATGCATGTTTGCGGAGATGATCCTAGTATGATGTGTTAGTTTCTTAACATTATTAATTAGCACTAAAAAAAAATACAGCTGAGGCTGATGGGAATGTAGGTATTTATTATTATTATTATTATTATTAACATTAGATCATCACATGGTATTATGAACTATCCTGAGGGGGCTCAAATGTCAACCTATGTTGGAGCCATACAAGTCACTGTCATACAACATCTTCTCTTCATACAACTTTTCATGACAGTCCATCCAGATTTTATTGAGAAATTTCAGACCAAATCAAACAAACAGAGGCCAAGAGCCATGCTGCATGTTTAGCTGAAATAGGCAACAAATTACCTGTGTTGATACCCTCATACTAAAACTGGAAGGGCTGACTTCCAGTTTTAGTGTTTAGTTTTAAGCTCAGCAGCTGTTTCATTTCAAAACCAAAGACAACACAGTTGAAAACTGTCACTCACTGTTAACACTCTGTACATACAATATAAAGTAAGCTCATTCATGTTTGTTTTTCCCTGACCTCTTTGTCAATATCTCCAAGGTTTTAGCACGCACCCCTGACTAAAAACTCAAATTGTCCAGGGAGCTGATCAAACACACACACACACGACACACACGTCCAACTAAACACAGGCCATTAATCAATGGGAATAGCTGTGACCTATTCAAATACTGACTGTTCCTTTAAGCTGCTAAGTGCTTACAGGCCACATGATGAGTAAAACCAGTGGAATATTACTGACCACTGATAAATGTTTAATGGGACTGAATATTCCTAAACGAAGCCTGGAGGGATGGAGATACAAATTAGCTTTCACATTCTGCAAATAAAGTTAGCAACATGCTAACATTAGTGACTTATTTGACCATTTAATAGCCTTTTGAAAAGATTTGGGCTCATAAAATTATGTTAAAGTTTGTTAAATGCTACTTTAATGAATAAAAACACATGTTAGAAGTGTTAGAAATCAAGCATATTTTGGTTAATTCATATTTTTGCAACTTTCCGCCAATAAATTAATTAATATCAACATTAAATATTGAGCGTTACTCACAAGAATTGTGCAACTTGCTATGTGGAGAAAGGCATGAAAATACAAAGACAACTCTATTTAGGTATTTCTATTTGCGGACTTTTCCCACCCAATCATTTCTTTCCCTGTTCAAACAAAAGTGATGCGGTCCATCTCCTAAAGCTATTATCTTGTATTTATTTAATCAGAGCTCTTTTTCCTGCCGTAATTGGAAATGATGCAATTAGAAGTGATCTAATCGAGCAAACAATGTCCAGTGGAGGCCGTCTGAAGGGTCGTTGTGTTTGATCACACAGCCCTCCTATATGTAAATTGTTCAGTAGAGAATGGCACCAGGTTAGAAGAAGACCTTTCTTTGTTATATTTGATTGAAGGAGGATCTTCCATCAAATCCCTTTGTCCAAAATCAAAGTGGAATCCTGGTCTAATCCCCAATACAGTGGTTCTAAAACATTTTCCCTTGTGATACCCTGACATTGAGAACAATCTCCACTTCATCATAGGCTGCATTTCTGTTGCTTTTCCCTTTCATATTGTCCAATTTGAACAATTCTAGAAGCCTGAAAGGTTAAAACGTCTGTATTTCAGGACAGAAGCAAAGATCCGTCACCGCTGCATTGGGAGCAAATGATTTCATACATACCACTTAATGTAAAGTCTTTGAACAAAGAGCTGAGATGATAGCAGTGAACGTGGTTTAATAGTGAGAGGTGGTTAAAGTGACCATCCCCACACTTGCTGCCCCACTAAGAAGTGTTCTAAATTGGTGCTGTGTGCCAATTAAATGTAAACAATCTGGCCTACTGACCTGTTTCCTGATGGTCAGTCATGTGTACTGAGAGTGAGCATCATCACCACAGGGAGAACCCCGTCCATCTTCACTGACTAGTTAAATTAGGACTCTAATTAGGACTTTTATATACATATATCTCTATATATATAGAGATATATATAAATATTCTTGTTTTGTTTTTTGTTTTTTTATTAGATGACTCACATTTTGCAGAGTCAGAGACAAGAACCTGGGTGATAGGTGGCAGAGATGCAGCTTACCTCTGCTCTGACTCAGTCATGCATTTGGTATTTCATTCTAGTCAGAGTCTGTTGAGGTGATTCAGGTGACCTTGTTGTTCTGTCCACTCAGCAGATTTGGCATTTTTGAGATTAGTCGCCGAAGTTATGTAACTCCTGCCTTTTTGTTCTGCGCTGGCTATCATGAGTCAACAGTTGTGCAGGAAGACCCGTGGTCTGAATCATGGAGGATGCTAATAAAACCAGAATGTGTTGGACATTTACTGAAAGGCTTCAAAGTGGTATAAATAGTAAATATACTCATCTTTGCAGTTGTTTTTTGTAATAAGAGTCATTATGGTACATCTTGATACAGTATAAGAAATTATCATTTGTTTTTGTCATGCAAAAGTCAAATAAAACAGTGCAGAAAATTTAATTAATATGTTAAATGTTGCATATGAATTGCAAGAAAATGTGCACACTGATCTTGATGTTGTCCCTTTACTAATGAGCAAATAAGCAAATGTGTTTTGTGTGTTTTGTGTCAGTCAGCTGATCAAATCAAGTAGTTCATTTCTGAGCGAAACAAGCTTTCAGGAAGTTTCTGTTTCAAAGCTTTTACAGAAGAAGAAGTTTAAAAAGCAAGTAGGCTTTCAGAAGGCTGAACAGGCAGAAATGGTGCTGCTGATTTTACCCACTGTCAAATTATCAACATTTTTTGTACTGCATGCAGAGTCACCATCGGTCATAACCTCCAGTTAGAGTTTGTATCTGGCTGCTTGATTTGAAGAAGAAAAAAAGCCAATCTATTATTAGCAACAGGGGCTAAGAATAGTTTTTTTTTTTAAATTTTATTTAATGCACTAATTTACATGCAGGATGTAAACACACCAGCAGCATGCAGACTGAGGAATGATATCTCAGCAAGCAGGGTAAATTTAGACTCAGAGTTTTGCTGCATGTTGAATAATAAGTGTGAATGAGTCGTCTGGTCAGGCGTGACTGATGGGACAATGAGTGAAAAATATGCAGTAAAAATGCGAGGAAGCCAAGTCAGGGTAATGCAACCTAAACCATAAGCTGCCATGTTTAAGGAGAGTTTTAAGGTAAGAAGTGAGGGACTGATTCTGGAGGAACAGCTGACAGTTGAGGGGGGAGAGAGAGAGAGAGAGATGGGAGGGTCCTGGAGAGTTTGAATAAGGAAAAACAAGCTCAGCGTATGTGGGAGGAGGGGGGGGGGGTGAAGGGGCGGCGCTACTGTATATGAAAGAAAGACACCGCGTATATTTATTACTCAAATGCAACATTTCCCATCCAAGTTGAGCACAGGTCAGATGTTTGTTCGTTCTGTCACTCTTTGAACGGCGTCTGGCGAATGCGCGCACATAGGATGCTTTTGTCTCCTCAGCTCACACCTGGACTAAAGGAACAGTGAGCCCTTTTTTCTGTTGTTGTTGTTGTTTTGAAATCCTTCTTTGCTGATTTTTCCCATTAAATGCAAAGTGAAGCGAAGCAAAGTTGCTTTTAAGTCGATTTTAAGAAACATCTCTGGAATATGCGCTTTCCCCTTCAGATTCGGATTTGATGTGCGTTTAGTCTCAGAAGCGGGTGGCGGAATAGTCCAAACTGTCTTTTTTTTTGTGGTAACAATTAGATTGTGACCGGTTGCACCACATGTGACACCACCAGGCACCAGTAACAGTTTGGTTGTAAATTGCGTTAAATTCTCAAAGAAGCCGTTGCAGCCAGGATTTCTTGTTGATTACTCCTGTTCTTATAATTTATTTTTCTTTTTTTTTCATTATCATTATAAGTATCCGCTCAAGTTATTCTACTGATAATAGATAGCAGTCACAGTTTGCTGACGGCGCAACAATCACGTTTCCTCATCAGATAAGTGTAGCACGTTCCAGTGAACGTGGTTTTACGCACAAGGTGAAGCCAGGCGAACGCACGGAGCAGCATCAGGTGCCGTGACGCGGGAGAGAAGACTGAAACCTTCTTCATCAAAAAGCCAGGTAGCCAAGTCTTGCCACCAAAATGACGAACGGTCCCAGACAACGGAGCAGCACTGCGGGCTCTGCTAAGGATGCTTCCGCAGAGAAGGAATCGGGAGGTGGAGTTGCGCTCAAGAAAGAAATCGGGCTCGTGAGCGCCTGCGGGATTATTGTTGGTAAGTGTGTTGCTGCCATTTGTACCCGAGACATCTGACGTATGGTGCCATCAATCAATGTCCAATAAGTCAACTTTCCCTCTGTTCAGTGCAGTTCATGTGTGCGTCTAGAAAAGTATGTTTGAGTGTAAGGCTGGGAGAAATTGAGGGGCGGAGGGGGAATATAGGGTGGAGGAAGAGCAGCAGCGCGTGCTGCCACCTGTGTTCTAGTGTGTAACTCATTGAGAGCAATCCAAAGCAGAGCAGAAACACTGCACTGGGATCAGATAGCACAGTTCAGTGTGGAACATATAGATGCATGAATATGTGGGTGTTTCAAGATAAGGATGTTGTATAAGGTTCAGTTAATGATCTTGCACATGCGTCACATTAACATTTAGTAACAGCCAAACATTTAAAACTGGAGGATTAACTCAAATTTTAATTTAATTTCAATTTTAAATTAAATGGAAATTAATGAAAATCTCGAAAACTAACCTATCTTGCAGTGTTAAAGAATTTTAAAAAAAAAATCCTGAATCTGCCCTTTTATCCAGATCTGCACCAAATTTTCCTCTTTGGCTGAGGTAACAAGTCTGGCACAAAGGTGCATGCCCCAAAGTGGATACACACACACACACGTGATGACAACCTAAAAGACTACACATGCACACACTGGCTTGTTTGTAGCCTTAACTGCACCACATCCCACTCACTTAAAAATGATCTAGATTGATCATCAACAACCTGTTGTTCAGATTTATGCTAAAAGTACAATCAGCTAATTAAAGCTTAACGCATCTATGTCCATATCTGTTAATTAAATAATGGGGTAAATGACACAAATGCAGCAGCAGGGCTGCACAGAGGTCAGTCAAAGACGGTGAGAGTGTTGATTTTCATTCACAAACAAGCAAATAGAGATAAAACCATCCAATGACAAATCAATCGATTCAGACACGGGGGGCAAGATGTGTCACCCAGGTGGTCCATGTGGGTCCGGTAAACGTGTGGTCTTCGTGTTGACCTTGACAGGGTGAAGAGATGGGAGTGGGGGTGACTCATTCGTTCACATGTTTCCACGGTAACAGGAGGAAAAAAGACAGAGCGAGTGTGCGCACATGGGAATTCCCAGGAAACAGAGAGTCAGGAAGCTGGGAAAAAAACTGAGGGAGAACAGGGAGCTCAGCCTTGGCATTACAGCATTTTTGAGAAGGTTTTGTTCTTTCTCAGATTGTAGCTTCGCTCCTAAGTCCTTGAGGTTTTGGTCGAATCAGGGCAAAGCTTAGAAGAAGATTTATTGTGCAAATGCTGCTTTTTGCATTGCAAACAATCAAATTCTGATATTGAATTACAAAGTAATCCATGTGCATGCTAACTTTCCTGTTGCAACATTATTATTTAATCATTATTCAATCATTTTATCTATGGTGCTCCATTTGATAACTATTGGGAAACAGGTTGGCAGCATTAAGACGCTCATGCAATTTTCAGAGGACTTTTACGGCCGTCCAGAGTCCATACACCTCAGTATGGTCACCAGATTTTTGCCAGCGGCTTTTCGTCCTTTACCAAGTCGCTCATTCATATCCGTTTGGCTCACATTCCCATGTCAGAGAAAGAGAGAGAGAGGCGTGAGCTCAGGTGACTCGTCTGATCCTTTTTCATTGGGAACATGCCCCGCTGGGTTTCCATGAAAAATGGGCCAGAGCACTCGAGAACATCAAACAGTTTTATGGCCCATTGTACAGTGCAGGTATTTATCTCTCACACACGTTTATCCAAAAACCTGCAAAGCCAGGAATTGGGATTAGAAGTGAACTTTTGGCCTGTTGAAAGACAGCCTCGCCCTGATTATACTTTTTACCAGCTTGCCTGGCTTAGCAATGTTTGAGCTGTGTGTTGTAATTGAATTGCAGTATAGACTCAACTTCACTTCGCTTTGATTGAATATTGACCTCGGTTTTATCTTAACACAGTAGCTTCTTGTCCTTTAAGAACTGAATTACAGTATATTAAATACATTCAGTCCTTAGCTGGCAGGTGTAATTATGTCACAAACTCCTTCTTCCCTCTAATTAGCGTTGGTAACGTTAGCGCAGATTTTCTCTAGCCAATTACTTCAGTGGTATGATAGTAGCACACACACATACACACACACGCACACACACACACACACACACACACTGAGTCACACAGGTCTGCAGGTTCTGGCTGAGGGCCAAGCAGCACATTGCCTCAGCTTGGTGGCGGAAATGCAAGAGCTAAAACATGCAGGGCTTTTTAAAAGGCTGATTAATGCTGCACAAATGCACACATGCTTGTTAATATTCATAGTCTGCTGCTGCGTGTGGCGTTCAATCATGTGTCATGGAGGCCCCAATAAATAACACATCGGATGCTCCCATTGGCTGCTTCTCTCATGTGTTGTGTTTTCCAGCTTCTTAATTGTGAATATTTTCTTTGTCTTAAGTGATTGGATTCTTTTTTTTCCCTTTTTTTTTTTTGCATCGGCTCGACAAAACGAAACATTTGTAAACATCAACTTTTCTTTTACATGATTGTAATAAGCTTTTTTTGTTGTTGCTATTTTCTGACATTTTATAGACCAAATAATTAATTGATTAATAGCCAAAATACACGGGCAGATCAAATTATAATAAAAATGCTTGTTAGTTGCCCAAACAGTAGTTTTAATGATGAATCCCAGTAAAATAACATAAGTTCCACTGAATGATGATACATTTTTAAAATGTGTGATGTCTGAAGTGTAGCTTCAGCTGGTTGCTGTCAGGCGACATCAAACAAAGTCCAAGAGGAACAGAAAATTGCTCACAGACCATATCTGAGAAAAAGCCTCTTCCTTTTTGAAACACAATCCAACAACAAAGCAGGATATCAAAAATATTCTGTGGAAAAGGAACCTAAAGCCTGCAGAGATTAGTTACTAGAGTAAGATTTGCATGTGCATGTTACCTGTAGAGATAACACAATTTATTCTTCTTATCCACTGCCTTTTAAAGTTCATAGAAATCAGAGAGAGATGACATTTTTCTTTTTTTAAATCCATGTTCCCCCTTGGCCTGGTTAGAGACAAAAGGATGTAAAAATGACCACAAGAACAGGAAACCTGAGGAGATTTCACATTAGTCAGCATGTCTCACACGCTGCAACGATACACATGACACGAGCGGTCAAACTGCAAGCGTGCACATTTGCTCAGTCCTGTAAAGCCATTATGTGACTCTGCATAGTTGTCCAAACTTTTTACTCTTCAGAAACGTATCAGGGAGTTTGGAAGAGAGGAAAGTGATGAATCAGTGCACGGCTGCAAGATGTCAAAGGTCATGCACCGAAGACCTCTGCCACCATAAAGATGTCAGCATAATCAGCTTTTTTTTAACCTTTTACCTGCAACTGGCGTTACACAAGCGAGCGTGTGTCCTCACCAATTGCACGTTTTTAGCCTTTTCTTTAAATGCTTGATCTTTCAATATCTACATTTCGTCAAATAAGTGTTTAAACAAAGCAGGCTGGCGTGTTTGAATCTACAACTAACCATTATGATTTATCTAATCTGTTGATTTTTATTATTTATTTATTATTTATTATTTTTATTATTAATGAATCTATGTTTTAGAGATTTAAAACTGAGAAATACAACAACTCTTCCATTTTCAAAGCTGGAACCAGCAGAAATTTGAAAATCATACATGATAAAATACATGTATGGTGTTTCTATGTTATCACACTGAGCTGAAATAGAGGTCCGGGTCGTATGTTGTAGGTTATTGGCAGTTGTAGTAGCGTGCTGGTGTCATATCTTTGACTTTTGTACTGTAAAATGCCACTCGGCCTATCATCCAGTGAGCCTGTTATAATTCAAAAACCTTCAACCTTTGACCCTGAGGTTTTTTTATTGGCTGCTGGGTTGAAACACATTCAACCCAGTCAGCTCAATCTGACTGGAAGCTCCCGACCTCTGACCTCAGCTTTGTCTAGGCCTCATCAGACGGGAGTGAATCTGTCCGGAGGCTCAAGCAGCTCCTTTCATGTCGGACCAGAACCCGTCCCTCCACCTTCAGCTCCTGTGTAAACCGCCTGACACTCGGATGTTCATTGAATGTGTCAGGGTATTATTCTCCCGCCTCTGAACTCACCTCTCATCCCTCCCTCCTGCTTTGCACTCTGTCACCTCAAGTTCAATTTCCTCATAACTCTGTGCTGAGTCAGCAGATTGCAGGTTCTACCTTTATCACTGTTCTGGTGTCTCTCTCGTTTTTTGTTGTTGTTTTTTTCTCTTTGTTGTCCTGTCTGACCGTGACTGCATCATCATTCCTGTTCAGTTTGTCTTTTCCCTGCTTATTTTGTTTGTCTGCCCTTAATGCAGTTAAGGGACGCCGTCCAATAGCTATAACAAGACAACTTTTTATTAAATAAAAGTTGCAAACTTTAAGTACCAAAACCAGTCTGACACAGAAAAACAACAATAGAATCATGCAAGCAGGTACACAAGGGCAGATTTGCGGTAGCATAGCGACAGGTAGCAGCAAGAGGAGTTCGGCACAGTTAGTGTAGACAGAGTTGAGCACTAATTAATCTGGTGACATGACTTAAGCTGTTTCTATGAGACTTGACAAAACTCATCCAAAACTACAGAGGACGTTCAACAACTGATACTGATATGTAAAAATGGTGGAATTCCCCTTTAAATACATTTAAAAAAAAGCTTATTTTAAACTTATTTTCCTTTCACACATGTAAATGCAACTTCTCACAACAACGCTGACGACAACCACCTTTTCAATTTGAAACCTCCTCCCCCCCCCCCCAGGTAACATCATCGGCTCAGGTATCTTCGTCAGTCCGAAGGGAGTGATGGAGAACGCCAACTCCGTGGGCGTGGCTCTGATCGTCTGGATCATGACGGGCGTCATCACCGCCATCGGGGCGCTGTGCTACGCTGAGCTGGGCGTCACCATCCCCAAATCTGGGGGAGACTACTCCTATGTGAAGGACATCTTCGGAGGGCTGGCGGGGTGAGTGAACATTTTAGAGTCATCTGCTGAGTTGGAAACCACCAGAGGGGTGTTCAGGTGTGTTTTTATGTACACCTACATGTACACCTACATGTGTGATTTGATCACAATGGAAACCAGTTTTTAAGAGTGCTACGTTCAGGAAACCACAGTTTCTTGTTTTTGCGTGTCAGGTGAAGTTTGTTTTTTCTTCTTCTCCTTCTTTGATTGACATGTAGAAATTTAAATCATGCCTTCATTATTTTGTTAACTTATGGCATATATTAAAATCTCATATTTTGGTAATTGGTGGATTTATTTATGGTCAAACTCAGTTTTGAGGACAGACATTTTTACAGACTCTCACTGAGGTTTGATAAACCGCCAACTAACCCATGGCCCCAAGAGTACAGTCATGCTTGACCTAGTTTTCTAGAAGAAAGGGCCTCCCAAACAATCAAAGTTAATTGGACATGGATTTAGGTGAGCATACCAACATGTCTGGATTCCTTTCTTCATCCTGGTGGATGAACCTGAGATGTAGGTCGAACATCTTGATCCAAAGCTGTGGGTCTTTTGCTACTTAGATATAATAATGCGATATCGAACCCACATTAAGTAACTCATGTTTAATCTAAGAAGCGTCAGAGGCATTCAAAGACACTCACAGATATACAAATATCAAGCTGTTGTAGGTTTTTTTTTGTCTTTGGGATTTCCTTCCAGCCTACTGCCTCCTTCCATTCATCCATAAATGGTTAGCCTTAAGGTGTCGGCGCTTACAGTAAACGCTTGGGAACCACGCTAGGTTACTTTCCTCGCAAAACAATATCGTTTGTTAGCGTGGATTTCACACACACAGACTGTAAACACAGATTCGACCATTGTTTTTTTTCCAACTAGCACAAGGATACGCATATTTTTGGAGAGGAATTCAACTAGACAAAAGAGCCAATGATTGTTTTTGTCCCTTTCATACAGTAGCTATCAATAGGCCTACACATCAATGAGCTTCAGATGCTTGGGGACACACTGTGCCCTCTGTCCGGGACAAACAAACCGTGATCATGGGGTGTTTTTGTCGCTCCTTTTATCCCTGTATGTGTAGGTGGGTGTGGGTGTGCATGTAAGTCAATAACTGAGGCGACGGAAAAACTTATGCTACCTCATTGCAGCCGAGCGAAGGCAAACGTATAGAAAAATAGCATGTTAAACATATGAGGGTTCTGTTACACCCTGTTCAGTAAAAAGTAGATTCCACATTCTGCAGGGGGTTATTGTATTAGACTGGGTAGAGCTGGATTGTGATATTCAGCTATATTAGGATCAACTGATTTCATATAAATGGATGTAATAGATTAATATCTTAATTATTAATAGCCCAAAACACAGGGAATATTTTATTTCTCCACACTCATTCAGATTATATGTCAAACTTCTGTATTCACTGTGAGTCTTATACAGTATTGAAGGGAGCATGCCGAAACATCTGTTTCATCTGTTTTTATCTTTTTCATCTGTTTTTTTTGTCCTGTGTGTCTACTAGTGAGAGAAAACAGATTCACATTCTTTACCCGGGGGGAAAAAATCAACCTGCAGTAATTTTCTTAATTTATTGATCATTTAAGTCCTTTTTTTTTTAACACAAAAATGAGAAAAAAATCGCAGGTTCAAGCCTCTCAAATGTGATTACTAGCTGGTTTTTATGGTTTTCTATGATATTAAATGGAACACTGTTAGTTTTGGACTGTTGGTCAGACAAAACAAGGCATACAGTATTTATCAATTTAGGCTTCAGGAAAGTGGGGTATTATTTTTGATTGATACAAAAAAATTACAGATAAATGAAAAGCAAAAACTAATATTTGCAGACATATGAAGTAAATCCTCTATTCCTCTTTCATTTGAATATTTAAGTTTAACTAAAGAAGTCATATATTATACAAATATTATCAGTCATATGTGATGAAGTATCTCATCTAAAATATACATTGTGCAGAAGGGCCCCATCAGAATGTTTTTTCTATTGAAAAAAGCTGCATTTGAATGTTGCAGCTGGTCCATTTGGTGCTAATTCACAGCTGTGCATCATATAATTCAGCATAGGTTTAGCATAGTATGTAGAACCAGGCTACAAAGTAACGAGCGACTATAGCTTGTAGATCAAGGTAGTGATGTAACACAATCCTTTTAGTGCAGCTGTAATGATCTCTCTGTAAGCTTTATGTTCATTTCATGTTTTTTTTTTAAACCTGCCTTTCCTGTTACACATAGCTAAACCCACCTGCTCTCCTTCATCTCATCTCATCACACCCCACCACCACCCTGTACTAGTCTGCAAGTTTAGCTCCAGTGACTGAACATGACTGAATGAGTGTAGTATGTGACTCATCCTGTCAGTTTCTAACACATCAAACATGCTCAAACACGCCCTCTGTACAAGTCTGACTTGAAGTTCTCAGTTAGGATAATCAGTTTCAAGCTGACTGATAACAATAACCGAGCTTCTCCTCACCTGTGCATAATAATCTAGGTTCCACTTGAGGTGTTCATGCTGCTTGGTCTGAATGCTGTGGTTTTCTGCTCTGAAAAAATTTTTTTTAGGGGAAATTCAGACGTGCAACTGAACATGACACTTTGGTTTTGAACTTTCAGTATCAGTCACCTCTCACCGCCGGGTGTTTATATAATTAGAATTATGTACTTTTTTAGGTGATTTGAGGTTTTAAGTGACGCATTTAAATAGAATATGAGAAAATCTTGAGATTTGCTTGATTAATGGCTTTAATTATCAATTGATTCTTAAAAAGGAAATTGTTTTAATTAATAATAGTTTCTCAGTGTCTTTGTTAATTTTTCAAAAACAAGCAAATTTTATAAGAGGAAAAAGCATTGTAAGAAATTGAGTTCATGTTTCAACCAATAATAGCCTGCTTTCAAAGGTAATCTGTAAATGGAAGGATGTATATGTACATATACCTTTGTGGTGTGTTTCCTCCGGTTTAGCCCCACCCGTGGAGGCTCCTGACACCCCACTGTTTCTCCCATGTTTGTAACCATGCCACCGTCCGTCCCCTTTTGTCTCAGGTTCCTGCGTCTATGGATCGCCCTGCTGGTGATCTACCCGACCAACCAGGCCGTGGTCGCTCTGACCTTTTCCAACTACGTCCTGCAGCCTCTTTTCCCCACCTGCTTCGCGCCTGAGAATGGTCTGCGTCTGCTGGGTGCCGTCTGCCTCTGTGAGTAAAAAACAGTCTGACATGAAAAACGTGTGTGCAGAATAGCAGTGCTTAAACTTCAAGCAGCACTCGATGATTCTCTATTTAATTTAATGGTTCGTTCGAGAGCTTTCAAAATAAGGGTTAAGTAATAAAAACCTGAGATCAGCATCTGCAAGTGGATCAATATGGAGTATCTGTTATTTGAAATACCTGTATCACCAGGTTTTCATCAGGAGATGCATGTGTCAACTGTGTGCAATGATCGTGACAGGAATATTGATCCTATGGATTTAGAAGATGGTGGCGCTCTGCAAACAAAAGAAGCATGATGATACATCAATGTCAGCGTCTAGTGTGATGCTTTACATGTGCATTGAGTAATGCTTTGTAAATGACAAAATAAAATGGCTAAAAGCCTTCCTGTTCCATGGTGGGTGATCTCATCCTCTGCACGGAGGGTAAGGATCTCCTGGACTTCGCCGTCTCCCCAATGTGGAAATACTGATTTTCTTCTTCTTTGAGTTAGCTGCTAACTCCTACTAGCCACTTTTTTTTTTTTTATGTTCCGGTTGTGGGTCGCACACATGATGACTCTTCTTCCTTTCGACTGCTTGTTGAGAAAAGGTTCAAATATCAAAACCACCAGAGAAATTTGCCAGAAGCGACAGGTAAATGAACGAGGTCGAGACAAGTAAAAGTAGCTCACACACAGTTTTGTGTCATCAAAGCGTTCGCTTCATCATTAAAGCATATTGCCTACAGCTTGACTCTGTCCCAGTTTGCCCCTCTTCCTCTGACGATCCTATGCTATTTAGCCCTCAGCCAGAGGTCATCTCAGAGAATCACCGGGCGGCGAATGTGTCAAGACAAATGGATGAAAGTGCTGCCACTGACATGGCAGCGGTTGATCTGAGTCGCTCAGCAAAGTTCACACATATAGGCCAAATACTACAGGCAGCCTTTAGACAGAGGGACAGATATAGACAGTGGAGAAGACGGTCTGTAAAGTGTGTTTGTCTCACTGCGATGTAAACCTTACACAACAAGACTGCTCTCTGTCAGCAGCTTAAACTTGCACATCAAATGAAAAGCCTATTTTAAGACTTTTTAGTGGGAGCTGTGACCTACAAACCCTAATTCCAAAAAGGTTGGGACATTATGTAGAACGTAATATTTACATAATTCGCATATATTTACAAAAATCGATGAAGTCGGTTTTTGTATTGTTTTCAATTGAATTGAATGACAAAAAGGATCAGGAAAATTACAGCAGTGGAAGTCCAGTTATTAATTTAGTTATCTTGAAAGCTAAATGCATGGAGGGGAGAGAAAAAAAAACAATGGTGCCCTTTCTTAGAATCCTGCAAGCATTTTATGTGCATTTCTTCTGCAACTATGTGTGCCAGTGTTGCCTACGGTCATTTTTTTATTTTTATTTTTATTTTTTTACTCCCTCAAACTGATCTCCAATTGTTTGTTTTCCACAAGGATGTCCTGTGACATGCTGTTCACTAGCAGATGAGCACAGTTGGCCGCCTTGTTGGCTCCACAATGTAGAAACCTCAATTTCCTGGCACGCACAGGCAATAGGTCCATTCTGTGTACCAAGAGATCCATCATTTAATTTTCTCTACCAAAGAAATCATGGTGGCCAGTAAACAGGAAGAACAAGACAAGAGAAGACATTATATGTTGTCTGAATCTACCTCTGCTTACTTTATTAATCAAATAGGCTGTGACTGGAAGTGTTATACAGGCAATTGCAAAAGATTTTGCGTTATATGCTAAGAGTAGTGAAGCTCAGTTTGCATGAAGTCGTGCAAGAAACATAAACAAGTGGTTCTGATGTAGGATTGGGTTCCAGGGGATCCCCACCAAAAACACAACTAGGTTATCTTTGATCATTTTGCTTCCAAGGTATTCTGCTAAACGATGCACAAACAACAATAAGTGAGACCATATCCTGTTTGGTGGAGGCAATAAAACCTTTACAAGGCAGCCCACTCACAGCTGAGGTCTGCTCTCCCTCAAAGGTTTCATGGCATTTTTGTTTGGATTACATAGGCAGTGACCTACATTTACCTGTCTCTCCTACACTCCACTTCCATGAAGTCAGTAAAGAAAAATGTGGTCTGGCAGTCATTGCTTTTTTTCCAGCTTGTTTTCAGCTAAACTGCTGACTCGGCAGAGTTACCTCTCCCTTGTATCAACTAGAAAGATGTTGTCAGGCAGCTTCAAGTCAAAAACCCCAAGGGGAAAAGTGGGTGAGAGGTTAGCGGTTTCCCCTCAAAGGCATGACTTTATAAGCTTCTTAGTGTATACGTCTCTGAATCTTATTAGTCAAAACGAGATTCTACGACAGTGAAGCCAGACGTCAGCCACTGTCAGGTCTGGGCAATTTGAATCCAAGGTGTAGCCTTTCAAAAACATGTTTGCAGGGGGATTCCCCCTGCGGTCCGAGCCTTCCTTACAGCCTGCAAGGCCATAACTCTTGTCATGCTTTCCGGCAGGGTTGTAGCTTGTTCAGGAAGTTCCTACACACACATTTTGTGTACTCAGCTTCGCTCATGTGAGTGGCCCCACAGATCCGTTTGCTGGGAGAATCTGCCTTCAGGTGTTTACTCGCAGCCCACCAATCAGCGAGAAGGAGGATGTATGTGTTGCAACGATCATGCAGCACGTTTGCAAAAGATCGTTTGGTTCCGACAAACAACTCTGTGTACTGATATATATGTATGTATTTAGCCGGGACTGCATGAGAATCAGTCCGTTGTATTTTAGCTAATTGTGCCTGTATGTATGTGTACTCTACACAAATTAAGTTATAGGTTGATCTGCATGTGCACAGTGTCTCATTTCTTGTTTGTTTGTTTTTTGTTAGAGGAGTAGCAGCAGCTGCTCTGTGGTTCTCCCCCCTCCCATCACCACAACTCTTCTATCTCTTGTAGTAAAGCAAGGAAGTTTAAGTCTTTGCTTTTACATCCTCAACTCGGCTAAAAACATCATGAATGTCTCTAAAAAAAAAAAGAAAAAAAAGAAGCCCAGTCTGCAAACTCTGTGCACCCGTGTCTCTTTTGCATCTGCCTTTTGTCTCCTGCAGTGACAGCAAGGCTTTGAGTTATGTCATGTGATGCTCTTAATCCTACAGAGTCAAGCACGCCTATTATTTAATGGCTCCCTGTTGGTCTGAACCCACTGCACCCAGCAGTACAGCACAAATCCACAAATCCACTTTCTGAATTGCCCGGTGGGTGTTTTTTGATATACTGTACACCATGTGCGGAAGGGAAGTTTGTACACCATACTACCTGAGGGACTAAACGGTCCTGCAGTCTTTATCTGTCCCTGTCTAACTCAGCGTGTGACATGTCATTTCTCAAGTACAGCACCGCCAACACATCCTGTAATGAGATGACTTGGTCATAGATAATTAAATTCCCATTATTAGTCATCAACACCAGCCAGTCTACAAAGTCTAAATCTAGAATTAGGATTTAAAACATAAAACATATGTCATTATATAACAATAGTGGTAATTTATTAGAAGATGTTCATGCAATAAATTCCAAGAAAGTGTGATAACATCACATTATGAACAAGAAATCATTATGTGATGTACCTGATGTATTTTTCATTATGTATAGTGTATGTATATAGTGTGTACTTAACGTAAGTGTTCTATCATGTACTGCAGGTTTTTACGATATTCTTCTGCAAGTCCTTTTCTGCCTTTAAATTAGATTGTAGCCTGCGTGCATGAGATTATATTAGAATGTATTAATGTTGTTGCATGAATTCCTGAGGTGCTCAATGCGATCATGCAGTGACAGAGTCAAAGGTCGCTGCAGTTTTAGATGTTAAGACGCATCACGTTTGTTCGTGTGTGCAGCTTTTAATCTCTCTCCTTTCACTGACTTGGGAGCAGTTCACTTGCCATCAAATAAAACTTCAAGGGCGTCAACCTTAATTCTAGTGTCTTACTGGGATATTAGGAACAGTGACCACTTTTGTAACTTCATCTTTTCTTGGGAAATAATATAAGTACTACTATAAAAATGGCGTGACAGTTCCTTTACAAGACCAGTACAGTAAAATGCATACATTTGTATTTAATAAATTCACTCTATGACATACTCCAAGTACAAAAACACACTATGCAAATGTGAAACCTTTATTTAGTTTTATGTTATTGTAGCGGACATCCCAAAATCTCCAAAGATATCAGTATTCAAGCTCATTTTTGGGGCAGACAGATAGAAAATTATCTTGGGTTTTAATATTTTACGGGGTAAACGTCACACAAAATAGCTAATTGATGAGCTAGGAGGCCATGAATGAATCAAGTGAGTGACCAACTGGGAATATATTATATTCATTGACCAGTTAGGTAATTCTTATATGTAGGAAATTGCGGACACATAGTATTTGTACTGTTTAAGGAGAAGTAGAAACACCCCTTTCTTTTTTTCCTTTACCCCAGTTTTTCTACCCATTTTTATTTGTTTCTTTTTCCATTTCTTTTTCTATGTGAAACCTCTGGAAAATTTCAAGTTAATGTAGGCATGACTGCATATATAGATACATAGAAATATTTAAGTTATTGTTTTTGAAGCTGCTTTCCTTTCTTTCCAGTCACCAGGTGCATTGGAAAAAAAAATGTTCCAATTGCATACGAGCATTGGGCAATTTGTTAGTGTATTGATTTATGAATTTATTGCAATAAAAGTATTAAATGAAATAGAGAAAACTGGATTTTGTGAACTTTGTGTTTTACTCTCTCTTGTGCATCTAGTGCTGCTGACATGGGTGAACTGCTCCAGTGTGAGGTGGGCGACCAGGGTACAGGACATATTCACCGCCGGCAAGCTGCTGGCCCTTGGCCTCATCATCATCATGGGCTTTGTGCAGATCTGCAAGGGTGAGCTGACCAACGCCATACGTGCTCCATCAATGCATACGACCATAGTGTGTTCACATTTGTCTGGTGGCTTCTCCATCTGTGTGTGAAAGGAAAAAACTCACTTGCGGTCACCGGGGACATCTTCAGTCACTTTGGACAGTATAGACTCCCCCGTAGGTGCCATAGGGGTCAGCAAATTGCTGGGGCCCCCACATAGCTAATTTCAGCATGCCTGTGTGGATTCACTGTCACAACATGGCTGAGGGCCTGTTATTACAGGGGCCACAGAGACTCGGTCCCTGAAACAACAAGACGATGCCCGTCTTTAATGATAAATGAAGAGTTCAGTGGTTGATTTGATGGGAGGCTTACATTTATGAGGGGGGCAGTATGTGAGGGCAGAGAGTCTTTAATGCTCTCTAAAAACATGCCTCAAGAAGGGATTTCAGGAAAAATGTAATGACAAAGGATAAAGAAACCAGATTTCTAAAGATCATGGACTATTTAGACATTTACCCCAAGCAGGGCATTTGGTCATTTCTCTCTGGGAACAACAGAAATCATGCAGATTTTTACTAACTTTACAGGGCCTTACAAGTTGTTTTAAACTGAATTAAATGATGGTTTCCTCATTTGGTGGAAACAAGCTTGTTTAGCAAAACATCATTAGCAAGCCTAAGAGAAATGATCAGGACCAGAGCTAACCAGTTTGGTCTGGTCATGGATCCTTACATAAGGAACTCAGAAAATCCTTAACATATTAGACACTTTTAATGAAAAAGACCGTTTGATGAAGTAATACAACTAAAAAGTTCACCCAGACTTTTACATTATCTTCCCCACCTGTAGGAGAGTACTACTGGCTGGAGCCAACCAATGCCTTCGAACCCTTCCACGACTATGATGTAGGTATGATAGCCTTAGCTTTCCTGCAAGGCTCCTTCGCCTACGGAGGGTGGAACTTCCTCAACTACGTCACGGAGGAGCTGGTGGACCCCTATGTGTAAGACATACTTCATCTTTAGAAATACTTGCTTGTTGTGCTTAGAAAAACAATAATATAATAATAATAATATAGCTATTATATTATTATTACAGCCATAGGAATATAGACGATTTAAAGCTGCTTGCAGCTATTTTAGTGATTAGCAGATGCATACTGACTAAGGTTCCCAGTTTAATCCCTGATTCTTTCCCTTTAAGTCTTCTGAAATGTATTAAACTTAACATGGGAGAATTCCTCACAATCATTCCTAGTGTCTGGCCTCTGAGCTACAAACATTTATGGTAGAACGAAATGGTTTATTTCTTCATTTCCTCAGAATTTGGTGTCTTTTTAACAGTCCCGTGTTTTTTAATATCCATTGATAAACCTCCCCTAAGGTATAAGTTTTGATTTCCTACTTTAAATCTCCCTCGACCTCATCTCCAGGAACCTTCCTCGTGCCATTTTCATCTCCATCCCCCTTGTGACCTTCGTTTACGTCTTTGCCAACATCGCCTACGTCACGGCCATGAGTCCCCAGGAGATGCTGGCCTCAAACGCCGTCGCCGTGGTGAGTAGCTCTATAGGAGCATGACGCAGGCTGATCCTGTGACGTCATTCAAACACATACCATGATAGCAGAATGCCTCCCTCTAGTGATGCCTGCTGGTCAATGCATAAGTCATTCATTGCATTGTAGCAGTAGTGATCTCATGATGAAGTAAGCATCTCTAACATCATCAAACCTCTAACCTTCATCCTCCCACTCCTCCATCCCAGACATTTGGTGACAAGCTGCTGGGAGTCATGGCGTGGATCATGCCCATATCTGTGGCTCTCTCCACCTTCGGAGGAGTCAACGGTTCCCTCTTCACCTCCTCACGGTTAGTTGGACCGATAGCAACCTCCACCAGTTCCACCAACAGGATAAATCAAACTCATTGATGTGTAATGAGCAGTTTTCTCGCTCAGTTTCTTTTCGATCTAACTTAGTCCTTTATTCCCCTTTGTCATCCTCATTTTTGCCTTTTGATATGTCCTTCCCTAGCCTTTCTTTTTCATCATATGACATATACTGTAGACCTAATGACTGCATATGCATTAACTGCTGTCTCTTTCTCTTCCAGATTGTTCTTTGCTGGAGCCAGAGAGGGCCAACTCCCCAGTCTGCTGGCCATGATTCACGTGAAACGCTGCACTCCCATCCCTGCTCTGCTCTTCACTGTGAGTACAGCTCACACCAATACACTCTGTTTTATTAGATAGGTCAGATTCAGTCTGTTCATCACGCTCAGTTAAACCTAACCAGGCCGAGACAAGAGGCTGCAGACAAACCACAAACTAGCAAAAATCATGTCTCTGAATTTCATTTCCTTCTCGTTCCTCAGTGCCTGTCCACCCTGCTTATGCTGTGCACCAGTGACATGTACACGCTCATCAACTATGTGGGCTTCGTCAACTATCTCTTCTATGGAGTCACTGTCGCCGGGCAGATTGTCCTGCGTATTAAACAGCCTGACATGCATCGACCAATCAAGGTGTGTTTATGCCTCACTATAGCTTCATATTTTTATCTTCTTTTTTCTCTTTTTTTTGTAAATGGAGTACTTAATGCAAGAAATTATGTTAAGAAGAAGATATACTATAATACACCTGTCTGCCATATATTTCCTGGTTAATTTCAGCTCCTGATTGTTGCTTTCGTTGCAATTGTAGTCTGTGTTTGTCCTGCATTGGCAAAAATCATAAAATATAGAAGTAAAAGTAGAAATATTGTGTTTATTGAAAATATATGTTTTTATTGCATCAAATCTATCAATGTGCAATAATTCTACTTTCAAGCTGCAATAAACTGTCTACAAGCTGCTCTCTAGTGGTGAATATGGTGTACTATCACCTATAGACGACAGATGAATATGCAAAAATAAAAATAAATAAACTAATTGCAGCTAACTGCAATAACTCCTGTATGATATTTGAAAAGGAGAAACTATCAAATGATCATGTCTATATGGGGTATCGTAAAAAGTTGTTTCTTTGCTCTGTCTTCCAGATAAGTTTGATATGGCCGGTCACTTACCTCATCTTCTGGGCCTTATTGCTCATCTTCTCCCTTTACTCTGAGCCTGTGGTGTGTGGCATCGGCCTGGCCATCATGCTGACGGGTGTCCCCGTCTATTTGCTGGGAGTCTACTGGGAGAATAAGCCACACTGCTTCGTCGCCTTCATCAGTAAGTTAGTTACAGACAGGAGAATGGTGTCAGTATTTCTTCTCAATACTTAATTTTAAACACAAAGTGGCATCAAAAAAAGTGAAACATTTTTGAATTTTAATTATTTGCCCTGGGACGTTTTTTCTTTCGGTAGCTATTTATCAGACAAGTTGTTAACATTTAAATTAAAAGACATGTTGTCAAGTAAAGCCATTCATTCATGCATTACATGCATTTTGTGTCATATGCCATTTGAAAGCCCTTTACTAGCCCCTGTCATTCTCCTCTTCCAGATAAGATGACGTACTTGGGCCAGAGGTTCTGCTTGGTGGTGTATCCGACCGAAAGCAGCAGCAGCGAGAACGCAGACGAAGGAGAGGAAATGAAGGAAGCCAGGTCTCCTCTGTCCAACGAGGATGGAGACAACCACAAGTCTGCAGACTGCTAAAGTGTCTTTATCTCCCAACTGCCCCTAAATAAACAGACATATATGCAGACGCACACATGGGTGCACACACTCAAACATACAACACAGTTTGCAGTGGATTTACTGATCAACACTCGTGCCACCACATTTTTAATATATGTTTTTAATATGTTTCAATCAATAATTTCTGTGCCAAATATAATAAGCAATCTTTATAGTCGTATTTATAATATGACCTCAAACTTTTATATTTGGGGGTCCTTCAATAGTGTAATAAGAAAGGTTAACACCTCCCAACTCCTCAATAAGTGCTTAGACAGATACATTTATCCATTTATTCCTCTTCATCATCATCAGCAGCCGTCTTTTCCTCCTCACTTTCCTCCTCCACACACTCCCTGGACAGTCCGACTATTAGAGCATATTTTTTTCTTAGTATTTTTTTATCAAAAGACTCTGACTCTATGATATGCAAACTTTTTTTTTTTGTCATTGTTGTTTCTTGCCACGTCGTACATTTTGCTTTGTCATCCATTCAACACACCAAAGCTGTACTCTGATTGTCGAAGCAAGAAAAGAAATCAGGTTCAGATTCAGTCATTTCATGTTGTGAAGTACACTAAGTAGTGTGTTTTGTTTTTAAAGGTGACTGTAATTCCAAAATGTTTCTCTTTTTTGTAATTGTGATAATTGTTTATGACATTACCGTTTGTGGTTATTTTAGGTTGTAATATGTTAATTTTAGTTTTGTCGACATTGTTTTATTTACCCAACATGTTATTTGTCTGGTCCTATTTTTTTTTTTACTCTTGTAACCGTGGAGGTGAACACCTGAAGGTAAAGCTTGTAAATGGTGCACAGTTCTTTGTTAAATGCCTTAATTAGAATATATTCTGTGTTTCAGGTGCCATTGCAGCTGTGTTTTGAGAGATGTGGAGAGATGGTTAATGCTCATACTTTGAGATTTTAGTGTTTATGAAAGTAACTAAAAAGTGTCACTTTTGAGAGGATTTTGGGTTCTTATATGGATACTATACAGATAACTGATTGGTCAGTCCAATATGGAGATAGATGAAATAATAAATTGGCAAGACATGATAGATTTCACCACTGTTTCATTGTTAATGTGCCCTACACCGACACATGAATGCCTGTGTAAAAAAACCATTTGTTTTGCAGCAGAAGTATTTTTCTAGCTTTACCATCTAGCTGTGTTTAAATATATTTTGTCCGTTTTGTTTTAGGATGTAGAAAATAAAGCTCTACACGAAGAATATTTTTGATTCTTTCGCTAGAACACATTTTAGTGCAATATTAGTGCAGGCACCAGCAAAAAAAAAAAAAAAAAACCTGAACATGCACCTCTGAATTAACCCATTCTGTGTTGTCTGAAAATAGCTATGTATCTATACTTATACTGTATGTTATAGTAGCAACACTCCTGCACACATACACACACTGTTTACTCCTGTGTCTTCAGTCTTTCTATAATCTATTAGTGTCTCAGGGCATCCTCTCTGCCTTCTCCTTACACACACTGCCTAAAACCTCCACATTATGAAAACTCAACAGATCTGACTGATTGTCTCTTCGTTAAATGCCTACACTAGTGCTTTTAAAGATACATTTCCTCAGGAATCCCAGTCTTACAAATGATCCCCAAAAAACACAGGCATTGATAGACATGCATGAATAGAACTATATCCTGTAAGTTGGGCCAGTATTGTAAAGGTTTCTCTTGAAGAGCTGTAAGGAGAACGGGGCGTCTTGGATGTCTTGATAAATACATCGGTTGTGTTTTGTGCCTGTACGGTGATTGTGTATTTACAGTATACACAGGTGTCATGGCGGTCTGTATGTTTTCTGTTAGTGAATAAAAACCACTGACTGATTGAATTTGTAATTCGGGGCCTCATTTATTTATATATATACATATATATATATATAACCTGTCTCTATCTGTATTCCAGTCAATAAATTCTTATAACAATGAGGACAATTTCCTCAATCTCAACATTAAATTTCTGAATCCCACATCTCACCAACTCACTGTACATAAATGAGGCCTGATTATTTCCACCTTAAACATTAAATGCTTCCTTGCTGCTCAGTGTTACCCAATAAGCTGCAACCACCATACTTGCTTTAATTCAGACCAAATCAGGCCTTTAATGTGGTGGAAATTATAAGTTGTTTGTTGGAACAGTCAAAATGTGTGCTGATGCCAACACATTGTTGAGCTACAATATTCTTCCAGATGAGAATGTTAAGTCTAAATCATTTTGTGTCCACCTTGGTCTCTGATTTAAACTGCTGCTTGCTTTCTACTTACCGTACAGAGAGCAAATGTTTGACTTAAATGTCTGTCAAACTGAGGTCTATTTTTGTGTTAAAAAGAAAAGAAGTAAATGTACATATTGGTGGAGTATGAAAAAATTAAAAAATATATATCCATACGTGATCATGACTTTTCATGTCTTTGTACAGCTGTTTGTAAAACGCAGTGAATTAATGAAAAACGCAGAACACATTTCCAACATGAATTTTATTGGGCAGACAAAATAATCCACAACATGGTTCAATCCTGTACATACTAAGGATCATACATACAAACAAGGCTATGAAAATCAATTTAAACAGAAACTGTAGTCAGACAAGACCAAAGCTGGCATGATCCTTTTCTTATTAACATTAAGCAGCAAAAAAGGGAATTCTTATTAGCAAATTAAATTCATATGAGACATAAAAAAAAACTTACTTAAAGGACATGCTCAGTCTACTTGTGAAACATGAAGCAAACTCTGTGGTGGATGATTTAGGATTAGTGGCAGGAGGCTTTCCTGACCAGAATATGACACACTTCTCATTTTCCCTTAAAGGAACAGTTCAACTTTTTAAAAAAAATTTTTTTTTTTTAAATACACTTATTCCGTTTCTGGTAGAGAGTTAGACGAGAAGATCGCATCCACTCTTAAAATCTTCTCATCGAAGTTTCTGCCAGAGAGAGACTACATGTATCCCCCATGTATCCCCCATGTATCCCACACAGTGATGTCACTCTTTCGCAGATCTATCTGACTGACATTACCGCTCCACAAGAGAAAATTAGTTTTCATAAGGAGAAGAGAATAAAACAAAATAAACATTGGTTTGTGTCACACTCTGCAAGGCAAGGATTAGTTCCCAAAAGCATTATAAGCTACAGTCACCTCTGTTTAATCAACAGATGAAGAAAGATAACTTCTCTGCTTAGATGCAGAGCTACAAAGACCAAGAATGGCTTGAACGCTGTACAGATGTTTTCTAAAACGTAGCAACCAAATTAGCTCTGGGCTGTAAATCTTCAGTCAAAGCTCTGTTTCTTTATGAAAGTAGCTGTGCCTTTCCTTCCAAGGCAGCTTTAACATGTAGAATGTCTCACCATGGAAAAGTTACAAGGAGAAACGTGTTTGCAGCCAACATATTTTTGGCTATAGGTAAGCGGCTGCCACAAGCAGAACATGATCTAACTCTTTCTACCAACGTCGCAAAGTCTCAGGCGTGTTTCTGAGTGTTTTGGCTACAACGCGGGCTTGGACGATAGGCGCTGGGGAGCGTGGAGGGCCTGTCCTCCTCGCAAAGCCAGCACTAGATGAAGAACAGAGCCCCCCTGGATTTTATAGTCTGCCGCTGTTTTCTCATCGTTCCTGAGAATAAAGTCAAAGGGAATGCAGGGTAGAAGATGTAAAACAGCAGAAATATCTCTATTTTAAAAAACTGAACTTTGTATTGTTTCATTTGTTTCACTGACTGACACACACACACACACACACACACACACACACACACACACACACACACACACACACACACACACCAGCTCCTTCAAACAGCATGAAACATTCTTAAGGAGGTAAAGACAAGCAACTTATTTAAGCACAAGGGCTGGTGTTATTCTTTATTTTTTTCCCCCCATACAAACCCAGTGGATGAAGCTGATGTGTACAGTTTGAGAGCTTGTGTGGTGTCTTTTCCCTTAAAGGCTGTGGATATTAAACAGAGGTAAAGCTTATTATAATAATCTTACATCTGTTTTCCACTATAGATCAACCTCTGCTGCTGGGGTGGGATGCCTTCTTTCTCCTCCACCCTTTCTTTAATCCGCTCCACCTGGAAAGAAGTGAAGCAAAACATCTTACTAAATGCTCAAGCACAACAGTGGATAACAGCAAAGAGCATAAAAGGGTAAGTAAAGATAGTTACATACCTTATCTGTAGGCTCTATGTCAATCTCTATCTCCTTGCCTGTGAGTGTCTGAGATTTAAAAAAAAAATACAATTTCAGGTTATTTTAGAGCAAATCATGAGACATGGTTTGATTGATGGAGACATGCCTCCATCAAGGCTGAACAATCCTACACGTGTATGTTTGGTTTGCCTGACACATGTCAGCCAAAACCCCTTCACAAAGCCAATGACAACTACCCTCCCACGGCGGAGGTAACAACTGTTTAGCTGTTTAAACAGGCGAATTCTTGTGTTTGTTTTGCCTTACCTTCACTTTAATCAACATCTTTGTTGACTTCTTTTTGCAAAGTAAACTGCAGTATGATAATATGCCAACTGAATCTATGGTTTGATGTACAATAATGGTAATGGGTAAGTATTTTGGTGAGGAAAGCCGCTACTCCTCCTCTTCCAAAAAAATCAATGAGTGCTTCCTGTGTTCCTCAGTGAATCCCATTGCATCATTGTCCGCGTGCCAACAGTTCCGTTTCAACTTTAAAGACATTTGCTTAATTCAGCGTCGAAAAAGTATCTAACTCGCCTTAAAATTATCTTATAGTTGCACGAGTATCGCAACAACAAAAGCAAAAATGAAATGTGTTCCATCATAGCATAAAGTAACCCTTACGACATCAGTGCGACGTCTCGTAAAACGTATCCCGTGTTTGTAGTTGTTTGCTTGCGTGTCGCCTACACATTAACGCGCTTTAAAAACTACAAAGGGGCTGTCACTTGGTGTCCGCCCCGTAACGCTCCCGGCGCGCACATTTGTCAAGGAAACTGCGAAGCAGACGTCAGTCATACTTTCGGGTAAATACATTATTTTGCTAAATATACAAGTCGACTAATTATTATGCTAGTTATTAGCTTGTGCTTAGGTAAACTGCTTGTAATACTAACAAGTTGATTCAATTTTGACTCTTTCATTCGATGTAACCTTGAATTACGACATATGGCTAACTCTGAATAAGCAGCACTGTCTGATCTTTGTCGTATGGTTTAGTGTGAATAGCAGTAAAAATAGCATTTTCAGTAGCGTGTTAGCATTTAGCCACCATTAGCTAGCTAAAGATAGACTTATTTTCCCGCATTTATTACATATCCATAGGTAGTAATTACAGTGTGCCTTTATTGGGTTACTTTCACTTCCTACACCATGATTGCATGTAGATACATAAACCACGGAGGTTATGTTTTCACTGCTTTCTGTTTGATTGTCTGATAGATAGATGAGCCTTTATCTAATCTGTCTGTCTGTTAGTAAGATTATACATCAACTACTTGACAGAATTTCTGGGCTTGAGTGGAGGCTCTGTTGAGTGTCCTTCTAATTAATGTAATGTTTATGCTCAAGTGGATAAAAGGAGCAAGATACTGTATTAAATTGAACTCTGCCCTTCCTCTCTTTGACAGGTTCACATTCTTGACTTCATTTCACATTATTTTTGCTTCACTACTGAACCTGTATTGTCTCAAAAATGCCTCGCATTGAGAGCGACATCAAGCTGGACTTTAAGGATGTCCTCCTCCGTCCTAAGAGGAGCACACTGAAGTCTAGGAGCGAGGTAGGTGGATTGTTTCCACATAAAACAGGCTGACCCACATACATAAAGAGGGTTTCTTTGTTAATTTTCAATACACCAATGTCTCATCGTCTTTGCTTCTCCCAGGTGGACCTCATGAGGAGCTTCATTTTCAGGAACTCTAAGGGCAGCTACAGAGGGATCCCTATCATCGCTGCAAACATGGACACCGTAGGGACCTTTGAGATGGCCGTGGCTTTGCACCAGGTAGGTTACGAATTGATTGGGGTGTGTAAAACAATTGCTTATTATTTCACAAGGAGCTTCATAGACCACAACGTTGTTGGGGTCAGTCAGTTGTTGAAATGTAATCTTATAATCTAATACAGGACAGGACAGGGCCTACTTTCCTTGTTTCCGTCACCAAAAAACAGATCAAATAAGAGGCGATCAAGCCTTTCTGCTCATGTTGCCCAGATGCCAGTATTGGTGGCTAGTATGTAGCATCTTTTTCTGTATCCTTTTAATGATAATGAATGATTAAACCATATTTTAAAATTTAAAAAAAAACAAACACATATATTGATTAATTCATTGATTTGTCCATTCATTCACTGCATCACTCGCTCAAAATTAGAAAAGCTGCTCATAATGACTATTAGATGTAATGACACTGTTCACAGATGACATTTTGAACCAGAATTTGTTGTCTCTTCCACTAGTTCACTCTCTTCACCGCGATCCACAAACATTACTCTGTGGATGATTGGGTGGAGTTCGGGGAGAAGCATCCTGAATGCGTGCAGGTACTCAAAGTGTTAATTATTATGTAACCCTTTATTACAGGGAGTTAATTAGTTTGTATTAATGGTAGTATTTATTGTAATGACACACTGTTTATCTCCCAGAGTGTGGCTGTCAGCACAGGGACCGGCGGCAACGACTTTGAGAGGATTTCAGGCATATTGACGGCTGTGCCACAGCTGCAGTATATCTGTGTGGATGTGGCCAACGGCTACTCTGAACACTTTGTTAACTTTGTCAAAGACGTCAGGCAGAAATTCCCCTCTCACACTATAATGGTCAGTAGATGTCTGCCTTTAAACTACAGTATATGGGCCTAAAAAGAAAGTGGATTCTCGCATGTTAACGTTTCTTTGATAAGTTATGGGTTCAACATTTTTTTATCTTTATTTGCTCAGGCAGGAAATGTGGTGACAGGAGAGATGGTAGAAGAGCTGATCCTGGCTGGCGCTGACATCATCAAAGTCGGGATTGGACCAGGTGATCACAGCACAACACTTACAAACACATTTCTACATGTGTTCAAAACATAATCCCAAACAGATGTCAGCTTAATTTTTTAAAAGAAACATCAAGGTTATCCTCATACTCTGTCACTATTTTATCTACTACCACATCATATATAAAGACCCAATTTAAGAACTACGATTTGCTTGGAAATACCACGTGGGTGAGGATTCACCAGTAGGCTTAATTCACACAGTTATTTGGAGCAGCCCCTTCCATTTTGCGAATGTAGATCAGTCAGACTCCACACACCCTTCACACAAACGTTTCACCCCTCTGCCATCTGGTAAGAGGTACCGAAGCGTTCCGGCCCTCACAGCCAGACTGTGCAGCAGTTCCTTCCCCACAAGCCATCACACTCCTCAACACACAATGACTGCACTGGAAGCTCATTCCCACACACAGGCGCACATACAAACACAAAACAGATGCACACTGACAAATATTTCAACAATCTTTTGCACTGTCACCTGGTTACATTTTGTTTCAGCATTGTTTACATAGTGTACAATGTTTACATAGTCTAGTCTCACAATACTTGCACTATTTTACACATGTGTAGACTGGTCGGCTGCTTGCACACTATTTACTTCCCTACTGTTTGTTCTGTTCACGTTATCTTGCACATGATGTCTTAAACTGTACACTTTATGTAGTCCTATGTTTTGCACATATTGTCTTAAACTGTGCCCTTTATGTAGTCCCATGTCAGTATATAGCAGCATGGTCCCTGGAGAAACATCTTATCTCACGTTGTACTCTTACACGGTTGAAATGACAATAAAGCTCTCTTGACTCTTGACTTGACACATCTTGTTACTTGTTTTCAAATCATGCATTGCCGACTAGGAATCTTAAGACTCATCTCTTGCTCCTGTGTTTTCCCCTGCAGGCTCTGTGTGTACCACCCGCAAGAAGACAGGGGTGGGGTACCCTCAGCTCAGTGCAGTGATTGAGTGTGCCGATGCAGCCCACGGTTTGGGTGGCCACATCATCTCTGTGAGTGACTCTCTTCTCTCATAATCTAGTGGTTTAATCATCTTTTCTGCACAGTTCTTGTTGTCTAGAGGTAATATTCAGCCAATAGTTTAGACATTCATAGTTTCGCATTACCACTAAAAACAATATTATTTTTTGTGTGGATTAAACAAACAAGATCTAATTAGTGGATTTTGGCTGTGCTGGTGGGTGAAATTTGTGTCTGTTTATGTACAAGATGTAAATATTTTATGAATGGATTCCAGTGAAATTTCATATTTAGTCAACTAATACCTATGAATGCGTACGATTAAGTGTGGATCCGGATCTTTTTCTGACTCCAGGACACCACAATAAAAATTCATGAGGGAGATCATTTTAATTCTGTCACAATTAATGTGCAAAAGCTAATTGTTCTGAATTTGATTGTTATTTTTTGCCGTTTAAATTTGTTGCAGCGATACTCACACAACTGTAAGATCATTTTAAAGACAATATGTAGAACTGTTCAAATTTAAGAATGTTAAGAATTTTAAGTTTAATGACTGTTCTTTCAAATTGCGCTACTGCTTCATGCATGGATGCATGTTTTCTATTAAAATGATAATTTGATTTGAATAAATGTTAAACAGTAATTTCATTGATGACATGTCTCTGACAAACATTTATTATAACCTTAACTTTGTTTTTACACAATCTGGAAACTATTTTTTAACTGCTGCCTTTTTAATGCCTGAGGTTAGCACTTCCAGTGCCTTCTAGTTAGACCAGTTTAACACCCTGAGAATGTCCAGCTTTATTTTCTGTTTCAAGGCTGAACACGTACTCTACGTGGGACCTTAACAAACACATAGTCACTGTCATAACATGAGGTGGTTTTGTTTTGTCTCTTCTCTTTCACACAGGATGGGGGATGCACTTGCCCAGGGGATGTCTCTAAGGCTTTTGGTAAGTGTGACTTTTTAATTCCACATTCCAACCAATAGTTGGAAGACCTGACCTTCTCAATTCTTTTTTTTTTAATTGGCTGTTTCTGTGCGACTCTCAGGCGCCGGAGCAGACTTTGTGATGCTGGGTGGGATGCTTGCCGGCCACGCAGAAAGCGGGGGCGAGATTACTGAGAAAAACGGCAAGAAATACAAGCTGTTCTATGGAATGAGCTCCGACGTGGCGATGAGGAAACATGCAGGAGGCGTAGCTGAGTACAGGTCGGAGTCATAGTTTGTTTGGCATATAAAGCAAAAAAAAAAAAAAAAAAGTTTAGTGTGTGTTTGTGGATGCTGTTCCTGTCTGTATTAATCCCTAGACAGTAAACGATGCTTACACTGTCTCCTCTTTTGGCTTTTATTTGGCCTCCAGAGCGTCAGAAGGGAAGACAGTCGAAGTTCCTTACAAAGGTCCGGTCGACGTCACAATACGGGACATCCTGGGCGGAGTCCGCTCCACCTGCACCTATGTTGGGGCAGGCAAACTGAAGGAGCTGAGCCGCAGGACCACTTTCATCAGGGTCACCCAACAGCTCAACACTGTCTTCGGCAACGACAGCTGAGCGTCCGTCTCGTTCTGCCCGTCTAACTTCCAGCTTCTGTTGGCCGTGTGTAAACACATGGGACACACACGTAATTAATACTTAAACACTGCCCTTTAATTATCCACTTTTTTTCAGTTCTTTCTCTTGATAATCAATGCAATTTTAGTTAAATGAGGTTTTAAGGTCCCTGACATTAACAGGAATATTTTTTCTGCAAAAAACTCTGACTTCAGTTTTTGAATGTTGCTTTTTCTCACAAGCCACAAAGTGTTTTAGGGGCTCAGTGTTTCTCCAGACAGTAAGATGCAAGCTAAAGCAGTACGTCTCTTTGCACGCCTGCTGTCTGATCATTCCATTGCAATGTCTTATTTTTGCATGAATGCAAATCTGTGGCTGTAAACAGTATCTGCAAAACGTCTCTATGCTCTGTGCCGACATTATACTGATAAGCCTTTCTCCACATATGAAATAATGGCAAATGTCTTAAATTATTCAGAAAACCTAAAAGATATATGCCGCTGCCAATTAGAAAATAGCGCCATTTTTAGAAGTCCAACCATTCCATCACTCAGTAAGTTTTGCACTTTATTTGTAATCTGAGATCTTAAATCTAATATTTAGTATCTGTTCTTCCTTTATAGAATTTTTTGGAAACTACTGTCATGCATTGATTCCAGCACCTACTGTTGCATCTTGTATATTTAAGTATTAGTTCTAGTAGATTTGGGAGAATTCATTTGAGGACCAGTATATGCTGTCATTATGTACAGTAATGACATGCTGTATTTACAGCAGAGGTGTTATTCATTACAAACATATATGCAGCCTTTTTTTCCTCCTACTAAATACCAAAGTCTGTGTGGGTTTATGCTCGTGATGTGCACATTAAAAAAATGACTCCTTAAAGCCTTTAAATTAAATGTTCATTCTTTGGAATTCACCTTCAATGCCATTGGGTATGATATCACTTCATACACTGTATGTAGTCAGTCTGTTTTAAGCTGTTCTTACATGATCTGTGATGTATTCGTTTTTACTGTCTCGCTGGTGTGAAAATGGCAAAATGTGACATTAAACTGCAGTTTCCAAACTCGCTTTTCTTCTCACTTCATGTTTTAACCAGTCAGTACAAACATCCCACCTCTTTAAATTTTTCTTTATGGAATTGATCATCACAAAAAAAGTAGAAAAGACTCCCATAACTTGAACTGAAAGGATGCTGTTCACCACCAGCAGATGGAGCCAAACACAAACTGGGAGGCAGAAAACAGAAACGTAAAAGTTACACTAAAAGAAATTACCAGAACATTCAACTAAAGATAAGACATTGCTTTCAGTGTATGATGTGTATTAAAACAATCACAGCATTGGCTTTTTATATCATGGCTCACTACATTATATTTGCAATATCCACTATAAATTTTGCCACTAATCAATAACACTAATCAATGAAATTTATACCATCCAATGCAAGTTAAAGGCATTATATTGCATGTATTTGTAGACATGCAGTCACTCTGGATTTTAACACTCAGCATCAACAGCTCGTCAGTTTCAATTTCCAGACAGGTGGCCCTGTATTAGTGCTAAACCATACATTCAAAAGGTGAATTTGGACATTAGCAGCATTCATTCAATCTCCATCCTTTTGGCGGCTGTGAAGAGTGGATTGAACCAGATCAGCAGGAATAAAATCTACCGTTCTATTAATAAGAAGTTTTTTTCTCAAAGGTAGGAGCTTCAAACTACTTATTAATCCAGTTTAGTGATATTTACAGGTCAAGACAATTAGCCACGTGTGCTGTATGAGGAGAAGCTAGCTAAACTGAAGCTAGCTAAACTTACGCTATAACAACTGTTTATTACATTTTAATGAGCTAGTTAGCTAACGTGACAGCTAATGCTAGCCAACACATGTTCGCAGACGGGCAATCGATCTCTGATGGTTATCAATGATTGATATTAATGACTGGATATTATGGTGGACTCGGTTAGCCATGTTTGATTAGTTTAGGCTACTTTTATTTACAGGCAATAATGGATCTAATCAATAATGAAGTCGCATAGTGGCATGCAGTCAGCTAACAGTAAATAACACCTCTATTAGATATTTATTTTACATCAATCCTGTTTAAATGAAGGAGAGGTGGGTGATTCTGTAGTGGGTTTATAGATTAAACATCTAGATTGACTAATCAAGTACTTTATCTTTTTGACATGTAAGTAATTATTAAAATATTCAAATAATCCTCCTTCCTGGTTTGCAACATAAACCAAAATGTCCAAATACAACCAGAGGTGGTGACAAAGATATACATCCTCATAATATACATTGTCTTTGATTATGAAAAAGGAAAAAAAAAGTGATTATTACTTTTCAGTTTTTGTATTTTATAATGAAAACACTTTTTGTTTGCGTTCTTTGCAGGATTCATTGCCACGGATGACAAAGATGAGGCAGAGAGTCGACGTAGGACTCCCCATCAGACAAAACACGCCTGCTGCACATGGAGAGAGTTCAACTTCATCAGACATCAACCTCGCCCCAGTGGCTTTCAGTCAGAACCATATCAGTGCACTGGTTCTCCCACTGGTCTCTGACAGTAAGAAGCTTATATGGGTTCGTGCTGATGAGACCAACCTACAGCAGGATGTTGCAGCAGAGCTGGACAAGACCTTCGACGTGTTTCCATACCTGACACAAAAACAGACAGCTGCACTGGCTAAGCGCTGCTCCCTGCACCCAGGCCAGGTAAGGTTGTGGTTCATGTTGCAGAGGCTCCGCTATGGCATCAGCTGGGACAATGCAGACATCCCTAAGGTCCGAAAGAAGGTCAAGTCAAGTCAGGGAACGGGAGAGCTGCAGAAGGTCAGACAAAAGAATAATTCATTGAAAAGTGAGGAAAAAAAGCCTGACAGGAAGAAGGCAAGAAAGGTTTGGGACGACCTGAGTGCAAATGAAGGAAGAGCGGTGGTTGGAAACATGAGAAATTATGATCGACTGTGGAGAGAAATTAAGGCAGAGCAACTGACGCTGGAAGAAAGGGGCAGAAAAGTAAAAGAACAAACGGAAGACAAAAGGAATTCTCCGAAAAAGCGAGAAAGGATGACAGTGACGGGCAAGATGAGGAAGAAGAGAAGAACAAAAAAGGGTGAAGAAGTTGAAGTTACATGTGATAACGTCACGATGGAGTCCACCAAATCCAAACCCTGCCGGTCAGCAAGAACAAGAAAGCAAAAAGATTGTGCTGTCTCCAAGTGCGCTGTGGTGCCCAGTAAGGCGCTGGATGTGAATGGAGATGTAGAAATGGAGACTAAGGTGGAGGGAGAAGCACATGCATCATTAACAAACCCCACCGGTGCAGTCACTGATTTGGGCCAACTGCAGGAGGTCATGGAAGTCGGCAATAATATTTTTGCAGATAGTTACAGTCGCCACAGGACAAAGACAAAGAGCCAGTTGGAAATGATGAAGAGGGCTTTCTTGACCTGCCAGTATCCAGACGGCGAAGACTACGACCACCTCACAAAGCTGACTGGAGTCCCCCGCTACATGTTGGTTCAGTGGTTCAGTGACTTGCGCTATTACATCAAGAAAAAAAAGCCGCACTGGATGAATCAGAAGCAGCACAATCGGGCACTGGCCAACATCCAGTACCGGCAGTGTCTGATCACCCTGTCAAGAAAAGTGCCACAATAACCTGAAAGATGAAGCCGGACGAGTCTGAGAGTCTGAGGAGGAGGAGGAGGAGGAGGATGAATCATCTAACGTTTGGAAAAAATGCACCAGAAGCCGTTTTGTTCATTTGCAATTTAGGTTCAAGTAAGTTGTTTATGCAGTTGAATTTTAGGACAGGTTTATAATTGCAGGCGTTTGGTGAAAGGTTGCCATGTTTGCGAAGTTGCCTCCTCTTTTCATAGGCAATGTATTGTCGCTACGATGTCACTGTAATGACTTAAAATGCTTGTTACCATGTATGCACAGCTTTTTCAAGGGATATTCAGTTGCGGCCTAGACGCCCGAGGAGTCCCTTTGTGCTGCACGGACACTTTTATGTTCATTCGTGTTAAAGAATGGTGAATGGTTTGTTGTTCCAAAACGACTTCTGTTACGATTAACTTTCATAAACTACAAAATGAATGACAATTTATTTTCTTCTCAGTATTGCAATATTTCATTTTTCAAAGTATACAGTTGTGTTTCGTGTCAATCAAACCTTTAACCTTGGAATCTCAAATTCATCTGCCAAAGCTTATAATCCACACCAAATTAATACAAATACATATGTTACATGTTATGGAACAATATTAAAGAATATATTACCTATAACTACATGAATAACTACGACACACATTTGCATGTTATCCAATCCATCACCAAGCTTCCGTTGTTGTTAATAAAGACAGTTTTGATTCTTGATTTGTGTTGTTTTTTTTGTTTTTTTGTCTAATACATTTTGTTTAAAACCTGAAATACAGCCAGAATAATTAAGGGTAGAAGAATATGACACACAGTCATACAATCATACTATAAAAGGCAATCGCAGGTACAAATTTAGCAGATACTCGTGGCAAAAAGTGACTCCATTTTCAGGAAGTAAACAGCAGAACAATTACACAACACCACAGCTGCCGCATGAGATGCCAGTTACTCTTTGCCGTTACTAAATAGATCCCTCTCGGCTCTGTCAGTTCCAGCTGGCCGTGTACTCTGCTCTCTGTGGCTGCCAAAGCTCGGCCCCTTCGATAATGCGGCGGATCATGGAGGCAGAGGTGATAAGCAGGTTTCCGACAGCCTGCAGGAGGGTGGAGGCCACACGTAGGGCTTCTCTGCAAAACAGGACGGAGATAAAGCCTGATCAGTGTGATAAGTATGTGTTAATATCTGGCATTATGCCTTTAATAAGACTTTTTTTTAAAAAGCTTATTGCCTTCTCATCCAAGGACATTTCTTATTAAGACACAGCATTTCTCATATCTTCTCAAGGAAAAAAAAATTAAGGTGAGATTGTCAAAGGATGCAGTGAGCAAACGCACATTGACTCAAGTACAATTATGAAGGTGCTTCCCTTAAGTATGTCTTTTTAACCTACTTAATCCTTCTATTCTGGTTCATCTTTTTTCATAGAAAATAAAAAAAAATATATAGTGCAGTTTTAAAGATTAAACCAGTGGTTCCCAAAATCTTTGGCGTATGACCCCAAAAATAGCATCGAATCAGGCTCCTAGTCACAAATAAAAAGTTGAAAGTTTTTCTTCTTTCGTACTCCATTAATCCATTAATCAGGTCACAGCCCCTCATCTTATTTACCTTGTGACCCAATGCAGGTGGCCCTATCTTAAACATTAGACTAAACCTATTAATTAAAATGATTAACAATCTAATTGTGTAATAAAATATCAATTATTTGGACAATTTTTTTTTTTTTTTGCAGAATGAGTTCTTACGACTCCTAACTTTTGTATGCAGCTTCTCCATTAAATCATTTGTGTAACGACCCTCACCTTCCCCCGCCTCCCCTTGCCTTACCTGAGGACCTTCTTGGGCCCCAGACATCGAAAGTCAGCGCTCACAGAGTAAAGGCCTTGAAACGTGGCCTTCACACTCAGCGACCCGAACACATCCTTTGGGCTCATCCTGTAAAGGTCGAAGGTGACCCGGGCTATGTCTCTGCCGGTCCGAGGTTTGTTGTGGTCTTTGGATTTGACCACGGCTGAACCCTGGGGGATCAGAGAGAACAGTCGTACCAAAGGATCCTGTGTAAGGTGTGGCATACGTACATATGGGGATGTAACATTTGGCTTCATTTGTCAGACATAACCTGCTGTGGTCTCCATGTTTGTCCGGGCTGCAGGGCCATGAACATGGTGTTGTCGGGCAGCGTCATGAGGAACTCATCAGAGTCTACCTCTGTGCCATCCTCCTCACAAACCAGAGACAGAGACACTGCAGAGAAGGACAGCAGCAACGCCTGGCAAACCTACAGCGCAGATTCAAGTTGCTCTGGATTAATGGTTTCCTCTTGTTCCCAATCAATTAAATCAAACATGTTCGAAAACTTTTTTTTAATACCAAAGTAGAAAAAACAGTACGGACAACAAGGCCATGATCATTTATCAAGTACATGGATTTATTGACATTTTTATCACCTTTTTGTCAGAGGGCTACCTCCCAGCTGTATAACAATTAATCCCAGTAATATGAAAGCAATAACAATTTAACCTTTATCCAAATAAGCATCTGAGAATTGTCATATTGATGAACCAATTTAAATTATATTAATTTAAGTTTACTTAAACATCAGGGCTCTGATGATGTCATGTGTTTGACATGATCAAGATAATGAAACATTTTAGACGAGATAACATTATCTTATCTTACAACTTATTGAAACCTTGATTATTAACAGGTTGATTAATGGTACCCAGTATTAGGTCAATCTTTTATGCGTCATTCTAAAGAAATTTCTTATGCTTCTCTTTTTTTAATGTTTTATATCTTTTATATACTCTTTTGTACCTTAATTAATTTTTATTTTACGTTACACATTTTATCATTGATTCATCTCAAGTTGTTGTTTTTTTTACCCTTATCAGAGCATTTTCTTTTATTTATTTCCAATATAGAATTTTTTTTGCAGTCACTCTCACCCTCTCTTTCAGCTCCTCCAGGGTCCCGGCTGTGAAGCCCTTCCTGCTCTCCCTGTTGTGACAACACACTCTGAAGGGACGCTGTGGTGGAGACCACATTCGCTTGGTAACAAATCTGAAGACAGACCAGACGGAAAGGTATCAAAGTATTTAATGTGTTGGATCCTCTGGGGTTTTCTCAGCAGACATTTTGACTTGTCATAGTAAGAAACAACATTATTCAAGTGTCCTAATAAACCATATCAATGTGAAATTCATCATTTACCTTTATAACTTTTATTATTTACACCTGTACCATTCTCTTTTACTCACATTAATTTCCCCTCTGTCATCTTTGTTATGCTTGTTTAGGAAAAAAGAAAATATTTCAAATCTTACTTTCATTTGTAACTGCTGCCATCCCTTCCTTGCCTATTATAAATACTTGAACATGTCATAAAAAAAGAAAATTCCATGTTCCATGTCTGAGTTAATAACTTATGTCTAGCCAACATTAAATTGGGAGCTCCAAATCAATATTAACAGGCTAACACTAATTCTTCACTTACTTGAAAAATGAAGATTTGGTTTCCATGTTTGTCAGTCTCACGTTGTGTCCTCTCACGGCTTTATTTCTTGTACGGTGTTTTGGTGAGAGAAATTGTAATGTCAATACTGCCTGTCTCTGACCCAGCGGCTGGACTTTGCCCTGAATGTGGAGATAACTTAGATACAGAACAGCACAGGGCAAAGTTCACCTATGTGCTGGCCTGTGTGTGTATGTGTGTGTCTGGTGGACATCCTTTCTTTATATGAATTATTACCTTTATAGCCCGACTGATACTGATGTATGAAATCAATACCAATATTTATATTTGAGAGTTTTAAAAAAAATCTGAAAGTCATACTTTTATATTAACAAGTCTATACTCATATTTATTTCCAATAGGCTAGACGATATGTTTAGACCTTCTTACATTTTAATGTTTTAATCTTTTTCAATAAGATTTTATTATTATGGTTACTCATACTTCGTGTTACTGCGCTCTTATAAATGCTCTTACATTCTTCACGCCATTCTCTCTTTACATTTGATTGTTTTTATTATAAACTTCGCTATCCTTTATTTGAAACAGATGTTTTTTCTATTATTTTTTTTTATTATTATTTGAAACAGATGGCAGCAACGGCTTTTTGGTCTTCTACGTCATATCCTGAGCACAACTATGGGTGCGCTTCATTAAGCTATATGCGGCGCGGGGTTGGACGGAGTTTCCGTTTCGAATCGATGTTTTTAAAACAAGTATACGAAGCACCGCCAATCCGGCCCACCTAAACATTTTAAGCGATTGATATTATTCCAGTGAAGGCGGGAGGATGATAAACAGAACTTTTGATGCAAGTGTTTTAGCGGAAAAACAGCAGTCCTGTGTGTAACATGTCATCTTACGTATATCCAGAGTTAGTAAACATCGAGGGATTACTTCTAAAATAACTTTACCTTGGTGATCTATTCCGTGGCAGCTCCTTTGAGGCTAACATTGGGAGCAAGCTAAGCTAACATTGGTTTCTTAACGTCAGATTCTGATCATTTTACATCTCTAGTTTAGCTGACTTTGGCTGACTGTGGAATGGCAGCAGGAAAACCTAAGGGAAGTGGTAAGTATTTATAGCTGATATTACTTTAAAACTACATATGAAAGTTTTGAAATATGTTTTTTTCGTGGTTGAAGATTAAAGTATTGAAGTTGTTGGCTGTTGGAGGTCTCCATGGAGCCAGATGTAGCATAACTTAAACCCTGAGTTTAGAAATGAGGTGATAATTTTTTTTTTTTTTTTTTTTTTTGCTCCATACCATGTCTCCTGCACAGATGCAAGCCTGCCTTTTGCTGCACTTCAGCTCCTGGCCCCGCCTGTGCGTCTGGTGTCTGCAGCTCTCTGGAAAGTGCTGAAGCAGAGGGACGTGATGAAGTATGGGGTTGTGGAGGAATTTGTGACCTCAGCCTGTGAGACTGTCCCTGGGCTGCTCACCCTGAGACACCAGGGAAAGGTTGCACTGGGGCTGAGAGGACGGGTGAGTTTGATGTGTTGTACTCTCTTTGTTAGAGTTTATAATTTCCCTTTTGACAGATGTGTTATTATTACCTTATATGTCTCAGTATTAACTTCCTGGTTTGACTGTATTCTGTACTTGCTGTATGGTTGATCATGTTCTTTCAGCTAATTTTGGAGCTGTGCTCCAAACAGCCAGATGAAAATGTAATTAGGACGCATCTTGGAAGGATCCGTGCTCCTGCTGTCCAGTCATCGTCTTCGGCTCCTTCTGTGGTAAATTAGATTTGATGATCAAAATCTCATTGTAATGCTTGTCGGCTTTTTTTTCTCCAAACATTGGCACATTACAACCGTTTGTAACCTTTTTATTCTATTCGATGATACTGATACTATTACAATGTTTGGGGCATTACTATTGGTTACCTGGTCTGAGAAGATTGATTTGAGTTGTTAGTTAAAGTTAGTTGAAGTTATATCCACTGATTGTATATTTGGGTCCAGTCCAAAGGATTGCAAGCGTTTTTAAAAATTTGTTTGGAAAATGTCGAATTTTTGCCATCTTGTCTCCTAGAGGAGGGATTTAAAAATTCAGAGAACTGTGGAAAGTTTCCATCTATTGGTTGAGACACTGCTAACGGACCCAGCAGAGCGAGAGCAGTTCTTTAAGGTGAGTTCTACTAATATTTTTAATTGCAGTCACACAACAGCAGTACCGAGAAATTTAATGGCCAACAATTCTCACTCTCTTCTTTACAGGATGAGTTTCCTGTGGATTACGGTCCAAAGTTTGACCAGGAACTAGAGAAGCTACTGTGGGAGTTTTTGATTCGATTGGACCAGTTGCTTCCTGCTCCTAACCTAGCTCAGGTATTGGATGCTTTTGTTTTTCTAGTCATCTAAAAATCCCTGTTGACAAAATGGTTTAAATTAAGTGTAGTTTTGAAAGTAACTGGTAATATGTTTATAATTTTTCTCCCAAGACTGTGTCGTGGCTGAGTGAAACCCCCTCTGTTCTGGAGGAATGTGCACGGGCAGCGACCCAACCCCAACTCCTGAAGATATTGCTTCAGCATCAGACATGTCTGGGTCATCTGGAGACGGCAGGTAGAACCAGAGCCGTTCTTGTTAGGACGACTGAGACCTTTGATGCAGATCCCTCATAATTCTCATGTTGTTGATGTCTTTTTACAGCATCCCTCCCTCCAAACATGGGTGACTCCATCCTGGCTTCACTCTCTCTGCCACCCTCTGGAAGAGTACGCTCAAATCAAGCAATGGCAGCCAAAAAATATGCTGTGGAGCCATCAGACGGCGCGCAGACAAGAGACGAAACGCCATTTATTACACCTGTTATTGGAATAATATCTAATGAGGATGTACCGATTATGCTCTCTGCCAATAAAAAGACGGAGAACTTGAAATTCACTGTGGTTAAACAGAGACAAAACTCCGAAGATGACGTAGTGACCAAGGGCAGAGAAGAAGTGGAGGAGGAGAGGAATGCTTCAGAAAGAACCGGTAGAATGAAACGCAAGCAACCTGACAAAAGGGAATCCGATGAGGAGGAGGAGGAAGTGGGAGGCATGAGCAGATCTGGGAAAAAGAGGATGAGCAAGCGTTTGAGAGATGGCGTGAGCGTGCGCAGTCAGGGTACAGATGAACAGACGAATGAGAGCGATGACGATGGAGCAAAAACGGTCAAAAGCAAGGGATGTAACAGAGCGGTCCTGGAAACCTGTATGGGTACAATCGTGGAGAACCAGCAGGGTGTCAAAGCGCTCCGCCTGCCTGAGGATCCGTACCTCTCCTCCATTTTTTTGTCCTGTCTGGACAAACAGCCCAGAGTTGTTCTCGAAAAACAGTCAGTGACTTTTGCTACAAGGAGCGGCAGAGCAGCAAAATCCTCATATACGGAAGAGCAGAATGAGAGGTGGAAGCCACAAGTCAAAGCTACGAGGAACCAACCTCAAAAGCCTGACTCGGATAATCCTGGTCTCGATGATAAAGAGTAAGAGACGAGGGAATACAGCCGTGATTAAAGAAAGATGTTTGTACTTTTGCAAAATTGCTACGTTACATTATATGTTGTTGAATTTGTTAACTAGCTTTTTGTGTTTTACATTTTGATGAATGAATGAATGTTTAGGACATTTTATACTGACCTTGCAGGAAAATATTTGAACAAAATTATAACTTGCATGCATTTGAAATATGTTTTATATCAAATAGAGAAAGTTATGTGTGAACATTTTAATCCAGTAGCACTGTAAAATCATGTTCTAAACCTTACAAATACAATAAAATAAATGATTTAGTCGTGGTTTCTATTGGTTTTTCTGTGTCTGAGATAATATTAGTGATTCTCATGTGTTTGCATGCACTGTATTATCCTTTTTAGAATAGCAGGTAGTATTAAGAAACTTCATTATTTAGATTTTCCTGGTTGCCTTTAGACTTGAAATTGTAAATGCCTCCAGCAAAGCAGATCAGTAAGCAGCTACTGAAACTGATTTAACTATGTCTTTTCTACTTGACAGAAATTATCCTGTGATCCTGACTATAAGTGAATCTCCCTCTCAGCAACGCACCAACACAGGTGATTTACAGAATAATGTGAACTGAACACTGGGAATAAAAAAAAAAAGAAAGAAAAAGCTTAGGAACAATGAAAAACACCTGAACAGGTTTTAGTTTATCTGTCTTTACTTTCATGTTTAGAGATGTTGGCCCGTCCAGGACACGCTGAGGACTACGTAACTGATTCTGAGGACGAGGCGACAAAGAACTTCAAAAGCAGGGTATGTTCAAAACATGAGGAGAAAAAAAAGGTTTCCGTATATAGTGAAAATATATTTGATCATGTGTCGATTTTAAGGGGGAATGCCTTTAATGCTTGTTAAAATAGATGGGTAGACTTTTAATTGCTGGATTCGTTGTAAAAATGAAATCTAGCATTGAAATAAATCCGGATGAATCGTTTGTTAGAGATGACTTCACCATGGCTACTTTATGGAACATGATTGTTAATGCCTTGATAATATGACATTTCAAATAGATATGAAATGTAAGCCTCAAACATAGTTATAAGTAGATTACAGGGGGAAAAAATGACTTGACTTTGAATTGAAAATGCCACAAGCTACAGTAAATCTTAAATGCTCATATCTTGAGGTATGAACAGAATTTTCTGACAGACTCTGTCTCCATCAGCTGTTTATGAGGCGCTATTACAAGACCAAACATGGCACCTATGTTCCCACACTGAGGGAGTACTGGAAACCTAGGATGACACGGCGGGACTTATTGTCTGCTGACCGCAAACGCAGATGAAGGAACGGATTGACACTTCCAAGTTCTGTGAGGCCTTGCTTACCATCTATCATTCGTCAGGCGACTGAAGTCATTTTAAATGCACCAGCCACGTTGGCTGACCAATATTTAAATTTGTCATCTCTCTCTTAAATGATCATCATGGACAATAAGTCCTTAAATGTTAATTGTAAATATAAAATAACAGAGAGCATCTGTTTTATAAATTTTCTTAACCCGCAATGTGTTAAATCTCATTTAATAAAGGTTTTTGATACTACAATCACATATATTGTGTCAGATCCATTTGTCACTTTGTACATTTTACATTTAACTCACTGTTATGCTCTTGAATTTCTCCTGGCATCCAAAATGTAACATCAGGCTTATCACATACTGTATCACAGCTATTAGAGAGAGGACATTCTTGGTTTTCATATTTTGATTAGAAATCTTTACACAGTCTGACAAACAAATATTGCCTAGCAAAATTGTTACAACTATAAAATCTTCAATAATGACTGGTTATAATTCTCATATTAAGGTTTCTTGATCATTATTCTAGTCCATCTTTATTATGGCTGTGTTGTACCAGCACTTTCAGAAGAGAAGTGGAACTGATCAAAATATAATCAAGATTATTCAACACAGGAACGCGCCGGTTTATTTCAAACTTGAGGTTCAGAGTCGACAGCCCATCCCTCCAGAGGCTATGATCGTCTCTCCAGTGATGTAGGAAGCCTCCTCAGAGCACAAGAAGGCAACCACACCTCCGATTTCCTCCGTCTCTCCAGCCCTGAAGGGAAAGATGATGGAGAAAGTGAAAAATAATAATACATTTTTCAAATATGTGCGTGTAGTGTAGTATATTCATGACAAACTTCCGTGAATGAGTAAGAGATGTACCTTTTAATGCTGAGCTGCTTTTTTAACTCATCCATGAAGTCTTCGTTTTCCCATAGCTGAGGAAATTAATAAGGAAGGAAAAATTACTTCTTGAACACAACACAGTTAAAAAAACAACCATATTGTTATGTGTTTTTCTCCTCACCGTAGAGCTGAAGCGGGTCTTGATAACTCCAGGGGCCACGCCGTTGACTCTTATGTTACTGTGAGCCAGCTCAGGAGCCAGCACCTGGATCAGACCCAGCAATGCTGTCTTACTCACACAGTAAGGACCCAGGCCCTGCAGAGTTAGAGGCAGTGACACTGACTGTTCAAAGGGTCTAGCAATCAAATGTAGTAAATCCCTTTTAATTTAGGTGAATTATCCACAAACATGAGGTTGTAATTAAAGAGAAATACCAAACAAACACACACTGGAATAACGGGTGCAATGGTATGAATCAAAATAAAACTTTAAATATTCTGTGTATGCTGTCACTGACCGGCATCGGCTGGTATCCACCAATAGAGGACACGAATACTACATTTCCTCCACTAAAAGAAAAAAAAAACATGTCTTTTGTTATTAAATACTCATTGGACAGTCTAGTTCTCTTTAGACCTTTCTTTTAGCTACTCACCCCCTCTTCTCCATATGCGGCACCACCAACTGAGTCATGAGGAAGGCTGATTTCACATTTATAGACAGGATCTAAAATGAAATGCGAAAAACAATCACACCAAATATGTTACTTTCATGATTTAAAATGATCCTACATTAAAATAAATGAAAGGAGGAGGAAGAATTGTTTGTCAGAGACAGACGACACAGACTCATTTTTTTGTATAATTGTTATTTTTATGACATTTGCTTCACATGTGAATGCTGGGGCTTCATTTGTTGTGTGTGTACCTTGTCCCAGATTTCCTCCGTGGAGTCCATAGTGTTTCCAAAGAAAGGGTTGACTGCTGCGTTGGACACCAGGATATCAATTCCTCCACACTGGTCCAGAGTCTGTTTCAAACACAGAGTGAGACTATTATTGAGGTTAGAAGTCACACTGATCACTGACAACCTAATAAGAATGTCAATGCTGCCCAAACTTGTCTGAAAACCATAAAACTGTGTCTGCTAAAGGTAAAAAAAAAAAAAAAATTCACCAGCTGAACCAGTTTTTCTCTGTCTTCTCTCTTGCCAACATTACAGGTGGTCCCAGTCACTTGGATGCTCTGACTCTGCAGTAGTGCCACAGCTTTGTCCACGTTCGCCTGTCGTCGACTGCTCACCACCACGTGGGCTCCTCTCTTTCCCAGAGCCTGCGCTGCAGCTAGACCGATTCTGGGGAGGGGAGGAGAGGAGCATGTCAGAAGGGGGTCAAGTCTGTAACAACAGCTATTTGCATCACTGCTATTTCACATGACAAATGTATGTTGCAGTCACAGTTCAGTAATTGCACAGCAAACGTATCAAATTTGCATCATTCCTTCATGCCATTACTTCTGCCAAGGAGGTTATGTTTTTGCGGGCGTTAGTTCGTCTGTGTGTTACCAGTATTACTCAAAAGGTTATGAACAGATTTTGATGACGTTTTTTGGAGAAGTATGGGTATGGCCAAAGGAACGATCCATTTGATTTTGGTGGTGAGCTGAATTATTACAGGAGGTGAGCTCCATTACAGATTTGTTTAGAAAACGGAAGGTGTGCCACAGGGAGATTGAAATGCGACCACAAATTGCATTAAGAAGTGAGCTTCACAGAGAAAACTGAGCTGCCTTGGTGGATGTTTGTGCTCTCAGAGTGTTGTCTAGTTTGGAAAATATTTTCAGCTGCTTTATAAAGAAAAGCCTTTATTTCTTCATCAGGACAGCCGATGGCTATAAAATAATTATTATCATTATTTTAGTATAGTACAGACAAAGGTAGATGTAATGTAATTTAAATCTTACCCATCTGTGGAGGCGGTGACTATGGCTACCTTCCCAGCAAAGCTGCTTTTAGACATACTCCTTTGTCCAGCAACAGGATTGATCCTAAGGCACCTGAATACACCCCTCAACATCACCTGTGGAGACAGAATGGTCAGAAATATTGTTTTGAAAAAAAATGGGTGACTAGGTCAGAGGTCATATGGACACACTTGCAGCATTCATGGACAAGCTGAATACTGAGATATTATGTCAAGAGAGACCATATTTTTTATTAATCCATTAACGATCATCATTTATTGATCCGTGATGAAGAAACACTAATAATAAACTGGTTCCGTATTGACAATAGCAGACAACTTAATGCTTTTATGCAGTGGGCTACATTGTATATGTCACTAAGGCAAACTTGTAAATAATGATAGAACAGTGACATCTTACCCCAAAGCTTTATGCAAAATTGAACCTGAGGTTGTACAGGCGTAGTATGTGTCAACGTACGGCTTCAACTTTGACCACTGACGACTCGCGAGTCCGTGCGATCAGTATTTTCCGGGTGGAAATGCAGCTGTCAAAATAAAAGCCTTTAGCAAGCAGCCCAAAACAATTCGCTGTTCTTTAATTTAACTTTACGACCAAGTCCGCCAAAGCAATGATACCAGTTGATAAATAAATTTGGTATTTACCGTCCGATGACATTAGTAATCTTATTTGTCAATTAATAGCTTGGTTGGCTGGTTAAAATTTTGATACGGCTAAATTCTGTGGTCCCTAAATGCAACCTCCTAAATCAGGCCAATCACACAAACAGGCATATTTACGGATCCTATTATGGCGACGCCATGACCCGCCCTTCTCTACCACTGATTGGCTTGGCATAACAATGACGTCTCTCATGTACCCCATCATTGTAAGAACTTCGACTATATGACGAACGTCATCGTCATACCAAGCCAATCAAAGGCAGAGTAGGGCAGGCCATGTCCTCGCCATAGTAGGAGGATATCTCTGATACTACTCGGTGCTATGCTATGTTGTTACCGTAGTGGACTACGTAAAACTGAGGAGGCGGAGATAATTTTGTTGTCATCGCTTAGTATGATTGAACGCCGATGGTCACGTATTTTCACGCCTGAAAATAAGTGATTCAACGTATTATAGACTGTACGCCGATTGGAAGTTTGTCGGCGATAAAAAACAAGGTAATTAACATTAGCTGGCAAACAAATCATTGGTCTTTCCCGGCGGAGCCATTGTTGTTTTGAGCGTAACTTGAGCGTTAGCAGCGAAAGGCAATTAAGATAACTAGCGTTAACCTAGCTAACGTTATCTAGCTAGTGCTAGTAGCTATTAGGCCGCGACAGCATAGCTTACGTTACATAGCCAGCTGCAGTTCAAATGAATTAAAAACCCTGCAGTCGCTACATACCCAACTGTAGAGGCTTTATTTGACAACCAATTCACATAAATGCTAAGCTAACGTTAGCTTTCTCTGAACGGGCTTAATTCAACGCAACGTTCCTGGGCGTGGAAAGGATAGACAGGTGTTACCGCTGCCTGCCTGGATCAAGACTTCATTTCATATGTGTCTTGGTACGTATGACACGGAGTAAACTAGCTAGCTCAGCGTTTTAAGTAAATGAGCCATGTGAAAAGCGTATCTGCATCTATTGTAGGATCCTTATGAAGGTGGAGACGACGAGGCGCCCGATCCTTGAGATGTGTCCAACCCAGACCCAGCTGTGCGTCCGCACCGAGTGTCTCTGGCGACCAATACATCCATGAAAAACACAGCTGATCTAGATGGATGACCCTAACTCATCAGGACATTTGAGTTGTAGTTACTCTGAGACCTAACTGTTAACTTGGCAACAATGTCTGTCTCCGTGAGTACAGTATTGTCTTTTGCTTTGAATGAATTTGCATGCACTGCTTATGGTCTCACAATGATGGACAAATGTGATGAAGTTTAACTTGGAACTAAAATTTTTGAATTTGTGAGGCTTTTTTTATTTATTTTTTTACTCTTAATAATGTTGTTTTTGCATATCTGTATTTTATCAGGTTCTCACTGACTCCATTACTGTTCCAATGGGGTCCCACATGGCTCAATGGAGCCTAGTTGTCCCCAGGGGGTTGGTTTGGAAAATGAAAGGGGGCCTGACTCTTTAGCTTTGGGTTGGCAATTAAGTCCTAAAGAGCTAGGGACAGATGTGCCTCTTATCCCCTCCCCCTCCCTCTCATCTTGCTCATTTCCATTAAGCCCATGTGTTCATTTGATCATTGATCCTCCCTCACTGTGCCCCTTTTACTTTCTGCCTCACGATTACAGACACAGTTCTATTTTATTTTGTCATGAAGCTTGGTTGAAGATTTTAAATCATTTGGGCTCCCCCGTCCTCTTCACGTCCCCCTGTGTCTCATGAGGAGGTTTTACGAGATCTTCCCTATTCACTCCTATTCACTCTATTCAACCGCTCCAAACAATCAACTTTTTTATACTCCCGCCTTGTTATTGCCATGCCACTGTAGTTGTTTGTGGTGTGCAAGTGTGAGATTCTAGCTTATGTGAATCTAGGCTTCAATTAATGAATGAGAGTTTTTTTTATGATTTCTACTCTTGTCTCACATTTTTTCAGACGGTATTGGCAAAGGCACTGTTTGACAACACGGCGGAGAGCCCAGAGGAACTGGCTTTCCGTAAGGGTGACATCCTGATGGTTCTTGAACAGGAGCAGAGTGGTGGCCCAGGTTGGTGGCTCTGCTCCCTGCATGGCAGACAGGGAATTGCTCCTGCTAACCGCCTTCGACTCCTCCAGACTGCCCCACCCCCTGGCTCAGACCTTCGTCATGGTTCTAATGAGGACTCTGTCTACCTGTCTCCTGGTACCCCACTGGCCCGGACTGCTGTCAGCGGTAGTGCAGAGGATATAGATGGAGTGTATCGCTCCCCGCCAGGCGTTGGTGAGGGACGAGGAGTTGGAGTTTCCTCAAGACCTGGAGAACTCCGCAGAGTTGAGGGTGGGCGCCCACGTTCACACTCCAGCTCTGGTGCCCGGCCCAGACCTGACTGGGATATTGGGATGGCTGGACGTCCACGCTCACCCTCTCTGAAAGGACGAGGCACAGAAATGACAGGAACAGTTTATCAGATTCCATCAAGTCCCCCATCAGTTCAGCATGCCAGGCAGCCAGGGGCTCTCATGGCTTCAGAATCTGTGTACCTCTCCCCCTCTGGAGTTCCAAGGGCAGCTGATGAACCAGAGGACACTACATATCTGGTCCCTAGAGAAACACTAACAGGACACTCGGACGACTGTTACTTGGTGCCCAAAGGTACTCCACTTGCAGGTGACGATGTTTACCAATCCCCAACAGGTGGAGTTTCAGCTCCCACTGTCTGCCCTAATGGCCCCTCAACTGTCAGTGGAACGCCAGGTGCCCCCCAGCCCAAAGTGAGCCAGGAAACACCCGGGATGTATCAAACACCCACTCCTGTGGGAGCAAACCTTCAGCGGACTTCAGCCATAGTTTTGGCCCACCAGCACCCATCTCAGTTATCCCCTGCTCAAGCATCTCCCAGACCTCTGCTAAAGGGAGTTTCACCCAACCCTGTTGCTACCAGGAACAAACCCGGCCTTTCCTGTCACAGGGGGTCCCCATTGCTGGTCAGAGCAGGGCAGGTCAGGGTTCCTGGATCACCAAATTTTGCCCGCAAACCTCCACCGCCAGCACCTCCAGTGAGGGGAGTTACCAAGAAAGAATCACAACAAGCCGCACCATCATCAGCTGATTCTAACTCTGTCCTCAAACTTGCTGCTGTGGTCACTCCTGCAACCCTGCAAGAAGATGTGGACAAGCAGAGCGGAAGTCAGAATAAGGAGGAAAGGACAAACAATGGCCTGGAGAAAAGCAGCAATGTGCAGAACAAAAAAGGAGAAAATCAGGATTTCCCAGATCCTGTGGATGATCAGGTTTGTGATGGCTGTGTTGACTCCCTACTACAATGTTTGAAACAGTTGAAGTCTTGTATTTGAGTTTCTTTTTTTTTTAAGCATGAGTAAATTGCTTAAAAAATGTCTTTTATATTATAGAGTTTGTTAGTGGGGTAGATTTGCATGTTGTTGGAGTTTCATTACCCTGTTTAAAAAATATACAAAGTTCAGTTTACCTAAATTCATTTTTAATATTTGTGCTTTCATTGTCTTGGTAGGTGTATGATACCCCTCCCAGTGGCAGGTGGCAGCGTCCAGTCACAACTGCTCTTGGTGATGATGATGGCATCTATGACACCCCTCGCAGTGTCCCACCACAAGCTGACTCTGAGACAGAGGTAAAGACAGCACTTAACACCTTAACTGAACCACATTATTAGTACATGTTTTCTCAGAGGATTTTCCTTTTAAAATTGTTTCTGTTGTCCTGTTTCACTTTCTCTCACATATATGGCTTATGTTTACATGCATTGTTTATTTTCTTATGTTTTAATGTTGCAATCTTTTCAGGTCATATTTGGTTGTCAAGATTAAATTTTGAATGTATATTTTCACAAAAGTTGTTCTAAACTTTCAACCACTGCTGCTTTCCAAAGGTTTTGCTGCTGCATTTGATTTGTTTAAATTACAATTTTATTTAAAAAAAAAAAGTATCATTATGCTATTTGGGTTTTTTTCTACATTGAAATGTAATCCTTATGAAAGTTAAGATTAACCAAAAAGAATGGCTGGGAACTGTGGTAAACACTTGAATTCATGTCTGTACAAGTAAGGCGATTCTCCGATGAGAGATGACTATCGAACGTTGATCCCTGTTGTCACCATTTCTTCCCACATTCCACCATCCGTCTGCCTCCCTGCCCCCTTCAAGGCGAGGCCACACCTGTTTCTGTCTGCCGTGGGAGCCAGTCTTTCTTGTCCAAATGCTGTTGCTATTTTCTTTCAGTCACACCCATCTGTCAGGGCCATGCCAAGGCCATACCACCAGCGCCCTGCCCCCAGTGGTCTCACCTAATGTTACTTGAATATGTCTGCTAGCTGTTGGAATATTTTTCTCTTGCCTGCAGTTACTCTATCTGAACTGCAGACTTGTTGTTTCTGTACTTCCTTTAACCAGATAAATTAGACCACCCATGCATGTGTCAGGTGTAAAGCCCTCTAAACTCATAGTACACATTCTATTGTACACATAGTGTCCCTGTCTTAGAAATGCTGCTTTATCCTCACAGTCATACGTTGTAAAATCGTCTGTCTACTCCTCCTACTTGCAGGTCTATGATGTACCCACCATCGCTCTGAATGTGTCGACAGCAGATGTCCAGCTTGATGAAGTTGATGACGATGTGTACAGTGTTCCTACACTTCCAGGTGTGCCTCTGGGCACAGGGGAGTCCACCACCAGTCTCTCTGGGGAGGACGTGGCTCAGGTTGGACAAGTCTATCGCATCCCTGGACCTGGGAAACAAGCCAATGGTGGAGGTCATGACCAGGACTCCACTGAGCCCGACTGTGGCATCTATGACATGCCTGCTTTGACCGCTGAAGTTCTCCCTCACTCTTTGTCATCCTCCTCTACCTCGACCCGCCGCCTGTCTGTCTCTAGTAACGGTTCAGGTGACGTGCAGTGGAGAGCGTCGCTTTCCAGCCTTGTCCACTCAGTGCTAAGCATGGCCTCGTGCTCAACCTCCACTCTGTCATCGCGGGAATTGGCAACCTCGTTGGCCGAGATCCTGTCAACCTGGAAAGCCAGTCATTCAGAAGATCCTCCACCCCCTCTTCAGCAGGCATGGGCTCGGCTGTCGGACCTTCTGCCGGCGCTATCCGCTGTTGGTAACGCTCCTCCATCTGAAGGGCTCTTGTTGCTGGTCCAGCGCTCCCTTGAGGAAAGCGCCCTCCTCTTGCAGGCTCAGGGCCGCCCCCGTCTGTCGTCCCAGGAATCCCTGTCCCGCAGGCCATTGCCTGCGCTACCGGTGCCTGACGGGAAGTCCTCAGGAGGTGGGATGGGCTCCCGTAAAGGTAGCTGGATCCAAGAGAGGCCTCTGCCCCCAACCCCTCAGCCTTCCTTCCCCTTGCATCCTACTCCATCGACTGTGACATTGACAGTCGGCCCTGTTACTGGAGAAGATGACCCCAGCAATGAGTATGCGGGGATCGGCTTGACACCCATGCCTGCCCCAGTACTGAATGGAGACAGTGTTGGATACGTCAAACTGCAGGTCAATTTTCATCCTGTAATTACTTTTATAGCACCTGCATGAATAATTAGACTTCTAGAGGCTACTTAAGACACATTTTTTATGTATTTCAACACATATGTACCTTTGCTTGTAAAGATTTCATGGTTACAATACAAAATTAGCCTCTAAATGTGTCAATAAACATGCCTGACTCTTTTCTCCTTCCTATAAAAGGGTAAACCTGAGCCACCTCCTGATGCCCTGACTGAGAACGGACAAACACAAACTATCACTACAGAGACACGGGTGAGTCTCTTCTCTGTGTTTTTTTTTTTTCATTTCTGTGTACACAATCCTTTTGCTCGTACTGTCTGAAGGCTGTCTCAGTTTTTGTTGTACGAAAAACCACACAGTAAGTTTACACAGACAGGTCATTGATTCCCTCTGTGTTCACAGTGTGCTCTGTTTACCAATGAGCACTGTGACTCATTAATCCATCTCGCAGCAGCTCTTTGGCCCCTGATGTGGTCGAAACCAATCTTCGCTCAACACTCAAAAGGTTTTTCAGAACCTCCTAACCTTACTATCACATCAACCCTCATCAACATTCTGTCCTCTGAATCTGTATAACCATCCATCATACGGGGAGATTGAAAGAATTTGTTTGCGATGTCAAAGCTTTCACTTACATTTCGTTTTTTTTTTATCAAGAGCTACAGCTTGAGACTTGTAACAACATGTATGAGGAAAGATTACAAACACATGGTCTTGCGTAATCTCTGAAGTCAGTTTTGCCTCGGCTGCTTCAGACTGAGGTCATGTTTTCTTATCCTCAGTTTGCTCCTCGCTAGACTCCTTGGTTTGCGCCGTAGAAGACGAACAAGTGGTCACTTGTAAATCTTAACAATCTTGCCTCACATAGATTGGAGGCTGCAGGACAATGAGTGAAGGAACAGCACCGTCATTCTTTCAACAGTACCACTTTCACGTACTGTTAATGTGTGCATTTGTGTCTGACCATTAAGGTCAGTCTAAGACGTCCTATCTTATTTAAAAGAGATCTGGCTGGACATGTTTTGCACTGCATACGCAGTCATACATGGGTCATTACCATTTCGCTTAATTTTGCATAGGGCAGATATGATTAATGGTTATACACCTCCAGTAAACAATTCCTAAAGGAGTTTTCGTACCATACGCAGGAAACTATTTTCCGATTGTTCAGGCTTTAGTGACGATGGAGTTTTCCCTTTTAGATTGAAAAGTATTTCTCAATTATTCAATCGGTCCATAAAATGTCATAAAATAATGGAAACTGACCACTTTGATGTCCCATAATCCAAGGAGACTTCCTTACATCTTACTTTGTCCAACCAAGAGTCCAAAACCCAAATCTATTCATTTAACTATCATCATAAAAAAACATCAAAAATCCTTATTTGAGAAGACATTTTGCTTGAGAAACTAATTTAACAGACATATCAGTTAATCGACTAATTGTTCCCTTCAGTATATGTGTAGTACAACAAATAGTGTAAACCATGAATAGCACCCATGATCGTTGCATGTTTATCTGACGCTGTTTAATCATTTCCCCTGCTGTTGCAGGGATTCAGATGAAAGCTTGTCCCAATTTTTTTTTTCTTTCAGATTTGTAATCTCCGAAAGATAATCCTACATTTAGTGCTGGCGGCATGACTCTGTGTCATTACTTTACAAATACTTTTTTCATCTGTCTTCGTACAGTTGAACCCATCCCCCGCTCTCCCGGTGTCCCTCTCCCTGGAGGATTCGGAGCTGCTGTCCTTTTATTCCTCTCAGAGCCTCGCACATCTCTCCTGCCTGGCAGATGCCATCGATGTGCTCTTCAGCAGCGTGCAGGGGAACCAACCGCCCCGCATTTTTGTCGCCAGGGGGAAGAGTCTCATTGTGACAGCACACAAGCTGGTGTTCATTGGGGATACGCTCTCCCGCCTTCTCACTTCTTCCGACCTCCGGGCCAAAGTATGTAAAGAAAACGAAAAAACAAACACATTTTGTAGTCATGATGCTATTTGAGTAAAATCATTACATGAGTTGCCTATATGTTGAGGAAATGTGCACTAAGTATAGCCTTGCTCTGACAGACAAATATGGACAATAACGGCTGGTTTAAAAGGCTAAATTGATCAAAGCCAGGAAATAATTGTGTTTTTATTTCTTTTTTCCCACTTCAGATCACAACTTCGGGGGGGCGACTCTGCCAGGCCTTGAAGTCGGTGGTTGTGGCAACAAAAGGTGCTGCACAAAACTACCCGTCAGTATCTGCCACTCAGGAGATGGTGGACTGCGTCGCCGAGCTCTCCCAGCAGGCAGCTGGCTTCTCCACTCTGCTTCAGCGTCTTGCAGAAATATCATCATGATATTTCATATCGCTCACGTAAAAACATTGTTTACACTACAAGTAAATTTCCTCTCCTTGAAATGCCTTATTTGTCGTTGTTATATCCTTTCATTACCTTTCGTTACAATGGGATTGATGCAAGTGAAGGTGAATCCTGGAACAAGTGTTAAGCTTTAACAACAGTTAGCTGTTACTAACCTTGTTGGTTCTGTTCTCCAATGTGTGTTGGTTTGTTAATATACTGACCTCTGTGCTTTGACGCAGCTTACTCGTCTTTTAAGTGTTAACTTATTGAATATTTGAAGCCCTGCTGTGGCTTTGAGTGTCTGCAGATTGCTTATCTTGGCCATATATTTCTTTACCTCACATGATAGCCACTTTTCCTTCCTTTCTCTATTTATTTAGCCATTCCTTTTGTTCCAAAAATAGCACAGAATCAAGCCCAACATCCTGGCTCTGGTCTGTCTCCTACTGTGACAACTGAAAGGCCCTTTGTGATTATCAGTCTGGAGCTCTTGAAGCAGAACATCAGGTGTTTTGTGCTTGATGGAGGAAATGGAATAGGGTGTTGGGTAGGATGTTTGCCTGACTTCTATTTTTGTGCAAGTTTTTGTTATGTTTGAGTAGTACTCATTATCATTAGAAAGCAAATACAGCAGCAAAACATGTAATCCACTCCATGAAGATCATAAGTAACATCCCTCAACACGTTTACCTTGCATTCATGCAGTCTTACACACCTAATGAAAAAAAAACGTCTTTCACGAGAGACAGATAAAATCTGAGGATTGATGCAGTGATTGAGAGTGAATAAGAAAGCTTGTTGAGAAATTTCCAAAACCTGTTGTTTCCCACAGTCACCTGATAACCTGGCAATGGATGGGGAACCTGTTGTCCCAGCTCACCTGTCTCTACATGTCATGTTACAATCTGCATGCTTATGTTTGTTCGACCGTTTTTTGCTTTTCATGCTCGTTTCCCACAGAATGTCACCCCCTGTCAATCTGTTATGACTGTTTAGAAACTAAAGCTGGTAATATTTATGTTTCTAGCCTAAGTAAAAACTTCCTGCTTTTGGAGTGAAAGTGGGAGAAATTGTGAATTTATACCCATCAAAGCACACACCTCTGTATTTACTGTCTGATTTATACCGTTCATTCGATCGAATATGTTGGTCTGCACTTAAACAACAAGAACATACACAGAATGAAGCTCTGGGGGAATATATAGTAGACTGGAAGTTTACAATGTACACACAAGGCCAGCCTTGTCTTTGGGGTGCTCTACAAAGTTTGATTTATAATAAGTGTCATTTCTCTGTATCATGTTGCTTAGCTTGATTGTCAGGTTTTATTTTTCGGATTTAAATTGGTATCATGATCATTTTAGCAGTAGTGTGGCTCACCTAAAATGGTTCTCTGAGGGGTACTGAAACTTCCTGCTTTGACATTTTCTTTGCTGCAGTGCCACCTTGTGGAGGTTGAAGTACGACTTGCTGAATAACTTCCTGCTCAAACAGACTACATCAGATGTGTGAAGGGAGCATGATTGGCGAATTACTTTAAGCTCAATATTTATTTTTGCCAATTTTTATGTTATTTGCTTACCAGTTTGCATGGCTTTAATTTGCCTAAATTTGAGACATTCAACCACTTCACCAGGGATGGTCTTTCTGGGTTATTTACAACAAACAGAAATGTTTCCTGGAAAAAATGTTGAAGTTGCAGTTCAAAGATATGAGTGTTATTTCTTTTGTACATGAAAGTTTTTTTTACACTACGTGAATTCCTTTGAGTCACTATTTGCTGAGGAATAGGAGTGAACTTTTCTCCTACAGTAGATGGACCTATATTTCCTTACTTTTAACACTACATACATCTGTCTTGTATTCCTGTTCAGAATGCACAAATACATCTTTTTCAATTAAACAAATGTGTCTGGATTATTGCTTACAGTTTTTTTATTTTATCGAATTTGCTGAACATACTTTTTGCCCCTTTACAAAAATAATTGGTAAATTATCTACAATTCTTTGTCATCGTCAAAGTCTAAATGGAATATTTTTTAATGTATAATTTTTAAAAAGTCGGCCTAAAATTGTGTGTCTCGGGGACTTATCTGTCTTCAAATGTCACAGCACTATTATGAAAATCGGGCACGCCGATCTTTACCGGAAATTGCCGATCTGTGACGCCGAGTTGCGGCCGTAGCGACGCTTGTTGGGAGTTTAGACAAGCGGAGGGAGCAAAATGGCGGATGAAGATATTACGCTTGATGGAAAACCTCTACAATCGCTCCGAGTCGCGGATTTGAAGGCCGCTCTTGAGCAAAGAAACCTCCCAAAGAGCGGCCACAAAAACACACTAATTAAGCGACTGAAAGGGGTAAGTTTCACCAATGTTCTGGACGCCTGTCGAGTCTGGCTAAGTTCAGTAGTAGGCGAGAGACGTTTGGGGTTAACAGTAATGTTAGAGGCCGTCCGTAACGGCGAGTGAGCTCGGAAGCGGGAATACATAAATCGCCTGGCACAGGTTATTACACATAAATAACAGTTTTGATATCGTTTATTATCACTGACAATACAACGAAACTGTCTACCGACCGAGTTCATACTTAACGCTCATACGTAACTACTCGTAGTGCACCGTGTTGCACACTGTTAAACTGTGCACCTGTCAAGTCGAGGCCTAAGCTAAGTGACAGCAAGCGAACAGCCGCACACTATCCTACAGTGCATGATCGTGGCCGCGCTTGCTGTGTGTTTTGGGGCAACGGGGGCGCGCCTCGCGTCGTAAACACAACTTAACGAGCTTCACCAGCGTGTAATTTATTTATTTTGGTGTCATTTTTTAATCATCACTATTTTTTTCCCCCATTCGAGACATTTAGCTCATTACAAACCATAGGTTTCAGGGCCGTAGCCCGGATTTTATACACACTAAGGTCATGAGTTTAAGTCCCCCTGAAAAAATATTACCAAACTCAAGTTTTAAATTTCCTCAAAAAATATATAGAGGATATGAGCTTGTCCTTAAGGGTAGTTGAGGCTTTGAAACTTTTACATCATGGCATTCTATGCAACAGTAGGGTCTTGAAATACATGCATATCAACAGGCATATATCACATCTCTCGTCAAAATATTCTACCCAAGACAATGAATTGGCTGATGCGTACCAAAAAGTGAAATAAAGAGCACCGTAGATTTTTTTAACGTTCTGTAGTTGGAGATTGGAGACCAGTGTCGTTGTGTTTTGCATAAATTAAAAATTTGGTTCAGGTACAGCTGAGCCAGGCCTTCCAAAGTGTGTAAATGAGGCTACTACACTTATGTCCCTTTAGGATTGTAATAACAAGATTTCACCAAATATATGTTTCATGAAATATGTCATGTGTCAATGTTTATCAGTTTCATATGATGTAGCCCATCACAAATTCAATATAGACTCATAGTAATTTTAAAAATGTCATTGCCGTAGCATAGTACTGTTTTTTGTAACAATGAGAAAAACTATATAAAAGTTGATGACTGTACACAGGTTTGACATGTTTTTCTGATATTGGCCATCATATTGCCTGTAGTAAAAGCTTTGGTATTAATATAGCAAATTATCTTTTGTAAATGTTTTCTAGTGTTTTGTACAATTTATGAACCAAAGTTTTTGTGGTCAGTGCAACAACACAATCTTATCAAGTTCCCATTGAAATTACAAATATACTTTTACATTTGGGCGTAGCAATCACCAAGACAGCCAACTCACTTAATCATTTTCCACAAAATGAATGCAACAACTACAGTATCTTTACCCTTCCTTGTTCTCTGCAGGCTCTGATGCTGGAGAATCTTCAGAGGTCGTCCTCCTCTCACAGTGGGCTTCAGCCCAACTCACAGGTACGAAGAAATATTGGTAAAGTTGGGTTAGTTGTTGTGTTAGTTAGTTAGTTTTTAAGTAATGTACACAAGCACAACCCCTGTACTTATAGAGCGCTTTGACATTTATTCACTAGCAACATCTGTAAGGACTGCACAAATGCTTTAAAAGACTACATTGGTATTAATATTGTGATGTTTTCTATACTCTATTGTGTTGTAGATAGGTGAGGAGATGAGCCAGAATAGCTTCATTCAACAGTACCTGGCCAAACAGCAGGAACTCCTTCGCCAGAGGCTGGAGAGAGAAGCCCAGCAGGATGACGAGGCAGATGGTACAAAGCCGATCACAGATCAGACAATTAACAGTGTCTGCCACAAGAACAATGGTCCTTTAGCTTAAATGAACTGCACAGTCTTTGTGTCATTTGACATGAATTAATAAGAGAAATTTATTTCCCAACATGATTCAGTCAGAAACTGCCGTTGATTTGGAAGTAGTGGGAGTGTGTAACGAGTATTAATCCTCACACTGCTGCTGACTATTAACCCCTGCTTCATGTCCCTCTCTGACAGACAGTCCAGTGGTGCCGGAGGAAGATGAAGACCTCTCGGAGGACAATGACAGCTCTCCCTATGTCTCTGACAAGGTCAGTAACCTCCACACGATGAAATGTCAAATGAAGAAAGTGAAGATTTCTCCCACAGAACAGGACACACTAAGCTGCTACACACTGATCAGATAATATTGGTTTAATTTTGTTTTGCATTTTGCTTGATATTCTACTTATTACAAAAAATTCCCGGTGGCACTTTTTGCATCACACAAAATGATTGTGCTAACACATACTGTATGTGCTTGACTTGCTTGTGCAGGCCTCAAAGCATGTTAGATGATTTTATAAAACAAATATAGTCATTTTGGCCATTATGTTTGCCCATCAGCATCGCTCCATACACTCTCAGCCCTCAATGACCAAGGAGGAGGATAAAGGAGGAGATATAGTTATGGGTGATGGGACAATGGAATGTGGCCCTAACATGGATCCCGGTCCTACCCTTCACCCGCAGCAGTCCCTTAAAGCTCCAGGAGCTAGGATGCAGCGAGTCGCCTTTCATCAAGGACTTAAGGAGCCACCAGCCCCCTCTCCTCCCCGCGCCGTAGCCTCCCTCTCAGTGCGTGTCCTGGACCAGCCTGACCGCCAGGGGCTTCCTCCTGCCATACCCCAAGCCCAGGAGAAGGAGGGCACCGCACCGAGTGAACCAGGATCAGCTCATCCTGTCCTGCACCTGAGTCGATCTGCCAAAGTCTTTGCAGGGGGTCACGTCCATGACGACGATGATGAGGATGACAGTGATGATGAGGAAAGCGAGGATGATGATGACTGGGGGCCTGGTCCTGGAGGGGCAAGAATGGGCAATAAAGCACCTCACCAGCCACAGCAGATGCCACCTAGTGTCCCATCAACATTTGCAAGATCCAAACGCAAGCGTCAGCCTCCACAGCACATCCCACCACCACAGGTGCACCACAACCCACTGCAGCTGCGCCATCCTACTCCTCCTCCCTCTCCACCCCCTGACCTGTTTCCCCTGCCTGACACTCCCAAGCAGAGCCCACCAGACACAAACGACCAGGAGAGAGAGGGCCCTGAGACTGCACGTGGTCACAGGGCGGTGCCTTTCCCACCTGCAGCTATGCAGAGGCAAGACTCTGACTCAAGCTCTCGTTCCAGCAGTCCCGAGCCCCCTTTGAAGCGCAGACCTGGACCTCTTTCTCTGCTCATACACAAGATGGAGTCAGAGGATGCCTTCTGTGCAGGTGAGGCCTCCTCAGCTGCAGAGATGTCAGGAGAGACTGCACACTCCACTGCTAGGCCTGCTTATTCCAGTAAATCTCCAGAGCAAAAATTGGAAAGAAAGAGCCTGCATGAGGAGAGAGATATGGAGGAAGGGAGGCAACTGAAGGAGGAGAACAAGAGAGAACAAAGGAAGATACAAGAAGAAGAAAGAGAGAAACAGCGCCTGGAAGAAGAGAATGAAAAGAAGAGGAAACACCAGGAACAGGAGAAGCTACGTCAGAAAGAGGAGCAAGCAAAAGAGAGAAAACGCCAGGGAAAGGAATGCCAGGAGGAGAGGAGAGGAGAAAAAGTGCAAGAGCAGAAGTATAAAATAGAGGCAACAGCCAGCAAAAACAGAGTGGTTGGAACTGAAGCCCAGGATTCCGATTCCTCATCAGATTCTGACTCCAAATCAGACTCCTCGTCACGCTCATCACAATCTTCTTCCTCCTCCACCAGGGATAAAACCTGCGTTGCCGGGCAGCTGAAGGTTAGTGATCAATCTGATGTGGGTGTCAGTCATTCACTACAGCATTGATAGAAATCTGGATATTACTGGAATTGTGAATTTGGTGCTATGCAGCATCGCATAGCAAACGCAGACACTGGGAGTGCTTTACTGTGCTTCATTATTGGTGTTTTGTTTATTTCAGTGCTAATGTCAGTAGCAACATTTTGGTCCTTATTGTTGCATTAGTTTTCCAGTTAATTTTCTTTTCTCTTAACATTATTTTGGTATTTCTGTGGGTATTCTACTTAAAACTTGCCTTTTATTGCTTATATTGAGATTTTCTTAAAACTTATCTAAATACTACTAAATCTTTGGGCATGCTGATTTTACTTTGAATGATTTCACAGAGGTCAGATGAAGGACAAGAAGTAGAAGATGAGAAAAAGACCAACCTGACTAAAGGAGCAGAGAAGCAATACCTCCCAAAAAGGTCAGTACCCATAATTAAGATATAGTTCACCTGAATCACAAGTGTAATAAAGTATTGAAATGAAATGTTGCTGGATTTAAAAACATTACACCAGCACAATAAGAGGATGACAACATATTATAATTATAATTAGCAATATACATTTTTCTGCAAGGATTTAGAGGAAAGTCTATTAATTTTAATACAACAAATCTTGTTAGAGCTATATAATATTAGATCATCCAACTTTAGCCTAAAGTTTAGCCTTTACCTTCTGGTTGTCTTAAACTACAGGTTATGAACTTCTTTTTAAATTATTAAAAGTATCTCTATTTGCCACGAGAAGCAGATAGTTATCGGTTATTGCATCAGTTGAAAAAATACACATTGTACATCTCTAATTGAAATAAATCTATCTTTATAGATATCTATATATGTTACATTTCAGAATTACCCTTCATAGAGTAGCTGATAAATTAATTACAATGATGGAAAAACTTTACTTAACTCACTTTCACTTTTGCAGTATGAGTAGGATAGGAGGAGAGAGATAGAGACTGCACTGTAACCTTGTTCCTACATTTTTTTTAATCACACCTTACACACCGTTATTGGCTACAGGCCCATTACCTAAAGGCCGACATACAAAAATGTCCCCAACACAGCAAAACAATCAGAAGCAGAAAAAGTTGAAGAAGAAAATACAGGCACATGCAGGGTCTCTGCAGAGACTACCAGTTCTACTTTTTGATGTGTGATTATCACTAGATGAATGTAATTTCATCTTTACTTTAATCTAATTTTATCTCATTTATGCAGTGTTTACTACCATGGATGAAAGGTCCATGTCTGAACCATAGTTAGGTGATTAAACTGTTTTAAGCTGTATTAACTTGGGTTGCACTGATATCGCTTTTCTTTAACATTCCAGTTTTACTCAAATTTGTACTAATAATAAATTGATTGGTCCTGCAAAGGGTGGACATAATTACCATTGTGGATCATTTGTCATGGCATGGCATGGTGTCTTACACTTAAGAGACATCGCTGGATCACAGAGGTGTCAAGAGGCTCTCTTGAACCTTGAATCTGTTGTAAAGGAGGCCCACTGCTTTCCAACTCATTGCTCCTAAAAATAGCACGTTGTATTTCTTGTCAGGCTCTCAGTTAGGCAGCCCACAACCGGCGTGGCTGCTGCCGCTTCCCTCTTGAGAAAAAAGGTCCTTTTCTGTGTCCCCTCCTTGCCTTCTCCTGCCCTCTTTTCATGTTTTCCGCTTATGCTAGTTGCATAAACGATATTTCATTCAGCGCTGCTCCGTCATGAACAAATATTATTGGTTGTCTTTCGGAATGTGCGTTTAGAGCTTCTATCAGAGCTTTTACTTTGAAAATCACTGACCGGAATAGCGTTTGCCACTCCGGTAGACCTGCCGCTGATCTCACTAGCCAACATGGCCGTCATGCGTGCATTGCATCCTTGATACCGACGCAGTCCACGGCCATTCAGCAGTAGAAACAAACTCGATTTTACATTTCGCGTCCCAGATTTCAGCCCACGACTGACAGGAATAACCATTAGCGACAGAGTGTTATCTTCTATCCACGGAAATTTCCTTTCAAGGCTGGTCACAATGCTGTCAGAAGGCCATAAAAACGGGTAAGAATGAGTCGGAGGGCGACTCAAGGCTTCAGGTTGCTGGTTGTACTTTTACACCTCTTTCCCAGAAAGCAGTCGGACTATATTAGCCGATCGTGTCTTGCCGTGAAAGCGGTTGGACACTACGATGCTGTATAGCCAGCAGCTCCTTTCCTGCTCCTTAAATATGTCATCGGTTCACATTGGCCTGGTGATTGAACGTGTTATATGGTCGCCCATGTGAGGACCGGGGGTGGGGACGTCGGTGAGAGCCTTTTGTTGAGTGGAGGACCAGAAAAGATATTTTAGGTGTGTGGGGTGTCCTTCCCTATGACCAGTGTCTAAAACAGCTTCGCTGTGAAGGAAGCCACTGATTAATAATGTATCACGTTATTTAATGGTGTGGTCATGAGATTCATGTTGCCAGTGATATCCTCTCTCGTTTCCTCTTGACCTCAACGTTTTCTCTCATGTGAGGTAGCCAGGAAAGAGCGTTTCAGACAATACATTGTCATTTAAAAAAAAAAAAATAAGGATTTAAATCTTAATTTTGCTGTCTATTGAGGCTCAGCTGTGGCTGTAGTGTACAATGCATCTTGTTAACTAGCTTACATAAAATACTAGATTTATTTTTGTGTGGCTGTAGCTGTTAATGATCTCACTGTTGTCAAGGGAGATCATTAAAGCAGACATCTGTTAGCTATACAGTCATTGTGAATACGCCCTTATGGTGTGACATAATTCTCCTAGATGGCACCAGCACACTCACTGTCATCCCTTGGGAGCTGACTACATGTCTGATTTGATCACTTACAGTGTTTTGGTCCATTTTATGGGTCTATTTTGTTGACAAGGTAATGATTTGAGTCATTCTGTTGAGCTACTGTGAAGGAGCATTGATTTGTTTGTTTGTTCATTTTACAGTTTGTGATATTGTTCTTGACGTTGAAGCTGTACTTCATTGATTTTCCTTATGACAGCGTAGTCATATGCCTACAACACTATTTGAAATACCAGGACAGAGCTTTAGGGTTGTTTTTTAAAAAAAACTAAAAAGTATCATGTTGACACAAATCACTCATTAATTTCAGTAAATCTTACATCACCATGTCCCAGCCTTTCATTCTTTTCTAATCCCAACAGTTATTTTTGCTCCTATCCTAGCATTTTGAGGATTATATTTCCAGTCGACACCTGTCTCCCTTTATAGCCTGTACAGGTGTGTCTCTGGCCTTCCCTAAGTGTCTCACACACATAGGCATTGACACTTACCCCTAGAGCAGATTTCACACATACTTTGTTAGTGCCCTAAAGGTGTGCGTCTCATAATTACTTTCCTTCAGCTGCTGTTTTCCATTTTAAGTCACATTTAAACTGAGGCATTATTTAAGCCATTCTGCTATGATAGAGGTTATGGTCTATCCACATCAGCACAAAATAAGTTATGCTGGTAGTTGGGGCATCTGTGTCCTTGGACTCAAATTGTCTAGTTGAAGGTGTTACCTGGGACTTGTGATGCATTATTTCACTGTTTCCTGATGTTTTGTAGACCAAATGTTTAATAATTTCATTGAGAAAATAAACAGATGGCTATATTACTGTTTTTAATTCAGCAATTTTCTGCAATGATTTATTAAAAACTAGCATTAAAATGAGTTGCAGAGCCTTGTATGTATTAGCACCAGGAATTCTTGAGCACCACCCAACAATACTTTAATGGTTTTCAGGAATGAGAACATTTTTTTTATGTATCATGTGCCCCATTTGAAATGCTATGAAATGCAAAGCATCAGGTTATGAATCAAGATAAACAATACAGGCGAATGTACTGTCATAGAAAGATGCTAAAGGATATGATTCTCCCTCATTCAGTGTGCTAACTCTGAATGTGTCATCACACAGAGGCAATGGAGGAGGTTCTCTGATAATACTTTGAGGGGGAAGATGAAAATTTCTACTTGGTTTTGCTTTGTCTTAGATAATGATAAAATGATGTGGGGCTGTGTGAAGTCTGACTCATAGTAACCACTGAGCATGGCTTTTATTGGCCGACTTGGTGTAGGTATTTTTTCAATATTGAGTCTGCAGGAATCAGATGAAGACCACACAGATGGAGACCGCTGTGAGTGTGTGTCTTGGACCATGAGTTAGTTTCAGTCTGATTGCGGTTATTATTGATGACCTCTAAAAATAAGAGACTTTGATATTTTGCTCATGGAAAAAAAATTAAAATTTTACTCTGAGAATCATAATTCAAAATTTCAACAGCCACCACTTAATTTAGTAATTCAGCTGTAGCGTCGAAGATTAATTTAACAAAGGTAACATAACGGCAAGCAAAGATAACAAGCTGGCAAGACAGTCTTACTGACCCGTATTGAATCTGAGCTCACACCCTGTCTTTACTGTAAAAGTCCCCTTTTGTCACACCAGCTTACTTTTCCTTCCTCACTCCATCCGTCTCTTCCTTCTGCAGGGAGGTGTCCGAGCCCAACACAGCTGCCGTTACTGAGGTGGACCCAGACTCAGAGAGCCCTATGCCCCAGCAACCACCCGCCGAGCCTGATCCAGAGAACAGCGAGTGTCGGCTGGAGGAGGTAAGGTCACTGAGAGGGTTGGGGTGCCCAGGTCTTTGCTCTTCCTTCCACTAATCTGCATCCTTACTCAGATAAAGCATGTTTAGTTGGCAGAACAAGTAAAAGAGAGTTCACTTAAAACCAATACAACCCCATCCTTTGATTCCTGTGGAGATATTCAATTCTGACTATGTTGCAGTGTCTGCATCCTTTAAATCTCTGCATGTTCACAGATTACTCAATTGGAAGTTTCTACAAATGCTTATAGGTGACCCAATAGGGGTCGAGTTGGAGTTGAGTCCTGGGATAAATAGGAAGAAACTAATTCTTACCATCTGCATTTAATGCAACTAATGTTTCATAACCACCTCATTCGCTTGGATGATCTCTCACACACACTGCTTGTATGTCTGGTCCATTTCGGGGGATGTTAAGTGTCGATGCTGCTGGAATGGAAGCAGCAGTGGTGGTAATGGTGTGTTCAATTATGCTGCAGAAAGACCCTGATTCTCATATCACTGTTCTTGTGTGTGTTTTTGTTGTTCGTGAGAAAGAAGAATGTTGCTCAAGGGCCCTGACACACAGAGACAATTATTGATTTCACTGTTTAACCCCCTGTGGCTTACAGTGGGTCTGTCTTATTCAATCTATGCTCTTTGCATGCGATGTGTCAGGATCTTAAGAGTCTCTGCATTAGACCTCCTCAAAATAAAAGATGTGATTTTGTTTTTGTACTATTGTTAACAGTTAGATGTGGCCTTCAGTCTTCACTTCTTAAGAGCAGTATCATAACCATAACCATAAATTGCAATTTAGGCATCGAGCTCTTGATTTTCTTTTACATATTACCTACCGTCATTTAGATTTGTTGGTGAGCTGCTGTGCTATTGAAGTTATTATCAGCATGTGCCTCTTTTGTGTGTTTTGGTTTCTTTCCCTATTGGATTTGCATGAATAATGGACCCTGACAGTGTGTGTAGAGATGCATCAGGGCTTGTTTCTGCTGTTTCTTTCACCCTGTTTTCATTCTCTGCTCCCTCGCTTGCCCTTTTTACTCTGCCTCTCTCTCTTTTATCCACTGTCTCTCTTCCGCTCTTTGTCTCCTCCCATCTTTTGCCTCTGTATCCCATCATGAACACCTCTCTCTCTCTCACTATGTATATATTTATGGTGTGATTGTTGTTTAAAACCCCATTGATTGCTTTGTTATGAAGGTGCCCATGCCTCTTCCATTGCCCCTAATGGTACCTGCAGCGTACTACTTCTACCACCACCAACACCTCCTCCACTCCTCCTCCTACTCCTCCTCCAACTCCTGTCTCGCTATGCCCAAGTGCGTCGCTGGTACCTGAATTAGGCCCAGAGTCTGCAACCCCATGGCACTGAGTAAAGCCTGAGCCTGCATGGCCTCCATGTAGCCCTCCAGTGGCGTGCTGAGCCAGCAAAAACTGGAGCTGGAATCAGACCACACCGAGAGCAGTGTCGGCCATGTTAACTGCAGCAGCACACAGTTGTCCTTGGAAGCCAGCCTCAGGGACTGCTTGCTGATCTGAACCGGACTGAACTGTACTGCACTGTGCAGTGGTGATGAATGATGGGGAAAGGGAGGGTATCTCAAATGCTCTGTATCACCTCCTCCTCTCCCCATCTTTCCCACTTGCCAATTTGAGGACAAGCACAGTTTCAGAGTGTTGCCCTCCAACATCCATCCCACAATCCTACAAAACCAAAATACTGCTCAGTGAAGAGACAGAACTCCCCAGTGCTCCAGTTTTGTTTTTGCCTCTACATTCAACCCCACACTGCCCCCTGGTTGTGGGGTGGAGTTACTGATGTTGGATATGTGCAATAACCCATACAGCAGTCATGGATTAAGGATTTGTATGATCGCTGGTTGAGTTTTTAAGGTTTAAAACACACTCCAACAGAGAAACTGAAATAATTTGCTTGGAGGTGATGATTGAAGGACCTTTTTGAATGGATGAGACCTGCCTATGACATGATGATACAGACTTCTACTCCTCTATTAAAAAAAAAAATCTGGATCACTACTATTGGCAGAGCTTTTCGAACGGGCATCTTCTCCTGTTACAAGGTGGCCTGTTAAAAGTGACTTTCCTTATTCAATTGTGCATTTGACAGTACACTTCAAGTCTGCCAAGACACTCAACATTGTCATTCATAAGTGAACTGTTGGCCTGATGTCTGCACCAGTTCCTACTGTAACAGAGACTTTTAAAGGACATAATGCCAAGGACAAGTAATCTGAGACACATTATGCACGAAGAATCTTTGTGGTTGCACAGTGACATTAAGAGCTGGATTTACTCAACAGATCATTGCCTCCCTTCATCCGCACCCACAACTTCACCCTTGCATCTTGCATGATTCGATGTGAGTGCAGAGACATTCATGCCTGAAAATCTACTCAAGATGATGTCCATTGAGTTTCTCGTTTTGACCACTTGTCTGGATTATAATATTACAAGACAAAATCCTTCAGGATTAATTCTGCCTTTGCTACCAACTTGCAAAACTAACTCCAGAACTATGCAGCAAACCCTCGGGCTATGGATACCTAATGAACTACTAACAGCACGACAAACACTTCACAGGACAACCTGCTGATGTCATTCTGACATTTCAGATACCATCAACTGTGACAAAGGCTTTAAGGACAGTACATTGGACAATATACACAGCTATGACAATCAAAGACAGTAAATTAAAGCCTTACAAATGGATTAATGTTTTTACTCGTCGGATATACCTCACAGGTCATTGGACACTAACAAAAGTATATGTCATCCCCCACCCCATCAGAATCCATCACAAGGCAATTTGAAGCGCTTGCCTCCCCCAAAAGACTGAAATATGACTCTGTGACCAGCGAGTCAATCAAGAAAAGTCCTCCCCATCCCCATTCAAGAAAAAACAATCCAATCCAGTGATCAGTTCCTGGTTGATGGCTAATCTGCACTCTCAAATCGAGCCCCGCCCTCACTCCTCTGCCTTCTCTGATTGGATCCTTGTTGCCTAGATACAGTGCACTGTGGTTGGGCCATAGTCGAGCCAGTAAGGAATCAGGTGTCAAATGGTACCAGGAAATGACTATCATTATTCCTCTATTTAAAATGTATACAGTCTGTTTTCACTCCAGATCTTTTTTTTTCTTCTTTTTTGTTTTTGCAAATAAGAAGAATCAATTATTTCCCTCGTTGTAATTTATTGCTAATTTCTGATCTGTCACGTGTACTGCAGTTTTACTTTGATATTTTTTTCACCAACATGACAGCGTTCATCACACATTTGACTTGGTGTGTTGTAAATAATGTAAATCTTCAAGGTGAATATAAACTGCAGCACCGACTCCTGACAGGTCTTTGAGTCTTCCAACATTCTGTTCTCCACCTCTGCTCCACCGAGCACCAGCAGCATTCAGCCGTGTTGGTTAACTACAATACTTGATTCAACTATATGCCATATTTTTATGTTAAATAAACACAGTAGCAGTGATAGGACCACATTCTACTCCTCTTGTTCTGGGCAACATTATGGCTGCTAACAAACTATATGAGCTGTTTCCTTCTAGCTGGTTTGTATTTTGCAGTGGAGAAGGAACCCCATGTGGCCTCCATCACTGATGGGCTCAGTCTGATTTTTACACCTCTGTGCCATTAATAGCCGTGGTTGGAGCAACAATTAATACAGCTTGTTTCTTGGTCGTTTTTATACCTGTAAATTAACACACCGTTTCTAATCGTCTATTAATTTACACTTTTATTCTAAGAAATGGCATCTGCAACATGTATGTAGCTCATTACATTACACGAGTTTATCCATTCAAAAAGTTTACCAGAAAAGACAAAATCACCTACTACATAATATTACAGCCTAAAATGTGATGAGCTCATGAAATTCAGTTGCCCAGTATGGACTTACATTGAGGAAGGATGATCTTGCCAAAAACAGGAAGTAATTACACTTGTAATAAGTGCAAGGTTGAGAGACGGGGTTAAAATCCCAAGTAATATTAAAAGCACCCTACCTTCTCTGGTGAAAATAAATCCAGTCTAAATGGGGCACAAGTATTGCAAAGTGACAGGATTCTGAGACACACTAACACACACTTTGCTAGTCTCCTTTTCACTTCTGTTATCAGAACACTGTGATGATATTATTGCACTAAGGTTTGAGCTTCAGGCAGACTCACTCATGATCCTAATGCACATCACGTACTTTGCTTTGTCCTTAAGAGTGCACCACACTCACACACACACTCAAACACAGGAGAGTAGCACAGTGATTTATCTCGGTGTCTTTGAGCAGAGGTGGAAGGCGGAAATGTGTCTGGAGTCTCTTTGTATCGACCAAGAACCCTCTCTATAATGTGGTACAATTGGAGTGTACAGGCCTCTGTTACTTTAACCCCCCCGCCCCCGCCCCCCTCCACGGTTCTGTTTCACCTCTTCTCTGTTGTCTGTTTGGGTCTGGATGCCTGATTCTCATCTCCCGCACCCCTGGGGTTTCTGTATGTTTTGTCTTGTCTCTCTCTCTCTCCAGAGCACCATTCCAAAGGCTTTTGCCGCTCGCAAGATATCCTTGGCCAGTGAGTATATCAATTACATATTTTGTCCTATGTGAAGAAACAAGTGGAACAAGACTGAGGGGGAACCCTACTCTTAGCATTTAAAACTCTTGTGCATGATCTCCAGATGTAGATTTCAATACCTAAGTATATCACTCTTTGATTTTGATTTTGTTTATTTTTAAAGTTGTTTATCTTATTTTAATTCACTGTGAAATGTCAAAGGCTTGCCTTTAAATTTAAAAAATCAAAAAATGGAAAACCAGAGTTTTGGCAGGTAGTTGGGAGGTTTTTGTTATTTAAAAAGAAATTGCTAATTACAGCGATGTCATCCTTTCACTCTGAAATGCTTTGGTAAGATTTTGATTTAAAGTGATTTAAACTAAATACCTGAATTCATGTGCTGGTTTGGTCCACATTGTGTTCCTGCAAGTTCAGTATGCTGCAGCAAGGCCCTTGTCCGTGTAATACTTGTGGTGACAATGCCTTTTTTTTATATTTGTCTACAGCATGGTTTCTACTATATATATCTCTGCATTCTGTTTTTTGTGGCTGAAAGCATTTCCCTTTTAGATAAGCTACCAACAAAAACCGCAACAAACACAAAATGTTCAGTACGGTTTTATATAGACGACCATTTTTTTTTGTTGTTGAAAAAATTAGTTTATCAAATTGTTTAATCCTTCAATTCTAGCTATTAACTCTTGAGGAATTTAAATTAGTCACTGCCACCTTCCGCAAAACGAATTCAGTTCAAGCATTTTAGCAATTATTTGTGCTTTCAGGCTATGAGCTTGCAGTAGCTTGTCAATGAAGTTCTGTTCAGAAGAAAGCAAAACGCCCATGTTGGGAGTTGAATTTCCCTCCTCTCAGTAATATGTTTTTTTGGACTCCTCTGCAGGCAGTAAGATGTCTCCAGCCGCCGCAGATGGAGGAGCGGGAGATGCAGAGACAGGAAGTGCAGCAGGGAGGAAGAGGCGATGGGGCTCCAGCACATCAGTCACTGCTAAGAAACCATCTATCAGCATCACCACTGACTCACTGAAGGTACGGACACAGAGCCAGGACCAGGTGTCCACGCAGGCAAGGGAAAATCTGAAGAATAGATGTGATGATTTACTTATTCTTTCATTAGGTAGGTTAGTATTTATCTTATTTTCACTTTTGGAATGTTTCTGTAATGACAAAGACTCAACTATTTAAGAGAATTTTTTATTTTTCAGGGTCCAAACATGATTCGTTTCAACAATATTTAAATTAGTTGAAGCAAATCAATTTGCCAGACCCAGCCTTTAAAATCTATGGTGTTACTGTGACAGTTTCTGATTTGGTTACCGCCTTCACATCACAAGATGTTCTTTCAGCTTAGTCTCAATGGTTAGAAAATCAACTGTGAAATGTAATGAGTTCAAGACCCCACTAGTGACCTGGGGGGCATTTTATTACAATAAGTGATAGTTATTTACCCAAATTCAACTCTTGCAAAATGATCTTTTCCTGCTGTGATGTAATAACCTCCTCCAAGGAGGTCGTGTTTTTTTGGCCTGGTTTGTTGGTTCTCTTGACTGTTTATTAGCAGGATTACGGTAAAACTGCTCTCCCCATCTTCATGAAACTTGGTGGAAGGGTGTAGTTTGGGTCATGGAAGAACCCATTAAATTTTGGAATGGATCTTAATCACACGGCACCTTAAACCCACCCTGCTTACTGTTCTATGCTGGGGGCTGCAAGTACACGCTGGGTCCATGCAGACTTTAGTGATGATCGACAGCGGATTGTAATTGTAATGCTTTCAGAAATATATCCACACATAGAGTGGTTACGCTTGTGGAAGTGCATATCACAGAAAAGTTGACCTCTGGCCTTGGGAGGATAATGCTATGAGTGTCCTTCGAATTTAAGTATTTCAATATTTCTCCTCCTCATATTCTCCCTATTTGTTCTTCTCCTCCTCCATCTCCTGTCTGCATCTCTCTCCTGCAGTCTTTGATCCCAGACATCAAAGTGAACCAGGAGGCAGTGGTGGAGTTGCACCCAGAGGAGCTGCAACTGTCCGGGGACGAGGAGAACCTGGACACCAACCGGGGCAACCAGGACAAAGGCCTCAAGATCCGACGCACTGTCACACAGGTCCGAAGAGGCATATTGTATTACAACCACGGAAGAAGCGCTAATCTCAAGAAATGGTCTTTTTGTCAGTGGTTTTGAATCGTTGCATTACAGCTTTCCCACCTGTAATTCCTCATCAGGTCGTTCAAAGTGACAGCCAGGAAAATGGGCAAACAAATGAAGAGGAAGAAGGAGAGAAAACAGAGAAAGAAAAACAACGCAGGACTTCCAGAGACAAAAGGAAGAGTAGCATTTGTGAGGAAGCCTCGGAAACACAGTCTTCTGTTAAGATGGAGGGAGAGGCAGTGAAAGGTAACAGCCTCACTGAAAAGTTTGTGGGTTTAAATTGCTGTAGATTATTGGTTGCAAATCTCCTCTCTACCTTCTCTCTTCCATCATCCCTCTGGCAATTCGTCTTTCCTTCTTGATTGCAGGCCTGTTTTCCCACTCTCATTATCCCCTCTTCATAATATTTCCCTCAGTAACCCCCAGCGACAGTGTGGTGCGCCGCTCCATAAGTCAACAGAAGTCTGGTGTGTCCGTCACCATCGATGACCCTGTCCGCACAACCAGGCAGCCATCGCCACCTCATGGCAAAGTCTCAAATATCATCCATGTGACCAACTTGGTGGGTTTGTAACTCAGTGCATTACATTACAAGGCATATAGAAAGTAGGGAAGAAGTGTGTTGTTGTTTTTTTCATCCAAGTCTGGAACCACTCTGGCAAGTCAAAATGTTCACCAGAAAGTTATAATCTTGTGTTTTGCTCCAGTTGGTGCCTTAAACCTTCCTCACAGACGAACATTATGTGGAGAAAATGGTTTCACCGAAATATCCTGCTTTTATAAATGCACCCTACAAGTTTTACACGAATGAGGCTTATTGATGGCGATGCCAGTGGCAACATAATCATCTTTCCCATAATTATTCAGGAACACTTACCCAGGTATTAGGGCTTGAGTCAAACTTTCACCTTAAATCAGAGGTAAACTGCATGACTAAACAGACGATGACACTAGACATTACACATGACCTGCATTTGGAAATTAGTTTTACTTGGATCACAGAAGGAGAATTAAAATGACATGTCATTTAAAGACTTTTTCTTTTCTTGTGTTTCTGCTCATTTTTGATCAAATCCGCCTGAAAATGAAAGCTATTCGTGATTGAGCCGTGCTCCTTGTGTTTCCCATAGGTACGACCCTTCACCCTGGGCCAGCTCAAAGAGCTTCTGAACAGGACAGGCAGCGTGGTGGAAGAGGGCTTCTGGATCGACAAGATCAAGTCTCACTGCTTTGTCACAGTGAGTACCAACAAAGCAAAATTTCCATATACTGTTGAAAATTCCTCCGGTCGACTACACGCGTTCTTCAGCTGGAAGTGTTAACCACCTACTTGTGCTATCCGCTATCAATAAGCTGCCAAAAGTGACCCATGTGAAGCACGGTTCACCCGACGCTCAACTATTTTTAGGAATGAATTGGCGTTGTGTTGTAGAACACACTCGGCCTCCTCCACACAGACTCTAACAGACGCCGTATTGTGATAAGTTGACATTTTCGCTGAACCTGTAGGAGATTCATGCTCAAAATTGCCATAAATTCCTCAGTAAATAACATGTTTCTGCAGGAGGACCTATTTGTTCTCTGCAATTAATAGAACCATTTTATGTGATTATTGTGACTTGTCCATGTTGTTCCTGCAACTTTCTTCTTCTCCTTTCTTCATAGTACGCCACAGCAGAGGAAGCGGTGGCCACCAGAGCCGCCCTCCACCGCGTCAAATGGCCTCAGAGCAACCCCAAGGTCCTCAATGTCGACTTCTGCGAGCAGGATGAGGTAATGATACACTTTGATGCCGAAAAAAAAATGAAGCATGAAACTGCACATTTTAAATACATGGTGGGAAAGTATATGTGCAGGAGACTATCCACAGAACAAAACATGAGCAATAAAATATGAATAGATCTATTTTTGGAGCCATATCAGATGAGCAACCACATACATGGTCCCAAGTGGTGGCAGAGATTTCTTTAAAGCTGCTGGCAATATCACAGAACAGAACATTATTTTGTATCATACTTGAAGTAAATGTTAGAATTTCCTACACAGAATATTTTGGTTTGTTGTTGTTGGTCAGTAATCACTTGAATTTAGACTAGCAGATCTACTTTTCTGATGTGGCTTCTTGTTTTTTTTATTGTTTAAAATGTGTCCATTTAATGTTCTCCACCCTCTCAAACTTAAACATCCTGGTATTTTTCTCATTTTTCTGCCTTTTCCCCCCCCCCTCCAGTTGGATTTCCACAAAGGTGTCATCAAACCAGAAAAAGAGAAGGACCATGTTGTCCAGCCAGGTGGTCCTCCGACCCGGCTGCCCCCACTGATGCCTGAGCAAGACAGGGACAGAGAAAGAGACCGAGACAGGGACCGGGACCGGGAGCGAGACCGGGAACGTGACCGAGGCATGGGAGGAGTGCGGGACCTGTGGGCAGAGCGGGAGAGAGAGATGCAGCGCCGGGAACGAGCCCGCGGTGAGCGGGAATGGGATCGGGATAAAATTCGGGAATTTGCGAGACCGGAAGAAGATGGACGGCGATCTCGATCCAGAGACAGAGAGCGGAGGAGGAGGGAGAGGGCTAAGAGCAAGGAGCGGAAGACTGATAAGAAGGGTAAAGAACCTTAACCAAAAACAAGAGAAAAAGCCAGACCAATGTCTGCTGGTGGAGAAGAGCCACTTACATCTGTAGTAATAATCCAGTCCTTCGTTAACCTCCACTGGAAGGATTTGTTCTCTAGAACATAGATAATGTCATAGAGGAATTACTTTCAAAACATGTTTAGTTTTGTTAAAATCATTTAGTTTTACTGAACTTTTTTTTTTTTTTTCAAATGCCAAATAATTAAAATTTCAGCATCTAAGCATCAAACTATAAAAAGCTGGAATAAAACATCTCCCTCAGTTCCCCATTTGAAGCAGTGTTAGCACTGATGCGTCTTTATCTTAATATACAGATTTCACCACTGTTAGAAAAAGTCCTTCATTCTTGCTTTCTGTCAAACAGAGAAAGGAGACGAGCCTCCTGCCAAATTGCTGGACGACTTGTTCCTGAAGACCAAAGCAGCTCCATGTATATACTGGCTTCCCCACTCTGAGGAGCAGGTTGGTTCTTCTTTACACATCTCTCTCTCGGAGTGGTTGAGACTCATTTTCATCTTCGTGACCTGTGCTCTGTGTCCACCAGGCGGTGCAGAGGCTTTTGGACCGCACAGAGCGGCAAAAAGAGCGCGAACGAAGGCACAAGGAGCAGAAGGAAGAGGAGGAAAAGAAGCAAGAGGAAGAGAAGAAAGAGAGGCTGAAAGGGCGGGAGAAAGACGGCAGTGTGGCGGCGAGCGTGGGAGCAGCCGGGCGAGGAGCAGAGGGAGACAGAGAGAGAGACCGTGGCCGAGACAGAGAGGGGGACAAGAGGAGGGACAGCAGCCACAGGCCTAGACGACCCTCGGCAGAAGCCAGCGGCGTACGGCGCCCTCGTAGCCGTAGCAACCCCAGGGACAGACGCCGCTGAGGGCCCGGTGGCTGCAGGGAGAGCTGAAGAGAAAGAGGGGGATGCGGAGGACACTGCAGGCAGCAAGTCTTGGGAGGGAATGTTTCCACTTTTGGAGATAAATTTCCCTCGACTCAAGTTCAGGACTTGTGTCTGCTCCTCGCTTCCTGCCCCACTGTGCTTTAATTTGTCCACTATGATGCCAGCTTTGTCTTCCACACACTTCTGCCACCCGCCCACACACACTTACATAGTCCAGGTCAATTTAAACCGAAAAAGTTAATTACATGTTTTATAAATTGTAAAACATCGGTTCATCTGTTTGCTGTCTTCCATTGGCAGAAGTCAGTCCTTTTCCTTTGTGTCTCTGTGCAGTGCTTTTCATTCTCCTCTGCTGAAGCAGAGAAGAGTGGCTTTTTTTTTCTCTTTTTTTTTTCAGCTTGCCACAGCATTTGGTCCCACTGAGGTTTGGGAACCCGCCTCTTTATTTTAGTTCTGTGGATGCACAGTTCCTTCCTCCTCAAACCCTGTAATAAAACCAGTCCAAAATAGATCCTTGGCCCTCAGATATTTTCTAGGATCACTCTGTGTTCTAAACTTCAGCGCCTAGTTTTCTTTTAAAAAATTAAGTTTGTCTTTGTCAAAGTCAAGATGTTTTTTCTTTTTTTCCAACCATGTAAGGTTGTTGTGTGCTACAGCAGGTGACGTTTGTGAGAGTTATAACTCATCTGTCCTTCTCCCAAGAATATACAACAGAAGTCTCAACACTGTAGCCTAGGAAAGTATCATAGGAGTAGTGATTTGTGTGTGTTATGGTGATGCAGGAGACACGCACATGCCGGGTTCACCTTAACTGGATGTTTTTGAGATGAGGACACGAGGAAAGTTCTTGTCAAGTTTAGGTTTATTCTGTAATTATGGAAAGCTGACCGCTGCCCTGATGTGTCCATCTTGAAATCCCTCCTCTGACCCTCCAATCACACATTCAAGAGGAAAAAATAAGTTTACCTTCTAATAGAGTAATAGTTAGACTTTTAATATCTTTGTTTTTAGTTCCTGTTCATTTGTTTTTTTGTTCCTTCTGCAAGTGCTGAGTGCACTAAGAATTTAACAATGAATAAATTTAAATTGGTTTCCAACTCATAAGCGTGGATGTTCTTATTTTCTCTTCAAGAAGCATCATGACCCGTCTGCCACTAAGCTGAGTGTTTCTAAGCCGTTCAGTTTAATTATTAATCCACTGGGAAAATATTTGAACCATGGGAGTTTTAAGTTTGTTCAGAAATGAAAATATTTATTACAACATAAGAAATTACAGTAATGTCTTTCCCCAAATTGTACAGATTCATGTAGCATCTTACAGTAAAGTCAAATTTAAGTGCAAAATGTTTGCTAGCAATATGTACAAAACAATTTAAGAAAATCCCTTGTTCTTCTACAGCAAACAGTAGCCTCATCGGGGAAATAAGCAGTAGTTTTTCCTGTTCCCTTATAAAGTATGGTACAGTAATGGTACAAGAAGTACAGCAGGCACTACAAGTGACAACGGGGACTGATCCAAGTCAAAAAAGACAACATGAGAATCAGCAGATTCATCTTTAAAAAAAAAAAAATACTGAGTCTAAGCACATGAGAGACAGCATTATAAGACCAGCTTTTTCAAAATCCTCCACAGCTGCATAGGCACTGATCAGTGTGTGTTCTGAGGGGGAATGTTGTGTGTGGTGCACACTCTGCTCATGTGACAGGAGTGGCAGAGGAGATGAGAGTCCAGAGGGAAGCACTGCGAGCCGGGCTTATCAGAGAGCTGCTTACCACACTCCTGGGGGGGGGTTAAAAAAGACGCAGATAAGGACAGGAATGCATACAGGGGAAGTGAGGTCAGCCATCAAGGCGCTTCATGACGAAGGTTTGATAACATTATTATCACAGCGTAATATTTTAGGTAAAAGAAAGATAAAGTATGTTTGGTTCCTATATGTTGGGGACAATCTCTTACCTCACAGTGGTAACACTCAAAGTGATAGTCCTTGTTCATAGACACGACCCGGAGGATCTCTTCGCTGCCCTGAGACACAAAACAGGACAAAATAGAGAGGTCAGAGTCCAGGGGAAAGGAATTAGCATTGGAAAAGAAAGACATGAATACACTTGTGCTCACCTCAGAAGGTAAGATGGGTTGTAAACAGGCAGCGCACTTCGGAGCAAAAGTCCTGCAGGACGACAGGAGAAGGTTTATTTAGTGCAGAAACAATGACGGATGTGGAAAATGTACACAAGTTAAGACACTCTTATGTGTAACACTGATGTATTGGATAAAATAGACAGCATTATGGTGACTATAGCCATACAAAGCATTTAAACACATAGTCAAGTCTCACTTGTTGTAGTCCGCCACGCAGTAGATGTTGCTGTGATGGTCCACGGTGAAAGGCACCCCATCCAGAGCCTTGGAGCACACTACGCAGCGAAAGCAGCCGGGATGGTACGAGTTCCCAAGAGCCTGCAGGATCTGAGGATTGACACCGATCATTATTTCAGTAATCCAAAAAAAGAAATTTTTTTTTTTTTTTGGACATGTATTAATCACCATACAAATCCATTTCCATCTAGCTCTGCTGAGGCTTTAAGCTTGTGAAGCTAATAATTCCCCCGTTAATGCAGACCTTGAATGCCTCCCATCATTTGCAGGAGTTTTGAATTCATTTTAAAGTATTTACTGATATATTTCTTATCGGATTTTACAGATCAAGTGGATCTCCATCTTGCTTAACAATGTAAGAATTGTCTGTCTTCTTAATGCTACAACTACGTGATCACTAATCTCTATACTGTCAGACCAAGAAGCAGAAATATTCCCAAATTATGATAGAAATGCGACAGAAAAATCTTGCACCAACACGTTTGTTGTACTTTGATTTTAATATGAAATGTGTTTAAACCAAATCATGCAGAAAATGACGCCTGTGGGTCACACTCATTTTATGAGTGTGTGACACTTTCTATTTATATTATGTGGTTCAAATATGGTAAAAAAAAAAAAGTTGAAGCTAATCACGACAGATCCTTGTTTTTGTGAGAACACTGTGGCAAACCCACTGAAAGCTACTGTGGGAACAGGAAGAGGAGCCAAACAACTAACGTCACTGAATTTCTCTATCCTCCGGAGAGATCTTGAAATAAATTCTGGGAACCAAAGGATCTACATTCCCTTTAAATCCGACTCAAGTCAAAGAGTTTAGAGGCATTTGTTCTTCATGTGGCCCCTTCACACACACACATACACACACACACACACACCTCACCTGTTCGAGAATAAGGTGGCCACACACACTACACTTCTCAGCAGCAGCCTGGAATCCTGAAAACTGTAATTACAGCAAAGAGATTAGCATTAGTGGAAAATCAATCCTGTGACTCTGAACAAATGTGAGATGGATGACAAAACACGCCTTGACCTCAACTCTTACCATATAATCCTCTTTACAGTACACAGAGCCATTGACATTGTAGAAGTCCTTGTTTCTCAGGGTGCGTCCTGCAGAGGGAGAGATGGCATGAGGAATGCTGGGAATTTTTTTTTTTTTAAATTTTTTTTTAAAAAGGTAAATGGTTAAATATTCCGTGTGTGTGTGTGTGTGTGTGTGTGTGTGTGTGTGCGCGTGTGTGTGCGTGTGCGTGTGCGTGTGGGGGGGGGGGGTGTTACTCACCACAGGACACACAGGTAAAGCAGCGTGTGTGATAGAGGCTATCCAGAGCCTGGCAGGCGTTATCCGCCCCGTACACACCTTTCCCACATTTCACACAGGCTCCTGCAGCACAATGGAGGCAAAAAAAAAAGAAGAAACACAAACATACTTTTAGTCCAGAGTAAATCGCTCAGCAGCTCTTAGCACTTAGTTTACGACGTATTCCGAGAGGATGTGTCTGAAATCCAACTCCACACAAAGTGTCAACACTTGTAAATCCTCTTGTTCGCACCACAGAGGGGATTTTCACACAGTTAAAACCCAGTTAGCCATGCCAGCCTGTTTGCTCATCCACTCGAGTGTTTCGGCTGAAGCTCTGTCGTTAAAGGGAAACTCCACCGGATCTGACTTTTTTTTGGCAGGCGCTCTAGAAGAAAAAAAAGGTGCCTTCTTATGGAATTCTTTCACTTTAAGACTTTCCTTTAAATTTGACTTTAAACCCCACAATTTGAGCAATCTGGAGATTTAAAAAAAAAAAAAGTTTCCTCTGCTATTAGGAGCCTCGACTACCTCAGGAATCAAGAACAAAATTAGTAAATTACCGAAAATTATTTATTCCCTTTTGCTGCTTCCTTCATATCGTGAGCAAAAAGATGATGTTTTTCCATTTAAAGTCAATGAAACAAAGGCTTTTCAGCCCATTTCTCATCATATCAGTTAGAACCCATAAAGTAAAATACTACCATTTCTAGATCAAAATTAGCATGTGCTCTGGTTTTTGCTGCTTGATGGCTATGAAACCTTCCACACACACACACACACACACACACACACACACACACACACACACACACACACACACACACACACACACACACACACACACACACACACACACACACACACACCTTTACAACTCTGTGTGCTCCTCATCTAGCAGAACACACTGAAGTCTCCGCAGCAGTCAGGGCACTAAAGGTAAAGTGGAAAAGTGGTGTGGTGGTCTGAGCTGCAGCCTTTTTCTGTGATCTATTTAAGGGTCTGTCTGCGTTTTTTTTTTTCTTTCCCCCCTCTCTAATGTGGCTGAGGGAGTGCCACACAGAATTCCTACACTCTTGGACAGTCCCTTGAATATTTAGAAACAGGCAAAGTCTCTGCCAAAGCCAGAAAACCAGAAACACCCAAACTGGTGGCTTTAAATTTAACGTCTGAGGAAGCTACATATAGAAAATATGTAAGAAGAAATTGGTTGAAGTTAGTGGGATAGCATTATGGACTTTTTTTTTTTTTTTTTTTAAGGGGTAAGACTTTTAGGGTTTGTAGAATACAGCTCGTTTGGGTAAAAAAGAAAAAAACTGAACAAAGAAATATTATATTTTGTGCTTTTGAGCTTCTTTCTGTACTTAAAAACTGATCTAAGAGGCACATAATTAAATCACCTGCAGTAATAATAATACTTACATGTATGAATTATTCCTTTAAACTTTTATTAATTAATTTTTTTGCCTTCTTTTTAATTAGGAGCATTTTACTTTATTAAGCATTAAATACAGGTGTGTTTGTGTGTGTGTGTGTGTGTGTGTGTGTGTGTGTGAGAGCTGACCTCAGAGCATCTGCCTTCACGGCTCATAGATTCTGATTTCATCCTAATGGCTGAGAGGAGTACAGTATTGTATATCCCCTCTGGGCACACATACCTGAGCATAAGAACAGGCTACAGCACACCGCCTCTGCACACTCCGAGGCAGCAATACACACACCAGCGACACACACTTGTGACTCACGCACGCTTGCGTTACTGTGGCCTGAAGTCACTCGGGGGGGGGGGGGAACACACCCTGCCACAGTGAAGCAACATACACATAGGCTGATCCAGCCACCGTAACAGACACACACACCTCTAATCTTCTGTGACTCACGGTAATGGTCGGAGCCATGTGTATTATTTGTGTCTGATGGTTACAGAGGAATTTTGCGGTTTATAGACCCTGTAGATACGCTGCATTACAGCCTCTATGTGCACCATATCAGCTGACTTTGCTGACATATGTGAGCCTGAATGTGTGCATGCATACATACATACATACATATCTATCCTGCACCCTCTTCTCCTTTCATCTCTTCTACTTGTCTGGATCGGTCTCTTGAAGCTTTTTTTTTTTTTTTTCTTTCCTCCCTTTACGCCCTGCGTGCTTCAACCCTGCATGTCCCTACAGGTTCCAAATGCACCATCCATCCATACACTCTTTCAACTATTAATCTGTCCGTCCATCCATCCGTACAACCCTTTCATTTAGAGAAAATCTTGTGATCTGACACCAGGCAGCGAGGAGGACAGTAATAACACGCTGAGGGCGGATGTGGTGTGACCTGGCACTCTATTATAAATGCATGGGATACCATGCTTGAACACTGACAGCGCTGGCTCAAATTAGGGGTGTGATTTGACCATTTATGCTAAATGCAGCTCTGTTTAGCTTGCATCCTGGCTTCCACTGTGAAGCCTGAATACTAATGTTAAAAAAGAAGAAGAAAAAAAGGGATCTCACCGAAGTACTCCTGGCGGTTCTCTACGGTCTCTCTCCCAGCTCCTACTCCTGGATCCTCCTGAGGTTTGATTGGCCCTCCGGCTGAGCAGGGCCCTGTTGTTGTGTTCGGTTTGGAAAGAGCCAGAGACTCCTTCAGCCTCAGGCCCTCCAGGAGACCCTCACCTTCCAGCGCCGCATCTCTCAGCAGAAGTCGTGTGAGCTCCTCCTGGTACCGGGTGCCAGGCAGATCCGAATATCGGGCCCTGTCACTCATCACGCTGCCCTCTTTTCCTCTCATTCCTGCATGCTGCTCTTCCCACCACTCTGGGCCAGCCTGGTAGCATGCTGCTCCTGGACTTCCAACAGCAGGTGGGTAGGAGTGTCTGCTATCGTGGGCCACTGGACGCATCCCTCCATCCAGAAACTGACTCCAGGCCTCCACAGGTGTTACAGCGACCCTGCCTGGAACCCCGTAACCAGCTGCAGAACCACCTGTCTGCATGGAGGGCGATGGCTGCTGTGGGGGGAGGCCTCCAGAGGCAGAGTAGCGAGAGTCATAGCCCAGGCTGATGCCACTGGTCCGGTTGCTGCTGCAGCGGCTTCCCATGGGGCTCCCTCCTCCCCCACCACTGGCAGTGCTGGACGCAAAGCTGGACCGGGGGCTGACCAGTACCGACTCCTGGAGGCTGAATGAGGAGCATGGGCTCAGGGTTGGTCCAGGGGGATAAAAGAAGCCTCCTCCTACACCTCCTCCGGCCATATCTGATGCACGTTGTGGTGGATGGGAGAGGGATGCAGGCCTGGTGGTCTCCCACAGTTCACTGCCTGTACTCAGGCGTTTGTAAAACAGAGCCTCCTGGAGAGAGAGGCGTTTGTGCCTCTCTGGCTCGGAGAGGTAGCCGGGCTCTGCCAGGCCACCTCCACCACCTCTGGGAGCTGACCCATAGCCTGCAGCGGCAGGGTATGGCGGGGGGACAGAGAGCGGTGGTGGCTGGGAGAGGAGCTGCTGCCGTCTGACGAGCTGCTGGAGCTCCAGGGAGTAACGGCGCTGATTGAGGGACGCCTTGGAACCATACGCTCCTAGGGGGTCACACTCGGGGCCCAGGCCAGACTCGCGCCTCAGATGGGAATCCACGCCTTCGCCCAGGTAACAGGAAGCACGCTGCTGGGGGGAGCGGCGCCTCAGTGGTGCCAAGGTGGAAGGGTGAAGTGGCTGTTCAACATCTGGAGGTATGGCACCTAGCGTGGAGGAGGATGGTGGTGTGGTGAGGAGCTGAGATGGAGACATTCCCATCCCTCCTCCTCCTCCTCCTCCTCCAGCCCCTCTCCCACTGGCTGGAACACATGCATCACTTGGGGCTGCAGTGGCAAGCGAGAACTGACCAGGTCTTGTGGGTGAGGCAGAGCTGGGAGTTGGTGGCAGCCCACTGCCCCCACCGCTGCCCCCGGAGACGCCAGTGTTGGTGTTGCGGTTATTTGAGTTGTTGGCAGAGTCCTGTTTTTTCTTTGAGCTGTTGAATTTCACACTGCCCGAGTCCGTTAGCTTCAACTTCCCCAACAACTTGCTGATCGGCCTGTCCATGATGAAGCCTTGCAGAGTTTGAGTCAAGTCAAAGCTGCAGATGCCTTGTTAAGTTATAGTGTTCAAATACAGTGTGGGTAGATGTACAGCAGAACAAAGATGTTCAAGTAGAGTTTTCACTGTGCCAGATGAAATGCCGGCTTCCAGATCCTTAGAAAGAAATTTAAAAAACTGGCCTTGAATCTAGCACCAAGTCTTTTTTTTTAAAAAGGACCCTTTATATAGACAATAAATACAAACCAGATAAATACGACCTTTAGGACATGTCAGGATGGTTACATGACTTCAGTCTTTTGAGTCATCTCGTTCGATCTCATGTGGAAAATCCACAGGCTCAGGTAGACTGTGGCGAGGAAGAATCCATGTGATTATTAGATGGTGAGTTCAAGTCAAGTCAATCCAGTCAGGAAATAGGACAAACATACATCCAGGACACTTCGGCGTGACCTATAGTCGGGGGAGGCCTCCTTTGTTGACTCTCCACATCTGCATCCCTTTAATACTTCAACTATCTGAAATATACTTCAATGAAGCTGCTTTGGCGTCTCCGCCGCGATGTGGGGGTGTATCTCCGTTTGAATCACCTTTTTTTAAAAACACAAAGCGGAGAGCTTCAGCGGGATGCAGGCTACTTCATGTGGGTCCAGTGTAGACAGGAAAATTAATCCGTTTGAGCTGAAATACTCGATTCACCCGACTCCTGCCATTCATCTCAGGACGAAATGGGCTCAGAAATGTTAAATAACGCGATTAGATTTAATTCTGGAGACGGAAAACACTCAAACGGCACTCACTAGACTCCTGAGTCCATCCGTCCATCCGCCTGCGGTCGACAGCTTTTATCATTCCAGTTTTCAAATGAGGATTCCTGTCCCGGCGTGATAGTAGCGGAAAAGTTTGGAGAGAGAAAATGAAGTGAGGAAACCGGTGCTCCGTTACAGTCACGTCCCAACGGACCGGTGCTGGGCAAAACGAGTCACTAGAGTTCTATAAAATCCCTCCCCGTGTGCACTGCACGGTCGACAACTTTGTTTCTTTCTTTCTTCCCCCTTAATAATTACTTACCTCCCCCCTCTTTTACGACACTGTCGAGTTAGCTACGGCAGAGAGAGCTGTTCCGGTCTTCTTTTCAAAATAAGCTCCTACCCATCAAGCCTTATGTTTGACCAGCCAAATTCCAATCAGGTTTTTAGATCCAATCGCAGCACAAAAACACAGTAGGAAAAATAGTAAATGCTCTCGTTATGGGGCGCCGTTTGTAAAGTAGCACAAGCTGAAATTAACAGTAACATTTCACCACATTTAGCTCCAAACAACGTAATGTTAAATCCTCTCAAAAAAAGTCGTAAAGAAATTAGAACTCAAGCATAATTCTACAGCTAGACTTTTAACTAAGACCAAGAAGAGAGCACATCACTCACTGGCTACACTGAAATACATTTCCACCTTGTTTCTTTTAGAATAGATTTTTAAAGTCATTTTGAATACCTATAAAGCTCTTAATGGCGTGGGTATTATTCAAATATATATTCCCAGTTTTGAAACTATACAATTTTTTTGTAGTTAGTGACACAAGATATTTATGTGCTTCACTCTACAAAGTGGCACTATGTATGCTTTTATTTTGAAGATTGAAACGCGGAGCGTTACCGTACGTCCTGTCGGTCTGTTTAGCTTGACGCAGCACTGTTCCTTTATCAACCAGCGGCGGCTCGTTTCCCCCAGCAGGCCGGAACACCTTTCCACCAGACATTGCTGTTTCGTCATTCATTCGCAAAACCCTCTCAGACGATGGACCCTCTTCATTATGGACCTGCTCCTCAGAAGAATCATTTTGCAAAATAAAAATTAATGTTTACTTTATTGAGATTGGAGCAACTTCTTTGAAAAAAAAACACCTCAGTGTCCAGTCTTTATATTTATTGACAGGTTCTCAGTCACAAGAGTTAACATGTGTCAAAGCAAGATAAATATGTCTCCACTGAGTTTCTGACATTTTAGCCTTAATGAAGACTTCAACCCACGCAAGGCTGTAGCTACCAGTGAGGTCATGTCTTTAGTATTTTTGGCTTAAAAGCGTGGGGGTATACAAAATAATGGAAGAATATCCAGATCTTCTACTTAATTAAAAGTAGAAATGCCACAGTTTAGAAATACAAATACACTGTTTGCAGGGAGGGACGGGGGGGATCAAACTGGTGAATGTGAAATAAAGAAATAACAAATTTAAGATCACACTGACAAAATATCTTTTGGTGGTGAGCAAGGCTGTACTTTTTCAGGGGCAGCTTTTAAAAACCTGAGGAGTTTACCTATCAACATCATACACTACACTACATGACGGGCTTATAGTAATTCTGAATCTGATTCTTTACTCATCATACTGAAACTGAACTTTTTTTTTCATGCAGAATGTGCCTAGTGCATGTTCATTAAAACTATAGGTGCCTGAATTAAATTATGGAGAAATGTGGGGGTCAATAGGGTCCCGTTTTTGCCACCTTAAGCATGAAAATGCAGCCTACACATGACCTTACCAGTAACAATACAATAATGCAAGCCTTTATATGAAAATATAGCAACATATCGGGAGATATTCTACCTAATAGTAACTTTTTCACGCTTACTTTGGTTAAATGATATATCTGGGTGCTTATTCTTGCACCGTTGCAAACATTATAGTCAAATTACAAAAAACTGCGTCGTTCAGGCCACGGGACTACTTTATTGTACCAGCAGCCTGTGGAATGTGCGGGGGGACACAGCGGAGTGAGGCGGTTGGTGAATTTTTTCGGCGTGTCTGAGTTCTCCAAGGAGGATACAGGGTAAACATCCCGCTACTGGTAGCAGTAAGTTCCAATTCCGGCTGTTGGTGGCAGTTAACGGACACACTAAAACAGTCCTGATTAAAGTACAACGATGTTTGCACAGGGTTGTCGGCTGAGATCTGCCCCGGAGCCCCCTCCTTATGGAGCCTTTCATAGCCCACACTGTTCACCCTGCAGTCCCAGACTGCAGACTCCACTGTTTACCTCACAGGCTGCGAGTGAGAACTTGCCTGAAAAGCTAACAGAGAAATTCTTCTGGGCTTAGTGCAGAGCCGGCCCGACGCATAAGCGAACTAAGCGGCTGCTATGGGCCCACGCGTCCGCCAGGGGGCCCCCAGAGCACCTGACATGTCCTAAAGGAGAGCTTGATATATATATATATATATAGTGATTAAAAAGTGATTGAAGATGGAACAAGACAGAAAAAAGAATTTCTTTTATACAAAATTGTTTTTTTTCTACCCAAATTTTCTCAAATTTATCTATTTTCTTGTTATAATCATATCACATATTGTTACGTCACAACCCTAGAAATCTTAGAGAATCTGAGAAAGAAATCGTATTGTTATGGTGAACTGCTCACAACACATAATTATAAAGATGAGTCACTCTTCACAAGCTCCAGCTGACATAACCCTGATGAGATCACTACCATTGGGTAATTTTTCTTCAGACCAAGCTCATCTAAAGCCTCAGGCGACATTATACAACTGCTTTCACAGGATGAAAACTACTAATAATGGTTATGACATGTAAAATCAGCTTAGCGCTCATTTAATGTTTAAATGAAATCAAATGAAATACAGTTAATGCAGCTGTGGGTTACATTCAGGTGAAAAGCAACAGGTAACATGTACAGTAGTTAACATACAGCAAAGTGCAGCAGCAACAAATCATCCCTCCAAAAGACACTAAGCACCCATGAACATAGATTATTTATACGCCTGAAAAAACAGACCCATTTTCAGTTTTGTCATCCAGTGAACTGGGTCAAAGTAACTCAAAGCAAATCTGGATTTCATGCAAAGGACAATCAGAAAACCACCACATGATAACCAGAGAGGCCTCACTGGATTGTAGTTAAGAAATTAGTGCCGAAAAAGCAAGGAAATAAGTGAAAAATGAAGTCTGATCTCCAGAGATTATATCCATATCCAGCAGAAATAGTACTCAAGCCTCTTTGGTGCGATCATGTTTTGTGGAATGACAGTGAGAATGAGAAACTGGTACAATAATAATAATAATAATAATAATCTAAAAATAGTCTAACCGTATGAGTTTAATTTGACAACAGGCCCCACAGAAGACAGATGTAAATTATAAAATGAATGGTGAATAATTTCCATTTTATTTCTATTGTTATTATATTTTATATACTTATATTTCTTCTATATCTATACTTCTGTCATTGTGATACTGCTACACCTATATTTTCCCTCTTGAGAGCAATAAATGCTTATCTTATCTCAGCTTATCTTATTTTTTTCACGCAGATGTTTTGATAGACCATTGGAGTGAAGTTGATTGTTTTTGTAGTGCAGTTGTCTGTTCATTGATGTTTTGTTTTGTTTTGAATAAAAATGAATGAAAACGCATTCGAATGACAGAGAAAGAGGGAAAACTAAAATAAAAAAAGGCAGAAATTCAAAATAAAATTAAGGCAACTGAGAAAAATCATAACTTGAAAAAAATGTGGTCACTCTCAGAGATTTGTTTTCTTTATTGAGTTATAAATCACATTTTCAGTCACATCACCTCGCCTTTATTTCACTCTGAAAATAAAGGCACAAAATAAGACGTCCTCTCAGCGACCCTTTAGCTCCACCTGGTGGTCAACACGGAAATGTACAGACAACATGGCGGCCCCCATGAGGACGTTGTGCTGTTCAGGTGAGATTAAGGTTATTCTCCAAGTATGTTTTGTTTGAGCCCCGTTAAAACCTTAAAGCTGAGTTTTTATGGCTGCTCTTGTATAAGTCGCTATCTGTTTGAAAGACCACCACAAATGCAGTGACGATGACTATCAAGGCTAACGCTAGTTCTCTGCTTATGACTGTAATGGAGTGGTTTGAAGTCCATGCTACACTGTAGATTTCAGGTTATTGTGGGTGTCAGCAGTGACTTCAGGGGCTAAATTGTGTTTATGTTTGTTATTTTCCAGTGTTGAGGCTCTCCAGTAGGCAGTTCAGCACAACGTGTGGAGTACAGGCTGGAGAGAAATGGAGAAAAGAGTAAGTTTCCCATACACCACTAGGCTTGCTGTAGTTTATATTTATATTATGACGAATAATAATCCAACTCTGGGTAAAAAATAATCAAAACACAAAGGTCTGCGTTTGGACTTAAAATATTTGAGTGTGCTAAATCTCATTAGCTCTCTCTTTTAGGCTAAGTGCTCATACCAATGCGCAACATTAGCCTCTGTTAGCTTACATAGCAATTGTTACTATCTTAAACATGAAGTTCCAATCCTACTACGGTGAAGGCGTGAACCACCCTACCCTGTCTCTGATTGGCTAGTTTTTGTTGGCTCGCTTGGTTGGACTGGTTAAGTCGATGATTTGTTAGGCTAAGAATATCAGGGTACTCCAATCAGAGGAAGAGTAGGGCGGGTTACAGCGTCGCGATAGTAGGATTCACGAAATCTGTAGGTTGCATTGTGGGTAATGTAGTCGCCAGATGTTGACAAGGAAAAATAAACTTTTCATTGTCAGTGCATAATTAATTATATATTTCAATTTATTATATATAATATTTACATTTTTCATTAGATTATAATGGAAGTTTTTCTATTAGCTTCTATATTATATTATGTAAAACCAAACTAGCTCCTGTTAGCCACAAGTCCTCCCATTCTTTGTGCAATTTTATAGCCATCATTTTTTCCCCCACATCACTGCCCTCCTCACTTTTATACTGAAGAATTTCTAATTTGATAACGCTTTTGTTTGCATGCAGACACGGACTCGCCCGAAGCGGCACAGAATATGGCCCTATGACAGACTTGCCTGATTGGTCATTTGCAGGTATTCTTCATTTTAAATAGTACTTTTCATGGATATTAGGAGGAGTTTTCACCCTATTTGTTTCTATGAAGAGTAACTGAGTTTACTTAAAAATGAACTTATTAAATTTAGCGTAATTCAGTTAATGTAAAAACACATAATTTTCCTCTTCTCTGCTTGTAGTCGTTAGAGAATGAACGCATTGTGCTTTATTTCTAGCACATTATGTAATTTGCTCTATGTGTTAACTTATTACTGTTTGTGTATCCGGACAGATGGAAGACCAGCACCTCCATTGAAGGGACAGCTGAGAAGAAGACAAGAGAAGGAAGTTTTAGCTGTGAGTATCAACACTTTTGCCTTTTTAAGCGTCTTCATATCACTCTTTCTGTTTTTTTTGTTTTTTTTTAAAGTAACCTTGACTTTTTTCTCTCTCACAGAGACGTATCGTGATGCTGAGTGCGGAGGTGGATAGAGGAATGGAGGCATGGCGTGAAAAACAAGAAGAAGCCAAAAGAATGCAGGAATACAAAAAGTCCTTTTTACTCAAACCTAAAGGGAAGCTATTGATGAAGAAGAAGGAATCTCAAAGTTAGAATCCAGATTATCATTGTAACCATGTTGCGATGTCCTTATTGTGAATAATATGTTGATTGTCAGCCTATTGAATATATTTATGACGACTTCTTGGCTTTCTTTTGCTTTAGAGTTGACCTTTTTCACTATTAATGGATTTCTGCAATAAATGTACTGTTCCTCATTTATGCCTGATGACTTTTATTTTTTTATTTTTCATATTTTTATAGATGCAGTGCTGAGTTAATGTCTCTCGGCTTCCACTAGAATGCAGCATTTCTCAGCTGTATGGCAGTGTGGAGGCTCAAACGCCATTTTGTCTGGAGTTGAGCAAAAAGGAGTTTTGTTTGGGAGGCAGAGGAAGGGAGGAGCTGAGAAACAAAGTAGCTCTGATTCAGGAGCTTAATGTGTACATATGTGTGTTAGAGAGAAAGTGAGGGGTTCACATCTTCAGTTCAAGAAATACAAGACAAAAGTCCACCTCTGTGAAGCACCTTCAGTTTAAATGGAGAGCCAATAAAAGGAAAACGTATGTGAGGCCATCACCAGAATGTTTTGACAGTTTTCACTATTTCAGTAGCGACTTAAGATCAATACAGGAAATGTAATAAAATGTGAATGCTTTTGGCTCACATCAAACTTTCTCACTCTTAAGACAACTTCTTATTTTTCATGGGGCAACTTGACGAACAAAAAAAAAAAAAAAAAAAGTTTGAATTTCTAGTCTGCTCTTCTGCATCCTGCTGCCTGGAAAGATGATTAGCCGGCTTCAGGCAAGTTGGCAGCAAGTTCTGTTCCTCGGGGAGCGATATTTGTTGGTATCGGCTCAAAACTGGAAGCTGCATGGAGCCTCAAAAGAAGCTGCAGAAACACTTGTCTTTGGCATCATCTAATTTTAAAAGCAGGACACATAAATCAGCTGTGAAGAGGTGGCATGGAATGTGATTCCAGGTTCTCTTATGGCTTTTTTAAAAGTTGTTTTGAGTGAGGGTCTCTCTACAGGGATCTCCTGTAGATATTTAAAAAGCATCAGTACCACACTGATGGATTAGTTAGAATTTTTTTAATTTGTATTTATGGTGTAAAGGGGCATTTGTCAGAGATGCTGAGCAGCTGTGCTTTTGTTAAGTCAGCAATAATTCAGTGTAACTTATGAACAGACTATTTACAAAATGAGGTAAGCCTCTCTGTTTATTCCTCCCTCGCTCTCACTCTTGCTTTCTGCTCCTTCCTCTCCCTCCATCGACCTCTTTCCCTCTCTTTCTCTCTCTTTGTCTTGTTGCAGACTTCAGCAAAGCCCCACTGTAATTAGGGCTGCTAGCCGCTGAGTTGCAGATTCTTTTCTGTGGAGTTTTTCTCCCCCCCTTCCTCCTCCCCTTGTCTCAACTGTTTCATACAGTTGACCAAAGGAGCTGACGGCTTGTTGTGTTACAGAAGTGTGGGAGGACATTGAGCAGGCCACAGAGGGGTGTTATTAGAAATGGTGATGTGTTTAACAAGACCGCATTCTTCATTCACATGCAGATCCTCACACCTGGGCAATCAAAGGCCTCCAACTGCACCCATAGTGAGAACTCCAATCTTCGTCTTGATACCATCTTTTCACATCCTTTTTTTTTTTTTTTGAGATCGTCTCCCCAACAACCTCTCCTCTGACTCCTCCCGTCCTCCCCCATCTCTCCCTTCCTCTCTTTTTCTCGTGTTGTTTTGGTTTTCGGGAAATGAGAACCAGATGTTGCTTATTGTGCAGAAGTCAGCGATAGAGGGAGGGAGGGAGTTAGGGTGGGCCGGTGGGTGAGTGGGTCTGTGTGGATGGAGGGTGAAGGGTAGGGAAAAGCTGACAGGCCTTTGTAGTTACACCTGCAAACCAGAAACAAGGGTTTCCTGGCAGATATGACTGGGATGGGGCTGCAGGAAGGTGAGCAGTGCACTGGTGCAGGGATGGGGGTGGTTTAGGGGGTCTGACTCAGCAACTTGTACCCAAGGCTGCTTCCTGATCTGGGTGTTCCTGTATAGTGGGGCACTCTGGGTAGCATGGCAGACAAAATGACATTTCTTAGCTGAGCATGATTGACTTAGTACTGCAGGCTGTAATTATTATAATGGTCATATTTGACATGTTTTTCTCACAAATGAATTTTTGTCTTCTTTGGCATCTTTACAGATTATTTTCACCCTTTTTTATGTCAGTTTGTTAAAATGCTTCTGTAAAGGTTGGAGTTTGTTCTTTATAAGATAAAGATGAGATTTTAATTAGGCTACGTGACAGGAAGAACAACTACTTTCTCCATTAATTAAAAGTTCTGCATGCAAAATCCCAATTAAGTAAATGTACAGACATATTATCAAAATGTACTTAAAACATGGAGCATTTTTTTTTATAGCATAGCATTTATAGCTGGTGGATAAGCTAATTTGAACTTCTTCATTTACAATAAGTATTTTTAGTCCAGTGGTTCCCAATCAAGGTTGGACTCCTTACAATGAGTCACAGGATAAATGTGAGGGGTCATGAGATTATAAAAGTTTTACCTCACAAATTCTCATTTATTTTTCAGACTTTAATATTTGCTTTTGTTGGTGAAATACAAGAAATAAACACTAAATTTGAAGAGAAAATGGCTTAATAATAGTGAAATTATCTGTTCATGCAGCAAGATATAATTTTACTTGTCAAGATATATGGAAATTACTTGGTTCCATTCTAGAAATAAGTACGCAAAGATTAAAAAACTAGTAAATAACTTTTAAAACAACTGTTACGACCCCCAGTAAAGCTCAAGCTTTACTCAAAAGGAGGACCAACATAAAAGAGTCAGGGTTTGGTCAAAAGGAGATAACTTAAATTTATTTCAACACAGGTACATGAAATAATCAATCAACCTAAATAATCTAAACCCAAGCATCTCAAGAACAAAATGAACAAGGCTGATGGGCCGGCCAAAATAAAGAAAAGCAGGGCAGCCACCCAGGCCAACCCGCACATAGGGCCGTCGGACCTGGGCACTAGCCCTCTACCCGAAACAAGGAAACACATTCTTACCTAACCTGGAAATTAAGCCACGAAAACAGGACTACCAAACCCACCAGAATATAACAAACATAAGATGCAATTAACACAAACTACATAAAGTCAGCCTCCTGACTGACTGCAGGTTCTCCACCCAGGAGAAGGAAGAGAGAGGAAGAGGCAGGTCTCTTACCCTCCTTTAATGGGCTGTTCCCTGCATCAGAGCAAATGAAGCTCACCTGAATAGGGGAGGAACACAGGACAATGAGACATGTGTGATCAGCCTCTAACCAGTAGGGAGGAGCATGTAACACAACATAATTTATCTCATGTTATAAAATCTTAAGTACAGAACAATTTGCAGTGAAGGGAAACTTGTCTTTGGTAGAACTGCTAATAACTCATAGACATAATCTTTAACAGTGTATCGTATTTTATAGTCTTATGAGTTCAATGTAAAGTGTTAATCTGGAAAGTAATATTACAGTTATGTGATAAATACACAAGAGTTAAAAGTGCAATATTTGACTCTGAATTGTAGTAGAGTAGACATATAAAGTAATAAAAAACTGAAATACTCATGAGAGTACCTCAGGGACCTCATAATTGTGCAGCATTTGAGAAAGCACTGGAAGTCAGGCTAATTGAGAGACAAAGGGAAAAAGAAAAAGTGCTGTTAGAGTTACAGTAGAAAATAAATGGTGCCATAATGTAGGTCACCCAAACAAAGTCTCAGGTTGAATTGCAAGCAGCTGTCCTGGCCACTTCCTGCCTGGCATGGAGGAGTGCTGAGCCTGATGCCTGTGCCCTGCACCACCCAACCAGACTGCATGAGTTCAGCATTAAAATGGCAGGAAGAGAGAGAGAGAGACAGAGACAGAGAGAGAAAGGAGGAATAGAGGCCAACATGGCTTCAAGGTCTTAACTGCATTTGACAAAAAACTTTGGTAGCCCTTCTAAATGAAATCCAGATTATACTTCACCAAACCGTGTTAAACATAAATGGCTCTTAAATGGCTGCTCCTCTGTGTGCCCGCCCACCAAGACGCCATCATCACAACAATTTAAAAGAAATAAAACTTCTTTTCCCATGACTTCTTCATGGATTAACCAACACCAGAGAGCAGTCAGAGAGCGTGTGCATCACTAATGAACAGGTATCATTGCACCCTGGGAATAGCACACATGGTAATGACAGCATTATGATGTTGCTTAAGAAATAGAACCCATGCAGGTATTGAAGGACAGTTGCTGTAGTCTTTCGATTTTATTTCCAGTTAAACTCAACGACCTATTTTAGAGTTAAAAGTTAAGTTTGTATAAATATACGCTGTGTGCAGGAAAGCCCATCATCAGATGCCCTTTTATCGCAAACTGAGCAGATTTAACGTGGGCAACATTTTAATGAAAATGTTCACTCTTGTCTTATTGAGTCTGTTTTAACTTTTTCCTTTGTGTGCTGGTACGAGTCTACAGTACCTCCTTGAAAAACAAGAAAAGGTTGCAAGGCATTGTCAGAGTGTTGTAAAGTTGCAGGCACAACCTTGCAGGACCTCACTGACCTGAATAAAGTCAGGACTTTGAGGAAGGCCCAGACAAAACTGTCTGATTCTATCCATCTATCCTGATTCTATCCATCTATCCTGATTCTATCCAGCGGATTTACCGTTCCGAAGTGTAGAACAAGCAGGCTTAAAAGGCCATTTGCCTTTTAAACGATTCAGTGTTTTTATCCTTTTAATGAAGCCCAGATATTATGTTATTTATTATTTTTTATAGCCTCTTTTCTTGTGCCCATTTTCTTTTTAATTTATTTATTTGTAACTATTTTCACATTGTTTTTATCTTACATCTGTTTTATCTTACATCTTGAGTTCTGTCGCATTGTCGATGTCTGATTGTTAAATTTATTATCATGGTCTCTTTTATTTGGTTTTATGATCTGCTGGCAAGACAATTTAGCCCTCGGGGATTAATAATTAAGTCATCACTGATCCTTATTATCACTTTTTGAAGGGTTAATAAATCATTTCATGTTTGTAGATAATCATTTCCTTCTATCTGGTAATCATTATCATATGTAATAATAACATTGGCAATCATTATGCTTATAATGTTGTTAAATATATGCATTTTCGTCTAGATCATTTTTCCAGAAGGTTATGTGTGGTCCACTTAAAGAGAAGCATTACTCAAAACAGACCAATCAGGAGACATGGGTGAACGAAGTAAAGAAAACTGTGATAATTTGTCTGTCAGAAAGTCTTCAGGGAGATTATGATCGAAGGTTATCTGCCTTCTGGACACTGGTGGTGGCGGTGGCTGATGACCCTGCTGAGGCTGATGAAATGATGAAGCTGGTGAATCTGTGAAGACTGGGCGGTGATGGGGAGGTGGGGGCATGCATAACAGCAGCATGAACAAACTGGAGGTACAGAGAGAATCATCTTTAAAAAGAAAATGAAATTAACGGCAGGAAATTAAGACTGAGAGGTGTGTATGGCAGTAGCGGTATGACTAATAAACTATGGCCTAAGTGCGCAAAGAAGTTTTCGGTCTTCCGAACAGAACTTTCTCTAGAGCTTCATTTATTGTGCACGAGAGAAACTCACTGAGACAAATGGAAACAGCAGACGACAGCAAGAGAAAGAGAAAGAGACAGTTTGGCCAGAGGAAGAAAGTGACTGAACAGATGTAAGTAGAAAAAAGCAGAGGGCAGATTTGGTCTGTCAGGATAGTGTAGAGTATCTTCATGAATCTTCTACTAATGTGTCACTAACTTTTATATAGAGGGATAGTTGAAGCCTGGCTTAATGATACTCATATCAACCAATCAAGCTGGTTATTAAACTTGTAGGCCGAATAAGGAAAATCTTTTTTGTCTCTGTGGAGGAATGTCATTCGCATTAAAATAGAGTTTTTGAGAGACCATAATTGCACACCAACCACATTTTCAGCATGTTTCTTTCTATGTCGGTGGTTGCTTTGCCTTGATGTTGTGGTTTACGGAGGCTGTTGTTGTTTACCGTCACATTCACAGAATGCAAACAGTTAAAACAGAGAGCGTGAGGGAGGGAGTAGAGGGGGGGGGAGGAAAGAAAGAGCAAAAACAGATCAGAGATACTTGTGGTCAGAGGAGGAGCGGTTTGCCTCATAAAAAGAACTGATTTGCAGTGGATGAGGGAATAAGAGAGAGAAGACGGAGAGGGAGGGACGTTGGGAGCAAAAAGATATTTTTTGATAGAATTGAGAAGAGGGTAAAATCTTCTACCCTAAAAATAACCCCTGGTTTTCTGCCCTCCTCACCTCTCCTGTCTTTTCTCCATTTTTCCTTCACATGCAGTTTTTCTTCACACTTAATTTCCAGAGGAAGAGTTGGATGTAAATTCTTTTTGCATGCTCACCTAAAGTAGAAACACACACAGATTGCAATCGGCCTTGGCTGAGAGTTTCAGATGTTTCAGGAATATCAGATGCTCAGTTGGAACATACTTCTCTGAAAAACGTTCCATCATTTTTTCCGACTCATTCCTCATCACATGACTGCTGGCTCCATGTCCAAAACAACCAGTGGTGGTATAAATGTATCCAGGCTGCTGCATCTGTGATCCTCTACCAGGCAAAAATATGATCTGATCTGAAGGTCAGACAAGGCAGATTCTGCCACTTTGTCACACATCACTTCTACTTTTCAAACCTTAAAATCATAAAAATGTGACTATTGTCACTCACCTGATCAGGTTCTGTAAAGAGCTTCAGGTCTGAGGTGAAAGATCTGGTATACTTTAAATCTCAAGACTCGACAAAAAGGATTTATGGAGCAACTGAAGCTTTTTTCTTCAAATTCAGGCATGCAAAAAGAACAATTTGATTTATTTACTTTATTTTCTGAATGAATATTTAGATCAGTTGTTAGTTGTGCCTAAATTAGGCTTTTAGGGAATTTGTTTGTTTTTGTTTTTGTTTTTTTGCTTTACGCACAAAATAACAAACTTTATTTTGTTATTTGTACATCCTACAACCACTTATGTTTTGAATTGATGGACATTAATAACCTCCAGAGCAGCACTTATTCGAGGGAAGACTAGAAGAACATGGAAATAAATAGCAGATGTTGATCTTGTTCCCATTGGCCTGGACCTTGATGATGTGAATGATGCAATCGTCCTAAACAAACATGTTTTCTAAACACATTCCCCTCCAACTACCAAAGTACGAAATGTCAGTGAAAGGATTTCATGTTGTGAGATTTTCAAAATAAAATACATGAATTGCGGAATGTAGCATCAGTCTTGCATTATAACCTGTTTAGCACCAAATTGTGTGCATACACTAGCTGCCAAAATGATGTACCTGACAGGTGAATGTAGTGCAGGTATGTGACCCTATCAAAATAAAAGCTTCTAATACCAAAATATCAGCCTTTAAGGATTTAAGAACAGATGTACTTCTAGCATGACAATCATATATTTTAGGGTTTATGAGAGAGATTTGGAAAGGGATCCATACAAACAAAGATAATTAACATAAGCGTTGACTTTAGAATAGTTAGATAGAAGATTATGACCGCATGGAAAAAATGTTTGACTGTTTCTAGAAAATAGCTTAATTTCACTTTATCTAATAAAATACAAAAGTGAAAACTCGCACAAAAAATCATTTTATTGATATGATCATCATTATAAATATCATTACCATTATCATTGTTATTAATAAATGATTCACCTTCAATTTTGATTTGTGTAAAAATCATCGATCATTGCGCACCATCAGAGTTCATAAATAACATTGCTTGTAGCATTGTTATTCTGTGCCAACATCTGGGTATAATATTGGGTGTTTCAGAGTAAAAAGAAACTCACATTTACCCCCCTGATCTGACCTAATTCATCACACGCTGAATGTAAACTGGGATTTATTTCCACCATTGTCACGTTATGCCTCTGTCCAGCAGGACTCCAAATGACAATGTACAAAAGCAACAACAAAAAGAAGTACTAATAACTTTACCAGGAGAACAATAATAACAATAACCATACTTATAATAACAACAATTTCCCTTAACAATGATAATAATAATTAAAAATTGCACCATATTGTTGGAAACTGTACCGTTTACTGACACGTCTGGACCAGTAGCTCGGATCATATTCAAAAACAAATGCACTTGAATGTTTGAAAGCTGTCATTTGTGAGATAAAACATCACTTACTTTAAGACATATTTTTTCCTGTCTGACTGCTTGCACTGAAAGAAGAGTTTGCATTAAAAAAAATAAGACACGTGCAAAAAAAAAAAGAAGGTCTCTAGTTTTTGTACCACATGGACCATCTCCGTTTTTAGATGTGCTGACTGGGCTGCAGCTACACCATCGAGGGGAAATCACCTCCAGCACCTGTTTAGTCTGACTTTTGTGGACATGGTCCTGGTTAAACAGGGACTTATCATAAATATCATAAAACGTCTGCACCAATCCACACTGACATTGTGCATTGAGGACATGCTATTATATTCTGCTCCATCCAAAAAGTAAGCTGGTGACTTTAACTAAAACTAACAGATGGGAGTTTTAGAGTCCTTTACACTTCTGTATATTCATTTTCACTACCTAAATTTGAGAAATATGAGCATAAAAAAAAGAAGCCAAAGTTTGCAAGCATAAATGCTGACAAAACACAGGTAGCAGTACAACAACTTTGCCTCAATAAAATAGTCTAAAATAGGTCAAATTTGGAAGTATTTGATCAAAGAGTAAGGAAGCAAGGGCAAAAATGTGACCGAACATTCAATGAGATGCAACAGTTTGTAGTACTATGTCCAGTAGATACATTTTAGGCAGTACTAAAGAAGGTTTGATGCGTAGCTCTACAACAGGAAATGCAGCATAGCTGAATCATGCCGAAATGAATTGCAGAATAAATCCCCAACAGATTTTTGGCATCAAATGTATTTTGGAGATGATGAAGTAAAACCCAGAGACACAGATTTCAACATGAGAATCAGACAGCAGTTCAGTCGGAGTCGTCCAGTTAAAGGAGAGGAAGGTCGGAGGGGAGTTTCCTTTAATACCTGCGATGTGACTGAGGAGAGGTCGGAGGGAAGTCACTGATCAGTCTCTTTGTATGTAATTAATCTCTGGAGACGGAACAGTACATGAAAATAGTTAACATACAAATACACATTTTCCTGAATTCAGTTTCTAGGGCCTTGTTTCTCTTTTGTGGCACGTACAAACCACCCAAAACTTAACACATCATCCCTCTTCTATCCCCCATTTCTTCCGTTTTCTCTTCCTCTTCCATACGTTTCCCCTCTCAGTTTCCATCTTCGCCCTCGGCCCTCTCTTTCTGTCCGTCTGCGGCAGTCTGTTGATCCCCCTATCTATGTGTCTACACCTTGTCCAGGAGGGATCTCTGGCAGTAGAGGAGGCGTCGAGGCGTGCCGTACTTCCTGAAGAACAAAAGCGCTCCCAGGGTGATCATGACCAGCACCAGGAGGAGGAGAGGGATCACCACAGCCGCCGGCCCGGCGCCGCTCTGTGATTCGTCCACCTCGATGATGATCACCTCTTCTTCCCGACCCTTCTTGGGCTCGTCGCCTTCGCAGCCCATCCAGTCTCTGAGCACAGACTTGGGGTAGCCGGACTCCACTTTCATGTACTGGTTGTTGAACTTCCAGTACTTGTTGGCTTTGTAGAAATAAGTGTATGCTGAGGAAGATGAAAGATAAGAAGTGAGTTTAATTTGATTCAGATATTTGGGGTAGAACTGCTCTATATATGTCAAAAAAATATTTATTTCATTTTTGATTAAACTGACAGCTATTTTCTCAATTACCTGGTTTATTATTTGCTCTGGAAAATGTCAGAAGATTGTGAAAAATGCCTACCAGAATTTATTTATTACCCCAAAACACAAGGATAACAAAAAAAAACCCGCAGTGGGGTAGAAAACTTACATCCATCTTCGCTCATAATGACAGCTTTGATGTTATCCGGCGCACCGCTCCACATGCTGATGGGCTTAGGATAACCGGTGTCCACGGTCCGAGTCTGCTCGTTGAAACGGAAGTACCTGCAAACAATGACAGAACTGTTAAAAAGCTCAACTATTCCCTATAGAAGAAACAGCTTTGGGTGATTAGTTCATACAATAGAGGCGGGGGAACACCAAGATTCACGTTCTCAGTTTTTTGGGGGCTTTGAACATCCTAATGAGACATTTATATTCTACAGCTTGATAAAAAATTACACATGGTACCTTTCTAGGCTAATTCTGATCTTTAAATTCAATTGTATTTAGGCAAAATTAAAGAAAAATGGAAATTGAGGGCTTCACTAGCATCACCCTCCAACAAAAATGTCAAATTCACAAAGGAGACGGTAAAAAAAGGATAAAACGATACAGCAGAACCTGAGATTTTGTATGTGCTATGCTAGTAGCAGCTAATGTAGCCTCGAGCCGCAAGCCTGGATCAGTTCTGCTAAGCTCTTTTCTTTCTAACTCCACGCCCCCATCCGTTTTTCTTTTTCAACTTTGCAGCTTGTGACTCAAGTGACATCACTCGAGGTCATTCACTGCTTCGCGCAGCTCTCGCTGACATCACAAAGGCTTCATGAAGCATTTTTCCTGGCTATGACAGTGCTGCTGGGGTGTACGGGTGTTTGATTGTAAAAATGCTTAAAACATATAAGAATAAAGAAGGTCTATGTTAATATGTTTGTTAGAATAGAGCCTTTGGCGGCTGAATTAAAGACAGGGAGGAATTAAAGACAAAGTGTGAGTCAGAGGGCTGAAATGTTGAACGCTATCTTCATAGCAAGTTCACAGATAAGCATGGTAAAAGTACAAGTTTGAACAAGGTGCTTCGTAGCATGAGCAGTATTTGTCTGGACAAACAGGAGAGTGATTAAATCTGCGTACAAATGCTGCAGGAATGCAATTCCTAACCCAAGCAATGTTTCATGGAAAAAAATACACTCAGTCTATCTAATCTGTAAGCCTTTAAGAGGATAATGATGAAGTATCCCTATCATTGGTCCCTTGAAATGAGGGGCATTGGAAAAATAACTTGTTTTAACCTGCTTGAATTTTCCTCAGAATGGGCTTGGTGCAAAGCTGATGGTGCAGATTGTACATATAAACTCACTTGGTGCCTCTGAAGAAGTATGTTTGTCCTGTTGGAGTGTAGAAAAGAGCAGCATCAAGTTTGTCTTTGGGTAGACCGGTACCCAGGTCTTTCAGGCTCTTGGGAGAATCCTTTTCCATACTGGACTCACTGAAAACCCAGTACCTGTCACCTGGAGTCAGGAGGAGACGGGATGCAGAAAACAGAGAGGGGTTAAAGATCAGAGGAATAAAAAACAGTCATAATCGTTAACACATGAAATTCATCACTGGAGCAGCTGAAATCATTTCAATCTAATCTCAGATCAAACCTACCTTTGAAGAAGACAAATTTCCCATCATCCCTCTCATAGGCGGCGTTGATGTTTGAAGGTAAGCCCTTCCAGAAGTGACTGATGGCCATCGGGTAACCTGTCAACACCTTGTTATTACGCACACGCCAAAACCACTTGTCCTGCAAACACACATAAACCCATAGATTAGAAATACAATATATTCCAAAGATGGGACTTTTTTTATTTACTGTATTTGTCTGAAATAATGCATATTAGTGCTGAAAAAAAAACATTGATTAACGCCAATGAATTGCCAGGAAAATGTTGTCTGGTTTCAGCTCATAAGATGTGCTTGTTTGTTGCTTTTATTTTATTCTGGTAAATTGAATACTTTGGGGTTGAAAATACGACGACATAAAATTTGTCTCTGGGAAACTGAGATGCACATTTTTTCATATTGTGTCAGCAATTTACAGACCAAACGGTTTCAAAGTATTTTTGAAGCATGTAATTGAATTTAAGCACTTGTAAACTGTCAGGTTAAAACCTTAAGTCTTAAATTTGTTCTCTGAGAGTCTTTAAATGTTTCAGAAAAAGGGTTTCCTGTACCTTAAATACAAACTTTTCCCCTCTGAGGATAGCGATGGTGTCAAAGTGTCCCTCACAGATGTCTGGTCCATGGTCTGGCTTGGACGGCTTTGTGGGTCGAGGGGGAGGAGGGGGAGGGGGAGGAGCCCCAGACTTGGTTCCTGTGGTGGGAAAGATGTTGAGAAGAGTGAGATGACTCCCGACCCAACATACGTTAATGTTTGCATGCATTATGCACTACGTTGACTCTCCTCCAGGTTCAGACTGAAATATCTCAACAACTACTGACTGGATTGCCATGAAGGTTTGACCACGCATTCATTGCTCCCAGGGGATGAATTCCACGGACTTCTGTGACGGCGGTGAAGCTTCAGGCTCAGTTAGGACCTTACCTTTAGCTTCACCGTGGGTTTCAATGTCGGGGGTTTTGAGTGAAATGTCTCAACAAATATCACCAACCTCAAAATGTTACTTTATTTTACAACTAAATACCTGAAAAATCAAAGACATCCCATCAACCTCAGCTGTGCTTTGGATTTAGAGCTAATTAGCAAATGTTAGCACACTACAATGCTAAACTAAGATGATACTAAACTAAAGACAATACCAATGTGTCTAAGGAGCAGAGTGTGGTAAAAGGTCACTCCAAACATATCCAATAATTTCCCAAATCCCGTAGACGAACAACTCACCGTAGATTGTCTGGATGCCTCTCCGGTCGTCGTCTGGGAGCTGGAAGTTTTCAGTTTCGAACCACTGGTAGAACGGGGCCATGATGGCAGAGGGGTCGTTGGAGTGCTCCAGACCCAGAGCATGACCCAGCTCATGGACAGCCACCAGAAACACATCATTACCTTCAGAGAAAGAATTACATTTAGTTGAGTTTCTTTTCTTCCAGGGTCTTATTCCCACTATCGGCTCTTTTTCTCTTACCCCCCTGGTCGACGTTCCCGGTGGTCCACGGCTCAGCGAGGTCAAAGTGCGTGTCTCCTCCGATACCCTGTCCTGGAAAGTAAGCGTGAGCCAGGAAGCCGCCCTCCCCGTCGAACGGGGTGCTGTCGCCATGGAAACCCTCTGCGAAGGACAGCATGATGTCTGCAAACTTGTCGACCTTGTCTCTGATGTGGCTGTAGGGGATCTCTCTGAAGGTGAGAGGGATCACGCTCTCCCACACCTGGAAGGCTTTTCGGATGGCTTCATATGTGGCCCGTTCACCGATCTTTGGAGTGTAGTTCTGTATGCTGTTATAAAGAACGAACAGACGGGGATTTAGGGTCAGGCTGGACGGAGTCGACCAAAAAAATACACCAAAGAGAAGACAGAACTTAAATAAGCAAGTTAAGATTCATCATTATAGCAACTGATGGTCTGCTGTAGATTAGTCTGCAGTCTTTAGTCTTGTATTCAGTGTTAAATGGGATAAAAATCAACATTCTGACACATGAATAAATGTGAAATAAAGCAGATCACTCCTTTGTAATGACAAAAATCACACCTCAGTCAAAAAGAAAAATTGAATTCCAGATTTTGACATGTTCTTTTTTCATCATTTCTCATTCTTTGTGGATAGTTAAAGTAATATTTAGAGTTTTGGTTTCGACCGGCAGTGTTTCATTTCATTAGAGCTGAAACAATTCATTCGTGAACCGATTGACAAAAAAATTAATTGTCAAAAAGTTTGAAAATCTTTTGATAATGCAAGCAAAAATGGAAAAAAAAATCAGTTCGCACTTCTCCTTTCTTGCATTTCTGAGATATAAAACTTAACAGATATGGGTTTTTGACAGCTGGTCTGACAAAACATGTAATATGAATATTTCAAAGTGGGGTCTAGGAAGAGATGGACATTATATAGATCAATCAAGACACTAAGTTTAAGACAAATTAATCATAAAAATCATTAGATGTAGCTTTAAATTCAGATTACATGTATAATCGCTTACATACAATGATCACATGTGAAAATTAAGATTCGAACAGCGTAGGTTGGTACCTGAAGGTCACCTCTGACTTGTCCCACTTCAGCCCCTGCACGGCATATCTCTTTCTCCTCAGGTTGGTTTTCAGCTCCGGGCCAAACTTGTCAGGCACACCACACCGCGGCCGGCTCATCGCCCTGGCAACCGCAAAATAAAAGTCTCAACTATGCAAAGTATTCAGACTCCTGTGGAGGACACATTTCTTGTGAGCATTAACCTTGCTTTCTTAGACTCTGATCTGATAGACTAATGCTCTGCGGACCCCAGAAATAATTAGAAGATTAGAAACCGAGCAGATGAAAACGTTGCTGTCAATCAGGACTCACTCTAACGTGTTGGAGTCTATGGAGCCGGTGACAGTCAGACCATAAAAGCTCTGCATGGCTGATATCGCTGTTACGATGGACCCTGGCGAGCGGAGGGCCTGGGCTCTGACATCGCCTGGAGGCAGGTAGCCATACTGCTGCAGCCAAGCCTGCAAGATGGAGAGAATAATGAAAATGATTGATAAACTAAATCAAACGTGTGTTTTGCATTTACACACACTGTATTTTTTCCCCACATTTTTTTGACATTTTATAGATCCGACAACACATACAGATAGCTGATCAGGCAGATAAGAGACTTCATTTCTGTAGAAAAGGAGGTTTGTTGTCTTGAAAACGCCACTTGTTGCACGCAGTCTCCCTCATGCCAAAATCGGGACGACAAAACATAAATCTTGGGACATCTTAAACCTAAAATCCTTCTTGACTAGAGAGCATACAGCCTTCAGGGATATGACTTCATATTTATTTATTTCTTCATAGATATGCTTTTATTTTCTACCGAGCAGCAAGTAAGTTGTTTTTCTTTTGCCAACACTTAATCATCACTTAACATCTACTTCTTCATGTTTTGTTTTCTTTGACTCACTCTTTCTAATCTAATCACACATGCCAGAAACTAAACCACCCAAAAACATGTCAGAAGAAGTCTTAGTCAACAAAGTAAAAGGGATTGGCTACTTGTGTAAACCTGTGGCTCCACCTCCAGTCATCTTTGAGCTTGTTGGGACATGCTTCTCTGAGCTCAGATGTGTACAGATTGTGTAGTGAATAAGGGAGACAAAGGGTGTGTGTGTGTGTGCATATGTTAGCCTAGACACCCTCCCCTCTGCAGAAGCCAACACACGCTGAAGTAACCCAGCGTGTTAGATTTATTGTCGTTTCTTCATGTGACTGTGAAATTATCTAGTTTACGAACTATTTAAAACCAGCACTGAATCCTTGCACGGCCGCATGATTCATGCTGAAGTCGCTGCAGAAAACTTTGTTGTGGGGTCATGAGGAGGGATGACAGAGGAACTGAAGGCCAAATAAAACACACAATCTGAAAACACTGATGTCATTTCAGTCACGATGACCCAGAACACTGTCTAGACAACCATGATGGTCATATTGATGGAAAAAGGAGCATTTTCCGCATTTTTCTCCCGATGTTTGACCTCCCTCTCTCTCTCCATCTGCGCTCATGTCAACCAAAACCACCATCATTTATCAAGGGTTATAACAGTGAGCCTTTTGCAGCCACTGTGTCTGTAAATAAAAAAATAAAGGAAAGTAAATGCTAATAGAAGCACAATTAGAGAGGAGACACAAAGCCACAAGAACACTGAGTCTTTGTAAGGTTTGCTAGCATTGGCTAACATTAGCCATTATAAGTTAGCTGCAGCACAAAAAAACCTTATATGTAAATAAATTAGTTGAAGGGTGTGTTTTATTGGTAATAAACTCGACATTCATAAGATGGTAGTTGTGTCATTTCTTCCATCAGAAATACAGGTTTGTTTTAAATCCCACTAATTAACATCTTATATCTTGTTTGCTTAATAAACCAAAGTATAAAAAAGACAGTTTAGGTAGAGCAAACCGCACTTAATTCGTTTTTCTTTAAAGATGCTGCTAATGGTAGGCATATATTTTTACCACTAGATCAAGCCAGGCTAGCTGATTCCCCCAGTCGTTTTGCTAAGCTAGGCTAACCATCGCTCCTCTGATTTCCTGGTCCCTTTAGTTGGAGCTGCACCTTATAACATGTGACTTTTCACTCATGCATCTGCACACATCTTCATCTCCACCACAGATTAAATCAGTGGAATTGCCCAGAATTCCTTAATTAGCGTCATCTAAACCTCAGATATCGCTTATATTCACTATTGGTGCTGTTTTTCTCTTCAAGCCTTCCTCCGTTAAACGAAGGGAAAAGCAGGGGGAGGGATGGAAATGTAGCAACTGAATGGGAAAGACTATCTGGCCTTATGTTCCCTGGGCACACATGGCTACTGTTAGCACTGTGGTTTACAGAGAGGCCAGAGAACAAGGTTCACTTATTGCTACCTGCAGAGTGTCCCTCTTCTCTCCATTTCTATATATTCCCCCAATACAATTCTTCAAGATTTTTCTGGATTATTTAAGCATCACGTTAATCTAATTTTTCCCATTACTATCCTTGAGTAAATCTGCCTCTAACACCAACCAATATGTACGTTCTCTGCCTCTCCACTGACTGCTGCTAGTGTGTGCTGTGGCTCCAGTGTGGTGACGCGTCTGCTTCTATAAAAACACTCCCCTACACCATCAAGACCTCCACTTCTCTCCTCTAGTCCTGAACTACTCCACACACCACCACCACCTCCGGTGTGGATGCCAGGTATCCCAGTGAGCACCCCTCCTCCATGGGACTCCCAGCAGCCACCATCAAAGCTTCTATTTATTGAGACTTGTACATGGCTGGTATTGTTGGCCTCTATGTAGCTAGGTAGCTAGCTACACGGCCATGTGTGGTTAAAGGGCTGGCTGCTTGTTTGGTAAACACACTCCGGGGTCTGTGCAGTGTGTGTGTGTGTGTGTGTGTGTGTGTGTGTGTGTGCAGTGACGTAAGGTTGAATCATATAATGCACAGACACTGAAAAAAAAACAGCATGATGTAAAGATGGTGGAGGAAGAGGTTGTTTGGTGGAGCTGTGTGATGTATACAGGGTTTCTATCTATGTAGAGCTGAAAATGTAGAGATTTTAATGATCTATTCATTATTTAAATCATTTTTAAGCAAAATGTTTTCAAGCAACAATCCAAATTTAAATATAAATATATGGATATACTGTTTTTCCTTTGTCCTCTATTCAATTAAACCAAATATCTTAGGCAATTTGAACATGTCACTTTGGGCTTTGGGGAAATTGTGATAGGCTTCTTTAAATTATTTGAATCGAATGACATTCAGATTACATTCACTTACAGTTCTAAGTTCCATACAGGTTCATCATCACTTGCATATTTAACTAGATTAGATTAGATTTTACATGTAAAAATCTTTAGAAGTAAAACCAAACTCCTGATTTTTTTTTATGCACCAAATGATTAATAGATTTATTCAGAAAATTATCATCAGATGCAGCTATAATCCTAGACCCTCTAAAATTATTGATAATATTGATTAAAGATGCTTTAAATATCTAAACACAGCTGCAGGTGCAGTGTTCTGCCTCCAGTGAGCCGTTGCATATGGATGCCTGCAATCACCTTCTTCTCTGACTGAGCACTTGGCCTCTTCATCCTTCTTGCTGATTTAAATTATTTAGAAACACGCAAAAAGCACACAAAACAATCCTCAGATTTCGTCCTCAAGGAAATGTTTTATGATCACAGGACCTGGATGCTGGATATAAATTTTCAAACCAGTTGATCCCCTTTGAAGATGCTCAGCTGGTACACAACACTAACTTCTCAATCCGTCAAGTATTAACAAATCTTAAGTATGACCATGATGCAGGGCTATGTGTAAGTCACCCATCACAGGACATGTGGGTGCTGCCTATTGTGTTACTCACAAGACTGATTTGTGATCTGTTTTCCGGATGCACTCTAAAAAAAAACGCCAACCGCAAGTTCCTGGAGGAGTACAATCAAAATGAACCGAAACATAACAAGTGCATTTATAGCTGCGGTCGTAAAAAACAGAGAGATGAGGTTTTCAGAGGAAGTGAATCTGTCAGAACGTCAGAACTATCATGTGGGTGTTTGTCTTTATTTATGCAATATATGCTGAAAAAGACCAGGAATTGAATAGGCACAAAGATGGGAGTTTGTGTACAGAGTTTTAAACAATGCCAAAGTCTGTATATTTGTGCATGCTGCCTTGTGTTGGCCATTTGTTTCAAACCGCCTCTATAACCCACCACTGTCTTCTTTTAAATTCAGAATTTAGTTTTCTCTAGGTAGACAAATGAGTTGTCTGGCTAGAGACAGAGGCAAGAAAATGGACAACCAAAAGGGTGGAGGGCAGATGATCTAAAGTGCAGAGTTACATTAATGAAAGAGAGGTAAAGACATTAGCTGGGAGAGCGGCAAAAGAAGAGTGGAGGGAGCGATGGGGGTTTGGAGTATGGCTGAATTTAAATTTGAGCGACTGAGTCAGTCGTTCCTCTCGTTCGGTGCCAACGGAAAAAACTGAGAATTCTGCTCATGACTGACTGAATATCACATTGCCTTCATTTCTTGGCGTCTCTGACCCAGTTAGCACTCAAAGTAGCGCTGTGCAATCATTGGTCTACATTTACATCTTCTACTGGGTCAAACGGGTCAAACAGAATTACTGGGTCGTTTCCATTCTGCTATAATCAAGCTTGATCAAGCTGCAACATCAACTTATGTCAGGTGCTAAAAACTGACTCTCCATGACACTGAGCAAACACCATCATTTAATGAAGACCATGAGATGTAAAAGTTTCAGAGAAAAGCGAGGAAGCAGACCTTGAGTTGAAATTATTCAACTCAAATCAACTATTTGAGTTTTGCTGTGGAGACGATTTATAAATGTACCGATAGGCTACCTCGTTTAGCAATAATTATTTTGCATACATAACGAGCTATAACAGGCTGTGGGTATTTAATGTGTCATATTTTACTATCTGCTGTAATCATTTATTTTGCACGTAAATTGTTATCTACAAAGCGATGAACAAATGTTATGGAGTAATATACATTTTCCACCACTGTCTGCAGCCACTCAAAGGGCCCCCGAGTTTTCAACCACTCGCAGCTGGTTGGTCATGTCTTTTTGCTTTAGCACAGCTGGTCTTCAACTTTAGTCGAATCAAACAGCTGAGCACCTGAGACTAAAATCTTTCAGTAAAACTGATGATAAAAAATGCATCCATCCTCTTGCAGTTCTCAACGCCGTGGTGGAAACCTCCTCTTTTTGATGTCCTCTAAGGTGGACCACTTTCTTGGGTGTAGAGCGAAGATAAGCTCCCTCTCTCCCTTGAACTCCATCAGTTTCTCATTATGACTGATCCAACTGATTATTTTTGACATTTCTCAGGTGACAGCCGCTGCCTGTCGGAGCAGCATATGCACCAGATCTTGTGCAAGACGTTTTCTTTTGATGCTACATCAACAGCCGCTCTTGCTGAGACAAAAGAGAATTGAACCCAGATGTCTTCTGACCAGATCTGCTGGGATCACCAGACCTGTGTCTCCAGGTGGCAACGGGAAATCTCCAGAATGTTTTCAGACAGAAACGGAGAGATCTTGTTTTAGATCGTGTTGTTTTCGTTGCTGCCCACTTCCTTTGCTCACAAAATCCAACTAAGCTTTTTTTTATTTAAGTAAAGAAAGGTAAGACAAGGCAAAATCCATGAATGAAAACAGATGCTGGAGACTGCAGAAGTACTCGACCTGTCCTGAGAATAGTGGAAGTCTTATTTCGGTAATGGTGGAGCTTCTCTTTTCACTCATCCTGCATTTCCAGGCTTGTCAGAGTGAAGTCAGGGAGGGATTTTTAGATGTTGAGCAACACTGATAAACCACAGATTTCATCTCAGTTTTTCTTTCTGTTCTTCTTTTTCAATCCTCCATAAACAGTCGTTGATCAGTCATTGTTTTGTTCTTCCTTCTATGCCGTTCCTGTTTTCTTGCAGACACGTCTATCTTTTGATCACAGGGATCACATGCAGCTCTCAGGGTAACCCACAATTAACTCTTATCCTCTTTCTGCATCAGGACTGAGTGCTACCTCTGACAGAATCACAGCACTTGTGCTCATGGCCTGCATCAGCAGACAGGATTTGATGCGTCTCGTTAAATCCTTGCACTGTGGGTTATTATTAGTTTTGCACGGAGGTGATGTACTGCTGCAGTAATGCTAGAGATATTGTCCTACAGCTGCTAAAGATGACACTTCTATAAACAACCACGTTGTCTCACTTTGTTTACAGACATTCTGCAGTGTGCCGGCATCTCCGCCACAGGAGGGTGCTGCCTGTGGCTTCCTATAAACTGTCTGAGTTATCCACCATGTCTGGCTTTGACTCACACGCCAGCGACTTGTGGTCAGTGACTAAGGTCCTCTTTCGTGCATCCTGTCCACCCAGAACTACAACACAGGGTCCTGTGAATCAATTTCCTGTGACAGCTGTCTATAAGTGGTGCATTCTGTCTTTTACAGAGCAACACCTTGCATCTGTTCCTGACAGTATGACTGGATGTGGCTCTAAATGCTCACATCGAATACCTTTATGACCAGTGGAACTCCCTATAGAGGAAATGCAAAGATGATTGAAGCCGGAGGCGCAGAGGGAGTTCGTACCCAGTCATTTTCAAAGCTCCAAGGGACCTGATGACAAAATATGATGTTTAGTCGAAGCGCTGTACTGCACTTAAGTGTCTCCAGGCCAGCAGGTTCACAGTCTGACGCCTAAAGGCTAATTTATACTCCCTCCACGTATGTTTCAAACAATGCGTTCGTCAGCAATCACATACTTCCATTTGTCCTTTACGTTGTCACTGATCCATCCACAAGAGGACAGTAAAGAGTCAAAAGTTTCAACAACAACAAAAATAGTGACATTAGAGGAGGTTAAGCAGAGGCGGCGATGCACTCGGCGGTGACATTAAATACATTGTGACATGTGGACAGAGAGTTTAATTAGATAAAATCTCTTCTTCATTGTGTCTGTAGACATTTGTCGTATCTTACTTGAAATATGGCTACACTGCCCCCCCGTTAGGTACATCGAGAAATGAGGACAGGGAGTTTTTTCACTTTAACGCTTCACTTTTTTCTTCATCGTTGTTTCTTGCACATATTTGTCGTGCCTCGCTTGAATTGTAGCTACACTGCCCTCAACCATTTCCCGTGGTATTGCTCCGTTCAGTCCGTCTCGTCCGAATGAGTGAGCTCTCCGAAAACGTACCCGATTGCGTGTGGAATAAACGCAGAAGACGCACAGAAGGCTCCAACCATCTACAGACGAGATGGACGAAACGGAGCGATAGCACCAGGGATGGTTGGGGGCACTGTAGCTACGATTCGAGCAAGGCACGACAAATATGTACGGAAACAAAGAAGAAGATAAGAGTGAAGTGAAAAAGTGTAAAAACTCATGTCTTGATGTAGCTAATGGCCTCACAGACCACTGCCGAGTCCATCGGTGCCTCTGCTTTTGCCACTTTTGATTTAGTAGGTACATTATCACAACCTCCTCTACTTTTGCCATTTTAGTCAGTGTTGAAACTTTTGATAAATGTATCAGTGCCAACCTAAAGGATACATGGAGGTATCTGGGCGTTGACGGATACATCGTTTGAAAAGGACATATTTATATTAATACATAGAGGGAGTTTAAATGAGCCTTGAGGCCTACAGTCTCCCACATGGAACGCCTCATGTCCACCTTGTAGTGAAGCCCAGCTTCCTGGCCCATTCAGGCTACACAGGCAGATGAAAACCATCAATCCCCTCCCCCTATTAGACAGAACAAAGCAGCTCAGCTGAGGTTTCTAAACTGTTCCTTGGCCTGCATGGCTGGATCTCCCCCTCCTCTTTCACAAACAACAAGAGTTAAGACTCATGACATTTTTTTCTCTGGATTCGGTTTCATCTCATATTGCAGTGTCAGCACAGATGAGCTCTTTTAAGCAGTTGTTAGTCGAGAATGTTTGGAGAATGGAGAGAAAAAAACATGAGTGGATCATAATCAGCTCCTTCCTTGATGTTGCACGATTACAGAAAAACTGTAAACATTGGAGAGACACTACAGATATTAAACTACAACTTCCTGTAGTGATACAATAAAATATGTAGGCTTTCTGCTGCTGTATCCTCCAGACATATTGAAGAAAACTGGTCAGTGGATAACCGTTTAAAACATATGAAAGTTTCAAATTAAATTTGTTTACACATAACAGCTTATATGATTCACTTTAAATCCTGTACATCAAATTGAATTGTAGGATTTTCCATCAGACTTACCTCAGCTTTTAGTATATTAGCAGTGACGGAGGAGAAACCAAAGCAGCAGAGACCACAGGCCACGGTGAAGAGCTGGGGCAGCATTCTTCTGTCTGTCTCTGTAAAGAGTTCAGGAGACTAACTTTTTACTAAGTCCCCCAGTCCTGACAGCAGACGACGATCAAATCAAACGCGATCGATTTCACTCCGTTATGCTTTCACGTGGCAATAAACGCGTAAACATTTAGAGCGGACCGGGCGACCTCTACGCACAAAAAATGACTCTTTAAATGAATCTCAATTTGCCAAAGATGGATTCATCAGCAGGATGTGACAAATGCCACTAAAACTTCATAGTTAGTCCTCTGGTGAGATTATCTGCATCGTGTGGACGTGGTCAGGAGAGAGAGAGAGAGAGAGAGAGATGGATTTTCCTCTGGGTCCTCCTCCAGATGTGCAGACGTCATTTTGTTTGACGACAGCTGACCAGGCTTATATATAGCATATTGTATATAAAATAATATCGTTTTTTATAAGATCATATGGATGCACTGATTATCGGTATATTTACCTCTGCAGAGTAGGTTGTGTGCTCACTTAAGGCTTTATTGAATTAAGTAAGTGCCATTCTAGTTAAGTGTTATTTACATGCAAAGATGTGTGCCAGAGGATCATTGTGTGTTGCGTTTAAACCCTGACAGGTAGCAGTGCTATTTCTTGCATCCATATTATATATTTAGTAGACTTGTCAATGAAGGAGGAGAGGTAGGTCAAGATGTATTATTGGAAATTTCAATGAGGTAAACTTTTTTGGTGGAGATTCTACATCAGACGCAAATTAATATGCTAAATCCAACAGGAGGAACCGAAAGCCCTCTTAAATGGGCTGAAGTTAAAATTGAGTGAATATGCTTATAAGTAATTTTTCTATGTCCCAAAACATGTGTGAATGCTTACCACAAATGTGTGAAATGTAGCAGATGTTGAAAATTTGTGCGAATCGACACTGACACCTTGTGTTAAGGAATTACCATACTATTTTTGGACATTTGTAGGCTGTATATTAATATATTTGACTCCACATAATTGTGAATAAATCTCAGATTGAACGTAAAAAAAACTTTTAATTTGAAGAAAATTTAAAGTTAATGAATCGACAAAAGCAAATAAGCCCCGCCCCTCCAGTCACGAGCTAAACTATACGGAAGTGGCTCACAACTTGTCAACAGAGAGGCCGACTGATACGGTAACGTACTGTCCTTTTTAAAATCATTTTTAATGTTGTTATCGCTTCTGGCCTACATCTTGTAATTTATTTGGGCACTAAAACCCTCCATGTTGGGATCAGAAGCATTATCTTGTGGTGTCGCCGCCTAGAAATCGAGTGTAAACGAAGACAGAAGTCAGGATATTAGCGTTAGCACTTAGCGCGCCAGCAAACTAGCTAAGACAGTTGCTCCTCTGTCTCCGTCTTTAAAGCGAAACTACGTCGCAACGTTATCTCAGGATAGTATCCATACTTGACGGGAACAAAATTAGATTTTAATCGACCAGAATTCATCATCTTAATAGCTTTATTGGGACTGTGAAACTATTTTTGGCGAGGATGTCATCTCGGAAATGCTAGCGTTACTGGCGTCATTGTTGAGCAGATTATGGGAAGGAAATCGCTTTGTTTGTGTTATGTGTGTGTTCAGGATCAAGGTAACGTCAACTTCAAGAGACCCTTGTATTGTTTTCCAGCACGGACACATAACAGCATTTCATTAATTATTGGTAGTAACGTTATTGATTATTACAAGGGGTTAAAGTGAGATTTGACAGGAAGAGCAACCCTAAATTCCGCTGTAGCGGAAGGAGCAAGACAAGGTTCACAGAAAATACTGTGTCTAATTTAACAAATTAACATTTTACTACATATTTAAACAATTTAATTCCATAATTATTCAGTAATATGATAGACAGACTGATGACAGAGCTGATGCACTCACTGACTATATGCTGCTAAGATGACAGAATGTTGAGGTTTGTTGTCTTCTACGGATCAAACAGACTTTCAAAGATAATGATTAAAGATAAAAGACAAAGATAAAATCAAACAATACACATGAAATCAAATTTTGTTCACTTAGACTGTAAATGCAAAATCATCATCAATAGTGCAGTTCCCTTGCGGTATGAAAGTCCATGACGAAATTTCTTTTCATTTTTGAATGTGAATAAATAACCATTGATTATTACTTAGTTTTTTGGGACCCAAACAACTGCTGCTGAGTAAAATACCCCACTTTTTGACACAACAGTGTGTTTAATATGGCTTTAAAATGTTTGGCAGATAAACCAAAAATTGTGCCACACAACAAGTTTAGAAATAAATTAGTATTTTAGCTAATTGATTTGAATTAAACTGGAATGAGATAAGGATATAATATTAATTTCATTAAGGTCTTACAAGTCGTAATTAATAATAATTATTGGTTAATTCCCTGATTATTTCCTGATTATTTTGTCTACAAAGTCTAAAAACAAAAAGTAAAAATTGTCTGTCACAACGATTTGCAGTCTGAATTAGCTTTTTATTAAATTGCTTGTTTTGTCGAACCAGTGGGTCAAAACCTAAATATATTAAGTTAGTACTTACTTATAACTTAAACATAAGTATTACAGTGATTGTATGGATGTACGTAGTAGCTCACATATTTGTTGTCATAGTGGTTGAATAGTAACATTATGAGGTTAAAATGTTTAAAATCTGATATGCCTCTAATTGATCTTCTCTTCTTTCACTTTGCAGATGAAGTCTTCCTGAACAAAACTACCCAAAATGGTGCTTCTCTGAGTTTTATTTGATCATTTATTCTCCAGGGTTTTGTTTTTGTATAATTTCCAACACGTCAGAGGTGAAGCATTATCAAAATGACAGTCACTTACAACCTCTGTGTCCTCCTAGTTTTCACTTTAACAGGTGAGTGAATCAACATCCATCAGTTTGCGTATCTGTCTAAAGTTCATACTTTAAATGTTGATCAAACAAAGGTCATGTTTGTACTTCTCATGTCATACTACATTCATCACCTCTGGTAGTTATAAAACCCCTGCTTGTCTCGTTCTGTTTTTGGTTACTTCGTCTGCAGCATGCAGCTGTTTTGATCCTGTCCTCTGCTCTGGTAAGCAGACAAAGTGTTCAGCACTTTATCTCATATATGAAGCAAGGATGTCATGAAAGGATTTCCAATGTCACATTTTGGTTACTTACTTTTCTCTAACCTGCAGTCTGTCATGTTGTTGATAACTCCTATACTACTCCTCCTAGATATCATCCTAACCAGATCATATTTTACAGTACTTTTACTTGCATGATGTGTATGTCCTACACCACTTCTCCAAACAGCTATTTTCAACTGTAATGTGTTTAACCTTAACCTAAATTGGCTTAACAGACGTAAGGTTTAAGCAGAGATAGCACACTGTCACTTAAAGCTTCTTAACAATTGTTCCATTGTCTTCTCAGCTCACTGTGGGCATTCCTATCAAGTCTTAGACGACAAAGTGGGAGAGATCAGGAGTTCTGCTTACCACAGCTGGTCCTACCGCTTTGGCTCCACCAATGACTGCTGGGTCATCAAGGGATTGGAAGGAGAACCTATCATTCTCAGGTAGAGGCACCAAGGGAATTTGAAGACCCAGATACATGAGTTTTGTTTGCTAAATACCACCCTAAAGGAAGAGATGAAGAGTTGAGGATGAATAATTTGCCCCTAGTTATTAGTTGTAAATCAGGGCTGAAAATAATCTAAATATTACAGTGAGATGAGGATGCAATGCTATGAATCACTTAGAAGTCTGCAGTGTGGAAAAAAAAAGCAATTGAGAAATGGTTTCTGAATGAAGTAATAAGACAAAACTTGATCTCATTGATGCCAAAATCATAAATTAAAGATTCCAGTTTTTCCAAAAAGCCATCCTGCTTATTGAATTACAGCATTACCCATAATCCTTAAAGGATAACTGCCACGGTGTAAATTATATGTCAAAATTCCTGACAGTTGACATAAGGTTGTCTCACTTTTGTCCCAAAAATGCTGCTTATTTGTAATTTTTATGCAAGTGCAATTCTGTGTTTACTGATTTTACTTTAAATCCTCTCTTCAGCTTTTCCCATTTTTTAGCGCGGTGTAGGAAGGAATGGGTTTCTATAAAATCATCAGCTGGCGGTGAACCAGTTGTACTTTGTGGCTCCAAGTTGCCGCAACCAATGGAATTCCCAGGAGGAAATATTACAGTGACTCATCACTTCCTACCGCATCAGTTTCCTGTGTCATTTTTTCTGCTGAACTATGCCAGAGGTATGATATCATGTTTTTTCTTACATATTTTTTTGTTTGAAATTCTTAGCGTTGTCACCTTCTACTTTGCCAAGGACAAAAATAATATTTTATTGAACAGTATTCTGCATTTTTGCTTCAAATTGCAGTTTTTCTTATTAAATATGATCTTAATTCCTCTCTTTATATTCTTTATCCCCTTTCCTACAGATCCAGACTCTGGTGAATGCCCAGTAACGTCCTTTGAGTGCCTGGGAGGTCGCTGCCTTCCTCTCTCCTGGCGCTGTAATGGCCAGGTGGAGTGTCTCGGTGAAGGCGCTGGCATCAGCACAGATGAGCAGGACTGTGATGCAGCTATGGATACCATAGAACCCACAAAGCATGGCAATACACAGGAAGAACAGACCAAAGCAGAGGCATACACAGAGAATAACTATGATGGGGACTCGGAGAGACATCAGGCTACAGATGAGAAGCCTGACAGAGATAATGAATCCGATTTGTGGGCGCTGCTAAATGAGAGGGCGGAGCAGGAGGCCCGGATGGAAAAGGAGCAGCATCACACTCACAGGGAGCTTGTTGCGACTCCTACTCCCATTGAGTGGCCCTGTGGAGGGCTCTACCAGACCTTCTATGGGACTTTCTCCCCTCCAGCCATCCGGGGTCCTACTCTGTTCTGTATCTGGACTCTGGACCCACAGGATCCGAGGCCACTGAGACTGGACCTGCAGCAGCTGGTGCTGGGGCCCGGGGATAGGCTCACCGTGTACAACAGAGAGCAAGGCAAAGGAGATGTTATTAAAATTGTGAGTTTTCAAAAAGAAACATCTAATTTATGTAGAACCTTCATACATAATTGTTCTTAAAAAAAATAACCTTTTGGTAACATGATGTTCCCCTCTTGAATTTTGACAGATCACCAGCAGCTCTAATTACAAATCAGTCCAAGTTGAATCCCATACTGGCCTGATGTCATTAGCGTATGAGACTCTTCCTGGCTCTGAGGGGAGTGGCTTCAATGCCACATTCCATGTAGGGACCTACTGCCCGCCTTGGGAGGGTCGGTGTGGGGGAGCAGCAGGAGGATGCTTTACCCAGGAGCAAAGCTGTGATGGGAAATGGGACTGTCCTGAGACGGGGAAGGACGAAGAAGGTTGCAGGGGCTGCAGTCTGAACCAGTTTGCTTGTGGATTGGCAGGGCAAAGAGTAGTGACGGGTAGCCACATTGCTGGCAGACCAGTGTGCTACCCAGTCACGGAGAGATGCAACTATCAGCTGTACTGTGCTGATGGCAGCGACGAGAGGGACTGCACCGTGTGCCAGCCGGGGACCTTTCATTGTGACAGCGACAGGTCAGTATGTGTGAGAGTTGTCTCTTTTTCCTCCCCAGGGTTTCAGTGCAGCATCATAAGGTACAAGCTTAAATTGAAGCAGCAGTGGATGAAATAATGTCACCTCAGAGTCAATTTAGATGTAGTTTTCCATTGGACCACAGCCACACAGAGTCACAGACTCTCTCACTTGACTTATTCCTGCATCACTCAAACGCTCCATTGGTCCGCTGTCCCGTCTGCAGGTGTGTGTTTGAAAGTTGGCGCTGTGACGGCCAGGTGGACTGCAAAGACGGAACGGATGAGCTCAACTGCACCGTGATCCTGCCCCGCAAGGTCATCACCGCGGCAACAGTGGGTAGCCTGGTCTGTGGGCTTCTGCTTGTCATTGCCATGGGCTGCACCTGTAAACTGTACTCGCTCCGGACCAGGGAGTACAGGTAAGTGTTTTCTACATGTTCTCTGGTAGTTACTACTGAAGTATATTATTTTACTTCAATTCTATATTCTATTCTAATCATGTTTGATTTTCATACACTCTATCTTTTGCTCATTTGATGAAGTACAATAGGGAATTTTGTGACTTCAGTCTCGGACAGGTTGTTGAAAAGTTGTAGCCAGCTCTACCAGGCAGCATCCCCTCAAACACAAAGCAAAGCCTCTCAAAGCACAGACATGACACTGCGTTCTAATATGGTAACAGAACCAAGAAGAACATAGAACACAGGGAAAGCATGTGGTTGTGGTGAAAGATAGATATTAAATAAAGAACTGTATACAAAAAGAAAAACAATTTTGGTGGTCGAAAGCACAGTCCGGATATTTGTTGATGCATCCACGTGTGTCTGTGTTCTGCCAGCTTGTTTGCTCCAATCAGCCGGCAGGAAGCGGAGCTGATCCAGCAGCAGGCTCCTCCCTCTTATGGTCAGCTGATCGCTCAGGGCATCATCCCCCCAGTGGAGGACTTCCCTACAGAAAACCCCAATGAGGTGAGAGAAAACAGCATCACAACAACTTGCAACATTTTAGGCTTTTTTTTTTTATACTGGCCTCCATGCCAGCAATAAACAAGGAATCATTTGAAATTTGGCACAAATATCAACTTCGACTAATGAATAAACTGATTAGAATTAGGTGGTCAAAGGTCGCAGCGACTTCATAAAACACACGTTTGGACATAACTCAGGAATGTCCCTCTAATTATCACAAAATGTCACACACATGTCTAATAGGATGAAATTATGACGTAATGATGAAAGTTGATCGTTAAGTTGCTCATCTCTCAACTCTTCAGCCACACTGACTATACAGTCATCTATAATAGCCCCTGGTTTATCTGCCTTTCAGTCATGTGCTCCAGTCTTATGTGCTTTAGCAGTCTTATTAATCCACAACAGGGTTGAAGTTGGACCCGTCTTACAGTACAGCTAATGTACTGTTACCATGCAGCTTCACACTGAGGTGCTTTGTTATTAGTTGGTGAGGACAGCTGAGGTAGCAGAGGTATAGTTCAGCAGAGTGTATAAAACAAAGCCTGCTCTGTCTGACGGGATAAGGTGAAGCTACCCAAATACGTTTATTTTTAAATGATTCAATACCATATTAAGATGTCAAGCGCACTTGTAGAAGGTGTTTTCACTGATTTGTGCTTTTCCAGTCTCATTTCTTTAATTCCTCCTCCTCAACAGACCTCCTCTCTCTCTCTGAGGGGAATTCTTCAGCTCCTACGTCAGGACGCCGCCAACTCCCCGCACCGCAGACGCAGGCCCCGATTCGTTCGCCGGGCTGTTCGCCGCATGAGGCGTTGGGGTCTAATCCCCAGGCCTTCCTCCAGGCCGAGTCAAGGGTCAGACTCTGGCCAGCAGCAGTCAGATAGCGCTCCCAATGGTCAGGAACTGGTCCACTCCACTCCCACAAGCTCCTCATCAGCTGTGGAGGCGGTCAACCAGCCGGTGCCACAGAAACTTGGCTTGTTGGGTCAGTCGGCGCAACAGCAGCAGCAGCAGCAGGGAGCGCAGCCTCCTCTACTGTCACCGCCTGTTGCGTCTCCGCCTCCCCCTCCATATGCTCCCCCAGCTCCACCCTCTTTCACCCCCCACACTCCTCCTGTCGCCGTCCCCCCGAGCAGCCCCTCTCTGGCCTCCATCTTCCACACACTGGGTCTGAGCATCTCCCTCTTCAGAGCCTCTCCCTCCTCCTCCACCAACTCCATGCCGCTCTCCGCCTCCCCTTCTTTCTCCTCCACCTCGTCCTCCTCCTCCACAGATGACGACGTGCTGCTTATCCCCTTGTCCGAAGACACCACTTCAGAGGATGACGTGCCCATGCTCACTTGAATGACTTCCTCACACCCTTCCTTTATCTCCTTTACTCACTGATAATAACTGAAACCCAGTCTTTCCACCTTTGTTTGAACTTAAGCACAGGAGTGGCCACTGTCAAGACTCACCCTCACTGTGCAAGTCTGGTGCCTTTTTGAAATTGAGTTGGACTTGACTAATGGAATCAAGTATTTGACCATTTAAAAAAAAAAAAAGACCTCCTTGAGAAAGTTTAGATGTACAGCTTGGCTGATCTATATTTGAGACTAAATACAGGAGAGTATTGGATGTGCACTTAATGAATGCTAGGCTGCACATTGAAGGTAAAGTTTTGCACAGATGAATCTTCCCTATCCAGAAACTGAGGCAGGCTACTGTCAGATTGGATGATCAGACTAGATGATGGAGAATATTGTGTTCGTATGACTGCAACTGTGTGAATGCATTTGCATTTTAGTCTTAGATTGACAGTGGAGTATGTTTGTAGATGTGGATTGTCTCCATATACTTCTGCCAATTGGATCCAGTTCGTGTTATGTCACAGATTATTCTTAAAGAAAAGAATACTTTCCCCTATTTAAGTGCCTTTTGAGGAGTTTCCCGTAGACGGCTTGGGGTTTCGATGATTCCTGAGTAACACACTGTACACCAAAACACATGGAGGCACATGTTTTTTCACACCACAGCACGCAGCGACACATCAGTGGCTTTATTATAACCTGGAGGAAAAAAAAAATGCATGTCTTACTCTCCAAGTTGGCAATAACTTCTTTGGGACCCCTATTTTAGTGCACATTAATTACACCATATTTTGAGTACACACACACACACGTGTGCCCTTTCCAAGTGAATGTATGTAATCTACAAATGCAAATGTGACAACAAAAAAAACAAACAATCTCTTTGGTGCCTGATTTTACATTGTATATGTGTGTGTGTGTAGTGTGCACAGGAAGAGGAGGCGCCCCAATGGTAAAGGGGCCCTAAATTCACAAAATGACCTCGACTTGAATCTTCGACCCTTGAGGGAAATTAATGGCATCCTGTCACATTTTGACACAACAGACTTGTGGTGTGCCATTTGTATTATTGTACACTTAAGGGTGCTTTTTATTTCAATAAGTTTCCTGTTTTTTTTCCTCTTAAGTTTTGTTTTGCTTTGTTGAATGTATTGGTTTCATATAAAGTAGCCAGAAGTTTTAAATTTAAAGAGAGAAAGTGATTTTATGATTTGTTAGGTTAGGGTCAACTTCACTGTATATAAATAAAAATGTGGCTGAGATTAAATGATTTGCACTTTTACATCTTGCGTGTTGCGTTTTTTTTTTTTTTGTCTGTGTTTGTGTGTTGCGGGGGTTGGGTGGGTGAGCAAAACACTGTAGGTAAAGACACCTGACGCCTCGGTAAACGGATGATGTCATTTTATTGTGCTTTGTATTCAAAATTGCCGTTGAAATTCACAGACTCCTGAGGGAGCTCTTCAGTGGTTTTTGTGGAAGAAAGGCAGACGTTCAGATCATCACCGCGATGAGCAGGAAAAAAGGCGAAAGCAGAAAAAAATGAAGGTGTTGGCGTTGCCATTGAGGATTGAGACTACATGGATGCACTGGGGTAATTAACCTACAAGGTAATTCTAATGAAGAGACTTGATTTTACCCGATTCATGTTGAAGTAATTGTTGGAGTTGAGAATCACCCTGCGTTTAATGGCTGCTCCAGCACATGCATGGCCTTATTTCTTCTAGTGGAGCATTCAAAGTGGACACCTTGGGCTACAATTTTGCAATCATTACATTTGATTTGACCTGAGAGATCACAATGGAAAGAAACTTGTTAATGTATTTTCATATTTCTAGAAAGTACGGATCCTGCTTTGTGAATCCAGTACATAACACTCGCCTTTAAAACAACGCCATTGGCCGTTTAAAGTACACCGTACCCTTTTTTTATGTTAAAAAAAGAAACAATCAGTATAATTTGACATTATTTCCATTCTGTTCGCCATTTTGACTCATGCTTATGATTGCAAATGTGAGCTTAGCAAAGCTTCATAGCCAAAAAGTCCAACAACTAATCATCATCCTTACTGTGACCCTGAAATAGGTGCCAGCTATGATTATGGGTTTACCTCCATTCCAGAGGCTCTGGGTGGGGATGCTGGCAGTAATGGTGGTAGTGGTGGAGTTCACCAGAACCCAGCAGAAGTGCATCTTTGATGAGGTTCAGGCTCAGGCCAGGGTGGTCCGAGCATCAGCCATCCACCCAGACGGCCCACCCAACAAGCCGAGACTCAGAGCCCAGGCCAGGCAACAACCAAACCGTGCAGCATGGAGGGCATCAGCGAAACAGAGGAGAGCCATGAGAGAGACAGTCCCGCCCACTCCTGCCTCTCAACAGCCAATCAGGATCCGGAGATGGTTTCCAAGGGAGAGCAACAACTTATCAGAGGCTGAGAAAGAGAGGCTGGAAGCAGTGATGGAGGAGGCTGTGAGGATGGTGTCATCTTTACTGTCAGGTGAAAAACACACACACACACACACACACACACACACACTCATAAAGAATACTACAAAAACTGTTGACCTTTCAATAGTGAACCCAGTTCCCGGTCCGTTGCTGCTCAGCAGAGACGTCAAAAAATACTGCAAATTTCTCTGGAGGAATTCAAGTACTGTCAACTACAACAGGTGTGTGTTTAAAGTGTGTGTGTTTTTGTGTGCAGCTCCTTCTTTGGTCAGATGATGATCTGCTTTTGTTTTTGTGTTTTAAAATTTATGACACTATATTTTCCAGATTATCCAAAGGAAATGAAAGGATTTTTTTTTTTTTTTTACAAAACACAGAATCATAACACTTGATTTCATTTTAGAGAATTATATCATATATCATTTTATGCTACTACATGAAAATCACCAGATTTGCATATATGAGCTTTTTTGCAGACGATTATTCTTGAACAGTCAACTTTAACATCCTTTTTGAAAACAAGGTAAAATGTTTAATTGTAAATATCAGAAGTTAAATGTTTGCTGAAATACATTTAGACTCAATAGTGGGTTTGTATTTCATTACCATGGTTTCCAGAAAACAAAAGATGTTGTGATGAATCTAAAAAGTTTTCTTCTTTCAGGTGTGGTCGGGCCAACAACAACTACAGATCTGAGACCTGTCTGGATGTAACAGTAAGAATCACAATGATTTTATTTTTTAGTCGGAGTGTGTTCCCGTGGTATTCCATGTACCTATGAAGTGCTTAAAGTCCAGTTCCAAATATGTCACACATTCTTCCATCCCCGTTATCAACAGATCCCAGATGATCACCTGGCTGGATGTTACATTTACTCAGAGGCTGATTCACCTCACAGGACTGAGCTCCGTCCTGAAGGTGCTGGACTCCCCGACACCGACTTCATGCTGTATCTCCACGTACAGACCACTGACAAGTGTAGAGCAGAGGTAAAGACACACTGACCAAAATGCTGCTGCATGAAAACATAAAATACATCACTGTCTGTACACCGGAGTCCTGTCCACCCCTCAGCCTAACGTACTGGCCTACGCCGTCCACTGCCAGACGGACGCCCATGGACGACCAGTGGCTGGGGTGGTTGTCATCTGCAGGGACAGACTGACAGGAGCCACATACAGCCATCAGGGTACTGTACAGGTATACTAAGAATACTAACAGTAATACTTCTGTCAGTTTTTTTATGGACCGTGTGTTTCTATGTTGAGTTGTGTGTTGCTCACCTGTTTTCCAGACCGTGATCCACGAGCTGTTTCACACACTCGGTTTCTCGAAACATCTCTTCCACACCTGGAGGGAATGTTCATCCACCTCTCCAGGTTTTTAAATACACATTCTGATTTTAATACATATTTAATTATTATCTAACAGAGTGCTATTGTCTCATTTGCCTAATTTGAGCCATTTGAACGTTACCTGGGGCAGTTGAATCTATTTGTGGGTTATTATAGCACAAAATAAAGATACAAGGATTTCTTGATAAACCCATTTACATACACACACTTACCTGGTTTAATTGCACGGTTGAATTGTGGCTTTTATTTGACTTTTATACTCTGAGATCAAGAATCTTTTTCTGCAACACTAGAAGGCCAGAATGTAGAAGCAACAGGAGAAACATAAAAGTTGCACGTTATTGACACTTTAGCACTTAACACTTGCACTAGGACACTTTTTAGTCATTATTAAATTTCCCCACTGTGGGACTAATAAAGGGATATCTTATCTTATCTTATCTTATTTTATTTTTTTATGGAACCTTGTTTGTTTGCTAGTATCTCTTTTAAATACATTTTTAGTGTCAGTGTGGTTTCTTGTTTTGGATAAATTCTTAAAGATTAATATTTTTATATGTTTATTCTGCATTGGGTACCCGTGATCTCTGGGAAACGCAGTCTCATTCTGCTCTGCACATTAGATGTATGGCAAAATGACAATAAAGCTGAATTGAATTGAATTTAATGTAAAAAAATGGTTTAAGCTATTCAAAAAGACTAATATAAATGTGTAAAAAATGGCTGAATAATAGTTATAGACTAATAAGCCAATCAAATCAAATTTACAATGTGCTTAACATGGGAAAATAAGATTAAAGTAAAATCAGGTCAATGAAATAACAGTCCAATAATGAAATAGGATAAGAATTAGTTCTTCTAATGTGTTTTTCCTTGAATTGTGCTGCAGTTGATGCTGGCTGTTCTCCTCGAGGCAAAGTGACTCACTCTGATGGATCAGGCCAGATGAGGATTTACACCCCCTCCGTCATCTCAGCCCTGCAGAAGCACCTGGCTTCCACTGACCCTGAGTTAGGAGGGCCGCTGGAGAATCTGGTGCCAAGCAGTTCCTGTTTTATGCTTTTTTTTCAGATTTATAATGTGCTCTCATTACATGTTTTACACTTTGTGTCTTTAGGACGCATCTCCAGGCAGAGTGTCCTCCCACTGGGAGTCCCGGGTCCTACAGGGCTCCATCATGGCAGCAGTGCTGGGGGACTCGATCACAGTCCGGATCGACCCTGTCACATTGGGTGCATTACAGGATACCGGCTGGTACACTGTGAACCTGAGCAGGGCACAGAGTCTTGTCTGGGGAGACGGTAAGGAAAGATGAAGTGTGTAGATATTAAATGTAAATATAGGCTAAAAATACATGAACATTATAATAATTACAAAATGATTACAAACAGGAAGTAGACAGCCTGACTCGTGTGTGAAGGTTCTTCAAAATGTAATGATAAATCTATGTTTTTCCAGGTGAAGGAGCCATGTTTGGTTCACTGTCAACCTGTCAGGACAACTCCTCATCTTTTTTCTGCAGCGGCAGGTAGATTTATACTTATATAATTATATTTGTTGTCCGCACAAGGAGTTATATGCTCTGATAGGTTCTGGGTTACTTGTTTCTTTTCGTGCCACATTTCTGGTACCAACATTTGCATTACCCTCTCTTGTCAGTGGGTTTGGGTGTCATTATCTTCACCTCCACAAGGGACAGTGCCAGACTGATCGATACCTGGAGGGATGTCGAGTTTATAAACCCCTCAAGAATGGAGTACGTTTGATTTCCTCTTATTTGAATTAATTGAAAATCATCTTCACTAAACAATATCCTTCCGAGTATAGAATAAATGATTTGTTTTCAACATATTAAATTGCCAGAAGTCTTTTATTTCTTCTCCTTATTTTCAAAATGATGTGCATCTTAATGCATCTGGACATCAGCCCCCTTTTTTATGCAGTCTTTGCCACTTTATTACCATTTCAGCACCACATTTTCTCTCCTTTATACACCTCCTGTCCTCTAGAGTGAATGTTGGAAAGAGGAAAATGGCAGGATGTCAGCTGAGGAGGACTGGAGCGGGGAAATCTTTGGCTCTGACAGCCGTTGCTTCTTCTCCAGCCTAACCAGACAGGTACGCGTGTGCGTGTGTGTGAACGCTTGTGATCGACTGCTGCCTGTGTTTAACATGAAATCATTCTTTCTCCACCTCTGTCCAGACTCAGCTTATTTTGTTCAGCAGCTCTGTGGTGGGACGTTGTTACAGACACAGGTGCTTAGGGCCAAACAGGTACCAAATCCAGGTGTCTAGCTCTGACTGGGTGGACTGTCCAGCAGGGGGCGCCACTCAGGTAACATGACACTACAAAATCAGTTCAGACCTAATATTATTTACATCTGACCACGGTGATTTTTCATTATGATATGTCTTCTCATTTGATATTAATCACATTATCTATTCTGTCTGTCAGATAAAAGGTTTCCAGGGTTTGGTTTCCTGTCCTGACGGGAGGTTATGTCTGTACGCTGATGTTACTCCTCCCTCAGACTATCTCAATACATCTCCTCCATCTATCACAAGGCAAGTATAAGCATAAAAAACAACCTCTTGCTTCACAGGAACCTGTAACTCATACTAACTTTACTTTCCTGCTTGTTTGGTCAGTGATGCCTATGAGACTTTAACTTCAGCCCAGAACGGGACCTGGTTGCCCCTCAGACCTCCTGCTGGACTCACTGTAGCTGCAGCACTTGGCATCACTGCTGCTGCTGCTTGTCTCCTGGCTGCAGCCGTGGTGTCTCACAGGAAGTGTGTCTCCAGCAGGGTCAGGATCCACTCTGCCCCGGAGGATCACAGTCATCTGTAGCAGACACTGTCTTTAAAAACCTGAACGCTTTTGATGAACTGTGATTATTTGTGATGTTTGTTTTCTTTTTCTCAAGGTAAATTATCATTTTAATGTGAAAGAGAAATAATGTAAAGTAGGTAAAGTAGAAATTTATTTTATTTTCTATTGAGCAGGAAATACAGAAAAATCATGAACATTATTTGCAGAAAAGACTGTTTAACAGCTGATTTTGTGCCAACAAATAAAAAGAATAAATGATAATAAAATAGCATAATTAGAAATAGGTTAAACAACTATGAACTATTTGACTGAAGACAGTATAGACATTAAAATACAGCAAAATGACTCACACAGAAACATACAGTACCAGTCAATAGTTTGGACACAGTTTCCCATCCACTTGAATGGGAAACTGTGTCCAAATTTTTGACTGGTAGTGTATATATAGATGTAAAATGAATTACAATAGAAACGCTCTGATGTCATAGTGTGATGAAGGATATTGTTCCCAACTTTCATTACCAGTAAGTTTCACATGGTTCAGAAAATAAAAACCCCATAATTAAGCAGTAAAGTTGAATGGAAAGTGTTTCACATCATCTTGATTGTAAGTGTTTGGTTGATGTGAAGGTTTGTTCTGAGTTAGTTAGTTAGTGCAATAGGAAGAATCACAATGACGACAAAGCCGATGATAATTGCGAGAGCAATGAGAGAAGTCCTGACAGGGTTCTTCTTCATGTAATCGGAACACCCACAGGGTTGCTGGGAATCATCATCTGGTGGGAAAATAAGACAGGAATGATTTATTTTTCATGAATAAAAAAAGCGGGATGAGAAAGGGTTGTCCGATTTTTCGCCTCACCGTCCTCCTTTTTGCTCCATTGCGTCTTCTCCTCCACCTTTGTGCGGGTGTCTTGGTGTCGTTTGTTCGAGCGGCTTGTGTTTTGTTTTTGATGCAGGGGGACCCCCTCTTCCGCACTCTCTCTCCAGAGGCTGGAAGCCTTTTTACGTTTTGCGTCGCCCTCTTCTCCATGGCTGATGGGCCGCTGTGAGCTTTTGCTGCTCTCTTTTCTCACATTTCCTGGATTCTCTTGATTTCGCCTGTTTTCTTTATCGTCAGCATCAGTTCCCCCGAAGCTGGTCTTGTGTGCCTCTTTGTTTCCCCTCTGTTCAACCACATGAGTGGTTTCATCCACTCGTTCTTTCAACTCATCTCTTTGACTCCTTGAGGCTTTAAAGTGGAGGAAGAGTAATGTATTGATTATCTGTTAATACAATATGGCATCACACCAAATCTTTAACTCATGCTTTCACATAGAATGACACAAATTACTATTAATTACTTTTTGCCCTACTTTAAAAACTGCTGTGATACTGCATTGGTTATTTTTACACACTGGCATGATTTCTTGATGTTCTTTGGTGATCTTACCTCTGTACACGATCAGATATGCCATCGTGGAACTGTTGAACAATCATTTTGAGTTATTGTTTTGCATAGTACGACAAAAAGTTGTTACCATACAGGGTCATTTTTGTTTTTTTGTTTCTGTTTATTCCCTCAAAACTGTACAAACTGTGCTACTTGATGAAGATTATATGATGTGATCCACAGCTCTGACACGGCTACTAAGTAGATCTTGTGGTTTTGTTTCCCTAATTATGTCAGACTTAATAAAATTAATTGAACATACTTGTAAGTCCCGTTTTTTGCGAATAGTTGTTCTTTAACCTGCACCAATCAAGAAAAACAAGAGGGACATTCAACAAAAATCTATTTAATATTCCATTTTTTTAATATGTGCCTTATGAACAGATGTTTTAAATGAGCCCTCACCTCATGGACCGCAGCATCATCAAACTCATACCAGGTTTTGTCTTCATTGGACAGGATAGTGGCTGTGTAATGTCCACCTCTGAGACTGCCCTTGTGATTCACCATCCCATACAGCTGATACTTCTTGCCCTACAGTTAAGAACACAATCAGATGCACGAAAAGATTTTTAAAGCACACATAAGGCACACGGTTCAAAGTGACTTCCCCTTACATTTGTCTGTAGCACAAGTGGCACATCCACACAGCGGTATGATTTAACGTGTAACATGGTGTTGTAGTCAAAGTCAAATCTCTTGAGGAGAAGTATCAGAATCTGAGGAGATTCCACCATCTGACATTTCTAAATAACACAAGAAAGATTCATTTAAATTTGCAGATGTTGTTCAGCAGACAATATGTTAAACAAACATAAATAATAGATATTCATTTGATTCCAGTAGAACGTTTCTTCAGGCTACAGTTGGAGAAAACTCACGCTGGTCGCCTCTCTTTTCATTTTACATCTGTTGCAGTACACCTTGTTGTCTCCACTGAAGGTCGTGTTCTGGAACATCCTTACGAAGTTTTTTTCCTGTAAAAACATACATTTTGTAATACATTAAAAAAAAATTGCGCAATACTTTTCATTCATTCATTGCTTTTTCCACCAGCAGTTGTCCACCTGTTGTTGTAGCAGCCCCTATTGTTTCTTTTCCGTAGCACATAAACCATTTTTTTTACCTCCTCCAATGAGGTATGAGGAACCATTTTGTTTTATTTGTTCATTTGTTTGTCTGTCCGGAAGATATTTCAAAAAACTGTCGACGGATTTTGATGAAGGGGCGGATGTTTGGCCAAGGAAAAGTTGATTTAGGGGCAGATCTGGGAGGGGATGCAGATTCTGGATCACTTTTTCTCTTTCTTCGATGATGTGAAATACAGTCTTTCTTTTAAAAAAACACAAAAAAACAACATTTTGCTAGCATCATGAAAAATAATAATAAGATGATCAAAATCAAAATATCGAGGCTGAGATACTGTAGATTCAGAGTCATTCATATGGATTTCATGCATCTGTGATACAGTAAGTAAGAATTTATATGCAAAATAGAAAATAGATCCAGATAAAATCATATTTTTTTGATTTGTTTTTTTTTTTCTGACTTATTTTAACAACTATTCACATTAAGAGAAATGCTTTAAAATACTTAAGTAGAGCTCTGAGCTTTGGCTTCTTACCACACTGTAGGTTGCATCATTGTTGTCCAGTAGTGACAGTGGAAGAATCCAGAAAGGATTTGTCTCTTCAATGATGGTGTGGGTTTTGCAACACGTTGTTGTGTACTTCAGCTGTCCTTGAAAAATCTTGAGGTAGAAATGTCAATAATAATACATCTGATTTCTGATTTCTTGACTGTATTTTAGTACAAATCTCATAAATACTCACCTCAGAGGCCTTTGGGCTGACACTGTGTAAAATCTTCTCCAGACATTCAGCAGCATCATGTTGTTGATAGACTGCAGAATGATTCATGAGATTTAATTTAGATTTAACAGAGTATTAATGATAGTAATTCCACTAAAGAATTTTCACGATCACTGGCCAACTTACCATCTTTAATCTTCAGACAATGTATGATATTGTCTGTCTTGTACTTTTTTTCCTTCAGTTTCATGAAGATGATTTTCAGCTCTTTATCTGTCTTTCGTGACCCTGGATCCAACCTTTAGGAAGAGAGCTGTTAATGGAACTGGAATCGAACTGGAAAATGAAGAAGGTCAAGTACTAGCTTCACAGTTTCCGTGAGAAATCTGAAAACATACGGCAGACTTTTCTGATTGTAGCTGTCACACTATCATCCCTTTGTCTCCCCTTCTTTGTTTGTGTGAAAATTACGTTTCAATCAAGCCGTGATCTATTTCTTAATATTTGTATATCCCCAAAACAAAGACTAAAAACTGCAGAGTACATTTTATTGCTTTATCTCAGACTGATTTTCTCCTACAGGATACACTTAAATGCATCAATGTTTTCTTTTAACACGTTATTGTCTTAATTGTCTTATAATTGCTGTTTCAAACCTGTCGTGGATCTCTGTTGTCATGAAGAGAACTTGCAGGACACTGTTGAGGTAACATGTGCTTCCCTGATTATACAGGCCATAATAAAGTCTCCGTGGCTGAGGAACTTCAAAGAAAAAAAAGTGTCATTACATCACCTTCATTCATTTATAGATGTCAGTCTTTGACTGGACGTACAGAATGTGCAGAAGATAAAAACCAACAGTTGACCAGAGCCAATGACATGTGTATATATAGACATTTCAAAACACATGTAAATAATATAATTTTTTGACAACCTATTGTCCGCTATATTGTGTCTTAGTATTGACACTCATCCCTCTTCTCTGCACATACACTAGACCCTATGGAGACAGACGGACATAATTATATTGATTTCTTTCATATTTGAACTTTTCTCCGCACTCGATCCTTAAACCCATATTTGGTTGCAATTTTGTCCCAACAACAACAACAACAACAACTTTCTATTTCATGCTGAACAATCTAAATTTTCCACGCTGCGTGACAAACACCTTTCAGGTTAGGGTAATGTTTCATCATTAAGGAGTTAAGAGTCTCCTGAAGTTGATGGGGTCAAATCTCTTGGAGGATTTAGTCAAAGTGTAGCAACTGAAAAATTTAGGGAGCGCAGTTGAGCCATTTTACCACATCAGTGCTCGGGCCATAATATAATTATGTTGTATATTTCCTGAGTGGCCTACAATTTTCTTTAACATTCCACCTACTGTCTATTACCTCTTTGTTTCTTTTCCTCTGGTGCTGCTGGGGCCTCCTCCTGGGGTCGCTTAGAGGAGCTGCTCATCTTTCCTCTTAAATCTTCCCCTGAAGATAAAATATTATTTTATCTCATTTATCCAGGTTAAACATTAAATCACGTTTCAGTCGCATTTCAGCCTCCATTCTAAGTATATTGCATGCATGCTTTCATGCCATGATCTGTGGATTTATGCTGGTGTTGAATATTTGTTTTCAGAGTGCATATGCCTCATCTTCTTGTCTACTGTCCAGCCTGAGAGCTAAATACCTTCTTCCAAATCTTTTGTGTCATTTGTTTAATTTAACACACCACTTATTTATTTATTTATTTTTTATGTAGACTGCTTTTAAAAAAAAATCTATCCATCCATCCATCTATCTAATGGTTAGAATTAAATGATCAAATGTAAAAAAAACTAAAAAAAACAAAAACCTACTGCAATTCACAACCACATAAAAAAATGGCGCTATTCCCTCCCGTTTGTACCAGAGCAGTTACTAGACCTACATGACACCTCAAGAGACATTTGTCATTGAACAAAAAGGTCTTTCGCGCAAACAATGAAATTATCTTTCCCAATAATGTGGCAGAAAAAAAAGTGTTATTGCTGCTTTGAATCGTGCGTCTCGTTTCACATCTTCAACTTGTCATGAGTTTAATCACATGGAGTCATCTGGTAAATTTAATCCAGCTCATTCTTATGCATTGTCAAATTTTTGTTGTTGTCTATCCTTTACATTATCAGACTCTCCGCGTCTATATAACCTCACAGTGACATATTCAACGGAATATATATACAGTCCAGCAAAATCCTGAAAACGGTCGAGAGATTTTTTTTTTTTTCACCACAGTTAACCCCGATCACATGAGAAATACATGATACTTATCTACATGAATTCGAATTGAACTGCTACACACAGATTAGTACTTCGGTTGTGAAGCAGGAATAGAAAATGTGTGGTGGGATAATACTCACTGCCAGCAGGTTATCAACTAGAAGAGGATGTGGCTTCCGTGGTGTCTTTAACTATTAACCGACAGCCCACATCGCGTCTTTGCCAATTAAGTTACACCGACTGTTAAGGTGGACCTCGTTTGTTTGAAGGAACCCAGCTTCAAGACAAATTTAAATCTAAAGGTAGTCATTTTAATCAAGGAGAAAAGCAAATGTGCTGTTCACCCTGTAAAGTGTGTCATGTGACTTTTGCAGACTTCTGTCTATTATAGGCCTACTACTATTGAGTACTGAATATACACCTCTATAACTTAACAGTATACTTGCGTTTGCACCAGAATGCAGTACGATTACATTCCTGTACTTATTTTTTTTTCTCCCCGACGACTGACAGGAAAATGATTTTATCCAGCCTACATCCTTGTTCGTGTTTTGTCAGCATAGAATGTCATCAAACCACATTCATGTCGTGCAGTATCCCTGTGAATCAATTCCACTTTTTGTTTCACTTTTAGTGTTTCTCGTAACATATTTGTAGTCATAATTCATTTCACAGTAAAAACACCTCAATGTAGTCTAAGAGGCTGATTTGGAGAATTCTGGCATTTTTACCAAATGAAAGATAGCACTGCGTGAGGCAAATGGTGGTCACACCAGATACTGACTGGTTTTCTGACCCCCCCCCCTGCATATCTGTGAAATCCATACTTCAGTGCCTATAAATGTCTCTTTCCAAGATAAAACTGCACATTTTAGAGTGGCTTTTTATTGTGACCAGCCCTATGTGCAATAATCATGCTGTCTAATCAGCATCTTGATATGCCACACCTGTCAGGTGGATGGATTATCTCGGCAAAGGAGAAGTGCTCACGAACACAGATTTAAACAAGTCTGTGAACAAAATTGGAGAGAAATGGGCCTTTTGTTGTACATAGAAAAAGTCTTAGATCTTTGCTTTCAACACATGAAAAATTGGAGCTAAAACAAAAGTGTTGCGTTTATATTTTTGTAGATATTGCTTAACACTTTTTTTGTCTATTTGTATGAGAGACACTCTGCAAGGACCGTTGCAACAAAACAGTTTTATTATGTGGCTCAGGCTTTAAAAAAAAATACTGCACCTCTAATAAAAATACACAGATAAGCGGGAACTTTAGACCATCAAACATGAAGCCAGTCTACAGCCTACATTCATCGTATTTTCTCCATTGGATGCCCCAGACAGGACACTTTATCATGTTTTATAACCCACTGAGGCAGTGCGATTTCATCTAACATATATTGCATATAACGGGGTGTTACGCCACTGAAAAGGGGGGGGGGGGGGGGGGGGGAATTAATCACGAAAGCTCGCTCCTACTGTAGGTATGTGAGCGGAGCCAGAAGCAATCGATCTCACACTGTCAGATTAAGACCACAGTGTTGATCACAGATAAACACCGGCAATATTAATTTAAACCTCATCACAGATTATGAAATGAACAAATTCTAAGTATATTATTTTCTTAACCTGTCAAAAGGATATTCTTTGCTGTGTTTTTTTTTTTGTCCAGCACGTGGTATTAGTGAAATGCCTCAATTAATTTTTTTTCTTCAAAAACAACAAAAGAGGACACTGTTCAATGGTTCAAAACATTTTTAATTCGTTTTGCTCTCTCTCTCTCTCTCTCTCTCTCTCTTTATATATATATATATTTTTTTTTTTGGCGGTGTAGTTTCGTAGCGTCTGTGATATTCTTCTTCTGCGTCCGGTCCACTTCAGATTCCGCCCTCCAAACTCAGCACTACGTGCACAGTAGACATGTGTTTGATCTTGTAGTATACCAGCAGTCTGGATTCCTTCAGCTTCTCGGTTCTGAAAACCACCCGGAAGTCACCAGCTGCAGAAAAATAAAGAGTTTTAACTCGGGACTGACTTTTTCATGTCAGAGAACATGAAAAATGACATGCATAAATGTTTAATTTAACTGTATTACAGTATGTACCTATGTACCTGTGGATGCCGATCTGCATTCAGAAAAGAAGGTTAAAATAAATGAGGAGAAACGGTAAACGTACTTATCGTTAGTTGCTTATTTATTTGATCTCTCAGTTGTTCTACAGTAATCTTCTTCAGCTGTTGTTCATTGTCGCAGAGATCGATGATCTTGTCCACTCCATTCGGTCCATTTATTCTCAGTTGAATTACCATATTTGCTTGTTTAGTGAGATCACTGCCGAAGATGTACGTGCCTCACGTGTGTGCTGATTTAAAAATGATCCATCAGAAAGTACAACAAGCGCCACCTCGGTCTTTTCTTTTTTTTTTTTTTTTTTTTTTTTAACCACATGACATCACGGAAACCGTCCTCACCCTTAAAGGTCGTGCTGTCATCAGTCGTCATTTCACGTGAGAGCGGTTCACGTAGCTGCTGGATCGAAATGGGAAGTAAATTGTCGAAAAAACGAAAGTTGAAAAAGAGGAGCAAAATTATTCCAAATATAAGAAATAACTTGACGGGACCGCGCAGGGCCGAAAATGATATTAAATGGAACAATGGCATTTTGATTCATAACGTTCCAGAAGTGATCAGCAACATAAATGAAAACGAGTATTATGATCCTTCTGACTCTGAAGAAAGCAGCTATGAAGAGGAGAAGTGTTTCGACCCCCTTGACCCAACGCTTATATTCGTAGATGGAGATGACGAGTTAGACTGTAAGTAAAATTTGACCTTTTACAAGTTTTTTTTTTTTTTCCTCACCAGCAATTGGATTTAAAATAACTTACAGCTCATGGCCATGACACATCTTTTCTTGTTTGTGTGTCTCATAGTTGAGATGAATAACTTCAAGGGTCCGAGAGCAAAGATGTCCTGCGGTCATGCCGCCACTCCGATGTCTCTCACCAGCTGGTGCCGCTGGCAGTTAGACGAGGTATCCTGCTGTTTACTTCACGATAATCTTGAAATTCAAATATGATTAAATGACTTTAGTGACTGTTCAGATTTCAGTTTCAATTTACAGACAAGTTCTAGAGCAAAGACAACTACATTGGTTAAAGAATAAAATAATTCAAGTGCTCTTGGGGGGCCCCTGCTGGTCATGGGGACCCGAGGCAGCCGCTTATGTGACGCAGTTCTCGGTGTGGTTTTAGGAGTACAAAGAGTAAATGTGACGTAACACCATATAGAAGAAACATGCTTCGATCAAAAACTTTATTTTTGAGGAAACATACATTGAACGAAAGTGAATTGTTTAATAGCAGTGAACATTGTAACAGTAATACATTGACAGTTTTGGAAAAAAAAAAGAAAAATACAATATTTTTCCCTCCTGAAGATTTTTTGTCCCTTTTTAATATCTAAGGGTGAGTGCAAATTCGTTTGTGGCCAAACTGACTGTGATGTTGAGTGGTCCTTTGAGGAAGTTTGTAAAATGGCTCTTCTAACCCCAGAAGAAATGGAGTATTTTGAAAAGAAAATGTTCAGTAACGCCAAGAATGTCATGGATATTAAAGAAGTAAGTTTTTATGATAAATTATTCACAAACCATTACTGTAAATCAGATTTCCCTGTAGTTTTATACACAAGCATAAGAATACATTTTAAACGTTTTGTTTTTCTTATGACTTCACCCAACAGTGTCCTGGTTGCAAGTCTCGAGTGGAGAGAAATGATCCCAACAATCTGAATGTTGAATGCCGCCTGTGCACAGCTGCCAAAGGAAGGACTTATAGATTCTGCTGGCAGTGTTTGACAGAATGGAAAGGTCCTGGTCCACGTTCAGATCGCTGCGAAAATGTTGGCTGCCAAAACCCTCTGGACATCCTGAGGACCTGTGCAGAGATCACCTTCAATGATGTGAAGGGGGTCAGAGGCTGTCCCTGCATCCGTGCCTGTCCCACCTGTGGTTTGCTGTTGGAACACAACAAAAAGCTGTGTAAAAGCATGGTCTGTCCCCGGTGTAAAGTGAAATTCTGTTTCGTGTGCCTGTCATTCAGTGAAAACTGTCTGCTGCAAAACGCATACGAGTGTTGCCCCACTGGTGTAGCACCTAGACAGACCTCCATACCTGTGTGGCGGAGGAGATAATTCAGCTGATTTTGTGATGTCAAGAAAAACAAATATCAAACATCTTTATTTTAGCTTCTGTGGTGGTGGGGTTTGGTTAGTGCTAAGCATCAGGAGAGAGAGAGAGTGTGAATGTGGTTCAGGGAAGCGGGGTCAGGGAGAGAGAGTTAATTATAACAGGTATTTTGTGTTCTACTGTGTTGTCTCCCTTTTCTGTGAGGACCCTGGATATCTGTGGGTGTTGCTGTAGGGCCTAAATTTTATCCGCATGTGAATCTGAGAGGCTAGACAGCTTAGGTATAAGTTTAAATTCCTTTTGTGTTAAAAAAAAAATGAAGACCGCTATCTGCACCATCGCAGTTTCTGTTTTTCTTGGAACAAGATTACACAACATGAGATTTACTTCCTTCTCTCCACAATTGAAACGTTTAAGAAGACAATATCTATGTTGAAATTAAAATTTTGGCTTCTAACGTGGATTAAGATATTTCCAATATTTCTTTTTTCGTAATCATTGCTTGATTTTGCTTTAAGTTCTTTCATGTGATCACACTTTTACAGTATATAGTCATTTTACTCTCAGTATACTATCTTTAATAAATACATTTCTTCATCAATTACCTTTTAAATTGTACAAACATGAACTTGTTATTTTTCCTGTATATTTAAATGTATGCGGTTTGTATCAATAAATTCTATTTTAGCAGTGATGCAGAATGCTGTGAGTTAGTGGTGGGAAGTGATGAGCATGTTAAGGCCAAAGTGACGTCAGGAAGTGTCATATTCTGTAGAGCTTACTGCTCTTAGGTGTGAGTGAGAGCGTTCATGGTTGTTTGTCTTTGAGGTGTCAGGGTGTACACTGCGTCTCACCCAATGCCAGCCAGGATGGGCTCCAGCCCCCTTGCAACACTGCAAAGGATGCACTGTACATGTCATTGATTTTGTGCCCCCAGTTTTTTGTTGAATATTTTACAACAATAAAATACAGTGGGATTTTAAAAATCTGTTTATTTTGAATTTAATATTGATAATTCATACAACTTGTTGTCACACGATCGTCAATCAACATTTTCATCTTCAACAAATTGAAGACAATAATTAGCAGAAGTAACTATAGAATAATTACATGGTTGATTACTTGTTGATGATTACTTTTGATAATATCAGTGGCTTGCATTTCACATAAATATATATTATAATATAACATAATTAAGACACAATAGTTGCTAAAAGAAGCCTCTCCTACCCCTAAATTTAGGCACGGTATTAAAAAAATATGATACGGCAAACAGTGACTAACATCCAAAACCAAACAATAAGAAAACACTTGACAGATTATTCTTCTGATCCTTCATGCACTCTGGTCGGCTCGATGAGAATTCTCACCTGGTGGAGAAGTCAACCAGAAATAAATAAGAAATATAACAGTGACTGAAAACCACAAAAATAAGTAAGAATTAGTTCTGTCAATGTTTTGAGCAGCGATATATCAAATAAGTATCTAACAAATATCTGATTCCCAACAAAACTGATGCCTGTTTGAATGAAATACTGTTGAGGCAGTTGAAGTCTTATATATAATTCTCTGGTATTTATCATTACACTGAGGTCTACGTTGATGCCTCGACGTCTTTTTCCTCGAATCGGTTGTCATCTGTTCCTAAGTCTTTTCTCTTTTAACAAGTTAAATCTATTTATTTGTCTTACTTGTCCACTGTGTTCCACCTAGTTTCTCCTCAGCTCTAGAGTAATGTGGTCTGTATGTTGTTCTGATCTTCTGAAGTCGTCTCAAAGGGCTCTTGACACGCTGATGCTTCAAATGGGAAGAAAAGAACAGAATATTTTATATTCACACTATATCAAATTTCATTTTTACACTTTGGATCTCTGAAGTCCAAATATAAACATATACACCCAAATAATGAAGCCCTCAAAAATACTTTAATATTCTTTGGTAAGTATTCTTAATATTGCTTATCATTGTATTTTTGTCAATGTCATTTCTGGACTTAGGTCCACGGCTGTCTCCGAGGTGCTGATCCTGTAGCTGTGGAGCTATCCAGACAGCTGTTAAATGTTCAAAGAGAATAAAACTCCTGAAGTGTTTCTTTTAAGCGTCCTCTCGTTGCACTCGGATGCTTTCAGATATTGATTTGAGAGTGTCTGTTACATCTCAGAGATTTTGTCATTGGTAAAAAAGGGTTAAAACAGATCAAATTACAAATATGCTGCATATTGTGATCCCTCTTTTATTTTCATTCTGTGCCCTGCACTGGAATTTTGTACGTCCCTCTCTTTTCTATTACCTTGTTGTTTCCTCTCCTGTGATGGTGCTGTCCTCTTATTCAAAATGTGATTTTGTATCCATTTCTTCACCTCCCCTCCTTTTGAATTTCCTCCTAAGGACAAAAAAGTGTCTTATTTTACTCGGGTGAACAATTCGATTTTATTTCAGTCTTGCACATTTTTATTCGACTCTGCCTCCAGTTCATTTTTTGTGCTAATGCCTGGGAATCAGGCAGTCTCCAAAACCATTTCGAAATGCCTGTTACATTTTTTGAGTTGATGTCACTAAACCAAATAAGGTTAAAATTGATTATGCTTCATCTGCATCCCTGTTATCCCCGTTTTGTTTTCTCTTCTCTTCTCCTGGTGTCCCCTTATCCAAACATTGTTTGGTAGAATTGTTCATCTTCCCTCCTATTGATTCTCCTGCTGAAGACAATAAGTTACTTTAGTTATTTACTGATTTTTTTAGTGATTTTTAACCACAGACGGCAAAAAAAGGGTTTACATATAATTTGTCATATTGTTTAAGATCATCTGGTAAAAGTGTAATTTTATCATTATAACTATGCCTGTTTATTTTACGAATTAGCATGTAGCTGGTCAGTACCCATTAGTTCTATTACCTTTTTGCTCCCCCTTGTCTTTTTCTTGTCTTTCTCCTTTTTCTGAGATGTTCATCTTTCCTCTTGAATCTCCTCCTGAGGACAAAAAGTTATTTTATTATTTTTTATAGACCACAAGGCTCCAAAGGCCATCTACATCCCATCGTTAAAGTCATGTACCCGTCTTGAACAACGGGTGTGTAGGCTCTGACCTCTTGATATTAAGGTTTCTCATTTCCCAGGGAGTGACGATATTGCTAACCCCCTGTTACGACTACTTGGAAAGCATGCGTTCTCCAAAACCATTTTTATTTCATTTCAAACTGCCTGTTACATTTTTGAGGTGACGTCATTTAAACCAAACCTGAATCTCTGTTTGCCTTTTGTTTTTTCCTCTCTTCTTTTGATTTTGCCTTATCCAAATATTGTTGGGGAGACACTTTCATCAATCCTTTTGAATCGCCTGCTGAAGACAAAAAGTTATCTTATCTTATTGTACTTTGGTGAACAATTCCATTTTTTTTGTGCCGCCAGTTCGAATATTTTGCTTGCATTTTTTCAAATGCACATCTATATTAAAGACCTGCAGCTCCTTTTCATTAACCTTTTAATATTCTTTTTGACATCTTACACCATCATCTTTTTCAGCCGAATGGCTAAATATTACAATCTTTTCTTCAACATCTACTTAATTTCTCACCTGGTTCTTCATGCTCTTCAACTGTCTCCCTCTCCTCTTTCTTTCCAACCTGCAAACTCGCTCTTTCCTCTGACAATCACAAACAAACATGTATTATATTGTTATTGAAATATAAACATATACACCCAAATAATGAAGCCCTCAAAAATACTTTAATATTCTTTGGTAAGTATTCTTAATATTGCTTATCATTGTATTTTTGCATTATATATCTGAAAATAGAAAATCATCATCCTCTCCTCGTGCTGGAGGACCGAGTGACTCTTCCTTCAAATCCTATTTTCAGTTGTGTTTTCTTCATCATCAGGGTTTCCTTTGGTGACATTTATTTTGTATTCGTCTTCTTTCAGTTCTTCATCTTCACACAGATTGTTTTTCCCCTCATCTGTCAGATCATGTGAATTGTTCTCAACGGGCGCCTGAAACGCTGTTGCTTTGATTTTGAAGAAAAATTATATAATCAGTCATGATAAGCATTAGTGTTAATATCAGGAGGTCCATATGTTGAAGTTTGTCTAAAGTCCTACATATAATCCGTGAACTGTTCACCCAAAAGTTAAATCATGTCCTTTTCCACCGAGGCATTTCCAAGGCTGGTTCGGAGCCAGAGCCAAATTTGGAACTGGCTCTTCGCGTTTCCACAGCTGAAGAACCGGCTCTCGGCCGGGAAAACTGGTGTCAGAGAGGAACCAAAGTGTTGCTGGAGTAGAAATAAGAACCAGTTACGTCAGGGGCTGGTGATCTATAGGTCTTCTGTAGAACTTACTAACTGGTGTTACGTTGGATCAGATGGTGTGGAAGGCTGCTGGACACACCTGGTAAACCCAAACGGTTGGTGAGGGTGAACTGGGAACATCTGGAGCGGTGCTACCTGAGGCCTGTGTGGCTGATCAAGCAGAGAAAACTGGGCTTTTTGAGAGGAGGCCTTGAGGAGGACTGGGCTTCATTAAGACAGGCAGTATTTGCGATGTGGAAGCAATGCACAATGTAAAAGCATGTAACCTTATTCTAAGCACCTAAACTCAAAATATGAACCTGAAAATGAGCATAAGGTGTCCACTTTAAATACTCTTACCTCTGTACATAAGCAGATATGCAGTGCTGGAACTGTTGATTTTTAAATTATTGCGTTAGAAACATTCATTCATTCATATATTACAATATATTCAGATGAGATTAAATGAGATTTATCCAACATACTTCAAAGTCTGTTTTGCAAACGGCTGTGCTTCAGCCTACAACAATGAGAAGAACATTTGAACAAATTTAAATAAACTTTTGATCTTATTTGATATGTTTTGAATATGTACAATACTAATGGTGGAGGCAAATTATCACCTTGTCGACGTCAGCATCATTGCACTCATACCAGGTTTCGTCCTCACTGGATAGAACAGTGGCTGTGTAATGTCCACCTCCGAGACCGCCCTTGTGATTCACCATCCCATACAGCTGATACTTCTTGCCCTACAGTTAAGAACACAATCAGATGCACGAAAAGATTTTTAAAGCACACATAAGGCACACGGTTCAAAGTGACTTCCCCTTACATTTGTCTGTAGCACAAGTGACACATCCACACAGCGGTCTGATTTAACGTGTAACATGGTGTTGTAGTCAAAGTCAAATCTCTTGAGGAGAAGTATCAGAATCTGAGGAGATTCCACCATCTCACATTTCTAAATAACACAAAAAAAATTTATTATACTGTATAGATGTGGTTCAACAGACAGCTTTATGAATAAGCATATGAATTCAATATTTATTAATATTTATTTACAGTATAGTTCGGAGCCCAGGAGTGGACATGGACGAAAAAATTAATTAAAACGCGCGCGCAATAATAATACGCGCCTGCTATTTACTATTACGCGCGCGCTTTTTACCAATACGCGCGCTATCTTTCACTATTTTTGCCATTCAGCCGCATTCACTCCCATTCATTTAGGACTCCTTAAAGAAGTTAATAGGGAGCGAACAATGTGTATGTAGAATGGCTGTGGTATTACGCGCGCGTTTAAATTTTTTTTTTTCCCCGTCCATGTCCCCTCCCGGGCTCCGTAGTAGTAGAATAACATTTGTTTAGGATACAGTGGATGTTTGAAAACTCACGATGGTCGCCTCTGTTTTCTCCTTACATTCGTCACAGTACACCATGTTGTCTCCACTGAATGTCTTTTTCTGGAAAATCCTGTCAAAGTGCTTTTCCTGTAGGAACATACATTTTGCAGTAGCCTACATTTTAAAAAAAATTGACACTCATTCTGCCATCAGCAGATGATGCAAAACAAATATTGGTAGAAAATTTTTATTTACTCTCCAGGTACTCCTTGTATTGTATAAGCTGTAGGTTCTCTTTTAATTACAGTAATTGATTTGTTGTAAAGTACTGTTGGGTTATAAGGCATGAAGAAGACAGTGATGACTCTGATATATATACATATACATACAATAGGCAACAGGCAAAATAGTTTAGGATTTTTCATTTAATTAATTTATCAATGCTAAAACTAATACCAATTCTAATGCTACTCTATGATTAACCTTCAACAAGACCTTTTGCTAACACTGATGCAAGACTGTCCATCTGCACAGAACGGGACCTATTGTTCTTTTTACACTTGTGCGGTTATGCGTGTCAGCTGCTAGTCAAACTCTATGTTTAAACTAATAAATGGTTGTAGCATAACAAGCCTGCAGTTGCAAATGTTACAAAGAAGGGCCCTTCCAGACTGCAGGCATCTGCCAAGGCCAATAGTTGCCTTGTCTGAGAACTCTGAGCTTTGGCATGCTTACCACACTGTAGGCTGCATCGTCAGTGTCATCTAGTGTAAGTGGAACAGTCCAGAATGGATTGGTCTCGTCATTGATGCTGTGTTCTTTGCAGCACTTCGTTGTGTATGTCAGCTGTCCTTGGAAGACCTCGAGGTAGAAACATCAATTTACGACATAACGTTCAGATTTCCTGATTTAAATGTTTAATTGTAACGTGCACTGTGGATTTAACACGTTCTCACCTTAGAGGCCTGTGCGCTGACTTTGTGCAAAATGATCTCCAGACATTCAGCAGCATCACATTGTTGATAAACTGAGGAATGATTCAAGAGATTTGATCTGGTTCATAATTCTTCTAAATACGTGAACCTTTAGCTGCTATGGGAATTTCTTCCTGTCGCTGTTAAATATTTGTCTATTGATCGCTGGCCAACTTACCATCTTCAATCTCCAAACACGCCGTGATGTCTTCTGTCCCACATGTTCCTTGTTTCAGATTTTCAAAGAGTTTAATCAGCTCCTTATCAGCGTTTTGTGAATCTGAATCCAACCTTTAGGAAGAGGGGAGTTTATTGGTGACTATTTGCTGCCTGGTTTAACATGAACACCACCATTGGACTGAATATCTCCTCGTCAAACAGCACCAGCAACTATCGACCAGATACACTCAGATGTTTCACTCCAGAAAAGGTTTTTCTGTCTTGCTACTAATATTTGCAACAGAAGAACACATCTGTTTCAAACCTGTCGTGCATCTCTGTTGTCATGAAGAGAACTTGCAGGACACTGTTGAGGTAACATGTTTCTCCCTGGTTATGCAGGCCATGACAAATTCCCTCTGGGTGAGTAGCTTAAGACAAAGAAAACTGTCATTACGCCATTTCCGTTCATTTGTTGATATCAGATTTTGACAACAATCTGGAGAATGTGTAGACAATAAAAAGCAACACAGACCACAGAAACAAATATTACAGATATTACATTATATATGTAAATAAGATAATCATAAATAATCTGACAAGCAATGTGCAGTATGCTGTTTCTGTCTTCTTCAGGCTGGTCCCTAAAGTGCAATTTTGTAGGTCCCTCTCTTTTCTATTACCTTGTTGTTTCCTCTCCTGTGATGGTGCTGTCCTCTTATCCAAAATGTGATTTTGTATCCATTTCTTCATCTTCCCTCCTATTGATTCTCCTGCTGAAGACAATAAGTTACTTTAGTTATTTACTGATTTTTTTAGTGATTTTTAACCACAGACGGCAAAAAAAAGGGTTTACATATAATTTGTCATATTGTTTAAGATCATCTGGTAAAAGTGTAATTTTATCATTATAACTATGCCTGTTTATTTTACGAATTAGCATGTAGCTGGTCAGTACCCATTAGTTCTATTACCTTTTTGCTCCCCTTTGTCTTTTTCTTGTCTTTCTCCTTTTTCTGAGATGTTCATCTTTCCTCTTGAATCTCCTCCTGAGGACAAAAAGTTATTTTATTATTTTTTATAGACCACAAGGCTCTGAAGGCCATCTACATCCCATCGTTAAAGTCATGTACCCGTCTTGAACAACGGGTGTGTAGGCTCTGACCTCTTGATATTAAGGTTTCTCATTTCCCAGGGAGTGACGATATTGCTAACCCCCTGTTACGACTACTTGGAAAGCATGCGTTCTCCAAAACCATTTTTATTTCATTTCAAACTGCCTGTTACATTTTTGAGGTGATGTCATTTAAATCAAACCCGAATCTCTGTTTGCCTTTTGTTTTTTCCTCTCTTCTTTTGATTTTGCCTTATCCAAATATTGTTGGGGAGACACTTTCATCAATCCTTTTGAATCGCCTGCTGAAGACAAAAAGTTATCTTATCTTATTGTACTTTGGTGAACAATTCCATTTTTTTTTTGTGCCGCCAGTTCGAATATTTTGCTTGCATTTTTTCAAATGCACATCTATATTAAAGACCTGCAGCTCCTTTTTATTAACCTTTTAATATTCTTTTTGACATCTTACACCATCATCTTTTTCAACCGAATGGCTAAATATTACAATCTTTTCTTCAACATCTACTTAATTTCTCACCTGGTTCTTCATGCTCTTCAACTGTCTCCCTCTCCTCTTTCTTTCCAACCTGCAAACTCGCTCTTTCCTCTGACAATCACAAACAAACATGTATTATATTGTTATTGAATGTAGGAGGAGATTTGGGCGAATCCACATTTTAGTATATCAGCACACTGCTTGGTAATGTAAAATCACTAAAAACATCAAAAACATTAGCTGACTTGTCGATTTGCAGTCTTGACGACCCGTCCACTTTCTCACCTGGTTCTTCCTGCTCTCGTTCTCTCTCTTTCTCTTCTTTCTGTTTTCTCACAGTTTCCACTGACAATCACAAACAAACATATATCATGCGCTAGAAAATGACAAATAATCTGATAATAAATAGAGTAATCTGAGTATTTATGTTGTAACTAAATGTAAATCCGTAGTAGATTTGTCAGTATGTGATCTTGATTACCTGTCCACTTCCTCACCTGGTTCTTGGTTTCTGTTACTCTGCTCTGACCCCATCTTCTCCTCTTTCTGCTTTCCTCCGTCTTTATTCTCCACTCTTTTTTTAAAACATAACAATCAACCCGAGTATTTATAATATAATAATAGCGTTATTTTGTAATATAAAATAATAAGAATCCACATTGATTTTTAATATTATTCAAATTGAGTATTGTGTTGTTTTGGAGAATGCAGTCAGGTAATTTCAAGACCTTGCTTTCACCTGAGACTAGCTGTATACTAAAAAAAAATGACATTTCTTATATATATGAAATTGAAAAGGGGCTTTAGCAGAACGAATGTCTCAACTCCCTCCAAATTCATGCTGCATCTTAAACATGCCGAAACAGAGAAAGATGTAGCAAAGACGTTCTTAGTCTTGCAGGCCTATGGTGCTCCTTTGGCATGTTATAAGTCAGATCTTTTAAAATCGAGTAAAACTTGGATTTTATCATTAAAATGCTCCCTGTTTGTGTTTGAATTATGGCTATGTTTGGGTTTTTTTACTCATATGTGACTCAGATGTGTTGTTTTCAGGATAGTACAAACAGCACAAATCACACGGAATCTGAACTTCTAATTTCAGATTTGGGCCACTTTCATATGTGGTCCTAAATCAACGATGCATCTGATTCCAGCTGATGTGACGGCAGTGTGAACAGTCAGTTTGCCTTTTCTCCCACCGAGCACGCTCACATCAATGTTTTGTCAGCAACGGTGGACAAAGTCAAATATGAAGGATCACAGCAGCAACAACTGGGAGACACGAGGTTGCAAATTTAATAGATGAATGAAGGTTTTCATCTTCATGCCCTCAGCCTAGACTGTGACCACACTGCTATTATCGTGGAAAACAACGCAAGGAATGAATGCCTGCATCACTATTTTGATAACGACCTGGCATACCAATGATACTTTCTGTTGTTCATCAGCAATCTTGTTGTAAATGTGGGGTCATGGTGTAGATCTACTCACACTAATGTCAGATACAGGTCACATGCAACGATGAACGTGAACAGTCAAGGCAAAAAGATCAGATTTGAAAAAAAAAAAAATCAGAATTGTGCCACTTTCAACCGCTATGAGAACGTAGCCTATTCCTCTCTGGATCTGTGTAAACTCAGGAGTTAACTACCCCACAATGATTGTGTTTCTTTTAACAGATGCTGCCTGAATATCCCAGCATCAGTTGCAAAAGTATTGATGTCTCTGGACACAAAGTTAGACCCACTGTTTGCCACTCACAGAAAAATCTGCACCAGCAAATTGGAAGAGTATTAAACAACAGAATAACAATATGACAATTCTTCTCTTTTGCAGTGCATAATGTATCATTTAAGATTTACCATTTACATGAATGAATGAGACAGTTCACGTCTGTTACATGCATAAGAAAAACACCAGTGCACAGGTTCAAAACAGACTGTAGGATTAGAGAAAAAATCAGGTGATACTTACTGACGGCTGACCATCACACAATAAAATCACAAACGTTTAGAGAATTTGGTTTCCTCGTACTGTCCCAAACTATTGATGGCTGACAGCCTACGTCACAGAATCATTCTTGCCAAGTAAATAACAGGGATTATTAAGGTAGACCTGATTTATTTCTTAAGAAAATAAAGCAAATTCTCAACTGAAGAAACCGCCTTGTAATTTTGATGAAGATGGGGGGAAAAAAATCTGATAATAACCTGTAAGCTTTGTCCTTTGTCATTTGCAGAGGAGACGTTTCACGACTTGTGTCACTATTTGCAACAAGAGCAGCACAAAGCGAGGCATGGTGAGACACAATCATCAACTTTTCTTTTGCGTGCCTGCTGACAGAATGTAGTCCAACTACATTCTCTTCGCGCAGTTCCTCCCACTGATCGAACACTTTTGGTTTCGGTTCGGTGTTTCTCACGAAATCATATTACATATCCTTGTAGACTCTTATGGTCATAATTGATTTTACGATGCTAAGTTAATATATTTTAGCAGATTTGATTTGCTTTCACTGTGATTCTTACAAAACAAACCCAATTTAAGATACTGCTCATCTGATTACAGGCTGCAATGCAGGTGGCAACCTGTTAGCCACCTGACAGATAATGAAAGCTCGCACATCTTAATCAACAATCCAATCGACATTGATCCCTCTCAAGGAAGAGGAGAAGAAAAACGCAGCAACCCTTTACGGGAAGGTCGTGTTCCGCGTATTAACCTCGAGGAATTCATTTGTTGAACAACTCATTGTGCGCAGAATGAAGAGACAGAATTAAGGAGGCGAAGTCCAAAAAAAATGTTTGAGTCATTTTCAACGAACTAAACTAAACAAAATGTGACAAATTTAGCGGTGACAAATCCAACAGGGCCTCATACGGAATGTTTAAACCGATCTTGCGTTTGGGTTTTTAAAAATCAGCATGTTGCCTAAATTTTAAAGGTAGTCTTGCTAATTTTTTTTTCTTTTAAAAAAAATGATATTTATTTTCAGCAACATTTGGCAAAGGCAAGCTCGAATCTGTGAATATCTTTCCAACTCTACCGCAGTGCAGAACTATTTGTTTTAAAAGCAAGTTTCCGGTAAATGATGACAGACGTCGTTAAGAGTACGAATAATACTGATTTTCATCAGTAGGCCTATATTTTATAAAGTGTGTGTTTTGTGGCCTGGGGAAATAATTTAATTAGGCCTAAAGAGCAAATTCACTCCTACCCTGAAACCAAAAACAACAAGTAAGAATTTTGGAAAGTTCCAGCAAGAACAATTCTGTTGTTCGGTACATTGCCTCTATATTTCTTTTTTATATTCTTCCATATGATGAAAATAAATGAATAAATAAATAAGACAACTGCAGATGGTGACGCACCACTCAGATTTGAAGAAGGCCAATAAACTATTTATTTCATTTATTTAGAGTTTTTGGTATGAACATGGTGATGCCAAGGCAGTTCCCCAGACCCTACTAATCTGCCAAGAAACACATCATTCCAACATCATCACTACACATGAGCTCAGGTCCACTATTAACCATTGACCATATGCATTAAGACACGCAGCTCCACATTCGTCGCGTCTTCTCCGCTGGAGGCTGCCTCATCACATTTTTTTTTCCACACACAGGGGTTCTCTATAATTTTATCTATCAAAGCATCCAAGCTGGCACCAGGGAGATGACTTTATTTAAATTAAATAATTGTTTTAATTGTTTTATTAAACAACAAAAACAAAAGAGGACACGTGTTGATTGCAAAGCTCGATTGTATTTATTTTTGTAGTTCAGTGTTATTTGGGTTTCAGCTCATAATATATTATTGGTGTGGCGGTGTGTTGTTTTCCTCTGCGTCTGGTCCACTTCATCTGGCTCCAGGCAGCATCACGGCTATGTAGATCATGGACATGTGTTTGATACGTTGACAGCGGGTTAGATTCCTCCAACACCTCGGTTCTGAAGACCATCCTCATCTCCTGCAATTAAAGAGCTTTAACTCGGGGCTGACTTATACACATAAAATTTGATGCTGCAGGGAAGATATCGCGTCAAATCTATATTGTAGCCTATAATAAATACGGCTGTAAACGTACTTATCCTTAGTTGCTGAGATACTGTATTTTTCAGTTGCCCTACAGTGATCTTCATCAAGTGCTCTTCATCGTCGCACAGACCGATGCGCATCCCACATCCCCTACTGGTCCACTTACTTAATCACATGACATCACGGAAAACCTCCGAGAGTCTTTAAGGTCGTGCAGTCGTCAGTCGTCATTTCATGTGAGAGCGTTCGTGTGGCTACTGAGTCGAAATGGGAGGCAAGTTGTCAAGTAAACGAAAGAAGGCAAAGAAAAACAAAAATTATACAAATTACAAAAATGACTTGACGGAACCGCGCAGGAGGACAACCACACAGGAGAAGTGTTTCAACCCTCTCGACCGAACGCTTCAATTTGTAGATGGAGAGGACGATTTAGACTGTAAGTAAGATTTTACATTTAACAAGAAGCCTGTCAATTATAAGAGCTATCAACACTCACCCTTTCTTATTTGTATAGTTGAGTATATTGGCTACAGGTCTCTGAGAGCAAGGATGTCCTGTGGTCATACCGCCACTCCGATGTCTCTCACCAGCTGGTGCCGCAGGCAGTTGGACGAGGTATCCTGCTGTTTACTTCACTTTAATCATGACATTCAAAGATGATTCAGTGACTCAAATGTATAGCAGTGTCATAAAACTGTAGTTTAAAGGTGAACATAATAAAAAAAGACAAAATGTGAATTATCAGCTGAGAGAAGAAACAAAATGATTAAATCTATTTCTGAGGAAATATAATTGAAGATTAAAATTAGATTTTGAAACATGCAATTGAGGTTAACCCTATAAAAGCAGTAACGGAGTGGCAGCTTCTGGTGAATTTGTTCAGTATTTTTCCCCTCCTGAAGATTTTCTTTTCTTTTTCTTTTTAATATCTAAGGGTGAGTGCAAATTCGTTTGTGGCCAAACTGACTGTGATGTTGAGTGGTCCTTTGAGGAAGTTTGTAAAATGGCTCTTCTAACCCCAGAAGAAATAGAGTATTTTGAAAAGAAAATGTTCAGTAACGCCAAGAAAGTCATGGATATTAAAGAAGTAAGTTTTTATGATAAATTATTCACAAACCATTACTGTAAATCAGATTTCCCTGTACTTTTATACACAAGCATAAGAATACATTTTAAACGTTTTGTTTTTCATATGACTTCACCCAACAGTGTCCTGGTTGCAAGTCTCGAGTGGAGAGAAATGATCCCAACAATCTGAATGTTGAATGCCGCCTCTGCACAGCTGCCAAAGGAAGGACTTATAGATTCTGCTGGCAGTGTTTGACAGAATGGAAAGGTCCTGGTCCACGTTCAGATCGCTGCGAAAATGTTGGCTGCCAAAACCCTCTGGACATCCTGAGGACCTGTGCAGAGATCACCTTCAATAATGTGAAGGGGGTCAGAGGCTGTCCCTGCATCCGTGCCTGTCCCACCTGTGGTTTGCTGTTGGAACACAACAAAAAGCTGTGTAAAAGCATGGTCTGTCCCCGGTGTAAAGTGAAATTCTGTTTCGTGTGCCTGTCATTCAGTAAAAACTGTCTGCTGCAAAACGCATACAAGTGTTGCCCCACTGGTGTAGCACCTAGACAGACCTCCATACCTGTGTGGCTGAGGAGATAATTCAGCTGATTTTGTGATGTCAAGAAAAACAAATATTAAACATCTTTATTTTAGTTTCCTGTTTCTTTTTTGTTCTTTTTGTAGAGGGTTCTTCATTATTCATTCATTATTGGGAGCAAAATCACACAATATGAGAATTACCTTCTTCTCTCCACAACTAAGAAGACAATTTCTACTTCAAAATCTAAATTGAGGCTTTTACCATGGCTTAAGACATTTCTCATATTTGAAAAACACCCTATTCTATTCTAGAAATCGTCTCACTTTAGCTTATTTCATTAAGTGATCTCATTGTTACAGTGTGTAAATTGTCATGCTTTTATCATTTGTTCTCTTTTTTGATCACGTTTTAATTTGCTAACATTGGCATTGTTGTTATTCCTGTACATTTATTTGTATGAGGTTTGTTTTTTCTACTTTTTAAGAATAAATGAGTCATTTGGAACAGATATATAGCTGGAATTGGTATACTGAGAGACATCCAGTTTGTTTGGGACATCAGATACAGAGGGGATGCTGCTTGGCCTTTAAATCTCACAAATGGATGGTTTAGATTTTTAAAGCAAGATCTAGCACTTATACTGCTCAGAGGGATGGGGGCGATTGTTAAGCAGGCCTTGCAACAGTCTAAGTGTGGGAGTTATGGCTTTGGGGCACCAAGGGAAGAAGAAACCCTAGTTTTAAATTGGATGCAGCAATGGAGGATCAAATAGCTGATCATGCAGACAAACCGTCATAGAGTGAAAACTGCAAAATAACTTGTTAAGTGACTAAACAGTGGCTTTATTATTATTGTCTTATTACGACAGGTGTTATGTCGAGATGTGCATGCCTGCCGAAATTTGCATGTAACTAGCGGGAGCGCGCACTGTCAAAGCGGAAGTTATGAGGCGCTGTCATAATTTCTAAGTCTACGCATTGTCTTTCCTTTATGGGGTGTTCATCAATGATGGTAAATGATCTGCCGTGCATAGTTAATGATCATAAATGTTTAATTGGACTCAATGAAAGTAGTATAATTTTAAAAGCATGAAGACGGGTGTCAAATATGCGCTGTCAAATTGTAAATAAAAACATGTCATTATCCTACTATCAGTTTTCTCAGAAATCACTGTAGTAATGAATTCACTCAATCATAAGAATAAATCATAGGGGAATACACCATTATGTACATGTAGTTCTCATCATACGTGGCTATGATGGCAGGGGATATGGGAATATATACTGAACAATTAACAGGTTAGGAGGTTGTGAGTTCTGCAAACGCCAATGAAGATTGACTCCTCATGCTACCCGTTAAGGCTGAAAGGTTTCCAACATGGCCGCCATCAGGAGCGGGGTGACTCCGACTTGTTTGGCAAGATGTTTCCTGAGAAAGACTGGCAAACTGAACCGAGGCAGCCATTCCTTTCCAGACGTTTTGAACTACGTAGGTCTTCTTTACAGTCCCACATCTGGTGCTTAACCCCGAGCTCTGAACAAAGACACAAATAGCATCTTTCTCCGGCTAATTCACTAGCCGGCTAGCATTCTCACTACGCACTGCATGCTGTCTGTGTGACTTTGACAGCCTCGCCTGTGAAGACTCCTTCCATGTTTACTATAAACTGTTAACCCGCAAGGTTTTAAACATGAACAATATGAGCTGTTAATCTAGAATCACTGAAATATGTGCTCAAGACCACATTGTGGTTTTGACATAGCTACATGTTTACCACCACAGGCTAACAACGTTCTCTTAGCAGCTGCTAGCTTTGCCAATAACTAATAACAACTGTCAACAAGAAATATTAATCGTGAAGTAAAGATGTTGGGGCAGCTGCTTGAACCTAAAGAAGCTAACTCTGATTTATTTTAAACTTACTATGTCCTGAGTAAGGCACCTCGCCAAATGTCACTAGAGGTCACTGTGTTTGAAGGTAAACCTTAGCCTGCAGCCTGGTTTATCTGCGCTTTAGATCATAAAGTTCAGTTTAAGGATAATTCCCTGTGGCTCAGATCTGAACTTCTTAAATTTAGCATATTTCAGCATGTATGTTCCTTAGAAGGCCATATAATCATATGTATCAAACAATGTAACATGGTAAAAAAAAATGTCACATCTGTCTCAATTCAAACAAAAAAGAGGATTATCTGACAAATCTTTTTAGTTGATGCACAATTTCAAGCTCATAGTGTGACAGGCGTAGATATGGTTTAGGTGGATGAACCAACTGGGGTTTGTGTTAATACTGAAGTGTAAAATCACCTAAAAATAAATAATCATAGATATGTTGTGCAAGAGATCCCCACTCCAAGCTGCTGTTGCCTTTATTATTTTATTTTGTTTGCATTAAAAGAATAGTGTGATCAAATGTTAATTTTGTGATAGTTAAAAGTGTAACTAGTTGTTTTTTTTAGTTTAGTTTAGATCATTCTCCATCTAATCAAGTTTGATTTAGAAACTAGCTGTGATTTAAACCCCTGAATGTTCCAGTTTAGCTGAATCTGTTCTCACAGCTAAATGACGCCACGTGACACAGCAGCAGCACCCATATGTCATAAGATTGTTATTTAAAATGTGCATCTGACTAACTCGCTTCACATTTGCTTCACAAACAGCGGTTGCTACAAAGGTCCCATCTGCACACAGTATTTGAGTGTCACAGTCCTGCCATCAGGCCTCTTCTGGGCCACAGACATCATGGGAAGTTCCTCTGGGTAAACGCTGTGGCAGTCAGAAACAACAGCTCACAGGTGAGTTGACATTACAGGTGATCAGTCTAACGGCAACGCTGCTGTTGAGCATCAACAAATGTCTTAGACATTTACATCTGTCTTGTAAACAAACCATAGAACTACATTTTGGAAGTGCCTGCCCTACAGGCTCCAGTTCCAGAAATCCATCAAATTGAATTGAATCAATTACAGACCAGAATGTGAGATCTTATGACGTACTGAATGTTTGAATGAATCGTTACTCCTGTACCATGTTGATACTGATAACAGTTTTATTTCAAGATCCCACCTGAGGATGGAACCATTGCAGCTCCAGTGGTGGAAGCATCAGGCCTTCCTGTCTCTCTGCCCTCTGACTCTACCCCTATCATCACACATCCGATCACTCAGCAGGTGGCTGGAACTACATCTGAAATTAAAAATGTAATTGTCCAAGTCCTCTAGTGACCTTCTTTCCTGAAAGATGTTACTCATTTTCATTGATATTTTCAGATCCCAGTTGAAACGGTTTCCATGGCAGCAGCGGACATCTCTCCTCCTTCCCCTCCAGCCTTGGATTCCTCGTCTGGGCTTGTATCTGCTGACCCCACTCCTGTATTAACACAGCCAGTCATTGAGCAGGTGGCTGACGCTGCGCCGGCTGCAGTGGAGGTTCTGCAGGTTGCAGCTACAGAATCAAGTTTAGCAGAGCTGGGATTGGCCGGCTACACACCAGTGGGACTGATCCAGAACTTGTTAGAGTTCATGCATGTGGATCTTGGTTTGCCCTGGTGGGGGGCCATTGTTGTAGGTAAATTATTTGAGACTTTTTCTTGGAATCTTCAAACAATGTTTCCTGTATTTCATGTGTCCTTTCTTATCCTCCTCTTCCTCGTTTCTTTGAATACCTCACACCGGTGTAGGAACGGTATTGGCTCGTTTGGCTGTGTTTCCTGTCATAGTGAAGGGCCAGAGGGAGGCAGCCAAGCTGAACAATGTTCTGCCTGACATGACCAAACTGACTAACAGGATGAATGAAGCCAAACAGAGTGGAAACAAATTTGAATGTAAAAATTCGTTTTCCTTTCTTAATTGCATTTGTCACACTTTAAATGATGTTCTTTTGTGTTGGCTCATGTGCTGATAAATATCCAGCCTCATGTTGTTTGCATGTTCCAGTTGCCAAAGCCTACACTGACCTGAATTTGTTCCAAAAGAAGCATGATGTGAATCCTCTACGCGGCTTTCTGGTTCCTATTGCACAGGTCAGTTTTTCTCATTACTGGTTTCTCTGTTATATTGAACTGGGATATAACTCTAAAACTCTAAATCTAAGTTTTGAGTGAAGTTTTGCAGACTTCTCTGCATCTCACTCGCACCATGCTGGTCTTAAACATCTTAATACATGCTTAATAAGAACTACTATCAACTGTAAATAAATGAAATATAATATATATTATATACCTGTTTACTAGCACTTGAACACAAATAAACAGACATCGTTGTTCTTTAAGTTGTGTATAATACAAGTTTGAAACGTTAAATATTTTCTGTTATTATTTAATTTTGTATTAAGATTTATAAGCTTGTTTCTCACCCTTTATATCACTTATCTGTGTCTTCAGACACCAGTCTTCATCTCTTTCTTCATCGCACTGAGGAAGATGGCCTACCTGCCGGTGCCCAGTTTACAGACAGGAGGCATGCTCTGGTTTACAGATCTGACAGCAGCAGATCCTTTTTATATCCTGCCTTTGGCTGTCACTGGAACCATGTTCTTCATCCTGGAGGTCAGCCACCCTTTACCCAACCTTTCAAAAGGTTATAATAACTAAAATGTTATCAGTGTGTAATTTTCTACAGTCTGATGTCAAAAAGCAATCAATTTCTTTCCTGTTATCATGCTATCGTGCACGGCTACGAGACTAACAGCAGTGTTATTGGTCTGACAGTTTGCAATAGAGGGTGTCATGATCTTGTTATGAATTGAATGTAATTCCTTTCCAATCACCACATTGTTGCCTCTTTTGTTTTAGTTGGGTGCAGAGTCCGGTGTCGACAACCCCAACCTGCGAGCCATGAAGACTGTGTTCAGGATCATGCCTTTCATCATCCTCCCTCTCACCATTAACTTCCCCACGGTCAGTCTGTCGTTAAAGCATGTCAGCTTTTGTTCTAGTGGTTTAAACTCCCCTCACATCACACTGAAAGAGTACTTGGTAGCAGGAAATGCATCTTAAACCTCCTAAAACCACAGCTGCTGCAGATTTTGCACATTCAATGTCTAAATTTCTTCTCAAATTTCAGGCGGTGTTTACCTACTGGCTGACCTCTAATTGCTTCTCCTTGGGTCAAGTCGCCCTGCTCAGACACCCACTGGTCAGAGATAAGCTGAGGATCCCAGAGAGGATCAAACACCCGACCTCCGCCCTGCCCCAAAGTGACGGCTTCATCCAAACAATGAAGAATGGTTAGTGTTTAAAGGATCATCTAATAGAACTTCAGTACGTTTGATGGACTATTTTTTAGATTCGGTTTTTAAACTATGGAGAGCTCTCAATAACCACACTGATCATTTCTATGCACCAGGCTGGAAAAACGCTCAGCTGGCACAGCAGCTGGAAGAAAGAGAAAGGAGAATCAAAAATCATCTGGACCTGGCTGCTAAAGGTGAGTCTCTACCACCACTTCACATAAACAGACCTTTTGTTCCTGCTGTTGATTTATTTCACCTGTGAGTCAATGAGAAACAGCTGACTGGAGTTGTTTCTAAATGATGAAATTTAGTAGAAGTTTAACAGCTGAAAAAAAACAGGGTGGGATATTTAATTGCAAAAAGTTTGTATTAAACGATACAATCATAAATAAGAACACCAACAAACTGCAATATTCTGCTTTTTCAAACTTAGGACATTAAAATCATCAACTCAGTTTTGAACATAATAATGTGTAGTTGAAGTGGTCTGGAAATTACAGTAGTGCAGAACACGTTGTGATGGAGAAATGGAGTAGGGGCTCCCCCTTGTGGCCAGAGCCACTTATTGCCTGAAAAATACATGTCAATTGTAAAAACCTGTATTAATTTATAGGATTGTTTCCTTCTTGTAAATACAAATCTGACTCTCAGCAAATAGTGGTTCAAGTATTTATCGATTATCTGAGTCTGTATCTTTTGTAAAATTTGGGACAGATTTCTAGACTCGCAGGTCTTCCCAAGGCGTTGACAGTACTTGCAGTCATTAAGCACCATTATTCAAGTTTAGGTTTGTTTGACTTAATCTTCTTTTTTTTATCTTCAACTAATCAATTATTGAAATAATCTGTCAATCACTACAGGTTCCATCTTCTCAAATGTGAATAAATACATTTTTTCCTTCTTCCTCCTGTATTTTTTTTTCTTTCATGATAGTAAAATCAACATCTTTGGGTGTTAAACTGTTTCTGTAAGTAAGACAATTGAAGTCTAATAATTGATTATCAAGAAACGAATTGGTAGATTAATTAATCAATAAGAAAAGTAGTAGTTGCTGTCGTTTTTTTTATGTGCCATTTATATTTATCTGAAAACAAACATTCAGGCTCTATTAAATATCAGATGTGATGATGTTGCTGATGTAAAGTCACGTGTTTTTTGTTTCTTTTAATCGTCTTTTGTTTGCAGATATTATCACCAAATATCCGTGACAGCTCACTCTCCGAGCTGTGTAAAATAAACCTACACATTCTGAAGGCTAGATGGCGCTGTTAGCATGACAGGGTCTTTGCTGTCAAGGCTTTGACACATGAGTACTGGAACTGAGAATGTGTTTGTAATTAACACCACACCACATGTACTTTCTGTACATATTTAACAGTCTTCTCTTTGTTCTTCTCTGCAGGTCCTCTGAGGCAGACTTTTGATCACAATCCCATCCAGCAGACCCAACCAATGGCTGCAGCATCAGCTAAAAACAAGGCGGCAGCTGGTGGGAAGGTGAAGCCATGGAAGGACACGATTGGTTAGATCAGACTGATAGCTTGTCAGTATCATGATTTATGTACATATTTATGGATGGAAGAGAGGACAGAAGGGCTGTGAAAAGGGCTGTCATTATGTATTATTCTAAATAAAAATTTGAATCCACCTTGGTGTGTATTTTGTTTGTTTTTGATTATATAACGCATTAATCTGCATAGAAAGAGACGTCTAGTGAGTAATTTTATTATAAATACATGTTTGTGGGTCAACTGACTCAACCTCTTTTACATATCATTTATGGGTTAGATGCTGCAGAAAACATACGTTAATTTGTGTAAAAATAGCCCTTCACTTCACTAGACCTTGCATCTGATACAGTATAAAAACTTTTATGAACTTTTTCATCCACCTTAGTGAATGTTGAAAAATATTCTAGTTACCTTTACTGCTTCATTTCAGATGTGTTAATATTAATAATAATAATATAATGTCTATGGTCAGCAATCCTTTTAGTTTCAAAGATGTTCTCCTTTCCACTTAAACAGCTTGACCATAATATAGTTTTTCACCTTGCAGTAAAATCAAAAAGGTATTATTATTAGTATTACATGTGTGGAATTATATCAATTAAATAATTCTCTACTAATACAGTACTAGTACAGTTCTGTAATAAAAACAGGTGTTCTTCGGGAGTGCATTAAAATGTTTATCTAGAGTGAAATGTTGATGAGCACCCGGGCGCCATCATTCATCATTCATAAACACGACCGGGTGATGATTGGCAGGTCAGAGAGCTGTGGTCCAGCTCGAGCTCAAATGTTTCGTCCATCCAGGCTTTGGGACGGCAGCACTTGGCCAGGATGCGTTCGGGTTCCACATTTGTGCATTGTCGGTCTCCGGCAGGGTGTTGAAACCAAAACGTCTACTCTTTCTTGTCCATTTCAGTCAGAACAGAGAAGCACACCTTCTGAATCAACACGCCACATTTAGCTGAAAGAGGTGGAGACAGGAGAAAAGTTGGTACAACCTGTTCATCTGTTATTAGCCTGTATCCAGCTGAATTTAACTTGACATCAGTGAAAACCACAAGCTCAGACAGTTATCTGAAACTGATATCTAATTAAAAAATATCTGCACTCAATTCAACCAAATGCGCTTGTATGTTGGAAAGAAACAGGATCAAATCTCCCTCAGCATGTGTCCTTTGTGTGGTGATGTCTTTATAAATAATTCTACTTATTACATTTAGTTTTAGAGGGCTGACCCAAGTCTCGTGACTTTGAAATCGTTTTTCAAATCATACCTTACCAATCTGTAGAAATGTCCATTAATCATGTCTCATATTACATTTGTAGACATTTTCAATCTAAATACCTTCACTAATCAAAAGAGAAACAAAAAAGACAATAACCTAAATTTGACTAAATAGACATCTCAATTTTCCTAAAAAACTGTTAAGTCAAATAAAAATGTTTTCCATTATTTTTTCCTTCATCGTGGGGCCATGACTAAAAACATGACTTTGACTTCCTTGTGTTTCATCCTGTCTTTAATTAGATGCTGTAAATGGTGAATGATTAAAAACAGGCTTGTCAAACCAGTCACCTGGGCAAGATCCAGCCAGTAAGACAATAAATATAGTAAGCTATTCTATTTTTACATCTGTACTGTGTTTTTTTTATTTTGACAGTAATTTCAATTTTATTACATTTTATAGCAAAAACCTGAGTTGGATCTTTATGTCACAAAGCTGCACCTACTTGCACTACCTTTTCACGTTAACATTTTAGGTATGACCAATAGAAATCTGATTTAAACCCTCTTACCAATGAGGCTCCGGATCCACAGTGGCCTCTTATTGGCAGAAGTGTAGCAGCAGAGGAAGTAAACGGGCACTCCTGACAGGGCGATGCCGATGCCGATCAGAGAGTTGATGGTGTCGCTGTAGAGCGGCACCACCACCAGGAAGACGGTGAGGAGGCAGAAAACGATGGGGAAGAAGAGACTGAGCTGAGGGAGGGAGAGAGAAAAACAAAGTGAGATGACAGCCTGAATCATTACAAGAAAGAAAACGTCATCGTTTACTCGTATATCACTAGTAAATGTGTTACCTTTAGTGGCCTTTTTCTGTCTGGCTGCTTCCAGCGCAGATAAAGTTGCCCCAAAATGGACAGACCGACAAAGAACCAGTAGCTGAAGCTGTAGTAGTTGATCAGCCGGAAGACGTCTTCCACACAAAGGTATATCAGAGCCATGATGCCCTATGGAGACAAAGAAGCATCATAAATCAGAGTGTGACTGTGGGGAGGATGCGATACATAGCAGCTGAATGAAACCTGTGGAAAAACTTGAAATAGAAGATGGTGATGTGTGACTGACGTTGAAGAGC